>CM077451.1:22943645-23543645 GCA_039654765.1 Mylopharyngodon piceus
CGCAACAGGTCGCGCGTACAGTAGAGCTGTAGTTCCCGCGTGCATTTGGCTGACGTAATTATGACATTTGAACAAGAATTTTACGAGGCGTATTATAGCATGAATTGAAATGCTAGCTAAACACTTTATTGTGTTTTGGCATTTATAACATTTTTAATAATAAAGTCTTGAGTTTTGATACAAATAATATAATTATATAAATGACATATGTAAGGAATTTGTGCTTAACCAAATGCTGTGAAAGCCCAAAAAACGAAAGAAAGAAAAGAAAAAAGCATGCACATCATGAAATACATCATACTGAGGAGGACAAGGATGGTTTTCTAAAAAAAATACCATTACATTATGGATTATGCTACTGAAATGAACTCACCTGAAAACATGACACATCTGTATTATAGACAATGAAAATGTAGATATTCATTCAAATTCTATTATCTGGCCTAAATTTTAATAATACAGTGATGCCGTTGACATGAAAATGACATGAGGTCCTAATAAACTTAATGCAGGCCTGTTGAATGCATTACTTTAAGGAGCTGAAGTTTGCAGTCATGTTTGAGATAACTTAAAAAGGCAATCACAACTGAGAACATGATATTATAAAACAATATAACACTATATGATAACTAACATTTGGTCCCCTGCCAGATTTTTGGCAACAGGCGCCAGGAAATATGTTAAAAATGTCATTCAGTGCTTACTATATACTGTATCTCAGCCTTATATGCTCTTACCTGCTGTCTAATTATTAAATACTCAATACTGAGACTTTAGGGGAACGCCTTAAAACTTGGGGGTGTAAGGGAAAGGAGGGGTATATGCATGAGTAGGTGGTGTTCTGCGTTATTTGAATGCAAATGCAGAGAGAACAAGCCGAGGCTGTGTTTGAGAGAGAAACGGGGGAAAAAGAGGTGGAGAGTTGTCTTTGGATTTTAGTTAGACACTGAATAGACATAGATTTAGTTTGCCAAGTGCTTAGTTCACTTTTGAGACATTGCTTGCTCATGTATGCACTTGGCATTTGGCCTTGTAGCTCTCTATATAAATGAAACATGGATTTTTGATTGTTTCTCAGAACTGATGCCGTGAGATTTGCTGTAATTTAGTTTAAAGAGAAAGATTTTCACTCATGGGCCATTTAGCCATTGACTTTCCCCTGCATCATGTCACGCCGGAAACAAAAAAGACCTCAGCACTTTTTCAGCCCCATCCTCAACACTTCGTGGCTACTTCAACATGGTGAGAAATGTTTTACTGTTTAGTAAGAGATCTCCATTGTTTCTGCCAGCGAGCCATCTTGCAAATGCCATTCGAGATGTTTGCTGTGACATTAAGAGATTCATACGTTTACAATATCTGATCTAGTTTTAAGAAAAGTAAAAATGAAGCAAAGTAAAAAAATAAAATGAAATTCAGTAATACTATTTACGTATAAATACATCCCAACAGCTTCCCTTGGATGTCCAATTAGTACTTTTCATCATTTTCTGACCCAAGCTACGAATTTAGACCACCCACGATATTGTATGAATGGCTAGTGAGAATGATTTAAAGAAAAAGAAGACCAAATAGCAAAGCGAACCTAAAGGGAACAGAGATGTGTAATATGCTGAACTGGATTTTGAAAAGGGGATTAGAAAAAGGTTGTGGAAAAAGGTGGACAACATTGAAAAAGAAGGAGCCACTTGAGCGGGAATGGCATGAGACTTAATTGTCTCTGTGAGGCTTTGTGGTCGTGCAGTCAGGCATTAACTGCCAGGAAGTACGTGCATAAGAGTGTGTTGATCTGTGACTTAAATTCTAGAGTTCTTTAAGTACAGGAAACTCTTTATGCATCTCTTGCTAGTATATGAGTGTGTATGGATCGCTAATTAATTTCGTATTCATGCTGTTATGTCCTCACATTGGTTTCTGGATATGCCTCTAATGCTAAAGGTCATTTATTTTAAGCAATTTGGCTGTTTTTAGTGGTTGACTATGGCACTTAGGCTCACTGACCTTTTAGGCTTTGCTAAGTTAGGACAGAAGGTTTGTTTAAATATATATGGGATGTAATAGCATATATTCACTTACTCAATCTAGAGGGTGGGTCGGTGAAGGGGTTTGGGAACTTTGTGGCGAGGTTCATTGTCCATGTTCATTGTTGCTGTGGAAACAAAGTTGGCTGTTAGCAGTGCTAAAAGCATTGTAAGCTGGTCAAGGGATGGGATTTCAGATCAGAGGGAGTGAGGGGATAGAGAGAGAGCGGAGAAGACAGCCATGTACAAGACTGACTTTAAAAAGAGGTAAAAATGAATGCTTTGACATATGATAACAGATACATTTTTAATATTAAAAGTTAAATGTAAAAAAAAAAAGATTTATGATAATGGGAGGCACACGTTCATGTGGCACAGTAGGTGGGGAGCCTTGGTTAGAACAGCAATACTACACTTTGGTTGGCATTTAATAGAAATAGAGTGTTACAGGTCAGCCAGAGGTATCCATGTGTGAGCCTCATATCCTATGTTTCCTTGGTGATGCTTGTGTAAGCAGTGAGTAAAAACAATTGGAAAGCAATCAAGGCGACAACAAACTAAATAAAAAGAAAAGTACCAAAGGTTAGAAATCGGGTTAAGAGGTTTATAAGGCTAAAAGTATTTGGGTGTATCAGTTTACAAGTGCAATAACAACAATAATGTAGCTGACAACAAACAATGAACATGTAAGAACCTAGAGAGGATCAAATGAATTAAATTACAAAACTAATTGTAAACAATACAATCTATTTTCTCTTTACTCAATTTCCTAATAACTGATTTAAAATAATGAATGAAATAAAAAATCTTTTATTAAATTAATTAAAATAAAACAATTACAATGATTAATCAAACTGTACATTCTACTGACAACCATAGGCGTAATTTGCTGGTGGGACAGGTGGGACCACTTTTTGCCAGGGTCGATATTGTCCCCACTATTTTTTAAACATCTCACGGTACAGATGTATCTTAATACAAATTAAACATCTCTAGTTGACTAGCAGAGTTAAATAAGAGGTGATCTGGTGCTGGAATGTGTGTGTTTTTGAAATCATGCTTCAATCTCTCAATTCGTTCCGTTGAAATCACAAAACAAAATGCACAGAAACGTGTCCCTGCTCTTGATATACAATCGCTGATGAACATCTTTTGCTTTAATGAGAAAAAAAAAACTATACGAGGGCAGATTAGAACCCAGAACCTCTGACATGCTTAACAAAAGTTCTACCACCAGACCATAAGAACTCATGAGTATTAATAGCGGATCTATGTATTTATTCACTAATGTGAAGAATTTCAGGACTAACAACATATTGTATTATAGTAGATGTAAGGACGAAACTATCACATTAAACATGAGTTCTGTGTTCTGAACTATACTTATTAGTATAGTATGTATAGTATAGTATATATATGTAGTGGCCACATTTATCAGTTTCATGATTTGGAATTAAAATGGTGTATGGGTGCATTTTTAACAATATAACTATCTGTTTAGTATCAGTTTCCTGACCATTTTTTATTCTTGCACCTATTGGACTTGTATTATAAACATTAGACTAGACTAGTATCTGTATGGAATAAATTGTTGCATAAATAGTTTCTCTCTGATTTCTTAGAGGAGCAGTTGGCAGTGAAGTCCCTCACCTCTACTCTTGCAAAGAACTCTTCCTGCTCTTCCACATACTCTACAACTCAAAGCTGCCAATCAACCTTAATCCCAAGTCCACCAATTGAGAGGCTCACAACACCTTCTCTGACCAGACCAAACCATCCTATCTTTCACATCCCCTGCCAGCCCATACAATTTCCCTTAAACCTAACAGAGTCTCAACTTTCCCATATCCCTGACATCCCATCCCATTCTACTAATCAGACTATCACTACCACTGCACCAACTGTGCTCTCTACCCACAACCACACTCACTCACCCATGGCTTCTCCAAAGTTAGGTGTGTCAGCAACCACAACCTCTTCTTCATCCTCCTCCACTGCTGCTTCTCTCTGTGTGCCTCCATATCCTGGAAGCCCCAGTTCTATGCCTCAGGGTCCCCCAAGTCCAGTTACACCCTCTTCCAGCCCAAGCACAGTCCCTTCAGCCCCGGCATGTGCACCCGTCAGTATTGCTTTCATCTTGGAGGAGCTACGTGTGCTGCAGCAGAGGCAAATCCATCAAATGCAGATGACTGAGGAAATCTGTAGGCAAGTATTGAGACTGGGAGGAGGATCTTGTGAAGTGGATTCAAAACCTTTCATACTACCATCGCTGCCACAGCTCTGTTTAAAAAGTGCTGATAACAACCCCAGACCCTCCCGACCAAAGTCATCACCTCCCCCTACCTCTGTGGCCCCTCTTTTGGCCTGTTTCTCATCCCTGCTACCCCCTCAGACCACCTCTAAGTCCTCTAAACATGCCCACCCTCTCTTGAATGTCTTACGCCCCCATAAGGCACAGTATGACAGTGGGGTAGTTTCTCCAGCAAACTTCACCAATCATACAAGTGCTGCCACATCCTCATCAGTATCCTCACCTGCTGCCTCAAACTATCCACTCACTCTTTCCCTTGGCCTCTCGTCGCAAAAATCCTCTAACACCACAGGAGCCAGTGGAAACAGTAGTCTTACCTTCCCAAACCAGTCTCTCCCAGCAGCTGCTGTCCCTTCTGCCCCTTCACAGGATACAAAACTCTCCGGTCAAGGAGGTACGCCTGTCTTATCATCTGGGCGCATGCAGCATGCATGCCGATTTTGCCGGAAACTCTTCAGCAGCGATTCATCCCTGCAAATACACTTGCGTTCACACACAGGGGAGCGTCCTTACCAGTGCCCTGTATGTTTCAGTCGATTCACCACACGAGGGAACCTCAAGGTCCACTTCTTGCGTCATCGTGAGCAAAACCCTGAACTCTCTTTTTCGTTGTTTCCCTGCTCACTTTTTGCGTCTGTAACTGGGGGATCAATGGGAGGATCAGCACAAAAACAAACGATCACCTCCACCAATACAAATGCTATTCAGAAGCATCAGAAACAACAAGAGGATGATCTGTGTGGTGACAGCCTTGAGGGCACTACTGCCTCAACACGTGCCACAACCTCATCTCTGCCTCCTAGTATTGATTTGGCTCTGCTGACTACTGCACACTCTCTCCTTCAACTCAACCGTGCTGCTGCTGCTGCGGCCGCTGCAGCCTCCACATCCACTACCTCCTCAATAACATCTTCATCATCCTCCTCCTCTCTGGCCTCCACCCTTCTTTCATCTCCTGCCTCATCCACCTCCTCCATTGCTGGGGTATATAAAGGAGTGAAACAACAGTGCTTTGATGAGAACACCCCACCCATACCTACTCTGCTCCCCCATTCTGCTTACTCACAGCTTGCCAACTTACCGAAAATCTTCTTCCCAGCATCTTCCACTCACCATCTTCCAGGCCATGGGTTTCTCAGGCAGACAACTCCAGCCGGGTCATTCCTGCCATCCCCGCAACAACATATCCCGTTCCCATTCACAGCTTCATCCACTGCCCCTTCCATCTCCACCCCAACCTCGGACACATCAAAGCTGCAGAGACTGGTGGAAAAGTTAGAGAAAGAACCACATAGTCAATCACACTGGGTTTCATCCATTGGGGAGACTTCTACCAGCAGCCACAGTGTAGCAGGTGCATTAAGCTATAGCAGCAGTGGTTTAATGAGCACAAGCACATTCAGTACAAATGTGGTCACCTCACTTCCATCATCTACAATCCAAATACCATCATCCCTCTTCAGCAAGGAGTCACCTTACCTGGGACTTATGAACTCTGCTGGGACACTTGCCCCAAATCAGTGTAGCGTGTGCCTGCGGGTGTTAAGCTGCCCAAGAGCATTGCGTCTGCACCAGGCTACTCATTTAGGTGAGCGACCCTTCCCCTGCAAGCTATGTGGTCGTTCCTTCTCAACAAAAGGAAGCCTTCGAGCACACCTTGCCACCCATCGAGCCCGCCCACCAAACAGTCGTGCCCAGAATTCCTGCCCCCTATGCCAACGGAAGTTTACCAATGCCCTTGTCCTGCAACATCATATCCGCATGCATTTAGGAGGACAGCTACCACCAGAGGACATGCCTGATACTTCAACAGAATGTGATACTTTGTCCCATTCCCAGTCTATTGAGCTCTCTGCTTCAGAGATAAGCCCTAGCACGGATGTTCAGTTACTACATGATGATCTACAGTCAGTTTCAGATTCTAGATATACCGAATCCCTTGCTGTGAGCACTGCTCCCACAGTATGTCCTGTAACCTCCAGCCTACCTGCTTCATTTAGCTCAGGTCGTATACCACCTTTCAACCTAAGCCCTGACCCCTCCTTGAATCCAACTCCCCATTCACCTCCAATATTCAGACCTGATCCCCCTGAGCTCTCTCTCAGTGTATCTTCTCCAGTAGAATCTGCAGCATCCCTTGTCCCTCCTGCCACCCAGTCAGCATCAGCAACAACTGGTCCTTCTGCAACTAATGAACTATCTTTTGAACTTTCCAGCAACACTGCCTCCTTGGAAGATAAAAAGGTTTCTGCTCTAATGAAAGCCAGTCCACGAAGAGATGACTGTGAACTCAGTGAAAATACATCTCTCTCACCTATTTCTTGCTCTGGATCTAGATCAAATCTGGAGGATCTTCTTGGTATACAAACGCAAAATGCATCCAGGGTTCCTCGGCCACATTCAACATCAACACCACCTTCTTTTCTTGCGCTGAGATCTGAGAGTGTGTCTTCTCATACGGTACGCCTAGAGGAGCCTGACCAAAGCCTTGTCCAAACATCCAAATCAATCCCCCAGGAGGAAGAAAAGACAGATGATAAAATACATAAAACACCAAAGAATGGTCAAAGGGCAACTCCAGATTTGAGTATTAATGCAGATATGGTGTCAGACACTGTAGACAAGACAAATGAGGATGCAGCTGAGACTGAGGAGCCTGACATACATGTGCAGAAGATCATAAAGGAAACTCACTCTAGTTCAACCGCAAAGGATAAAGTGGACCTTAAAGATACAACAGGAACTGAAATGGACAAAACAGACTCAACTGTATGCATATCACTGACTCCCAGTCTTCCACCTCCCATGCCAGAGAAAAAAATCTACCACTGTTCTGAATGTGGAAAAGAGTATGCAAGTCGCAGTGGACTCAAGGTGAGTGGCCTTTAACAATTTTGGTCATTCAATGTGAATATACAGTTTAACATGGTACAATGTCTTGTCTTTTTGTAATTTGAGAGATGCATGAAAATAAAATCACATCTCATCACCTCTAGGGACATATGAAGCACCATGGAGGAGTTGTCAAGGCACCTCGAGCTCCTGCAAGGACCAAGGGCCCAGAGAGAGTGTCGCATCATGAGCGCTCACAAACTCACCATCTTGCAACCTTCCTGCCACCAGGGCATCAATGAGTTTTTTAAACCAAGCCCTCCAAAAACTTCAGCAAGCATCAGAGAGCTCTCCACAAGGATCTGTTAGAGAAATCAGAGAGTGTTGAGATCAATCTAATAGCTGACAAGAAGAAGGAACTTATGAAGGATAATTATAGACCATGATTCTAGACTGTTCACCAAAAAACAAACAAACAAACACCACACACAATACTGTTTGTACACACAGTAATCACATCATAGAGGGTCTTAACTTGGTTTTAAAAAATGTTCCTGATCTTTTATATTAAAATACCTGCATTGTGTATTTTAATATATGTAATAATGTCTAAATATATCTTATAGTACTTCCTTGAATATTATGTGATGTTCTTTTTGATGAATGTAAATTATTTTGTCTGTGCAAGGTTGTCATGATGGTTTTTATTTACTCTTCCAAAGTTAAGATCTGAAGGTAGCTAAGGATTTGAACAATAGCTTTGGGTGAGAAACAGAGCAAAATTTCTAAAGCCAATGATGACAACTGACTGGTTCCTCACTAAAAGTTATTGTATTGGTGTACTATTTCTTTATTAAGGATGGTAACATTTGTAGTGTGGAGTGCATTTCATATTAAGAAGAATACTGATTAATCATTTCAGATGCACTAAAAACAGATTCTAAGAAAGGTTTTTTTGGTCAAAGATCTTGTTAGACTATGTCGATACCTTGTTCCATTATGTTTTGGAGGGCAGTCATGCACAAAGTGGACAATGTTATTAACCTTTGGCCAAAAATTCAAGCTCTTATCAATTTTCTTAATAAGCTCAAACGTTTAAAAAAGCTTAGCACAGACAGTACAGCTGGAGCCCAGAGGAAATACATGTAATATTGTTTTCCTAGATCCAACCAAGTGTGAACCAGTGTTTTTGACAAGCTGATATTCAAAACACTTCATAAAAAATTACATTAGATAAATTCACATGATATATTCTTTACTTGTACTAAATCATCAGGCTTTTACTTTTAACAGCTGAAAAGCACCAAAACACCAGACTGTAAATAAGACCTGTCAACCTATGTCCATTGTGTCCATGTTTGTCCTGTCCAGCTGTACAGTACTAGACAATATACTGCTCTTAACACCAACTAGACTAAAGAGTCGGGTAAGATTGTTTAACATGCCTGTATGTTAGTCAGTGTAAGCTCTTGTTACTTTAATATTGTCAGTGTAGCTATTGAAAAAGGTAGAATTTGACTGATTCTGAGATGAACCACTATCTAGCTTAAAAAGATAACCCTTTCTATATTCCTTGGTGGAAATGTTTGTTTCTATGGTGATGTTTGTTCTTTGTCTGGATACTTTTACATGTATCTTCCATAGAAATGAATTGGGTGTATGAGTATGACTGTGAGTTGTAATTTCATGGTACAGCTAAAAGATAAAAATGGAAATAAAAAACGGTGTATACATGACCAGAACCAGAATATGCCATTCTTTTAATTGCACACACTCTTTGTTGTTGTTACTTTCATTTACAGTGATGTTACTCTTCCTTGGTGGCCTGAGGGAAACTGTTTTCTTCACATACAGGCATCCCTAATCCGCTCACTCCCTAACACAATCAAACTCCTCTGCACTGCTTCTGTGTGTGCCACATCAAGCGCAGTGAGGAAGAAACTGGAGGAAGCGTTGACAATCTGTCTGAGCACTGGCCTCTAATCTCTTGCACCATGACAACCATGCAGAGGCACATAAGGAGGACAGGGGGAAAAAAGTGTTTAGTCTACGTGTTTGTGTGCAGGGGTATGTGTATATTGGGATGTTAACATTCTGTATGTATGGGTACTAAAACTACAAATTGTTCTGTGTTTTAAAAAAGGCTACAGAATTACAGTTACAAATGCAAAGTAGTTCACACGTCCAAGCTTACTATTCGTAAACTTCACAAAGCTGGACTTTATGGCCGTAGTGACATTTGAAAACTGCTTGTATCCAAGGCCAACGCACCAAAATCTGGCACAAAAACTTGGACTTGAGCAATGGAAAAACTTATATGGCTTAATAAATCATCTTTCACTTTGTTACCTACTGAATGGATTTACTATTAGAGAAAGTCAATGGAGCCTTCAACATGTATGGATGTGTGCAACACAACATAAGTGATAATGATATACATACTCGTAAAACAAAGTTTCAGAAACACCAGGATGGGTTCAAAATGTCATCTGCCGTCAACATACCTTGAGAATTTAACCTTTTGATAGTAGTACATTTTCACAAATCGTTCAGGGCAGCCCAGCAATAAAGATTAAAGCTCTTCTAAAAGTAAAAGATAGACATATATATATATATATCCAATATACACAACGTGCAATGTCAGAATCTCACCAGTGGATGGCAGTGTTGAACCTTAGCTCAAGACTGAAGGCATAAAATCGGTACAAACAAAAAAGGTATAACCGTGCCTCAGATGGCAACTGAAAGGCTGTTTAAAGGGATAGTTCACCAAAAAATCATTTACTCACCCTCAAGTTGTTCCAAACCTGTATGAATTTCTTTCTTCTGTTGAACACAAAGGAAGATATTTTGAAGAATATGGGTAACCTAAGAGTTTGTTCATGCAAAAATGAAATTTCTGTCATCATTTACTCACCCTCATGTCGTTCCACACCCGTAAGACCAACCTTAATGTTATGAAGTGACGAGGATAGTTTTTGTGCGCAAAAACAAAACAAAAATAACTTTATTCAACAAATTCTTCTATCCCCTGTCATTCTGCTACGCTGTTTTTTTTGCAGCGCTTCCAGGTTCGAACGTTCGAATGCCGGCTCAGTATTGGCCGACGCCTGATCACGTGAGCAGCACGAGGCATGTGTGTGATGCTGACGCAAGAGCCGGCCAATAATGCGTTCGGACGTAAACACGGAAACGCCACACTGTGCCAACTGCGTAACAGGGAGGAGGAGAAATTGTTGAATAAAGTCGTTATTTTTGTTTTGTTTTTTGCGCACAAAAAGTATTCTCGTCGTTTCATAACATTAAGGTCGAACCACTGTAGTCACGTTGACAATTTTAACGATATTTTTACTACTTTTCTAGACATTGAATGTGGTAATTATGTTGCTTCAATGGAGGATTAAAAAAAAAACCTTGGATTTTATCAAAAATATCTTAATTTGTGTTCTGAAGATGAACGAAGGTCTTACGGGTGTGGAACGACATGAGGGTGAGTAATTAATGACAGAAATTTCATTTTTGGGTGAACTAACCCTTTAATGGGCCCCATTGACTTCCATAGAATTTTTTTTTCATACCATGGAAGTCAATGGTGCCCCACAACTGTTTGGTTACCAACATTCATTGTGTTCAACAAAAATGAAGATATTTTGAAGAATGTAACCAGACAGTTGACAGTAGCCACTGACTTCTATATTTTCGTTCTTTCCTACTGGAAACATCCTTCAAAATATCTTCTTTTCAGTTCAACAGGAGAAAGAAACTCATACAGGTTTGGAACAACATAAGTTTTCATTTTTGGGTAAACTAAGCTATCCTAATTAAAATGCTCCTGATCTAAAAAACTAGATTCCTGTAAACCTGAACCAAAAGAAATAGACATATACATGTTTTTCTATAATGGTATGGTAGGGACTTTCCAATGACTTCCATACACACTCATACTTAATTCTAAGACTGTCACAATAACACAAACAATAACATAAAAAGATAAATTAGATTAAAGCAATGCCCTGGCATTATGCACATATTTTTCCATTCAGTCAGGTGAAATTAATCATTTTGTCATGCTTGTTTGCTTTAACAGTGTTTTGACCTGTCATTCAAGTACCACAAAACACCAAACGAATGTCAAGCAAAACCATGAATTAAAATTGCAAAAGCTAAACAATAGGATAGTCAGGGAGGGGGTAAATCTCTGGCAGTATTTTCTCCGTCCACAAGGTCGAGCCAGCCAAAGCGGTTGAAGATAGTCAGCAAGGCCATTAGGTTCGAGCAGTGGACGGGAGCGGGATGGGCTAATGCTGACGAGGGAGGGCTTTGGCTTTTCACGATCAGTTGGCAACACCTATCGAGCGACCACGTCTACATCCCGGAGAAAGGGGCTGCTGTGCATATGAAACAGAAGATTTGAACCAACTATCACAATGAAAGAGAATTAAGACAAGAGACATTTTCCAAGGACAACTGTTTATATTTACACCGCGTTCTCTTCATGCAACATTTCAGCGCGTAGTGCATAAAACAATATGATTTTATGACTATAGAGTTCCAGTCAATGCGATTCAATCGTAATCTATAGCAGTAGAATTGTTTACATTTTGATAAACTTCAGTAATCTCCCTTTCTCCTGGAGAAATCAAAGTTCTCGTCGATTTCGTCCCACAAAAGTGGTAGTCGCTAGTTTTTAAATAAGCGTGGTTATGTTTTGACAGTTACAAAGAGAAGCTCAAACTTTATTAAGAGTAATTATCGTGTTTTCAACAAAGGACGACTGAAGAATGATTTGGAGCAGGTTGACGGAGCTGTTGCTCCTGTTATTTGTGTGCGCGCACAGATCGTCCTCGAAACAAGACGCGAAACCTGAGGTGAGTATCCTGCATTATTGTCGAGACGATGTTTATCACTGATAACAGATGTTTAATCTTGTGTCTGGAGATCACAATGCATACTAGAAGCTGTACAGAAATCCATATAAATAAAGTAGTCTAACAAAAGTCAAAAGCAAACATACCTCTAAAGTGGATAAAACTTTCTTTGGCAATAGTTACTATTCAACACTACTGTAATACATGCACACGCTTGACCTGTATTGAAGTAGGTCAATGCTTGACATAAAAACAGATTGTATGATATAAGACTCATGCTTACAGATTTAGGGAGATTAAGAAATAAGGGTGCTTGATTTAAAGTCATAATCGTGTGAATCTCACAATACCTGTCAAGAATATATGTGTGTCATATTTCACCATAAAAGCATACAAATACAAAATTATATTTGGCATGAAGAAAGTGAAACTTTTTTTGCATTGTGGCATTAAACATCTCCAAATATTTCAGAAGCACAAAAAAATCTCATTCTCATTAAAGATTTGTATATAATATGTGTGTGTGTTTTTATATATATATATATTAGAGATGCACCAATATATCGGCCAATAATCGGTATTGGCTGATAAAAGCAAATTTTCACACTATCGACCGATAGTTTAAAAACAGCCGATATTCAGGGCCGATATATCCTGCCCAAAAGAGGGCAGGAAAATGCACTGAATTTGTGCTTTGTGTAAAGAAAACGCTAAGAAACCAGTATGATATTCAATATTAATAGTAATTATATGAATTAATAACATTCAGAAAGTTAAGAAATATTAATTTAATCTTCAGAATTTAATTTGAGTAATGTTTATGTTTATAACTGATACCAGTTACTCTGAAACAAGTTGATGAAATAGAGAGAATAAAGTTTTTATTTGCATTTCTTTCAAAATATAAGAATTAAAAATATAATGATTAATTAATAATTATAATGAAACAATTATTAATTTAAAAGAAGGTATTAAAGGCAGAACCACCAAACTATCGGTATCGGCAGATATTACTTTGAATAATCGGTTATCGGTGGAGACATTTAGTATCGGTGCATCTCTAATTAATAAATAAATAAATATTAAGTCTAGATCTTATTTCACCCTTCATCTTTAATTTATGCTGCTGATTAAATCAATAATCAGTAATTTTGAGAATCTTGTGAGAAACAAAATAATGTCATGATGCAAAACGACTCAATAGAGCTTCATAAAATATAATGTGACGTTTTCAGGAGATTTACCCAGTTGAACATTTGAAATGAAAAAGGTTTAATTTATAGATCTCTTTATAACTCATCATTCCCTTTTTAACTCTGAAAAGAAGAGGGAAAACCAGAAAGGATTATATTACAGTACGGATGTTATTAACAAGGCGAGGTTCTGAAATCAACTCTTTATATGGGAAAGACTTTATCAGCTGACAGTCAGCAGCATTCACAGATGTTTAGCTTTTAGTACCTCTGATCTCTCTGCTCAGTGATCAAAGTAAACACTCAGAAAATAGGAGAGGAGTGGAGGATTCTGAATTAAGGTCAAGTGAGAGACCGCAGAGATTGAAAAATGCTGAGGATGCAAAAAAAGAACGACCAATTACCACAAGAAAACAGGAAGGAAAGTCATGACTGCAATGTTGTGGTCAGAGGGTGGATGGATATGCTGAGGATGAGTTTGGGGGGGAAAAGGTTTTTTCTGCTCCTATAAGCTGCGGGATGTAATGGATGACATCTGTCTTTAGTTACGGTCAAAAATGAGAGGCAGAAAATGCCATATGGACTCTTTTCTTCCTCTCTTTCTCCTCTTTGGCTAACAGGAAGTCATCACAATCCTGCAGGAAGTTTTTCTGATTTCTTAAGGATATCCTGACGCTATAGACTCATCCACATCTGTGGTTTTAAACAATATTAGTGTCTATATCCACCTCCTTTTGTTGTGAAAGTCAGACTATGGTTAAATACTCCCACACTAACCACTTAATGCACTTCTCGTCATTGACAGCAATGGACAGGTCATGGATAAGTCACCTGATGAGTGCTATTACATTTATGAAGAACTTCCAGGGAGTTTTGCATCAGAGTACTTTATTTGGATGTGTATTTGACCACATATATAGCTAGTCACATCCTTTTTTAGGACAGAACCAGAGGAAATGGCCAAGGGATTTTCCATACGGCCATGACCACACGGCTTTAGAACAGATGTGAGATGATGCCAACAGTCAGTGATGTAGTGTCAAAGTGTAAGGAAGGAAGTGGGATGTTGAAGGGGGTGGCATGTTACAGAAAAGAGACACAAAGAGATGGGGAAAAAAATGGGATTGATCTTTTCTGGCAGGAAATGTGGGGTGTGAATGATGCAAGTCTGCATAAAGAATAGAAGTTACTGTAGGCTGAAAAGTGATGTCATTTCAGAAACGATAGAATAACAGAGAAATGAAAGGCTGAATTGGACTACAAATTGTCCAGTTCCTGTGTCGCTTCAGGCCAAACAACCCACAGACTATTGCAGTAAGAAAAAGATTATTTCCAACTGCCTTTCCTATATATCCAAGATCCCCTAATGTTCCTATTATGCACTTTCCATTTAAAAATATTATTTTTCCCATCATCAAACAGCCAAGTGCTCCAGGTGTAAAAATTTGACCAGTTGATCCATAAAATACATCGGCTGGAAAGATGATTATAACTGTTATATTTTCAGATTTTTCCACAGAGCATCCATTCACCAGTATTCATAAAAAATAATAATTGAAAATAAAACCATAAAGACCATAGAACCACTGAAGAAAATAATTTATTCCCATTAAAATGATATGCAAGGAATTTAGGGCATCACAGTGCATGAATTTGCATAGTAAATTTTTTTCGTGAAACTTAAACTCCAGTGACTCCAGTGACATTAAGCATTTCTCTTTGACCATCTCTCTGTTGATACATTTAGCCAGCTGTTGAGGTTCATTAACGTAACCTGAGCAGCTGCATTTTTATGATTTGGCTTCAATGGATTTGGATTCACCACACGCTCACCCAGATTCTGTGTTATTCCATTGGCCCAGGGTAAATGGAAGTTGTGACTCATTTTCCTTTAAAATTGCATGTCTTTCTCTCAAGCCTCTCTGATTTTACAGTGCATATGTGCACAAACACAAAATGGTGCCTATTGCTCCTTTTCTTACATCGGAAAAGGTATTGCATGCTGTCGTACCTTTTCAGGCATGTGTCAAACAAAAATGAAGGTTGACTGAAATTATTTCATACAAATCGCAAGCTATGACTACAAGCAGGGCTATTTCTGTGTTTTCCATTGCATTGGAAGTGATTTATTACACCCACCTGAAACCACCCTGGTGTGTGAGGGGTGGTATTTTTTTTCTTTTTAATAAAAATATAGAAATTGGTCATTGAAATATGCTGAGTTCACACTGCACGGTTTACAAAGTGGTCAGATCTCTGTTCTTTTCACACTGCACGACTATCTGGGATAGCATTCAGTCGCCGCTGTGTGCACATTGCACGATGGATCGGTGACGGGGGGTTTCACGTTGCATGAGTTTGCAATAGGAAGAATCGCGACATCTCTGTTTAGTCCGCAAACTACGTTTCACAACCAAACACACGTGAGAAGTGATAAGGAAATAACGCAAGGACACGCGTGAGACTGGAATTGTTATTAAAAATGGTAGCCCACAAGAAGCTTGTGATCTGAATTGTCTGTGCGCTGATTTCCAGCGAAAAGGTAAAAAAAACGATTCTGAAGGAGGAAATGGTTGGTGAGACGCAGGTCTATAACTCCTCCCCGAACTTCCCGCTGCCCTGTATCTTGTTCTCTCATTGGCTGTAGGTCATCGCCGATGTCAGAACACATTTCACACAGCAGGATACTGAATTGCAGACAGGTCCAGATATTTAGCATGCCAGATATCTCACGGGCGTCGGCGATGCTTTGCCGCTCAGATCGTGTCTTTGATAATTCACACTGCGTGACTGACGAGCACCGATTTGCCTCAAATTTCGGGCACTTGTCAGCGATTTCGCTAAATCTTTCGGCGAGTGAAAATCGGGGCTAAAATCATGCAGTGTGAACTCTGCATTAGTCGACCATAATTTTATTAGTTGGTTAGTCGCAGGAAAAAAAAACCCTTGTGGCGAAGTCACGCAGTCCGTGAGGGACAGATTGTTCACAGCGGGTCCTTGTGGTAATTACAGTATGTCGGGCAGGAAATCCAAACGTTCGCCTATCATCCATCGACCTCAAATATGGCTTATCATTTGAAACATGTAAGTAGTAGCAACTTTACATATGGCTGCTTGCTCTAACGTTAACCTAGATAAATGTGCGCTATTATTAGGCGCATATCCAAGTGTATGTGCGGAGTGTGGAAGCTAAAGTACTTTTTTTCTGACAATAGCGGAAACAACTTAAAATACTCCATTTTTTGGTCATACAGATAAGAGTTATACATCATTCAAAACTGTACTACTTTTATTTCTGTAAACTCACAATAACAAGAAAACGTTGTGTCTTTGTAAAATGAAAAAGCAAACAGGATGCGCTTTCTGCCGTCTCGGCCTCCCTGAATTGGAGCGCGTCACAAAAATGAACCGAAAATCAGCGTATAGGCTACATGCCTCACAGCCATGAGAAATATATCTATAGAAAGCTTGAAATGTCTACTTTTAAATGAACCAATTCAAATTGAAAGAAATACTCTCTGCATATGTAATCCGTATGAAAGGTACATTTCTCTCTATAGGCGCGTCCACTGTACTGCGGAGATGGCGAGTCAGCATCGTCAACTTCATCTTTGCAGCCGATACTGACTCAGAAAACACTAGTTTATTA
The DNA here is from genome assembly GCA_039654765.1 of Mylopharyngodon piceus. Lineage (NCBI taxonomy): Eukaryota > Metazoa > Chordata > Actinopteri > Cypriniformes > Xenocyprididae > Mylopharyngodon > Mylopharyngodon piceus. Next base: position 22,960,520 of record CM077451.1, read on the forward strand.
ATAAATAATTAAAATGTCTCCTTGCTATTTTTTCCCCCCAACACATTCATAATCATTACTTTTGCTGGTGCTTTGCTATATCACGCCTATATATATTTTAATCGATCAATTATGGTTTAGTATTCTCCTCAGTATATATTTAAGTAATTGAATTAATATAAACGTGCGATTAGTCGACTTATTTGAACGATTAATAGTTGACTAGAAAAATCTAAAAAAAAATATAGAAATTGGTCATTGAAATAAGTGTGGATGGCTATGACAAGATTACATCATAGAATTACAAATACAAGCGACATCACAGTTATTTTAAATGATAAAACATTTGCTATTTTTGGATACTTACAGGTACAGATCTTTGCCAATGTAAGTATTCCCCAGTACTTGATTCTTAGTATAATGACATAATCATAGACCAGTCATCTTGTAAAACTGGCACTACCACTTTAGCATACCACAGAAGTCGAGGATGGCACAGCCAGTAATTCATGTGAATCTTATATTGTATTTATAACTCCACGGAAGAATGAGTTAACTTTTCTGTGAAAATTTAAAGATTCCTTTTTCATAGAAATGACTTCCTCTACGAGGAAGACAGCAAAGTACTTGCAAACAGATGTAGACTCTGCCAGGATGGGGTTGAGTTCCAATTTCGAACTTGTTTTTGAGAGATGCGAGAAATGTTGTGCAACAGCAAAGAAATCACGCAAGATGTTTGTCCTGTTTGAGTTCACTACTCGCTACTTTCATCCATCACAATCTCCGCCATCCCCCCACCAGTCCATATCCCATGAACAGCCTTCTTTCCCTCATATGGATATAACACACTGAAGCTTTGTTTGTGCTGTGGAGGATTGCGAGTGAGTCACAGACAGCCAGAGAAACTGCACTATTCACTGTCTGATGATAGTAAGGAATGGAGAAGCATTGTGAGGACGTTAGGGAAATACAGGGGGGAGAAAATAGACTACAGGAACGAAGTAAATAGATGCATAAAGAGGAATAAAGAGTACAAGAAAACAGGAAGTTCTTAGAAAAAAATAAATTTCCAGGATTACATCAACTTGGAATACATACTCTGAAGCATCTGACTGTGGACGTAATCACATCAGCTGCCAAAACACACTCTCAAAAACACATTCAGCCAGAGAGCACCATTACAGACATAAAACATGCTGATCATGCTGAGGAGCCTCTTTCTGTTGACACTTTACTCACAAAGACCACACAAGCTACGACAGCCAAATCATGTGATCCACATGTTTTTCTGAGCTGAACGAGGGTGTACTGAGGCCCCACAGGGTGTGTCTACATTGTTGCCCTTCATTCCTGCAGCTGCATGTGAGACAGAATGGTGGAGGAGGTAGGGAACGGGGGATTACGGGATAAAGGCTCTGTCTCTGAGGTTTCAATGGTATTAACCAGAAATTCCCAGGGAAATTACTGACTGACAGTTTGGTTTAACTGGAGACAGTATCTCGTCTCCCTGAGGGAGTCACAGACAGATAACATTTCACCTTTCATTATCTCATCTATCATCCTATATTGCTACAAACAGAAGAAATGCATTTGTGTCATCACTGGTGCAGTTTCAAGACAGATAATGCAGCTTCTTTCTTGTGCCTGAAAGGAAAGCAGGGTCATAAATCAGTCTGGACACATACTTGATATATAGATTTGTTTATACGTATTTCTTTTAAGTGAATTTTGAATAGAGGCCCTGATACTGTGTGCTTTTGTTTCTTGAATTGTGGTAATGAACCTTGCCCTCGTTACACTCCTACCAACGCCAAGTTCTTGTTTTCAACTCAATTTCCAGTTCACACTCATCAAAGCTATTTATTCAATGCATAGTCAATAGCAACTGCTAAGCTATATGCTGTATATACCATAACTTTATACAAAAAATCATTTTCTTAATCAGCATTTTGTCTGGTTGTCCAGTAAAAGAAAAGCTAAACGTCCTTAAAACAAGTTAACATTTGATTAAAGGGTTAGTTCACCCAAAAATGAAATTTCTGTCATTAATTACTCACCCTCATGTCGTTCCACACCCGTAAGATCTTCGTTCATCTTCAGAACACAAATTAAGATATTTTTGATGAAATCCGAGAGGTTTTTTATCCTATACTAGCCAATACTGAGCCCGCGTTCGGACGTAAACACTGAAGCTCTGCAACGTAAATAGCGTAGCAGAATAACAGGGGAGAGATGAATGTTGAATAAAGTCGTTATTTTTGTTTTGTTTTTGCGCACAAAAAGTATTCTTGTCGCTTCATAACATTAAGGTTGAACCACTGTAGTCACATGGACTTTAACAATGTTTTTACTACTTTTCTGGACCTTGAATGTGGTTGCTTTCAATGGAGGATAAAAAAACCTCTCGGATTTCATCAACTTTATTTTACAGTGCCATAGTTACATGTTACTACATGTACTTACTATAGTAATAACAGTAAATTATGCATAATTACAAGTAACTAACCCTAAACCAAACCCTAACCCTAACTGTAACTCTATAGTAAGTACATGTAGTTTATGTAGTAGTTACATGTAGTACTCACAATGTAATTACAATGTAACTACGGCACTTTAAAATAAAGCATAACCAAATATCAAAGATGAACAAAGGTCTTAATGACAGAAATTTCATTTTTGGGTGAACTAACCCTTTAAGAATGAAAATTGCATAAAATAATAAAAAATAGAATATATTGCGAATTAAGTTTATTTTTGCGAATTAAGCAAATTGCTTTTTTCTAGTTTTATAATGAATATAGCAAAATTTTGTTGAAATGGGGTAAGAGAAATGAAATTAAAAGTTTGGGGTCGGTAAGACTTTTTTAAAATGGTTTTTGAATGAAGTCTCTTATGCACACCAAGACTGCATTTATTTGATCAAAAAAATGTTATTACAACTTAAAAGAATGGTTTTCTATTTCAATATATTTTAAAGTATATGATGGCAAAGCTGAATTTTCAGCATCATTACTCCAGTCTTCAGTGTCACATGATCCTTCAGAAATCATTCTAATATGATGATTTGCTGCTCAAGAAACATTTCTGATTATTATCAATGTTGAATATTTGAAACAGCAATTTTTGTAACAGTCTTTACCGTCACTCTCACTTTAAAAAATGTTGGGTTAAAAATAACCCAGTGGGTTGATAAACCCAGCGATTGGGTTGTTTTAACCCAGTGGTTGGGTTAAATGTTTGCCCAACGTGCTGGGCAGTTTTATTTAACTATTGTTTAAAAATGACTATATGGCTGGCTTAAAATGAACCCAAAATAGGTTGGAAATTAAAATCAGACACATAATTACTAGAGACAACAATAATAATGAAAAGGTTGCTTTGATTTAATGTTTGTTCAATTATTATTCATTAAACTTATAAATGCTAATTTATTAAACATATTAATAAAATGTTAATTTCCAACATACTTTAGGTTCATTTTAAGCAAGAAATACAGTAATTTTTAAACAATAGTTGAGTTAAATAAAACTACCCAACAGGTTGGGAAAACATTTATCCCAACCGCTGGGTTAAAACAACCCAGTTGCTGGATTTTTAACCCAGCATTTTTTATAGTGATTGACCAGCTTTCTGCCCCCAAACCCTTACTTTTGAAAGGTAGTGTGTTCATTAAAAACAAGTCCATTTTTTTTTTTTACTTCTCAAATTTAACAATTTGGTTAACAATTTACTGAAAAAACAAGACAAAATAAGGATTAAGAAAATAATTTTTGCAGATACCTCTAAAAAACTTATTAGGTAAAAGGGGACACTTTAGCAACTGATTTTAATATTGCAGCCATACAACAGGTCTGCATGACAGTATGCCCTCATGCACCTCAACATAAAAAAGGAAAACATCACTTTAATATCTATTCATATAGTTGTAAAATTAAGTTCAGTAATGAATATTTTTGTCTCTATTTCTGTCCCATTCTATAGGCATGGCTACAGCAATATGGTTATTTGCCACCTGGTGATCTCCGCACACATACGGCCCGCTCTCCTCACTCCGTCTCCTCTGCCATCGCTGCCATGCAGAGTTTCTATGGCCTGACAGTCACTGGCAAAATGGATCCCGCTACTCAAGAGTAAGTCAACTGCCCACATGGTTGAAGAGACAGCAACAGTATATTACTGTGTAGTGTAATTAGTGCTGCCATATCCAGGGTTGCATTTCTTTGAAATAAATATATATGTGTTAATGACAAAAAATGGGTCTAGATGATACATTATTTCCTCCATGTGATCCATCTCGCATTTTCTGAACACCTGTGGCTAGTTCAGGAGATTCAAGAGCTTATAGATATCTCTGTGGAATTATTTTGGCCCATCAGTTATGTGGTTGTTAGTTATGGAAGGAGAGAATGGAAAACTAGAGCATTGTGTCAGCAGTCCTCCACTGGTGTGCAATGAGGCACGGAAGATGTAGAATATATGAGGACAGAAATTAACGGCCATCCTGTCCAAAATCACTGAAATTAAATCTGTTGTGCGGTGGATGATCTAATGTATTGGACTTTGATTGCCAGGGCAATGAAGAGGCCCCGCTGTGGCGTCCCAGACAAGTTTGGAGCCGAACTGAAAAGCAACCTGAGAAAGAAGCGCTACGCAATCCAGGGACTGAAATGGGATAAAAATGAGATCACATTCTGGTAAGAGACAAGCTTAACCCTACTCTGCTGGATCAATAAAGGAGAAGTGCATTTTTAACTGCATTTTAACTCTCGTCCAAACCATTACCAATTAATTGAGGTTTGCTGTCATAAACGTTTAGATATGGCTGTGGCTATGCTTTAGTAAATACGCACCACACTTATGGAAAAGTCATCTTTGGCCTTACTATACGATTCTGCTCCACTGCAGCCAGGGCCAAAATTCCTGTGTGACTTGTCTGTAATGTAAATCACTTTCTCTCCCCCTCTCCTTTCTATATTCCTCTTTTTCCTATGGCCTACTTTTCTCTGATTGCCTCTCTAATCCACCCTTTCTTATCTCTTTCTCAGTATACAGAACTACACGCCAAAGGTTGGGGAATACGAGACGTTTGAGGCCATCAGAAAAGCCTTCAAAGTGTGGGAAAGCATCACTCCTTTGCGATTCCGAGAGATCCCTTACAGTGACATCAGAGATAAGGTTGAAAATTTTGCTGACATCATGCTCTTCTTCGCCGATGGCTTCCATGGAGACGCCAGTCCATTTGACGGTGAAGGAGGCTTCTTGGCCCATGCTTACTTCCCAGGCAACGGCATAGGAGGGGACACGCACTTCGATGCAGCAGAACCTTGGACCATCGGCAACCGCGACTTGTTGGGTAAGGAGCACAACCACCAGAAGTTAGGGAATGCCTCCCAGGGTTCTCGCTTGTTTGTGTCAGTACGGATGGTGGTTCTTGTATAGACATGAATAAATTAGCTCAGGTAATCTTCAACCTGCTTGGTTTGAATATTTGTGTAAGAAAGTGTAAGGCAAGTCCAAGCAAGTGTTGTGTTTGTGCACACTTTTAATGAATGTGTTGAATCAGCCTTACCTTTTCATGAGAATGTTTGGAACGTCTGTATCTGAAAAGCTTTATTCATTCTTTGATGTTTCCCTGCTGTGGACTGAATGCCTCAAAACAAGCTCTGAAAGAAAAAGAATAATAACTCTCAGCAGTCATTCTGTGATATCTATTCTTAGCGTCTCAGAATTGTTGTTTTTAATGTGCACTACACAATTATACAGAATGCTACTTAAGGTTAGCCAAATCTGTCCTGTGCTGACATGGTTATCGCTTGCTTTCATTCAGGTAATGATGTGTTCCTGGTGGCTGTTCATGAACTGGGTCACGCCCTGGGAATGGAACATTCAAACGACCCGTCCGCCATCATGGCTCCTTTCTACCAGTGGATGGACACGGAGAACTTTGAGCTTCCTGAAGACGACCGTAAAGGGATTCAGCAGCTTTATGGTAAAACAGTTAATATCATTGCAACTGTAATTGTTAAAGCACACCAGAGTTCTGTTCAAGGCAGGGTTATTATCATTAACTAAAACTATTATTAAAAAAACATTTCTGTTAAAGGGATAGTTCACCCAAAAATGAAAATTATCCCAAGCTTTACTCACCCTCAAGCCATCCTAGGTGTATATGACTTTCTTCTTTCAGTCAAACACAATTTGAGTTATATTTAAAAATATCCTGGCTCTTCCAAGTTTCATAATGGTAGTGAATGGTGCTCGAGATTTTGAAGCCCAAAAAAAGTGCATCCATTGATCATAAAAGTAATCCACACGACTCCAGGGGGTTAATAAAGGCCTCCTGAAATGAAGTGATGCGTTTTTGTAAGAAAAATATCCATGAAATAAAGCTAAAATAATATAAAATATGAATTTTCGTTGAAAAACATAAGCCAAAGGAAAATTAGAAATGTTATAAGATTCAGAAATAAGATTCAGGGTTTGTTTACATGACAATGATGTTCTAAAAATGGAAAAGTTTTTCCTTTGCGTTTTTCACGTACAAACAACAACATTGTCAAAATGATTCCCGTTCACACGGATCCGCGAAAACGACTAAAAACACTGTATTATTCATGCCAGTCCAGTAGTTGGCGATGTCACTTTGTAAATAAACACTACGCACCTATAGACTGAACACGTAATATGCATGTGCATGATGTCACCGTTTTCACAAATTTGCGTTTTTGTAGTTTACGGTATCGTTTTCAAAAACTAGCACTTTGAAACCAGTTTTCAGAAGTTTGCGTTTTCAGGCCGCCAAAACGCCGTTGTCGTGTAAACAAACAGCCAAAACGCATAAAAGTTTTTTTTGTGTAAACAGCCCCTCAGTTAAATCACTGAAATTAATAACTGTAAATAACTAAAAATGAACTAAAACTACAACTGAAATAAAAATAAATCAAACCTAAATTGTAATATTTAAAACAAACAAAAATAAAATTATAATACACTAATAAAAATGACAGTAGCACATAACAAAATTACTAAAAATGTAACAAATTGAAATGAAAACTGAAAATATAAAAACAAAAGCTAATTCAAAGTGAATAAAAACTATAATAGAATATAAATAATACTAAAAAAACACTGGTTTAATGGTATAGATAGTTACGCTTTCTCACTTAATTCAGTGTTAAAGAAACTATGAAAATGTAGATAATCGTAATTTAAAGTTTTACAAGCAAAAATAGGTGGCTACATTACACAAAGTAGCTAACTGTATATACAGTAGCTATTTAAGAGGACAATGTCTATATAAATCAACTGTCACTATCATACCATTTAATTCTGCAATCAGATCACTTACAAAAACATACAAAAACAAACTAAGCATTAGCAAATTATGCTGCTTTGCTTTCCAAAGCTTATTCGTTTTGGATAAAAGCTAAAATAATACATGCAAATGCAAGTAAGCTGATTAATCATCGAATTGAACATTATACAATATATACAACTAATGAAATCGGTAACACTTTATTTTAGGGTTCACTTCTCACTTTTAACTAGTTGCTTATTAGCTTGCATATTACTAGTATATTGGTTGTTTATTAGTACTTATAAAGCACATAGTAATGCCTTACTCTGCATGACCTTATTCTACATCCCTTAATCCTACTCCATACCTACATTTAAGCGCTACAACAACTACCTTACTAACTATTAATATGCAGTAAATTAGGAGTTAATTGAGGCAAAAGTTGTAGATAATAGTGAATATGTGTTCCCTATACTGAAGTGCTACCATGAAATCTAAATATAGTGATGAACATGTAAATATTTAGGTTTAATTGATGACCTAAATCACTAAACTGAATTTTCTCTGCAGGACCAAACACTGGAGGACGCCCTCGACCACCTGTCACCCCTCAGACCCCCCATCACACTCCATATCCCACACCATACAGGCCCGGGGGACCTAGCTTTGGTCCTGACATCTGCGAGGGCCATTTTGACACCATTGGCATTTTCAGAGGAGAAATGTTTGTCTTTAAGGTACTAACAGAATATTTGTATACATATTGGGTTGGAGATCATGCAGTATGTCTCTTTATCACGATTCCTGTCCCTGTGTTTTAGGATAAGTGGTTCTGGCGCGTTCGTAATAATCGGGTTATGGAAAATTACCCCATGCCAATTGGACATTTCTGGAGAGGTCTGCCTACAGGTATCAATGCTGCCTATGAAAGAGAAGATGGGAAATTTGTCTTCTTTAAAGGTACTTGTAGTCTTCTATCACATGATTTCAATGGGGAAAAAGGGCTTTAGCTTTAATAGACCCGCTTATTGCTCCAGAAGTAATATATTTCATCATCTCTGGCTTGTAGGGGACAGGCATTGGGTGTTCACCGAGTCAAATTTGGAGTCAGGTTACCCGAAGACTCTGAGAGAAATGGGTGCAGGTCTTCCGAAGGACAAACTGGACGCAGCCCTCCTCTACACGCCTACTGGCTACACCTACTTCTTTAGAGGAAACAAGTCAGTAGCTTTGATATCCCATAATGTAAGGCATGAGCACAAAGGGAGCTTAGATCTGAAACTATTTCTTATCTTTAATCAGATATTATCGTTATAATGAAGACACGCAGTCAGTGGATCCAGATTACCCCAAGCCTATGAGTAAATGGCAAGGCGTTCCAGACAACATAAAGGCTGCCTTCATGAGTCGAGATCAAAGTAAGTTCTTTGCCGCCTTCTGCTTTTTTTAATCAACCTCCAGTCTGTGCGCTTGAACTGTTTCAGCTTTCACTTCACAAAGTAATCTGATTTATAAGCTTCTGACATGTTTGTTCTTTGTCAATTCTTACTTATCTTAGTATGCTGTCAATCAGACAGGCACACAGAGTTCTGCATTAACCCAAGAAAACACTGCTCGTAACCTCTTACTGTGTCTTAAACAGCACCTTTCCATTGGCTTTATGCAATTTGTCCATACAGAAAGCAAAAACACTGCATATTATAATAAAATCACAGCCAATCAACTGTTCTCACTGATTTTACATATTGTTAAAAACAGTTGTGCAGCTAAATATTTATGTGGAAACATTGACAATAATAAGAAATGTTTCTTGAGCACCAAATCAGCATATTGAAGTAGTGGCTGCAGTAAATGCATCATATATATATATATAAAGTTTGGGCACATTACTATTTTTAATGTTTTTGAACTAAGTCTCTTCTGCTCATCAAGCCTGCAATTATTTGATCAAAAATACAGAAAAAACTGTAATATTGTAAATATTATTACAATTTAAAATAATGGTTTTCTTTTTTAATATACTTTAAAATATAATTTATTCCTGTGATCAAAGCTGAATTTTTAGGCATCATTACTCCAGTCTTCAGTGTCACATGATCCTTCAGAAATCATTCTAATATGCTGATTTAATATCAATGTTGGAAACCGATGTGCTGCTTAATATTTTTTTTATAACCTGTGATATTTTTTTTCAAGATTCTTTGATTAATAAAAAGTTCAAAAACAACAGCATTTATTTAAAATAGAAAGTTTGGGGTCAGTGATTTTTTTAAAAAAAAATTTTTTTTTAAGAAATTAATACTTTTATCGGTTTTGTTCACTTTTATCATGTTAAATTGATGGAAAGTTATATTATATTATTATATATATACTTATAATCTTAGAAAAGATTTCCATTTTGAATAAATGCTGTTCTTTTGAACTTTTTATTCATCAATGAATCCTGAAAAAACTATCACAGGTTCCAAAAAATATTAAGCAGCACAACTGTTTCCAACATTGATAACTTGAGTATCAAATCAGCATATTAGAATGATTTCTGAAGGATCATGTGACACTGAAGACTGGAGTAATGATGCTGAAAATTCAGCTTTGCATCACAGAAATAAATTATATTTTAAAGTATATTAAAACAGAAAGCCATTGTTTTAAATCATAATAATATTTTACAGTATTACTGCTGTATTTTTGATCAAATAAATGCAGGCTTGATAAGCATAAGAGACTTCTTTTAAAAATATAAAAAATATTAATGTGTCAACTTTTGTCCGGTACTGTATATACACTTTATATATATATATAGTATTTATCACTCATCTCATTGTGCCTGGTTATGACACATGTCTGACAAAGTTGCCTTTGTCATTTCCTGACTCCCATTACTTTCCCAGTATTTTCATGCCCCCAATGTCCTGTTTAATACCGGAAAAAAATTAATTACTGTAGTTTTATTGAATAAGTCAGGATGTAGGGCTTTGGGCCAAAGATCACTACTATTGTATAGTCCTGACCTTTTCTCTCTTAAATTCACAGGTTACACCTACTTCTACAAAGCCAATAAGTACTGGAAGTTTAACAACCAGTTATTAAGAGTGGAGCCTGGATACCCCAAGTCTGCACTTAAAGACTGGATGGGCTGTCCTAATGAGGACTCCAATACAGGTGGCGGTGGTGGAGGAAGTGACCGTGATCGTGAAAGGGAACGTGAGCGTGAAAGGGAGCGTGAACGAGAGCGTGAACGTGAACGGGAGCGTGAACGGGAGCGTGACCGTGACCGCACACACGAGGAAGACAAGACTGAGGAAGAGGGCAAAAAGGAGGAGACAGAGGTGATCATAATCGAGGTTGAAGACGCACCCAGCAGTGGGGCAGGAGCAGCTGCCGTCGTGGTGCCACTTATGTTGCTGTTCTGTGTGATCCTTACGCTCGGAGCACTTCTCTTCTTCCGCAGGTACGGCACACCGAGGCGCTTGCTCTACTGCCAACGCTCCCTACTGGACAAGGTTTAAGAAGGGATAATGGAAGAAAGGGAAGGGGAGGAGAGGAGAGAATTGAGAATATGGAAGAAGGGGACTTATTAAAAAAGCAAAACCAAAATGAGAAATCTAAAAAAATGGTTTTGGTCAAAAAGGGACCCTTTGTTGTTTACTTTAGAAATGATGCCACTCAGACAAATCTCTGCATTTTTATATTTTGTAATTAGTGGACTTGAACGTTTTGCTTTCACACCTGTGCCGAGCTCTTCCTGCGCGCCGTACAAAGGCACACGGTACTTGTTTTTTCCCCCGTGTCACTTTCACTTCATCTCTCGCCTCTTCTCTCAATGTCTTTCTCTTCTTTCCCTTCTGGTGTAAAACATGACGCCAGCTCATCGCTGTTTGTTTAGCCTTTTGTAAATGTAATTTTTTTAAAAGTTGTGATTGTTGTTGTATGTCTGACTCATTGTGAATTCTTACCCACTGTCGAAAACAGCGTTTGCCCCATTCAGAAGACTTTGTACTTATCTCAGGTTGCAGCTGATGCTTATTACATTTTGCATTTCATGCAACCATAATAACAGAAAAGTACCACTGCCAGGTACAATCGTGGTTTTTGGATGTGGTACCATGGTAAAGGGTCCTCACAGTGATGGGAAACCTGGAAAAATAACATTTTTGAAATTATTAATTGTAAAATATCATTAGGAAAAATGTAAATCTAGTTTTAAAAATGATTATATTATAAAATATAGTCAGAAATTGATGTAATTTCTGTTAAATAATTTTTTTTTAATTTCTTCCAGGATGCATGAACTAGAAAAGTCAGTCAAAAAGTGCTGTAGTACCATATAAACACCATAGTGCATGAACCATGAGACCACCATAGTACTTTAAAGTGCTTCCATATGCACCAGATATCATGAAACATTATCTGCATTGGCTCATGAAAGGTAATTCTTTTAACTAAACCAACACAGGGTCTGTTTCCCACCCCATGTAACTCCCAACTCAGGTTAAGAATCCAAAGTCATGTGCCATTCCAAAGATAATTGATACTTATCCCACTAACAATGCCTGCAAAGCTGTGCTGTCTGTCTGTGTCCTTCAGTAGTATGGCTTTATATTGTACTGTATTTTAAATAATTACCATTATTGATAATGATGATGTCGTTATCATTATAATTATTACTATTGTTATTGTTCTCCATGTCAAGAATGTGTTTTTTTGATTTTAACAATTGTCATTAAAAATGTCCTGCTGGACAGGCAATAATGTATGTCTTATGAAGTGGCCTTAATTTGGGGGAAAAGTGAATGGGTGGGTTTGTATTTTTTGAAATGAAATAAATTTTAAAATATGAAAATGACATTTTCACTGCTTGTGTTTACAATTATTGATAACTTGTGGTGCTTTTTTAAAATTGGAATTTTAAAGTTGTATTCAAAAAAACAATAATGATAATAATATTTAAATGATGATGATCATTATCTAAAAATAATTTGTGCTTGTTTCAGACCTTTATGTTTAAGTCAAAAATAAAATATTTTGTAAGTTTTCCTTGCTGTCAGATTTTCCTTTTTTTGACTTTCTACAGCTGCGTCCCGACCCTTCGCAGGGAGTTTGATTGACAGGCGATCTAACCAATCATAACGCCGAATCCACCATTTCAGTCAGGAGTTAGAAGATTAACCTCGGAGTACTTGAACTTGAAAAATGGTGTATACTGACGTCTTTCCGCGGTTGAAACAACTTTTCTTTCTCATGTTCATTCATGTTTATTTGATGCTATAAATTAACTAGTAGGAAGAGATGATCGGTTCACTAGCCGCTTGAGCCGAGGAGCTACAGCAATCTGTCACGGCACATTAAAGAGCCACAAAACAGTTTTTATTGTTCGAATTTCTTAAACAATTACCCAATTTGAAAGCTGGGACTTTGTTTAATATCATAAGTAACCTTGTCTTGTCTGTCGACGTGTTGTCAGTGTCCTCTTTGCTCCGCGACGTATTTTTCACTCTGTGTGGCGTGACAGCCCATGGCTTGTCGGACAAAGCAACAGTAACTAAGGGGGGCGGGAGGCTGCATCCTTCGAAGGCCGCGAAGGTTGGAACGAGTGTTGCTAAATGCGACGGTCTAGCCTACAGAGGATTGTTCTTGTTGCCTAGCAACTGTGACAGCTGCCGTTGACGAGTGGCATTAACAGTACTTGACTTTTTTTTAAAGTTATATTAAACTGTCCGAAAACAAAACAATAATCGTTCACAAACTGTCTAAATATGTTCACCATGGTCAATTTCTGTATATAATAAAGAGTATAAACTATATATGTGACCTGTGCTGGCAAAATGAGTCGGAATGCGCACAGGCTAATTTCAAGCTACAGGCAATTGAAAATGTAAATTTTTGTCAAAATTGAGGTTTCCACAAATTCATTTGAGTTCATTAAGTCCTCGTCTAGCGATCCCAATGCGGCAAATAGTAATTAAACATTTAAAAATTATCTTTATTTGTACGTTACTGAGAGGAGTAACGTTCCCTTTCCTTTGACCATGAAAAATGGCGTTTTTCTCTGCTGGCTTCTGAGCGACTGGTGCTTCCCCTCAGCACAAGTTTGGTATCGTTGTAAAGCACAGCATTCCAACTTTGTGAATATTCATAGCGAATTCTCGATGGCATGAGTATGAACCAATGAAATGTGATTTTCAAACTCATGCTGATGTAAACAAAACGATCTTACTAGCGCTGACTGACAGATCCGAAGCGCGAGCACAAAGACGCCTCAGAGAGCGCGCGATCCCGATACATACACATATACACAGAATTACAGTATTTCTTGGCGAGTATTCATGCAAACATTATCTGTAATGTCTTAAGTGAACGTTTGGTTAACTGTTGGGGAAAAACATCTGATGTGTAACATTATATTATATCCGTGTGGTAGGCTACAGTAGATCTCAATATAATGGCAGTCTGTTTCAATAATGTTAATCAAACAATTGTGGCATTCTGGGGGGAAAAAAGTTGAATATATATATTTTTCCTATAGATATAGGTTTTGACTTGGGTTGTGCCAAATGTGGTGGTATTACCAGGGATTTTAAGGTATGGTTGCAATGTGATTTTGTTTTGAAAACTAACTTGATTTTTCTCAAAATTGACTTTGCTGATTCAGTCGACTTCAAACAGGTGTCATTTTTTGTCAGATTCCAACAAATCATACATCATTTTGAAGATTTTTTAACAGAGAATTACATTATTGATATATAACTCATTTTTAAACGGGTCACATATAATCACATCTTAGTACAATATAAGTCAACATTTGAACCAATTTAAATTTTTTTTGTTTTTTTTACATTTGTATCATTAGATATTTGAGTAAGTTGAAACCCAATCCTTCCGTTTAAAAGTTTAATTCGACAATTTCTCTCACAAAAAAACCTGTTGTCACTGGCGCACAATGAATTCTGGGATAGGCAAGGCCATGAAGGATCCGTCTGCTGTATCCTTCACCGCACGGGAAACGAAGGACGCATTTGGAGGGCACATTTGAAGGAGCCTTCGAATTGTGACAGCCTTCGTTGCGCCGCTGACACAGTCGGCCTTCGAAGGATGCAGCCCCTGAATCGGGATACAGTTTATGTCGACCAAACATTTTAAAACTGTCATAGTCATAGCTGAATAGATCACCCAAAAATGAAAATTCTGTAATCACTTAAACACCCTCATGTTGTTCTAAACCTGTATGACTTTATTTCCGCTGTCAAACACAAAAGAAGGTATTTTTAAATATATCCCAGTGTTTTTATTTCCTTATAATGGAAGTCAATGGTAACCAAAACATTCTGCAGAAAAAAGAAAGCCAAACATGTTTGAATCAACATGAGGGTGAGTAAATGATGACAGAATTTTTATTTTTAGTTGAACTATCCCCTTTAGCATGTTTGTTTAGCCCACTCATTCTCTTGCACAACAGCGAGGTAAAAGGAAATGCATCTGTGTCCTAATCTCCAGCTGCTCCTCTTAACCTGCATCCGAGTCCAAGACTTCTTGCCTTCCTTAGCCATATTTTCTAAACTGCTCTTTACCTCCCTGTACGTAAGAAGCATATCTCACATTAGCGCATCTCATTTTGCTCCTCAAGTTATGACCACAGAATAAGACAAACATCCTACACTTTCACACATAAATTTTGATGCCCCCACATAAGCTTATTTCTTTTGCATAGAACTGCCTTTTTTCTTGTCATTTCGATCCATACTTCTTTCTCCTCCCTTTTGCTGGCACTCGGAAACACTTGGCCATATAAATGGGACGGAAAAAGCAAGCTAGGTCCAAGGATTAAGTGAAACCAGGAATGATTATAATTCTGCAAACCCTTTTGGCACTGTTCGCAAGGAAACATATCTCTGTTATAATGCGAGCGTGTGCGTCTTTGGGAATAATTACACTTCCAGATACTGATTGAGGAACAAGTGAGAGATGACACTCAATTCAGCGTGCTGGTATCCATTTTAGTGAAGACAGCCGAATGTATTTGCTGTTTGGAATAAGAGTCTGGAGATGGATAATGTTTTGGCACTCTGGATCCAGTCACGAGGCTTCGGGGAGGCGGACGTTTGGAGGCCAGCGATCAAGGAGAATTCCATCAACAACATCTGGAATCCAAACTGCCTTAATACCAGCACACTGCAGGAGAGAGAGAGGAAAACACGGCTTATCTGTGCACACGCTGTTGATGTAATACAAATGATCTTTCATCTTTTTATGTCAAAACATAAATGTGCAATACAATCTAATAAGATATACCCAATGACAGGCCTTCAAGGACTGCTGTGTATAAAGTATTTGTGAAGCACTGTTCCTAAAGGAACTGACTTTTGTATGTATTTCAGCCAGAGCGTATCTTGCTACACAAGTACTCAATCTGTTTCACTCTCTGCACACATTTTAAGCAAGTTCAATCTTTTCCCAGCTGATTCTGCAGTATGAAGAACAACCTCAGCACTTTCTGCTCTGCCCACAATTCCCTCCGTTTCTCTCTCTCTCTCTCTTTCTCTCCAGGCAAGTAGAGTTGAGTTTCCTCAGTTTCTGCTAAGTGACACTTTTTTTTTCTTAAACAAGGCTTAACTGAAAACATTAGCAGCACCACAAACATTTCAAGTCTCTCTCTTAAAACACATTCTCTCTTTTTTGAAGGTCTCTGGGCAAAGAAGAGACTTGCGATCCTCACAGCGCTCTGATAGTTCGAGTGAAGTTGGTCACATGCTATTTAACACCCCTACATGACAGGCTGTGCCCACTTCTTTCGTCATGGAGAGAATTCCTGTCTTTCCAAGCCTAATGAGAAAACAGACAGACTTTGAAGTGTGAAGTACTACAGATTCAAAAAATACGTGAGGGGGGAAAAGTCTTTTTGAAATAAATAAATAAATAAATTCATACCTTTAAAAATGCTTCTTAGCAAAACTTTGTTTTCATACAATAACCCTGTAAAGATTTTTTTTATTAAAGGGGACCTATTATGTCCCTTTTTTGAGGTAATTTAAGTCACAGCTGTCCCCAGAATGTGTCTGTGAAGTTTCAGCTCAGATCATTTATTATACCATGATCATTCATATATACCATTATACCAATACTACGGAGCCCCGGACATGACATGCAGGAAAAAAATAGTAGGCTAAATCGTGCGCACGATTTACTATTTCATTCCCTCGATTTACTAAAACATGTGCACGATTTACTATTTCGTTCCCTCGATTTATAAATCATGCGCCCTCGATTTAGTAAATCGAGGGAACGAATTAGTATGTCGTGCGCACGATTTAATAAATCGTGGGAACAAATTAGTAAATCATGCACACAATTAATTTTAATTAAATTAATTTTTTTCTTGCATGTCATGTGCGGGGCTCTGTACAATACCCATTTTTGAGTGAAAGGAAAAACATGCTGTTTTCGTGCATGTGTCTTTAAATGCAAATGAGCTGCTGTTCCCCGCCCCCTTTCCAAGAAAAGCGCTTCCTTCAACAGCTCCTGCCTGCATCGGGATACTCTGTTAAATCCTAACAAAACATCTGCTTGGTTTTGTTTATTTATATCACGATCACACGACTTCATCATGAAAGTTTATCATCTGTATGCGTTTTAAAGCTATATCAGTTTAAACTTCTAATGTATCGTTTTCTGAGTGCACACACATCTAAAGCACACGCACAGAAAGCTGGCTGTCAGACGGCACATCTCGTGAGTATTAAACTAACTTCTCTTTCATGTCTTATTGTGTTTAAACTGTCAAATACACACAAGGTTATGTCAAAAACACACACTTCACAAACACAGTCGGTTATGTCTGTGAACGTAAACAGCAGAGACAGAAATTGCATGTGTATATTAGATCTGTAGCGCATTCACTTAAAAAATAAAACTATCACTGCATCTTCAGCGGCTCAGATGTCGGGAGTAAATGAAGACTGTTATGTCCGCTCTTACATCCAACAACAAAACACCTCAATCGCTTACAAGACATTCTTGTCGCTACAGCTGCTCTGGCGTCGAGACCAAAGACTATATAGAAAGACGTTCACTCCTATTAGTTATGAATGGGAGAAAGTGCAACGCGCAATATGGCTGAATACTTCCCGCCTTCTAAGTAAAAGAGCCAATAGCTGTTTAATAAAGTCATTGTGTCACTGCAGCTGCTGTTAGAAGCTCCGGTTCCCATAGAAACCTGAGACTCGCGCTTAGGACTGCACATGCGCATTGGCTCGTCTAGGCTGAAAAAATAGGCTTTTTTAACGCTATTTGAGCATAAGAAACTTGTACTACATTTGAATTTAAATTTACTTCATGACTGTAGAAAAAGTGTGTTCTATATAGTACGAATCCGTGAAGTATGAATGAATTCGGACATACTACATCCGCCATATTGTCACTGTCACATGACCTACCAGCATCAGTTACGTCCCTTCAATTCCATTCACAAATCCTCTCCCGTGGCCTCATGGGATAGTAAGGTGACAGAATCTCATCGGGTACTTTTCTCCTACTATTTTTCGAATACTATGAATTCGGACGTACTACAGTTCGCATACTGTTTTTCGTGGACTATATAGTAGAGAAGTATTCGATTTTGGATGCAGCTTATGCTAACGTGGCAGACAGTTGTGGGCGTGGCCTGAACAATGTGACATCACACTGTACAGAAAATGAAAATGGCTTGTTCTATGAGACTATTGAGGTTTTATGGGGATTAAAAAAAAGGAGTGGGTGGATTTTTATGATTATAGGGTGGTTGTGTACACACACTGCTAACATACATTTGTTCAAACACCATGTAAAAGTGAATTTTGCATAATAGGTCCCCTTTGAAGAGGTTAAATAGCCAAGGGGACATCTTGGCTATTTTACCTCATTAAAAAATCTAATTTTTACAGGGAAAACAAAATCAAACCTGGACCACAATAGTGATTAGCCCAATCTATTTTTATCCATTATACTAACCATTTTAAGGTTATCACACTTAAAAGGATCTGTTAATAGTGATAGGGGGAAAAAAAAGAAGATTCCTATGTTAAGGGGAAAATGTGGAATAAATATAGGGCATGTGAATGTGATGCTCCTAAATGCAAACACATGTTTTTCCACAGCCTGTACTTTCTGGCCTGTACAGGATGTAAATTAACATAAAAAAATTCAAGTCTTAATGTAGGATACACATGGTTTTAGTTTCATCAAGCCATAAAGCAGCAAATCATGTGTCATTCTGTTCCAATGGGCTTTCTAACACCTACATACAACAGCTACAATGAATGCAATCTCACCTCTCTATATACATTTCCATAAGAACACTACAATTCAAAAGTTTGGGTTCAGTAAGATTTTTAACAAAATTTTGCTTTTATTCATCAATGACAGATTAAATTGATCAAAAGTGACAGTAAAGACATTTATAATGTTACATAAATCTATTTCAAATAAATGTTGTCCTTCTGAAAAAAGGTATAACGGTTTCCATAAATATTAAGCAAGCATAAATGGTTTCAACATGGAGAGAAAATGTTTCTTGAGCAGCAAATCAGCATATTAGAATGATTTCTGAAGGATCATGTGACACTGAAGACTGGAGTAATGATGCTGAAAATTCAGCTGTCACCATAAATCTACTGTTTTTACTATATTAAATGCAGCATTGGTGAGCACTTCTATCAAAACCATTAAATAAAATCCTACCTAGAACATATTTCAGCTATACCACAATAGTGATGATGCAAACACATCATATATGTTCCGTTACTAATCAAACACATTATACTTGTTTTCTTGAGAGTTTGCATTTTCTTACATGCCAGTACAGAATAAATCTAGTTAGGTAATGCTGAGTGTGCTAGAAATGTGCATAAAAGAAAAGAGGCACCTGCATTAACGTGTTGAGCTATGGGAAACATACCGTCTACAGTACACTTAAGACAGGGTGTGGTGAGAGAGTTTTTTTCCGTCGTTCCAGACGAGATTGTGGGGGGGGGGAAACAGGTTATAGGATGTAAAACAATCAACATCTCTAAACTCATAATGTTGGTTCTTTCCCTCCTCCTTTAAAAGGCAAACACTTCCAAACTGGGCAGGAAAAGACTCCCCACCAGGAGCTGCTGAATCAGTCTTTTACCCTCCCCCACCCTACCTACTGCACCAAACCCTGCTACCCTCACTCTGACCCAGTCACATCCTCCAGGAAACCCCCCTGCTTCAGTTCAGGCCCGCAACAGTTAACTGGACTCTTTCTTCACCTTATGACTTTAATGACTGGACTGCCACATCAGAAGCATGAGGTATATGTTCCCCTCCTTGTCTGTCTATAATATTTCCCTTTTTCTCCCCAGTGCTCCCTCTATTCTCGTCAGGTTGACTTGCATTAGACCCCGTCGCCCCTCCTCCAACACTAAACCACATATGGTTCTCATATATAAATCCATGTCATCAAAGTCTAACTCAAAGCAAAGGAAACGGATGAGAAATGTGCACAAATACAAGAAAGTTTACATCGATTCTTTTTAAACGTGTTCGTAGAATGTCTGAAAAGCAGCGGTTTCCAGCTTTTGTGCTGTAAGCATAATTTTCGCATGAAGAATTCAAGTTTTTACAGCTTGAACCAAGCGGCTTTGGGGGCAGTGAGAGAAAGAAAGGAGGTTAAAAGGAGTTCTGAGATGCCACATCAGAGGGGGGCTTTGAAAAAGGAGACTTTTGGTTAGTTTCTCCAACTTCTGGACACAAAAGGAAGTGCGGTGGGAAGGGGGCGTCTGCTGAAGATTGCTTAAAATCTGTTTACACTGCTCATTCATCAGCAGTTATCACAGGACTGACAGCATGTGGTAGTGTAGCCTGATCTGAGGGCCGGGGCAGTGGGGGAGAATGCTATCCTTACATTACCCGACCTGTGTGAGATTTAGGACAAAATGCACAATTGTTCTTCTCCCTGCTTTCCTTAGAGGTTTTTTTTTAGGTTCAAAAAAAGTTAGAGGGATAGTTCACCCAAAAATGATAATTCTGTCATTATTTATTCACCCTCATATCGTTCCAAACCTGCATGCTGTTATTTTAGAAGACGAAAAAACATTTTGAAGAATGTATATGCTCCGCTTGTCCATACAGTGACAGTTCATAATGACAGCAGCTGTCCAGATTAAAAAAGGACAAAAGTAATAGCACAAAATATTCCATAAACATACCAAATTCAGTAACAACAAAACCTGGTGACAATTAAATTGAATCTTGTGAGATTTGTGAACTTCAGTGAAAGGGAAAAACATTATTGAATATATTGCACAAGTCATATGGACTAGGTTTCAATTTTTTAATTTATTTATTAAAGCTTGATAGACGGGTCTGAACTGTCGTCATATGGAGCTGCATTTACATTTTGTAATGTTTCATTTTGTAGAGGGAAAAAAAAAAAACAGATTATCCCTCAACTTGTAAAATGGTCAATGACATGACTTGTATATTTTTGTGTCCAAGTGCATTATTTCCTTTATTTGATAAATTCATGACATATATCACTTTATTCTATAAAACCTATTTAGTTTTGATTAATTTTTTACGGAGGCCCGCACATGACATGCAAGAAAAAAAATTAAATCGTGTGCACGATTTACTAATCCGTTCCATCGATTTATAAATCATGCGAAATAGTAATAGTAAATCGTACGCACGTTTTAGTAAATCGTGGGAAAGAAATAGTAAATTGTGCGCACGATTAGTAAATTGAGGGAACGAAATAGTAAATCGTGTGCACGATTTAGTAAATCGAGGGAACGAAATAGTAAATCGAGGGAACGAAATAGTAAATCGTGCGCACGTTTTAGTAAATTGAGGGTACGAAATAGTAAATCGTGCGCACGATTTAGCCTACTATTTTTTTCCTTCATGTCATGTCCGGGGCTCCGTAATTTTTAGTAGATTTAAATACATATTATTTTGTGTTTTGTTATCTTAAACCCCCAAAATGTCAGGTGGTGCAACTGTCTGAACAAATGAACAGACAAAAAAACTATTTAAATTGGTGTCTTAATAATAACAAATTAAAAACTAAAGACTATGGAATCATTTTAGGTTTGAAACCTTTCATATAAACACGTTTTATAAATATCAGTTGTTTTCAAGCTGTTGAGATAATTGAAAAACTTTTGTCCAGCAATTTGAATGTCAGGGTGGCACAACTGCAAACATGACACTTTTATTATGAATTGACAAGGTAATAACAGTAAACATAATAATGCATCATCCAGATGACCACAACTGATCCTTGTAGCAGATTGAAAAGGTGTGTATATCTTTCTCAAATACTTGTAAAAACTGATCATTTCAAGTATGGGTAGGTTGGTACACTTACCATGTCAGGTGGTACAACTACAACCAAAGTCCCTTTTGAGGAAAGTCTGTTCACTCGGCGGCCATATTTGTAACGCCTCCGGGCAGCTATTTCGGGCATCCAAGACCAAGTCCTATTTGAATGGTGGAATCCTGAAATCTCAAAAACTTCTAGGCGAATTCACAATTAAATAACATTTCAAATCAGCAACAAAATCTGACATGAACTGTCCCATAAATGTTGTTTCTTATGCTCAAATAGCGTTAAAAAGCTTATTTTTCAGGCTAGACGAGCCAATGCGCATGTGCAGTCCTAAGCGCGAGTCTCAGGTTTCTATGGGAACCGGAGCTTCTAACGGCAGCTGCAGTGACGCAATGACTTTATCAATCAGCGATTGGCTCTTTTACTTAGAAGGCGGGACGTATTCCGCCATGTTGCGCGTTGCAGTTTCTCCCGGCTATTCATCTGAATAGTCTTGTGCGTCCCAATTCGCGTACTTATGCACTATTCTATTACGTTTTTAAGTATAAATAGTGCAAGTAGTGAGTTCACACTGAAAAATCCAAAAAGAAAAAGTACACTTTAAATACCCGGATGATGCACTAAATTAACGGGAAAAACGAAGTGTGGAATTTTGGACACTTCATGCACTTAACTGTCACAGCTTTAATTACGTAGCGAAGGGGGAGGGGGTATCGACTCCGTTGTTAAATGACAAAATAACCTTATACAATTCACGCACTACATGGCTGAGTACATAGTGCATAAGTACATAGTGTATAAGTGCATAGTGTTTAAGTGCATAGTGTATAGTGCGTCGTTTGGGACGCTATAGTCTTTGCTACAACTATTTGATTGTACTGCCTGACGTAAAAAGTCAAAAAATGAATTTAAACACTTTGAAATGTTATTTAACAACTGAAACTTGTTTAAACATATTGTTCATGACTCAAAAATATGCATTACATCATTTTTGAAAAGATTGTTTTTTTTAAAAAAAAGACCTTTTTTGAAGATTGATTTGTCATTGACCCAAAAAAATGTATGCTTTGACAGTAATACACTTACAATGGAAATATTTTTATTTAATAGCTTATATCTGTCTCTTCTGTACAAAGAGTTATTGTAGCTGTAAAGTTGTTTAATTCATCTTTTTAGCACTGGCAGTAATGCTCTAGGTGGATGAACATCTGCTTATGCATTATGGACTTGAATTACGTGTGTGGATGTACTTTCTGGTATCATTGCACATTGCTCAAAAGTTTTAGGGTTTACCAGCATTAGCCATGACAGGAATTGAAGAATTGCATATTTGTTTAGACAAGGTTACGAACTGATTTTATCACACTAGTCACATGTTAAAGACATGTTTAAGTAGTGTGGCTATACTCTGAAAAGTATTGTAGCATTAATCCTAGTGTAAATGCCATGCCCCATAAACCTCCATTGTAAATGCATTACTGTAAACGCAATTTTTTGCTTGTTTTTATAAAGCGAGAGACAAGCCAAAGTAATTCTGTGGTTATCGACTGTATGCCACAGATGCTGTCGACAGCTTGAACTAAACCTGGAATATTCCTTTAAGACTTATTCCCATGTGCCCTATATGTGGTCCAACTGCCGTGTGGTTTGTGAATTACCGCACTGATAACCAAACCCACTTCTGAAGAACTTTTATTTTAGCCCAAAAAAAGTGACTCAAATTCTAAAATTTGGAAAAGAATGATGCAACAAGTGAGTTTCCAATCTGTCTGACATTTTTCTCCCAGGAAAAATGAACTCTGGGAAATGGATTTCAAGTTGGGTACTTAGTTAAGTACTAAAAGCGACTTTTCATTCATCAAGAAATGTAATATCTGCAACAGACTCAAGTAATTCCTCTGAAAGCATCTACTGTAGAAGCTTACGAGAAGGAACAGGAGCGCTGCTGGGCTGGGCTGTGTGTGGGCACAGGAGGGTCGACCCAGTTCAGCTGCCCTATGCGGAGTGTGTTGCATCAGGCCGGAAAAATGCTCCACTCAGCCACCAGGGCGCTAATTACAGAGGACCATTGCTGAGCTCAACAGGAAGGACGTCAAAGACCGAGCATGGGGATGGATGGAAGCGAGAGAGAAAGAAGGAAGACTAAGCAATAGTGCGAGGAAGCAGCTAACAATGCAATAAAAATAGAAGGGTGGGAGTTGAGACACAGACAGGGTGTGAACATTTGAGGCAGTATATTTACCTGCTCTCATGTGCAATACGTAACCAGCCAACAATAGGTTTCAGAGATAATGAGTTTGGAAGTGAAACAAAACACCTTCCTCCTCACACAACCAATCAGGAGCTGCATGAGGAACACAATCAGCCTATACAGACACTCAGAAAAGCATTAGCATTATTTTGTTTTGTTGCTTAAAACTGAGGTAAAGGAGCTGCTTTTTTAACCTTCATCTGGACTCAAAGGGCAGTCTAAGAGGCAGAAGCATGTGACTTGTAGATTTAGATTTGTTGAAAGCCTGCCACCTTGTGGTGTGTGAATAATGATAGTCCTTTAGGCTCCTGCCATGCCGTGTTAAAATAATACTTTACAATAATTGTTCACAGTATTAGCATTTACACTGCAATTCAAAGGTTTGTGGTCAGTAATATCTATTAAGCAAGGATGTATTAAAGGATTAGTTCACTTTAAAAGTAAAATTATCCAATGATTTACTCACCCTCAAGCCATCCTAGGTGTCTATGACTTTCTTCTTTCAGACGAATACAATTGGAGTTATTAATAATCACCCTGATGCTCCTAAGCTTTAAAATGGCAGTGCACGGAAACCACCTGTTTGAAAATCAAAAAAGTGCATCCATCCATCATAAACGTACTCCACATGGCTCCGGGGCGTTAATAAAGTCTTTATGAAGCGAAGCATTAAGAAAAATATCCATATTTAACACGTTATAAAGTAAAATATCTAGCTTCCACCAGACTGCCTTCTATATTCAACTTAAAGGGTTAGTTCACCCAAAAATGAAAATAATGTCATTTATTACTCACCCTCATGTCGTTCAACACCTGTAAGACCTTCATTCATTTTCAGAACACAAATTAAGATATTGCTGATGAAATCCGATGGCCTCTCAAGATCCATAAAGGTACTAAAAACATATTTGAAACAGTTCAGTGGTTCTATCTTAATAGTATAAAGCGATAAGAATACCTTTTGTGCACCAAAAAAACAAAATAAAGAATTTTCAACAATATCTATATGGACCGATTTCAAAACACTGCTTCATGAAGCTTCTGAGCTTTATGAATCTTTTGTTTCGAATTAGTGATTCGGATCTCCTATCAAACGGCTAAACTGCTGAAATCACGTGACTTTGGCGCTCCGATTCACTGATTTGACTCGTAAAGCTCTGAAGCAGTGTATTGAAATCGGCCCATATAGATATTGTTGAAAAGTCGTTATTAAGTTTTTTTTGGCGCACAAAAAGTATTCTTGTCGCTCTATAATATTAAGATAGAACCACTGAACTCACATGAACTGTTTCAAATATGTTTTTAGTACCTTTATGGATCTTGAGAGGTGCAGTAACATTGCTGGCAATGGAGGCCTCACTGAGCCAATCGGATTTCATCAACAATATCTTAATTTGTGTTCCGAAGATGAACGAAGGTCTTACGGGTGTAGAACAACATGAGGGTGAGTAATTAATGACATTATTTTCATTTTTGGGTGAACTAACACTTTAAGTTGAATAGCCTACGGAAGGCGGTCTGGCGGAAGCTAGATATTTTACTACACCTAATACTGCTGACTGCAGCAATTCAAGTTCAAAATAAAACAAACTAAATGCTACAACATAGTCATAAAACACCAGAAGATCATTTGCTAATCTTTTTACCTGATTGAGTGGAATCTTATATTCTGAAGGATTCAAGCTGGCCATCAACACCATGTTCACGATGGAAACATCAAAGTTTTGTCCCCTTGTTCACCATCAAACCAATCAGCCGTGAGCTCGTGTCTAGACTTCAGCAACAGTGAAACGGTGAGTTCCTACTTCATTTTTGACTAAAATACATTGCTATAAGAAGTAAACTGACTATATTAAGGCAGCTAAATAAATGTGATATGGTTGAAAAATGAAAAACAATATATAGATATGGTTTAAAAAACAAAAAATTATTTAAAGTCCCCCCTGTGGTGAAAATCAAGTTTTTAATGTTGTTTATATGTCAATGTGGTAGAGCTGCACGATTAATCGTAAAAAGATCGCGATCTCGATTCAAACACCCACGCCATCTTTTTTTATTAATGGCAACGTCTAATAATCATTTGACAAAATCATACCGGAACATTCAAATCTGTGTTCGTTCTGCTGCGCTGATCCAGAGAGAGCAGTTTTGAACCACACAGTAGTTATTTCTCTGTTACAAATATAAAAATGATCACAGAAGTACCGAGATACAAGTTTAAAGTTAGGATATAAACACTGATGTCTACGATAGCGATCAAAATAAAGCAAATCACCTTTTGAAACGAACTTGGCGCTTCAAATAACGGTTGCATCAGTTAGGTGGCGACAAGTGACTGTTAAAAATGTATTTCTCATTGAACCATTCATTCAAAAGATTCGTTCAAAAACACTGATTCATCCAGTAATGAAACAAGTATTTATTAAGTCATATTCATTCAAAACCATTTTTTTTTTTTTTTAAATAATTCATTCATTTTTCCAGCAATTAATATTTTGTCAGAACCTCTAATAAATTACGTTATTTTGTTTTTAAAGTTGCTTTAAGACAAACCATGTACAAATCCACAAGTTGACACCATTGCTGCGCATTTTCTTTAAAACTGCAGTGATCTAAAGAGTCTCAAAAACGCGGTTTGAAATCGCTGGTGTTCCTTACGTCACGAACTACCTTGTAACCAATCACGTCAACGAGTGGATCTAATTTGCATATTCATAGAACCACGTATACTAAATGAGGCAAGGATGTAGAGTTATTATCAAGCCATTTTAAGGCATGAAGAATTTTTTTCCAAGGAAAAAAAAAACGTTTAAATGTGTCATTTTGTTGATCAAAGATGAGTTTTAAGGGATAAAATTACTGACTACAGGGGGACTTTAAAATAACAGGCCAGAGACTAGAAGAATCACCAACTTGCTCTGATGTAACCAAACCTAGGGAATGAAATTCATAGAATTCCATTTATAAAATCTGTAAATTATTTTATTTCTGACAAACCAGAAAATTAAGTGGTTGAATAAACTCAAAAATAAAAGTGAGACATCTGTCAACTGAAGCTGTGCATTGGGTGTCATGTGCACAGCTCAGCTGATTATATTCAGAGGGATCTAGACACATAACAGACATGTTTGCAACACAAACCTGCGGATAAACTCCAAACCGGTGGAAGTCGACCCCCTACAAAAACTGACAAAACTTTTTTTTTTTTCAGTCCTTAGATGTAACCTTTTTATTATTTGTACATTCAGCACTTACAGGAGTAAACAATAAAATTAAAAGAAAACAAAATGAAGCTTTTATGCTAAAACAATAATAAAAAAAAAAATTTAAAAACCAAATGTGAAAAGGTTAAATATGCATCCCATTCTCCATGGCAGCTTGGCTAAAAACAAAGGGGTTGTAAAAGGCAGACAATAGGTGGGGGAAAAAATGATACAAGGAATGTGAGGGAAACAGAAGAGGAAAACGTAAAGTAGCGATCCGGACTTAAGTGACACTAAAGGCTTTCAGAGCATCTCTTTCTGAACGCAGCTTCACTCAGATCGGTGATGACGCTACACAGAAACAGAAAGAGGACGTCACCAAACCTGGAGAATGCCTTGCAGTCCGACCCACTTACACCAGAAGTCCATTAACACTGAGGAGGGGAAATGAACACCAGGAGTCTTAAAGCCCAGTCAAGAGACACTGAGACGAGTCTACATGGAGACACAGCACCACCGTGGTCCCAATGTGTGTGTGTGTGTGTGTGTGTGTGTGTGCGTGTGTGTGTGCACCCGTGTGTCTTTACGCAGAGTGTGTGTGCATGTGTGTGTTTGAATGAAGTCTGAGTTGGTCCTCAGGAAGGTAGGCATAGAGCTGTTACAGCACATACAGGAACAGGGGTTACAAACTCAACAGTTCCAGACTTCCCTTAGCGTCGTCGATCTCTGGGCGGAGGGCCGCTGCGGCTTCGTGACCTCCTGCTCCCGCTTGCACTGTTTCCGCCAGGCCTGCGATATCCCTCCTTCCGTTTGTCCCCCTCTCGCTCCCTCTCTCGACCTCTGTCTCGGTCTCGTTCTCTGTCGCGGTCTCTTTCACCTTCTCCTCCGGTGGCCCCGCTTGTCTTCATCCTCTCCCTGTGCTCCTCCTCACGCTTCTTATCCTCCTCTTCCATCTCCTTCCACCTCTTCTCTCTTTCCCTCATGCGCTCGGCACGAGCCGCTACCCTCTGTGCTGCCTGCAATGCAAAGTGTGTTGGGTAATGAGCATCACTGGCATTATATTATAAAATCTGTTTTTTTTTTTCCTTAGCAAATACCACTTTATAAGCAACTAAAATGTGCAAAGTAATATACCTGTTCCTCGGTGAGGGGGAGCCAGTATATGCATGGAGCGGCTTTGGTTTTGCGGAAGAGGTCATCCAGCAGTTTAGCAGGTGGCTCCTCAGGTCCTTTTTCTAAAAAGAAAAAAGAAAGTGTAAAAAATAAATATAAAATATTTGTATATATATTAGGACTTAAACCGATCTGGCTTAGTGCGATTGTGAAATCACAAAGGCTGTGATTTATTTTAATGCGCAGCTTGTCAGTGAAGCACGGCTCTGTGATCATCAGTAGTAAATGCTGCTCCATCTGAAATCACTGCGAGTTTAAGTCGCTTATAACGTATTTGAAAAAGCAACACGTTAAACATCTTTCCAAACATGAGAAGCATTTATGAACCTCTTGTCCAACAAAAGACAACATTTAATAACATGTTTTGACTTCAAACTCACTTCATAAAATCATGAGTGTTTGAAAACATCCTTCTGTGAGATATGGCTTCTTACACAGAGTAAGGCACACAACATATTTTATAGTATTCTATACAGTGATAAAGGCTATGTCGATTAGCATTGCATTATATACTTTATTATGACAATAGCCAAGAAGGCTTGAAGAACTCAGATAAACCATATATTGTCGTAGTCGTGTGTTTATTAGTCATGTTTAATCAATCAAAGCATTTCAATCTTCTGTTTATTCAGCTACAGCGATAGTATGATGCCCATAGGGATTTCCTGGAACGACGCGTGTTATCTTCTTCGGAGCATATTTGGAGTTTCTGTGTGAGAGCGCCATCTAGGTTTCAGATGGAGCAGCATTTACTGCTGCACTTAGCAGTGATTCACTGACAAGCCATGCATTTAAAAAAAAAACAAAAAAACAAAAAAACAAAACAAAAAACGCCTTTGCCAAATCGCGTTCGGTTTAATTTTGCTTCATCGTGCAGCCCTAATACATTTTTATTTAAGATGTAAATATATACAGTACTGTGCAAAAGTCTTAGGCACGTCAGTATTTTCACCTCCAAAAAGGGTTTTAAGCCAGTTATTTATATCTTTTGCTGTAGTGTGTCAGTAGGAAATATCAGTTCACATTTCTAAACATTCATTTTGTCATTAATTTTAATAATCCAGTGAGATTTTTGAATGCACAAGGAGTCTGACAACAGCCGGTGCTCCACATGGAGATCTGATCTAACCATCATCGAGTCTGTCTGTGATTACATGAAGAAACAGATGAAACTGAGACAAACTAAATTCAGAAGAACTGTGGACGTGTCTTCAAGACGCTTGAAGAAACCTTCCTGCAAAGCTACCTGAAAAACGATGTGCAAGTGTACCTGGACAAAAGCTGTTTTAAATGCAAAGGGTGGTCACACCAAATATTGATTTCATTTAGTTAATAGAAGTTAATTGATAAATAAAATCCATTTATGACAGTATTTTTGAAAGCATCCTCACTTTACAGCATTTTTACACCAGTGCCTAAAACTCTTCACAGTACTGTAGCTTTGCGGGAAGGTTTCTTCAAATGTCTTGGAGACACGTCCACAGTTCTTCTGGATTTAGTTTGTCTCAGTTTCATCTGTTTCTTCATGTAATCACAGACGGATTTGATGATGGTGAGATTAGATCTCCGTGTGGAGCACCGGCTGTTGTCAGACTCCTTGTGCATTCAAAAATTTGACTGGATAATTACAATTAATGGCAAAATGAATGTTTAGAAATCTAAACTGATATTTCCTACTGACACACTACAGCAAAAGATATAAATAACTGGCTTAAAACCTTTTTTGGGGGTGAAAATACTGACGTGCCCAAGACTTCTGCACAGTAGTGTATATAAAAGAAAAGAAAAATAATACAAAATGTACATGTATCCAAGTTTACAAATAATAATAATAGACTATAATTTATATAATGCATATTTAGAATTTAAATATAAATGGAAATTGTCAAATAATAAAACAATTAAATATCAAAATAATACATTTAAATATCAAATAATAATAAGTTACTATACTGCCAAAAAAAAAGAAAAAAAAAAGAAAAAGACTGAGGAAAAAGACTTTTTAAATTCTCACCCTTCTTATCGGTTTTCCTCTCTTTGCTCTTCCCTCTTTCCTTGCGCCGCCTCTCGCGATCTCGTGAACGTGATCTTCTGGTGCCAGCTTCCCGCTCCTCTCCAGGTTTGCTGAAGTCTCTCACCTTATCTCTGTCCCATTCCCTTTCCGCACGCGATCTCTCCCTCCTTTCCATTTCCCTCTCTCGTTCTGCCCACTGGTCACGCTCCGGCAGGAGAGGCGGGGGTACCGGACGGCCAGGTCCAGCGGCTGCCGCCCCACGGGGCTCTTCTGGTGGCTTTTCTCCAGCTGGACCCAAACCCCTGTGGAAGTCCACCTGATGGGATGTACCAGGAATGAAAAGGGAATTAGCTTTCATAGAAAAAAAAAAAAAAAAAAGATATTAAATTCTGCAGATGAAATAAGACCTTTACCTCCTCTTGCGTGCAGAAGTCAACACTGAGGAACTTAGGGTTACTCTGGGGCCATTTAACCCCATGTAATGCTGTGCGAGTGGCCATCGCCTCTTCTGTACTTGAGTACTAAGGGAAAGGAAAGATGATGAATGTATAAGCGGGTATGAAGAAAAAAAAATTCCCAAAAAAATCCAGAGGGATGCAGGAAAGAGACTTACTGTGACATAACAGTGAGATTTAATCTTGTCAATCCAGAAACCTTCCTCCACTAAAGTCCCTGTGCGGTTCAACAGCTCCTTCAGCTGCCCCAAGGTAAACGGCCTCACCTTAGAAACATCACAAAACAAGTCTTAGGTCACTAAACCTGGGACAACTCTATGCATGTAGCATCTTTAGCTTATTAAAACATTACTGGAACCATCGATGTGTGTGTTTATACGTACCAGGTTGCAGACATGGACAATGTTCGACAGCTTGCCACGAGGAGGAGAGGGTTGTTTGGCTGTGCGGACCGGGTCATCAATAGTGATACTCACTCCCGACTTCTGCTGACTAATCGAACGCCGAATCAGCGTGTCACTGGGAGCGACTTTAAGCAGGAAACAAAACAGGAAAAAAGGGAAGAGAGATATCGTTCAAGATGTCAGACTTTTCTATCCAAAAGTTTCACACTACTGCACTAAAAATTTCTAAGGGTGCTCAGAAATCAGCAATCAGGACTTTCGGGGCCGATCACCTAAGGCAGTATCATTCGATACCAATCACCGAAATAAATAATACTACATAAATAGAAAGCTTCAAATAAATAATAATAATAATAATAAATCAATAAATAAAAACTGTAACTAATCCATGTATGACCTTTTACCTAATGTACTATTTATGATAAAAGTTGAGGTTTATGCAGTGTAGGCCTAATTAGGAAAGTTGTTTACTGAAGTGACCACGTTCACCGTCACTTTTTGGGACTTACAGCAGTAATTGCTTACACGTGTGAATCCTGAAATGTTTTGTTGATTCAGGAGATTAAAGTAGCTGCTTGAATACGTTCATTCAGTTGTATGAGCAAACGGATGAAGTCACAACTAACCATAGTGACAGTATCAAACATGGCGATGCTCATAAAACAGTGAAGTTTTATAACGCAGGGCTCCAGACTAACTTTTTTTACTAGGAGCACTGTAGCCCCTTACTGAAAATTTTAGGGGCACAAGCAGAAAATTTAGTGGCACACCATAAATCGACCTGCAGCATAGTTATTCACATTTTCCCCCATTTTGACTGTATTACTGACAAATGCCTTAGTAATAAACTTAACTTACAGAAATTACAATGTGCAGTTTTATTCCAAGTTTGCAAGGCTTCAGATTAACATTTGAGGGCAGCATTATCATTCATAATGTCTAAATAATTCAAAAGCCAAACAATTGAAAATGTATATTAGGGAGGAAAGGCAGCCACCTACTGGTTACAAAGAGAATTTAATGTATTTTTTATTTTTAAATAAGTGAGTTTTCCTACATGTTGAAACATTTAGTTTTATAAATGGGGTTAATCTATGAAGGATGAACAAATAATGTTTTGATCATCACATTATAAAAAAAATAATATTTTAAATATGATAATATTAGAGTTTTGAAGTGCTGGAAAAAGATGTGTGAAGTACTTGAAAGCATTTTACTATTCCTGCCAAAATTCCACGGTTACAGTTAGTGTTACTACATTAAATCCATGGTGAATGTTGTTCATTTGTAGACTGAAAGCCCTCTATAACTTGTTCATTCATGGCACAATGTTTCTCCTGGTTTTCACGTCAGCACTGTTTGATCCGATAGCTACGGTTAGTAACAGAGATCTCTGCACCGAATTTGAATGTTTATCACTAACGTTAGATCTTGCAGCGATGTTATTAATTCTGTGGCGAATTCAAATGCTTTCTTTACTGGATCTCCCAGCGCTGTGTAGTAAAGTTGCTTGCGGCTCGTGCTGCACTGACTGATAAATGGTCCATGAAGCACAAATGAGTAGCGCAGTCTCTTTCCGCTTTCATTACGTTTGCCATTTAATATTGGGCAACGTTGTGGTGGTCGCGTCAGCGCGACTGCTAACAAATTTTGATCGCGCCGGCAGGAAAAATGGTTTCAAAATGCGACCATTTAGTCGCAGTCTGGAGCCCTGCCATGTCTGACAGTGCATAAATAAATGAGTCCAATCGAGGAGAGTTCATCCATCAGATATCTTAAATAATCAACAGCAGCTTTAAATGCTTTGTAACTGGTTGCAGAGAGTACGTTTGACCCACGCCTCACACCCAATGCAGCTAGTAAAAAACAAAGCTGTATGAATGCAGCCGTATTAAGCACAAAATATGAGACTGATGACCATATTCTAGTGCTGTGTAAAACTTTACTATAATAGTCCAAATACTTGCACTGCCGTCTCGTCATTTTGAGTAGGAGAGCCCCGCATAGACGACGTGCTGCTGTGGTTTGCCAATTCAGTTTTACAGAGCACCATTTTATCTGGTCTCCGTTTAAAAAATTCCCACACTTTCAGATCAGGCTTGATATTTTTGTAATAACGGCTGATTTTCAGTATGCTCGAGAGTCAGAACCGCCATTACTGGGGATGACCATAAACAGCGCAATTCCAGTCCTAGTTCACCTAAGAGAACCGACATTTTGCGTTGACATTTCTTATTAACCGTTTGTCCGTGTTCCACTCCGTCTCGGAGCACGCACACAGAAAGCCGCTTGGAAAACAGCATCTCTTTCACGGCTTAATAAAGAGTTTTTAAAACCGCATTATCGTGCACATCATGCAGTTTAGCAATAGTAGACTGCATTTTACGACAATCTAGCTCATTTGGATGTTAAGTTTGGGCTTTTAGGGAGGAATGAAAGTGCACCGCTATCAAAGAAAGAAATGCACTAAAATCGCACAGCCCTACTTTCTTGCTGTCATTGCAATGTCTCTGCAATGACGGTGCAAATTTATTGTCTTTTTCAGACATCCAGTAGAACTGCCAGACGAGACTGTTGAATGTAGTGAAGCAATTTTTGAAGCACATAGAGAGTCCATTGATCAAATTATATAAAACGATTATCGACCAATAACGATTAGTGCCCGATCGATCGGTTTACCCAAATATTTGAATCTGTTCCTTCTGTAATTCTCACCTGGCTTCACATCTACGTCGCGCCAAGGGGGCGATGGCTCTGTCTCCATGGAAACCTGTATGGAGCCTTCCATTTTTTCCTCCTGGCTAAGTCTATCCCGCCCTTCACTTCTTTCTTCCTCATCCTCTTGCTCACTTCTTTTGGATTCTTTCTGTCCATTCTCTTGTGTGTCAGAGGGCACAACCTGTTTTAGTGGAGAAAACCATGGATGTTTACCAAAATGTTATTCCAACACATGTAAGCAAACAAACACATTTACTTACAGCAGAAGAACAACATGTACCTGTGTTACAGTTCGTCTAATTTTCAGCTCCTGGTCACCCCTCTCTCCTCCTTCCTCTTCCCCAGAGAGATGCATCTCCTCCGGATGCAGGTCTAACACAGCCTCCTGACCCAAACTAGGCTTGATGTCTGGTATTAAAGACTGGAAAGAGTAAGGATTGCATTATGGCACTGTTCATCAGATGAAGCAAGACAGGAATAGATTTTTGGGAGGGACATTTTTTCAGCATTAAAACATCTTTTTAATTCATTTTTATTTCATATTTCGCTGACCTTCAAAGAGTCTGTGGTGATACTGATGGAGGGTTTCTTGGCAGTGACGGCTGTACTAGAGCCCCATCTTCTCTTCCTGCCAGCGCTAGCACCGCTTGCGGTATCCACTTCCCCTTCCGAACTCACCACCCCAGGAGACGGTTTGCTGCCTGAGGAAAGATAGCATATGGCCGTCTTTTTTGATTTCAAACTTATCAACATTGTTTGTTAATAAAACCCTGTAAAATCATGCACTACCGTTCAAGATTTTGGGGTCAGTGAGATTTTTTGAAAAAAATTAATATTTATTTTCAGCAGGGATGCATTAAATTGCTCAAGAGCGAAAAGACAAAGATTTATAATGTTTTAAAAGACTTCTACTTTCAAAATAAGCTGTTCTTTCCAACATTCTATCACGCAAGCAAACGTAATCTTAGTTTTTTATATAGGTTGCAGCATTCAGGATAACCACAAGTACCATTTTGATGAACAATTCAACATGCACGTAATCCCTCTCTGTTGTAAACAAACACAGCGTCAGCTCACGTTTGAGTTGCTCCCGCACATACGTCATATAATGCGACAGGAAGCTTGCGCTCCAGTCTGCCATGAACACTCCTAGATGCCTCAACTACATAAAAAATTAAGACTACGTTTGCTTGCACAATCTCAATCGGGAAGTAGCAACCTTCCGGTCTCTATCTTGAATCCAACACAGAAGTCGAATTCATTGACTGGCCGCTAGAGACAGGCTCCAAAAGGGATCAATCCCATATCCCCCCCCCAATGTTAAAATGCCCAACAGCAGAAAAAAAATGTTTACAGCCTAGTACAAAAAGTGTTTTTGGTCTATATAGCTAATTTTGACCTTTATGACAACTGTGAGGAGGTGAATTTTTTTTTATAACTCATCCATTTAAAATATATTAAACCTTAAAGTTCTGCATAATTAAGGGCGTGGCCACTTGAGTGACAGGTGGATTGCCATTGCTGGCACTACTAGCCGTTTGTCTGCTGTCTGTAATCCACACCCTCGACAAATGGTTCTGTCCTGTCGACGTATGCGCGGGAGCTCAAACGTAGGGAATTTGTGAAAAGCATAGACTGTATAAAACAATGGACGTAGTGTCCGTGACGTCGCCCGTAGGTTTCTGAAGAGCATTTTTGAAGCCCAAAGTGGGCGGAGCCGGCCGTCGCCATCTTGGCCTGGCGATGGCCGGCTCCGCCCACTTTGGGCTTCAAAAATGCTCTTCAGAAACCTACGGGCGACGTCACGGACACTACGTAGGAAGCTTGTGCTCCAGACTGTCGTGAATGCGCTCAGAACCATTTGTCGAGGGTGTGGATTACAGGTAATGTTGTAAATAATGTTCAGTTTTTTCCACAGACCAATCGTTTCGCTTCATACCTCAGTGTATCAGTGAGCCACGGGTGTTAATTTTATTTTGCCGGTATATGTTGTTTTGACACCTTATAAGTGATTGTAGCCATTGACTTGCATTATAAGAATCTCCAAAAACCATGGTTTCAGCTAAAAATCTTCACTGTTCTACTGAAGAAAAAGAGTCACTGACATATTGGATGGCCTGAGGCTCAGGGTGAGTAAATTAACAGCAAATTTTCATTTTTGGGTGAACTATCCCTTTAAGCACCTTTATAGTAAGAAATATTTTTGAGCACAAAATTAGCATATTAGAATGATGAAGACTAAAGTAATGGCTGCTCAAAATTCAGCTTTGCCATCTCAGGAATACACATTTAAATTGAAGTTTTTAAATTGTATTAATTTGACAACATTACTGTTTGTACTGTATTTTTGATTAAATAATGCAACCCTGGTGAGCACAAGACTTTTTTTTTTTTCTTCTTACCAACCAGAAACTTTTCAACAGTGAATACAGTGAAAGATCTCTCCAAATGAATCACTCAAAGAAAAACCTGTGGCGATACTCACTGCCGAGAGAGATCTTTCGGGCCGAGAAGGTCTTTGGCGTGGTGCTCTGAAAGAAAACAAACACACCCAAGCCAAGAGAAAAGGTGAGATAGATAGAATATATGGGGGAAAAAAACACAGTGGGGGCAAACGTGTGTACGTATGAGGGAGATAATAAGACTGAATGACAAATAGAGACCAAAATCTCAATTACTTGTTGATGGCTCACTCTATTTGTCGTTCAGTTTCTCTATTTGTCATTAGGAAAGACCACCTCTTCAGTCACAGGTTCTTTATGTGGTTAGAGATCTTCTGACAATTTCAAAGCTCTTTCTGCTCTGAAGATGCGGTCTTATCCTCTCCTACACCAAAATACTTTTTTTTTTAAAGCCATGCTGCAGTTATCTATCACCCCTCAGGTTAAAATATCATTTTAGGCAGTTACTAAAGTGGGGAATTAAAATAAAGGACTGCTTTACATTAGCTCTGCAGTGGCCTTACATATAAACATACATCTATCCTGTAGTCAATAGCTCCATTTTATGGTTACCAGGAAGTATGGGCAAACATTTGCATTGTCTAAGCAAAACGTTTAAAGTAGAAAATGGAGAATGACTACTTATTTCCCGGTACCATTGACACATGTTCTTCACTGGGTTGGGAATGGCCCAATCGCACGTCTGTATGTACTGTATCTAGGCAACAACAGTCCAATGAAAGAAGGCTGGGAAGTTTGGGCAGAGATCTGAGAGCTGGATGGCAGAAGAGCTCTTATGTAGAACAATGTGGGTAGAGTTTGCGAGGCTGAATGTCTTTTTTGAAGTCCATTGTATTGGCATGAAACTGGAACGTGGGTGGAGCCTTTCAAATCTTTCAGGCACTTCAATCTATTGTCCAATTTATTTGTGAAGCTGTCCACAATTGCACATGGTTTCTATCTGTTCAGGCTGAATGAACCGGGTTTTAGTCAAGCAGCCACAAAACAGCGAAACAGAGTCCATTTTCAAACTAACAATTAAGTTTGATTGTGATAGTCCAGAGGAAAATGAGAAAGCAGTAAAATCCAAATGTTGTGGCTGCAGTGCAATAAGAGTCCAAAAAGTTTCCTTGGGTATAAAGAGAAAAACTAGTCCCATGATATAGCGAGCAACTGGAACAATTGCTGGAAAACGTCTCCATTAAAACAAGTCCTGAAAGAAGTCCATTTATCTGCTTATGGTTTCTGACAATCTCTTTTCCACCCTTTCTGCCATCTTGAGCCAAACTGACACTCAGCGGTACATCAAACCCACATTACACAGCCTTTCATTATCAGTCCAATCAACAGGTGCTCCCAGCCAACGCCATTCTGGAAATGTGGCCATTTTTGACAGGTGTGTTGCAGACTCAAGGCTTATCAGGTAAAGCCATGGCACTTGGAGACAGTGGAACAGGTGCTGTAGTAGAAGTAGTTGTATGCAGGTACCAATAAGGGCAATGGAAGAGGCATGAGCACCTTTATAACAAAGCAATCAAGGGGGTTTTAAACATCAGCCAAAGTGACAGAGTGCCCCCTGCTGCTTCTGTCTATGACAGCTTCAGCAAAGGTTCACACAACATCATCTGTGACCACAAAGAGGGCAAACAAAACATAGAGCTGCTAGATTAGCTTGTGACAACCAGATTTGAAATACATACAAGGGCTTAGTAATGCCTGCATATACCTGTAATGATGATTAATTTGCACTAAATAAGGGGGAAGGGTGACAGCCCTTTATAAAATGTTGTTTGCCTCTTTATGTGGAGGATATCTGGCGAATGGTAGAGTTGGGTCAGCCCAGCACTCCTCTGCGCTCTTACCTCCTCATTGCTCTCTGGAACCTTCTCAGGCTCCGCCATGACAGCCTCCTTCACCTCACTACTAAGACAGACAGGAGCAAAGAGAACAAAAAAATTATAAGTCATAAAAATTCACAAAAGCCACAGTAAACAGCCCCCACAGTAAAAGTGTTTTTGGAATTTAAAGGGTTAGTTCACCCAAAAATTAAAATTCTGCCTTTAATTACTCACCCTCATGTCGTTCCACATCCGTAAGACCTTCATTCATCTTCAGAACACAAATTAAGATATTTTTGATGAAATCTGAGAGCTTTCTGTCTCTCCATTGAGATCCAACGCAACTACCACTCCAAGGTCCAGAAAGATAGGAAAAAGACATCATTAAAGTACTCCATGTGACTCTAGTGACTTAAACTCAATTTTATGAAGCGACGTGAGTGCTTTGTTCGCGCAAAACAAACATAAAAACATAATTCACCACTTTACTTGAATTTACAAAAATATTGATCTGCAACGCGCATTCACAAGAGCATCACGACACGCGCTTTGTGTTCACGCGAGAGCTGACATTGTTGCGTGAACACGCTTTGGATAATATTATATTGTAAATAAAGTGGTAATTTATGTGTTTTTTGCACAAGCAAAGCACTCATAAAATTGAGTTTAAGCCACTGGAGTCACATGGAGTACTTTAATGATGTCTTTTTCCTACCTTTCTGGACCTTGGAGTGGTAGTTGCGCTGGATCTCTATGGAGACAGAAACCTCTCAGATTTCATCAAAAAGATCTTAATTTGTGTTCCGATAATGAACGAAGGTCTTACGGATGTGAAACGACATGAGGGTGAGTAATTAATGACCGAATTTTAAATTTTGTGTGAACTAACCCTTTAAAGGAATAAAAAGTAATTTTACTCACCCTTAACACAAAAGGAGATGTTAAACAGTCTCAGTCACCATTCACTTTCATTGTATGTAAACAATTCAATGAACGTGCATGGTGACTGATGTTAATATTCTGCCTAACATCTCATCTTGTGTTTCACATAAGAAAAATGTCATGCAGATTGAAACAGCATGAGAGTGAACAAATGATGATAATTTTGATTTTTGGGTGAACTATCCCTTTAAGTGACACTTTTAAATGAACACGCTACTAATCTGCTAGATTCATGATCAATTCCATATGGGGGAAAAAACAAATATCCCTACAATATCCACTACATCCAAAACAGAGATTGATCAATCACCTCTACAAACAATTACAGGCCTGCTTTTACAACAAAACAAGGTCTCCAGAAAGAAAGCATTAGGAATTCTGGGCTGTATCTATATCCTTGCGAATACAGTTTCACATTGACCTCCAAATTAAAGCTCCAGGCTACATGTCGACTAAATGCAGCGCTCTTCCCACAGAGTTTAGTGGCACGCGTGGCGAGGCGTCGCTGTTTTACTCTCATCGAACGGCCAACAAAACTATCAAAAATACTAGTCGATTCAAATAAAGTGCGCCCTGATACTAACACACAAGCACATAAAGATACATAAGACAAACAACGCTCCGCCGCATTGTGGGATGCGAGTACACGAGCGTAGCGCTGAGCATCGTCTCTCTTTCCTCCCCGATGAGCAGCATAACGCACAGTGAGATCACGCACCTATCAGCGCCTCTCTAATGACTACAAACGGACGGGACTTCGCGAATTCATTGAAAACCGCTCGCCCAAAGCTATCGGGCCACCTCAAGCCCCGTGTTATTGGTTAAACGCGCAGTACAGCCATGTTTGGATGAGAGAAAGGGAGGTGCGCGAGACTCACTGCAGCAGGACCCCATTATCACCGGCTGAGAGGCAGCCGCACTGATTGCCTGTCAGTAATCTACACATACTTCAATAACGCGCTCTTACAATAACATAAGTGCCGGTTTGGGTAGGATTAAATAAGCTAGCGACGCTTCTAGCTTAACTACATTAGTAGCACAATAGTAAACAGAGCATCTTTAAGCTGTGGTGATGTATTGTATTGTCTTGGAAAGTCCAAACCGTTTGAGGTGAATCGGTTTGTTCGAACAAGTGGTTCAAAAACGATTCGCCGATTTATTTGATTTTATTAAATCTTCAGTTTTGTCGCAAAATACAAAACATTCCCCACATAAAAAAAAAAAAAATACTATAGTAATTTATAGTAAATACTATAGTGTTTTTGAACCATACTATAGTAAAGTACTTGAATTCATTTGTTGTGGTAATTCTATAGTTGATGTGGTAATATATCAACTATAGTATTATAAACAAATTACTTTACTCAATACTGTACTAAGTTTTCTACAACTGTAGGGTATATTTTACTACAATACACTAAAGTTTACTGAAGTAAAAACTAAAGTATACTACAGTATTTATTACAGTTTATCAGTTCGCTACTACAGTATGCTGTAGCATTCATTAACAAAGTGTTGTAAATACTATAATATATACAGTATACTATAATTTACTATAGTATGGCTCAAAAACAGTATTTACTATAAATTACTATAGTATTTTTTCATGTGGGTCAACTTAGATAAATTAAGGGTTTGCTGGTTGGTTTTATACATTGTATTTGGTTTCTTTATTCGTCCATAAAAATTCTCAGGGGTAAAATTCAGTTACATGCTACAAAGGTGATGCATTTAATGAAGTAGAGCTGCAAGATTAATCGTTAAAAGATCGCGATCTCGATTCAGACAAACACCAAAGCGATCTTATTCCGATTCGCCTGACTATTAAACCTTTGACAAGTACGATCACATTCAGATATGCGTTGGCGCTGCCGCTGACCCAGAGAGAGAAGTTGTCATGTAAAGGTATGAAACGGCTTCACAAACGGTCTTTTCAACCACACAGTATCATTATTTCTGTTTTACAATAATTCAAATGATCACAGAAGTACTGTGATAAAAGTTTATATTTTGGATATGAACACTGATGTCTAAGGATTAAATTTAAATAAATCACCTTTTGAAAGTAACTTGATGCTTCAAATAATGATTGTATCAATTATATTGTTACACCAGTAGGTGGCGACAAGTGACTTAAATATGTCATTGAATCGTTCATTCAAGAGATTCGTTCAAAACACTGATTCATCCAGTCATTAAATCATTCATTTAAACAGATTTTTTAAAATAATTAATTCAAATGAATTAAATATTAGTAAATTAACTACAGCAATTAACATTTTGTCAGAACCTTTAGTAAATTGTTATTCTGTTTAGTTGTCTATACAGTAACGTGAGAGATTTGTGATCTTTATTTTAAACAAAATTATGCAGCTTTAATGTGAAGTGGGGAAAACAGTCATGTGCAAATCCTAATATCATACTGTGTAATCAAAGCAGCTTGCAACCAACAAGACCTTTATAACCACTATTCTGGCAACATGCAGAACTGTAATAACAACAATTACAATTGCCTTCTCATTATGCACCTCACACAGCTATTTGGGTGATTTAAAGATTTTTTAAAATACTTTATCCTATCAAAGTTTAATGTGCAACTAAGACAATTATAAATAAGATATTTGTAGCATAGACAGCATAAACACTGGCTCTTATAATAATTGGTTATTGCACATTGCTGGTGTATTTGATCCAAATGGCTTCTTTGGCAGTACAGGACAATTACTTAATTCCACATGACAGGATAAAATTTTGTATGTATTTCCTGGGTTCAATAAATAGGTTATACGAGTACTCGAGCAGCCAAAACATTTCACCAACTTCACACTGTACATGAAGACCTTACTACTGTAAAAATCACACACTTTCATCTTAACCTGCCTCATAATGACTATATTTCATCTCTGTTTGGATGTCATTTCCTTTTTACTTGCATAGTAACGTGTTCATTCAATCCCTCATTTCTGGTGCACAATAAGTATAATCAAAGTAGAAAGACAGACCTGGTAGTGTCTTTGTTAGTGTCATCTTCCTCAATATCGTCCTTTCTCCTTGTTTCCATCTTCTCATCGTGTAGTTCAAGGCAGGGTTTCTAAAATTTATAGAAAAAGTACAGTACATAAAAATGTTTATGGCCATTTTCTTAGTGTAGACTGAAGGCCCCAATATACTTCAAACAAAATTGAAGAACGAACTGTGACATAATTTCGAAAAAAATCAGGCCAAAACGAAGTTCGTTTGCCAAAGCGAACTCTCGGGAAAAGTTCGTTCCAGCTGCAAAAACACCTTCGTA
This sequence comes from Mylopharyngodon piceus, assembly GCA_039654765.1. NCBI lineage: Eukaryota > Metazoa > Chordata > Actinopteri > Cypriniformes > Xenocyprididae > Mylopharyngodon > Mylopharyngodon piceus. Next base: position 23,002,856 of record CM077451.1, read on the forward strand.
CTACCATTGGTCTGTGGCGATAACGTAATAGGAGGTGTGCGCTGAGGCTCCGCCTTCTTTCACATGGAACTCTTCTCTGATTCATTTCATCTGTTGAGTCCGTCAAGGTAAGATCTCCGTGGTGAAAACATGAACACTGATAGCCGCTTTATAGTAGAAAATAATGTTGTGCTTCTGATGAAATGACGCACTGACACTGTTTTTCATGTTTGATACTGTAAAGCTGCTTGCTTTTAAGCAATAAAATGCCATATAAATAAACGTGACGTGATTTTACTAGAGTGCTAATTTGCAGAGCTCCTGCTAACATAACCATGTTGTTATGATCAGATGCTTTTCTTATGCTTTCTACAAAAAATGCTTACTGTTTTCTCATTTTTGTTGCGTTTATTTTGTTACAGAGAGGAAAGCGCGCAGCACATTTACATATTCATTAAAATCATGACCTCTCATGAGTATATTGGGGCCTTGAGTCTAGCAGATGACAATCTAAGAAAGTAGTAGAAGATAATAATTACTGCTACTAGACTTAGTCAGGGTGTAAGAACCAAGTTATATTACCTAAAGTTGGTTGCTTACTGACCTTGGTTTGGATGACATCCTCATTGCACACGTCTTTCTCCTCCTGCTCTGTGAAGACTCGTTTTTTGCGCTGGGACGTTGGAGGCTTTTCGGTCACAGCCACAGTTTGACCAACTTTTTCTGTGGGCTGAGATGAAGAATCTTTCTGGACCTGTTTAGACTGAGGAAGATGGAAAGTAAATGTTTAAGATATGCTTTTGTGGGCATATAAAGAGAGTTGCATGTAGGCATAATAGCAATTCATGCAATTCAAGCCAATAAGTGAATTATAAACAATTAGTGAAATTATATTAAAATGAAAGCCTATTTATCACACTTGAATTAAAAGTATGTTTTGGGTTACATATAACTTAAGCTCAATTATCACAGAAAATAACTATTTTCTTTTCAATTTGCATAAAAAACAACACATGCGGACAGTTACGTGCTTACACTGCAAGTCTATGGAGCGACACACCCCATATTGGCCTCATAGACTTCCATTATAAGTGGACATTTGTTTTCTTTGTGATAATAGAACAATTGACTCTGTAGCTCAGTATTAGAAGTTTAATTTACACATGCAGAGGAAAGCAAACGACAAAACAACTGACAAGGGTTTAAAAACAGAGTCATGAAATAAAAATATCTTAATAGCTCCGGCAATCAATCTTATTAAGTTCATGCAACTCTATGACAGCCCTCTAATGTTCATCTGCCACTTATTGTACCATATAGCTGTCTGAAGCTATTTGAGAAGCATGTAATTAGATGAATTTGGACACTTAATGATTACAATACTCATGAGGGATGTCTCCAAAGTGTTTAAAGAGAGAGCGAGCAAGAACATTTGAACCACTCACCCTCCTACCACCTGAAGTGGGATGACTTTTCTCCTCCTCCGATGATGATGAGGATGAACTGGAGGAGCGAGAGGAGGATGAAGACCCAGAATCCGAGTCGGATGAAGAGGAATCGCTAGAGGATGATGATTTTCTTTCTTTTTTCTCCACCTCCTTCTTTACCCTTTCCCTTCCTCTTTTCTTCTCATCCTCAATTTTTTTGAGCATCTCATGTTTAGTGTCTTTGCTTGCCTCACTGTCCTTAGATGTCTCCATCTTTTCTTCCTCTTGTGGTGCATGTTTTTGGGCGGCCAACTCAGGGGTCTTGCTCTCAAGCTCATGAGGTGCTGCAACAAGGACTGATGTTTGAGGGGCCTGAACAGCATCTTCTTGCACTGGCTCCCCAGATTTAGATGCTAATGGAATTGAGGGGGCTTGTGGCATTGGGCTGTCTGAGAAGGTACGAGGTCTCTTCAGCACAGAAGTTGGAGAGCATGGGAGAGGAACCGTCAGAGGAGCATCTCTAAGGAAGCGGGACTTCTTGGAGGAAGATTGAGGGGATAGTGGTGTTGCAAGTGTGGGTGACTGCTGTGGGACAGACTCTGAAGATCGAGCATCTTTGCCGGCACTCTGTGGTTCCCCAGCCTCACTTTCGTCTGGCTTCTCCGATGGACTCTCGAGAGAAACAGGATGGGGCGCTGGACAAGAGAAACCACCGATATCACGACCACGCTTCCATGGAGGAAGACGGCTTTCTTTCTCTCGTTCCTCCTCTTTTTCATGCGTTTCTTTTTCGTGTTTCAAAGCCTTTTCTTTCTCATCCTGCACTCTTTTTTGCTCCAACAACCTTTCCCTCTCCTCCAAGGCTCTCTGCTTCTCTTCTTTCAAAGCACTCTCCTGCTCCTCTCTCTGTTTTTCCAATGCTCGCTCTTCCTCTGCTTTTCTCTGCGCTTCTCTTTCACGCTCTTCTTCCAAAGCTTTCTCCTTCTCAAGTCTTTCTCGCTCCTGCCTCTTGCGTTCCAGAGCAGCTTCTTTTTCCAAAGCCCTCTCTCTCTCCAGCCTTTCCTGTTCTTTGGCCCTCTCAATTTCTTGTCTCTCTTTCTCCAAAGCAGCTTCTCTTTCCAGTCTCTCTCTCTCTAAAGCTTGCTCTCTTTCTTGTCTTTCTTTCTCCTGCCTCTCCTTCTCAAGAGCTTGTTCTCTTTCTTGTCTCTCTCTCTCCAAAGCTTGCTCTTGTTCTTGCCTTTCCTTCTCAAGCCGCTCTCTCTCCAATCTCTCCCTCTCTAGAGCTTGCTCTCGTTCTTGTCTTTCCTTCTCAAGCCGCTCTCTCTCCAATCTCTCCCGCTCTAGAGCTTGTTCTCGTTCTTGTCTTTCCTTTTCAAGACGCTCTTTCTCCAATCTCTCCCTCTCTAGAGCTTCTCGTTCTTGTCTTTCCTTCTCAAGACGCTCTTTCTCCAATCTCTCCCTCTCTAGAGCTTGTTCTCGTTCTTGCCTTTCCTTTTCAAGACGCTCTTTCTCCAATCTCTCCCTCTCTAGAGCTTCTCGTTCTTGTCTTTCCTTCTCAAGACGCTCTTTCTCCAATCTCTCCCTCTCTAGAGCTTGTTCTCGTTCTTGTCTTTCCTTCTCAAGACGCTCTTTCTCCAATCTCTCCCTCTCTAGAGCTTGCTCTCGTTCTTGTCTTTCCTTCTCAATACGCTCTCTCTCCAATCGCTCCCTTTCCAGAGCTTGTTCTCGTTCTTGTCTTTCCTTCTCAAGACGTTCTTTCTCCAATCGCTCCCTCTCCAGAGCTTGTTCTCGTTCTTGTCTTTCCTTCTCAAGGCGCTCTCTCTCCAATCTCTCCCTCTCTAGAGCTTGTTCTCGTTCTCGTCTCTCTTTCTCGAGTCTCTCCCTCTCTAAGGCTTGTTCTCGTTCTTGTCTTTCTTTCTCCAGCCTCTCTCTCTCCAATCTCTCCTGCTCTAAAGCTTCCTGCCTCTCTCTCTCCAGTCTCTCCTTTTCTTGCCTCTCTCGCTCCAAAGCTTGTTCTCTCTCGAGTCGTTCTTGCTCTAATGCTCGTTCTCTTTCCAAAGCTTGTTCTCTCTCTAACCTCTCCCTCTCTTCTCTCTCCCGCTGCAAGGCCTTTTCTTTCTCCTCCCTTTCTCGCTGTAAAGCCCTCTCCCTCTCCTGTTTCAGAGCTTCTTCTCGTTCCTGTCTTTCCCGTTCCAAAACACGTGCTCGCTCTTCTTCCAATACCTTCTCCCTTTCCTTTCTCTCCTTCTCTAGGGCTTTCAGCCTCTCTTGTTCTCTGTGCCTTTCCTTCTTTTTGCTATCTTTCTCCCATAATAGATGACTACCTTCATCCTGCTTTGTGCCATCACTCTCCTCCGTCACCGCTGTCCTAACGACACTAACACCTTGGTTGGAGATCACTGAACTAGGGTATGACAGAACTGACGCTGCATTAGCTGTATGGGTAATTGCGGATACAACTCCCTCTTGGTGGCTTCTCAGTCCATCAATTCCCTCCCTATCACGCTTTCCCGCCCCAGAGAAAGCTCCCTCAGACTCCATTTTGCGTGCCAGTAAGGTCAACGGGCCTGGTCTGCGTTCTGTGGAGTCACCTGCTGGTTCAGGGCTACTGCTACGACTGTCACTACTGGAACTACCAGAGCTCGAAGAGCTAGATATGCGCTGCCTAGACGGGGGCTCTCCGGGACTAGGGGGGCTCTGTTTAGGGGTGTCTGGGAGAGGGAAAGAGAGTTCAGGAGGAGGAGATGGGGGAGGAGTGGGCTGTCTGAGCTGCTGTGATAGTAAAGGTATGTGTTGGGGGGGCGGCTGCTGCTGTTGCTGCTGCGAGCCACCAGATCTTTCCCTCACCGGTTGGCTTTTTGGAGGCTGTGCTCGACGACTCCGTTGAGCTTTGGCGTTCCACTCTTCCTCTTCACCATCATTGTCATCCCCACCTTCGCTGTCATCATCACTGTCGGCTAGTACATGGCTTGAAGTCGGTCCTCTTTCACCAACAACCCGCACAGACAAAGAGGCTATTGCGCCAGGTTGGGCAGGTGCGGAGGGGGACGGCTGCCCGGGTGATTCTTTTTCTCTGAGCTCATCACTCTCACTGGCAGTCACCCCAACTGCTGCACCGCCTTTGTGTTGGTCGACTAAGGAGGGAGCAACATCCTGGTGGAAATACATGTGTTGGACGTGGAAGGTAAGTTTAGGCCCAAAAAGGTCTCTTTTGATCCCAAGTTAACAATCTGGTCAATGCAACAAATGTCTAAAGAAATAATATTTTTCCTTACCTTGCATGACTACAAAAAATATTCATTTCGTAAGAATTCAAACCTGAGCAAACACTGTAGAAGCAAAGGATTGATAATATTTCTAACCTGGTTAGGGGCAGCACAGATACTGTCATTGGCCTCTGTGTGGTCTTCATGGTCTGTTCCTAAATATAAATAAATAATGAAATCTAAATGATGAATAACTTGAATCAATGATAATGGACATGTTCACAGCCATTTCAGGTCTAAACAGTACAATTCTTTTTTTAAATAAAATGTTTAAAAAAATGTTAGTATTTCAAGAAATTTTAATAATTTAAAATGTATTTCAGAATAACATATTAGAAATAAAAGTACAAAGTAGGGCTGGACGATTATGGCCTAAAATCAAAACCTCGATTAATTGAACATTTTACCTCGATTATGATTAATGAACGATTATTTTGTTTGTTTTTTTGCCCTCATAGTTCACTTACAAGGTTTGTACTGTAAATGTGATTGACTATTAAAGAGTGATCTGACATAACAGCTTACTTTCAGCAGTCATTTTATCTACGGCTCATAACATTTCTTACAGATTTCTGCTCGTTGTAAATCAGATAAAGATAAACTAGCACAGTACCAGTACGTAATGAGAGCGATTGCGTGTGTGAATTAGTCATACCGTCTCTCTATTAATTGTGAAGCTGTGGGTTGTAAATTCTTACTTCAAAAGTAGAAAAATATATGCTATAAGTTTTGAGTTTCTAATCACAGGACAGCGCTGACAACTAGTTTCTGCGTTCCTCTCATCGTCACGTTTTGTACAGCTACTGTTTGAATGAGTGTTCGTGCCACAATGCAGCTGCGCGAGCACAGTAGCTCGATATACACATCCGATCATCTAATCGCTTGAATGTCCAAACTGGCAAACCGTAAAACACATACAACTGACAAAGTTTAGTGAAGACGCAAGGCTCACCGCTTCTCTCGGCGTTCACCTGCGTGTTGACTGGACGGGGCGGAGTCACGTGGCTACACACGCAGTAGTATGTTTTTAAGGGGGAAGTATTAACAGGATTAAAAAAAACGAAATAACCGACATGGGAAAATTACGTCAGTTAGAGGTTCTGAATTTCGGTTTCGATTACTTTGATTAATCGTCCAGCCCTAGTACAAAGATAAAGTTACTGTGCAAAGATTTCAATTATTGATACAGAATTTCCCATAATTTCATATAATTTTTTTACTTGAATCTAAATACAACAAAAAAATCCCTTGCATAATAACCATGTTCTACAATAAAAAAAATAAAAAAAACAAGACTGATTTGGCATGTCCACATCCCTATGCAATACCAAAACATTGTGCATTAACAAAAACTACATGTTAGCATATGTTGAATGTATTTGTACATTTTAGAGTCATTAGTGTTTCTATAGTTCACCTTTACCACTATTTATGCAAGGATGCATCATCTGTGTTGGCTAACAACATTTGTTACAGACATTCAGCTTAAAAAAACACACACACACACACACACAGGTACAAGTTAAGTTTATTTGCGTTATTTGGTTTCAGATACTCACCATCAGTTTCAGCTGCCTCTCGTGCCTCTCTCTCCAATCGCTGCCTGAGAAGCTCTTGCTGTTTGGCCAGGTACTGTTTAATGAAGCTGTTCTGACTCATTTCCTCCCCAATCTAAACAAACACACAGGAAATCCAAAATGGTACGGTCGTTGTAGCGCAGTTAAGTCATCCACACAAGAACAAACAGTAACACGCTTATTTCGACTGTAAAACATCTCAGTTGGGCTCACCCGGGAGTTAGGCTGCAGGCCAATGTGATGAGTGGAGGTTTTCTGAAGGTTCTCCAACATAAGAGCCTGTTGCACATGCAGAATGACAAACACACTTCAATTATCTATACTAAATACTTAAGTACACTTTGCACAAGCAGAAGTAAACAGTGCTGATTATATTTCTTAACTTCATAGACACATACAAAAGCGGCCAAAAGTGATGTCTAAAGGGGATATTTGTTTTTAATAACCATACAAGTTCAATTTAACCATCAAAATACAAGGACAATTTTTATATATATATTTTTAAATATTGTAAATATGAGGGAAGAACAAAACACTGTCAAAATTATTTAGCTACTACAGCTACAAGTTTTATTTTACTATGCAAAAAAATGCATAGAAAAACAAAAAAAGCTCACAGGAAAAAGCATACATTGACTACAACATAATTAGTTATTAATATTTTATTACTTCTCTATTGTTTTTGCATGCGTTCATAATTTCTGACAGCCTGGCCAAAAATGAAATCCACACAATTTGGCATGTTTCATTGCAATACAAATAAATCAATTGACTCCAAGCACAACTATGCAATATGCTTACAAAATATTTAGCACATTTTTAATAATATTTGTATAAGATATCACAGACATCACTTTTGCCCACTACTGTACATAAGCAGTTATTATTAATCATGATTATCTAAGGTTTGTATGGATCAGAGTGAACGATCTAAGAATAAAGGCAGTATCAATACAAAAAGAATTCATGTACTGATTCGTTGACTGTTTATTGATGATTAATGAGTCATGCACATAGATTTATTTAAATAACTTGATTTCATCATACATCATATGAGCAAGTGCACGAAATAAGATAATAAAGAACCCAAACTGGAAAGTGACATATGTTTACATCTGTTCAGTAACAGTAACTTCAGATCAAACTTCAAAGCAGCTGCTGCGCGCGCGGCACATCAATCAATCATATCCTCCCACCGACGCAAAGCAACTGCGATGCGATCTCAGTGTTTATTTCAGCAAAAGCACATGACATTCAAGAGGTAAGACGCGTTTAATCTTTCAAAAAATTAACATTTAAAAGACTTTTTGGTAAGCGCGCCCCCGTTCATAACCCCCACCCCCCAACACCTTATGCACTAACAAAGCGCGAACCCGCCGACAACTTAAAAAACCTCACAGTTCACAGCCATCCAGAGACTTGTAAACACAACCGCATCGCCCCGAACACTCTGCGGCGTCTGGTCCATCCCAAAACTTACATGCTTAGAAAATAAACGGCGCTTTTACGTGTCACACACATATACACAAACAGGCAACAGCGGGGGGGACATGATGACACACTACAAACTGCATGAGCACCCCAGCTAGTGCGCGCTAGCAGCTAGCCAGAGACCACCGACGCTCGGCCTCCGAATCACGGTCTTCGGACTCTGCGGAGCCGAGAAAACAGCAACTCTCACTCACCCCTTTGAGCCTCTTGATGAGAGCATTCTTCTGTCCGCTTTTCGGAAGCCCTCTCTCTTCCAATGCTGCTTTCAAATCCGCCACCCGGAGCGAATGGAGCGGCCTCCCGTCCAGCGTAACGTCTTCGAGGTCCGCCATCTTGATTCCCTTCGCTCGTTCTGTAGCTCTCACGGACCGCAACGCCTTCCTCACCGACGTCAGCGCGCCACGAGCGCTTCCGGAAGAGGCGGGGTGGAAGCGCAGAGAGAGAACATCAAAGTTGTTTGATGTTTTACGAAGTAACAGGCAATAAACATGTATTCTTGTCACATAACTGTACCGCTTCTAGTCATTTCATATTCCTTTTTAACATAAGGCAAACAAATGTCTCACGAAGCTATGCGTTTATACTGTTTATATGCTTGTATGCATCATCAATAAGATATTATTTATATTACATCAATAAGATATATTTTCTATATAGGTTTAATAGGTTTTTTATGGAGAGAAAAATGTTGATAGCCTGCAACTTCATATTCTGGGTTCATTTGCTTACCTGTAGGCTATATAGTAGGGGAGAGTGGGGTAAGATGAGCCATTTTTTACTTATGTGGTCCTCAAGAAAAGGGAAAATGGGGCAGAAGTACAATGAAAGTATCTCAAGCAATTTCAGGATGTTTCATATCATTTTAAATGACCAGAATACATCTATGACAAAGGGTTTTAAAAATATGGTTAAATATTTATTTTTAAAAAAGTGTTCCTGTGGCTCAGTTTACCCCAGGTTAGGGGTAAGTTGCACCATCTGGGTGTAAACTGACCATCTAAATCTGAATCAAACCCATGTGAAATTGTAAAGATAATTTACCTCTTTTAATAACTAACTTAATAATCAAATTTCCTTCCACAAATAATCATATTTCTTTTCTTAAAGCTAACTTAAACAACATAAAACCAACCAAATGAAGTTGAAATTTCAATATCTTTAATTGTTTGCATTTCTGAAACAATATGTTGAACACCAAAAACAGACTAAACAGAAAGTTTGTTGAGTAAAATTAAATAAAAACTAAATTACAATGAATAAATAAATGTCACGGAAACTAATAAACATTTTAGTCAAAAGGTTCTTGGCATGGTAGTTTTTCTGCAATGTCGAACATGTTAGGCCATTAGGGACTAAGATATATATGATTAAGCATCTTCTGGTTCATATCAGAAATTTGGTGTACTTGTACACTGTTCCTATCAAATAAACTCAAAAAAAGATAAACTAATCCAGTTGCGTAATATTACATTGAAATTATACCATTTATACTTGAGATTTAACTTAACTTCATTGCCTTATGGTGGGTTAAGTTAAAACACTGGCTCAAATTACCCCACAGCATTTGGCTCACTTTGCCCCATAGCTGCCATTTTGGGAAAAAAATAGTTAGCTTACCAATTCAGGCTAATATTTATTAGCTAAATGATTTGAATGTTTGCTAAATCACCAATATGCATCATCAATATTTTTAGTCCTGGACAAATTTGCTTACATTACATCTGTTATGCTAAAAATTTTACCTTAACCAGCTAAAAAGTTTTTAAAGTAAACGGGTGCCTTCCACTCCTCCCATGTGCTTCTTCTTTTCACAGTCTGGCTGAAATGATGGGTGGTTCCAAAATATATGGTCACATGACAATAAAAGTTTACGGTTGCCAAGATACAGGGGGTGGGTCAACTTACCCCACTGGCTCATCTTACCCCACTCTCCCATATGTAATATTAACAAGAAGAATATGGTAATTTAATATCATTAACACAACCGTGTTATGTATTTGCTATGTAATGGTTTTCTATGGTGGACAACGCATAAGCTGCGCTTCATGTTTGTATTTTGTGTTAAAATACGTGGGTTGTAATTTGGTCCCCAATATTCCACATTAAGTGTTTAGAATGTCCCTCGCATCATAGTTAAAGGGTTAGTTCACCCAAAAATGAAAATAATGTCATTTATTACTCACCCTCGTGTCGTTCTACACCCGTAAGGCCTTCGTTCATCTTCGGAACACAAATTAAGATATTTTGATTAAATCCGATGGCTCAGTGAGGCTTGCATTCACAGCAATGGTACTTCCTCTCTCAAGATCCATAAAGGTACTAAAAACATATATAAAACAGTTCATACGAGTTCAGTAGTTCTACCTTAATATTATAAAGCGACAAGAATACTTTTTGTTCTCCAAAAAAACAAAATAACGACTTTTCAACAATATAGTGATGGGCCGATTTCAAAACACTGCTTCAGAGCTTTACGAATCGAATCAGTGATTCGGAGCACCAAAGTCACGTGATTTCAGCAGTTTAGCCGTTTGATAGGAGATCCGAATCACTGATTCGATTTGTAAAGCTCCGAAGCAGTGTTTTGAAATCGGCCCATCACTATATTGTTGAAAAGTCATTATTTTGTTTTTTTTGGCGCACAAAAAGTATTCTCGTCGCTTTATATTATTAAGGTAGAACCACTGTACTCACATGAAATGTTTTTAGTACCTTTATGGATCTTGAGAGAGGAAGTACCATTGCTATGAATGCAGGCCTCACTGAGCCATCGGATTTAATCAAAATATCTTAATTTGTGTTCTGAAGATGAACGAAGGGTCTTACGGGTGTAGAACGACATGAGGGTGAGTAATAAATGATTTTCATTTTTGGGTGAACTAACCCTTTAACCAGAATTTCCACTATATGTGGAAAATCTCATTTTTTAAAAAAAAAAAATAATAAATACAATTTCAGATCTTGAGATTTTGTGTATCACACGGCATGCCGTTTCTTCATTTTTCCGAATTGGACATGTTCAAAAGAGCCGGTTCTCAGTTCAACGAGTCGAACGAGTTGACTCGAAAGAGGCTCTTAATGATTCAGTAAATTTCATAAACGACTCGTTCAGTCCGATTCGTCAGCGAGACGTTCAGACAGGTTTTGTGAACAATGTGAAAAGATCCGATCCAAAAGAACGGTTCGTTTCACGAATAGGACATCACAACATTGCAAAGCCCCCCGGGTTACAGCCAATGCGAGCGGCTTATTGAACACATCGAGCGGCTCCTCTTTCGAGATTATTTCCCCTACCGACGTTGAAAGTAACAACATGCTTTTTTCGACGGAAGGTGACAAATCCAACTAAGAAAAGGTGACGTTTTATTTAAAATGACATTTTGACTCAAGTAATATTTACAAAACTGAGTTTACTCGTTTGTTTTGGTCAGCTAGCAATCTGACGTTAGCAAGCACAGTGTCATAACAAGGAAGTGTAGCCTACTAACGTTACAATCGTGATACGATGCAAAACTAACAGTTTTACGAAGCCTTTGAACCGATGTAATGATGTATGTTAAAATGCCTTATTCAGTATTTCAGTTCAACTGTAAGTAGTTCAACATTAAATCAACCTGTTTATTTTAACGCTATAATTTTGTTTAGTACCATCAAAGATAAGCCCACTGAAACCCTCCTTTTTCTGACCTTATTAGAAATGGCTTGGTTCCACCAGGCTTTACAAGGCTCAGGCCAGCCAGATGCATCCATGATGGCCCCTACAGTGGAGGATCTTTCCCATACACAGGTTTCTAAGCACACCATTACACAGTTAGGAATGTCTGATGGACAAGGTTGGTCAACCCATCCTCCAGTCTCCATCACAGACTTTCCTCCTGCCTCAGGAGGCATCGTCCCCCAACGTCTGGAAGCACTGTCCTGCACATCCCTCAACGTGTCCTCCAGAGAAGACTCCGCGCCGCTGTCTTTCGTGACGCTTCAGGAGCAACGATGTGTACTTGGTTGGTTTTTCGGATGGAACACTGTCCAGAAGCAACGCTTTCTGGAAGATCTGATCTCAAAGGCCGTGCCTGGAAAGGTGTCTAGTTTGTTAGACCAGCTCAACACACTACAGGTGTCTTATTTTTTTCTATCCATCCATCCATTCATATCAAAAGATGATTTGTAGGCAGATCTGTATGTTAACACGGGTATCCTCTCTGCATTTCAGGTGAACGATCGCCCACCCAACATTTTTGAATGCCAGTTAAGACTGTGGACACAGTGGTTTGATTCGTGGAGTGAAGGGGAGAGAAATGCCTTTTTGAACAGCTTAGAGGAAAAGGACCCCGCCTTTGTTGCGTATTTCTATAGCCGGGTTGCCGGAACAGCAGGCAGAGATTGAACATACAATGTTTTTAATTTGTATGTCCTTTTCACTCTTCAAAATGTAACTGAAATCAAGTCTCCTATGGACTATTATACTGGGGTTTGAACAGCTGAGCTTGGTATGCATGTGACCATAGTTCAAGCACTATGTTGACTCTCAAAAAGTTTGTGTTTGGAAGCAAAAACCTTTTTTTTTTCTCCTGTTTTTTTTTTTTTTTTTTTTTCCCAAAATAAAAAAAAATAATGTTTTTCACTATTTATGTTTCCTCTGTGTTGATTTGCTGCTTCAGACATTCACTCTTCTGATTTTAAAATGATCGCTCACCCAAAAATGAACATTTTGTCATTGTTTACTTTACTCACTGTTATGTCATTCCAATCCTGTACGTATTCATTTCTTCTATGGAACACATAAGATATTTTGAAGAATGTTGGTAACCAAACAGTTTTGACTTCCATTGTATGGACAAAAAGACATAATTTTGCAAAATATCTTCTTTTATGAGGAAAGATAAAGGTTTGGATCAATATGAAAGTGACTAAATGAGGACAGATTTTGCATTTTTGCATGAATTTATCATTTTTAAATGTTAAAAATTATATTTAATAATCAAATTATATTTTACAAATAATCATATTTCTTTTCTTAAAGGGTTAGTTCCCCCAAAAATGAAATTTCTGTCATTAATTACTCACCCTCATGTCGTTCCACACCCGCAAGACCTTCGTTCATCTTCGAAACACAAATTAAGGTATTTTTGATGAAATCCGAGAGGTATATGACTCGTCCATAGACATCAATAAAATCAACACTTTCAAGGTCCATAAAGGTACTAAAGACATCGTTAAAACAGTCGACGTGACTGCAGTGGTTCAACCTTAATGTTATGAAGCGACAAGAATACTTTTTGTATACAAAAACAAAACGAAAATAACGACTTTATTCAACAATCTCTTCTCTTCCCTGTCATCCTTACGCAGTTGACGCAGTAAGCACAATGAAGGCTTCTGTGTTCACGTCCGAATGCCGTCTCAGTATTGGCCAAAGCTGATCACGTGATCAGCACGATGCATGCATGTGATGCTGAAGCAGGAGCCGGCCAATAATGAGTCGGCATTCTGACGTAGAACCTGGAGGCGCTGAATGTAAACAACGTATGAGAATGACACAGAAGAGAAGATATTGTTAAATAAAGTAGTTATTTTTGTTTTGTTTTTGCGCACAAAAAGTATTCTAGTCACTTCATAACATTAAGGTTGAACCACTGCAGTCATGTCGACTATTTTAACAATGTCTTTAGTACTTTTCTGGACCTTGAAAGTGTTGATTTTATTGCTGTCTATGGAGGAGTCATATACCTCTCGGATTTCATGAAAAATATCTTAATTTGTGTTCTGAAGATGAACGAAGGTCTTACGGGTGTGGAACGACATGAGGGTGATTAAAGCTGGACTCGGTATTATTTCAAATATACTGTTTGGAAGTTGGTCGGGCCGACACCAACAACAAACGTCTAAGCAATCAGCATTAGGGGGCGTATGACGGTTGAGGAGGGAGAACGTGCAAGAGGGAGATTTGAAATTAAGAAAAAAAACTGCAGAACGAGAGATGGGACACAATACAAAAGAGCTCAAAAGAATATCACTGGAATGAAGGTTTATGACTGGGCAAGCGCTTTAGGACCCGCGTTTATATTAGAAAAGCTTTCCAGCGCTGGAGAGAGCTGAGCGGGAAGGCCTGAAAACAGACGCGGAGGCTGCTTTGATCCCGCTACTCATGTGAGTAACACTGGGTTTTGATTGTCTGGAGCTGCTGTGCTGTTTGTGACTAACAACAAACACTTTGTATTTACTCGTGTGTACTGTACGTTTATTTTTTGTGTCTTCCTTGTCGAGAAGCATTTTGTTGCATGTCAGATGTGATAAACAGACATCCACTCGGATTGCGCGTGTAACAGCGGCCAGATAGAGTTTTGCAGGTAAACCACTGCACATTGACAAACACTAGAGAATGAGGTGCTTAGCGTCATTGTCAGTGCACTCGCCTCGCCTGCCAGCAGCAATAGGGCCGGGGTTCGAGACCGACTCAGAGCAGTGTGGTTAGGATTAGACTAAAAAAAAAAAGAGTTTGTTGAGTAAAATTAAATAAAAACTAAATTAGAATGAATGAATAAATGTCACTGAAACTAATAAACATTTTAGTCAAAAGGTTCTTGGCATGGTATAGTTTTTCTGCAGTGTTGACCATGTTAGGCCATTAGGGACTAAGATATATATGATTAAGCATCTTCTGGTTCATATCAGAGAAGAATTTGGTGTACTTAAACTCGAGGAAAAAAAAAAAGATAAACTAAACCAGTTACATAATATGACGTTGAACTTCATTGCCTTATGGTGGGGTAAGTTAAAACACTGGCTCAATTTACCCCACAGCTGGCTCACTTTGCCCCATAGCTGCCATTTTGAGAAAAAACAAAACAAAACAAAAAACTAGCTAGCTTATCAATTCAGGCTAATATTTAGCCAAATGATTTGCATGGTTTTACATGTTGATAAATCACCAATATGCAATATGCATAAATATTTTTAGACCTGGACAAATTTGCTTTGACGTAACAGCTATTACATCTGATATGCTAAAATTGTACCTTGACAAGCCAAAAACAGTTTTTAAATTTATCCTAGTAGTCCTATATTTTAATTGATTCTATAGTTATTGAATTTATCCTTTTAAATGTTAAAAGACACCAACATTCTGTATTAGATGTTTTTCAAATGTAAATGTTTTATTAAACTGAAAGATGCAAGACATTCAAGAATCCAGTTGAGAGTACAATCTGAAATCTCAAAGCAGAGAGCATTTTCTTTGCAGACATTAACAGACTCCTAATATATGGAGATCATGGCTTGAGCCAGTCGGTGGACTGAACTTTCTTTAAGATCAAGGGAGGATCATTAATATTAGAGTCACTGCAGGTCTCAACATATGGATAAACTTTACCCTGCAGCTCATTGCCAGTGAACCTATAGATTTCACGCTTAATTTCTGCATTATAAAAAATTACCACTTTATTTTTAAAATCCACCTGGACCCCGATTGCAGAAGGTGTTCCACGAGCATCTATTTGAACCAGCTTGTCAGCAATGGCAACAAGTGCTCCATCTCTTTTTCTCAGAACAACCCAATAGCCAGCCGAAGGGCCATATGTCAGAATACCTTTTCTCTGAGCGGACGATTTGGCCACTCCCAAAACATAACAATTTCTTCCAACCACACCTATTTCCCAGTAATGTTTTCCAGAATCATATCCGTCTTTTGCCAGAGCTGCAATAGCGGTGTCGTAGCGCTCAGGGGTTTCTGGTACAGGCCGAGCCAATAAAGAGGTACGTGCCTCTTTCTCATCCTGCGACAGGATGATTCTGCGGTGGGCAGTGTTTGGATCAAACGCAGGCCATTCTGGCATGGGCACACAGACAGACATTTTTCAGTTTAATTGCATTTTTACAGATTGTAGCTTATTCTGTATATTATAACCAGACTGAGATCACAAACTTACCTTCCTTAGGAGGTTCTCCTTTTTCTTCTATTATATCTAGATAAAGAGTTATAAAAGAAACAAAACCATTCAATGTTAATTGTGATAATAAATGAAGCTAATAATAATATTTATTTGCTCAGAAAAAAGAAATATCTTACTCTCAAGTTCATCCACTTTATTTTTAAGTTTCTCATTCTCAGTGTTCAGATCTATAAATATTGTGAAAATATTAAAACCGGTAAGATTTCCTTCTACAGATACATGCAAAATTGGCAGTTTTTGATTAAGTTTTTTAACCCCAGACCAAATATGCATTATTTTTTTACTGTACCAAAAGATCATTGCACCCCACTTACTGTTGATTTTATCTTTCTCTTGTTTGATCTCTTCCTTTATTTTAACATTTTCCTTTTGCAATTCAGCAACTTCTTTGTCCTTCTCCTGGAGTTTCTGGTCCTTCTTAGCAAGGTCTTGTTTTTGTGTTTCCAATGTATTTTTTAAGTCTGATAAAAGGGATGAAAAATACTTATTAAATACTTATTAAATACTTATTAGGCTAAGAAAACAGGTTTGAATACAATATAATAGACCAAATTCTGAAATATAAAGCTCCAGAGCACATCCAAATCAATGTAATGCAATGTAAAAGTGTAAAACATAATGAACATGTGAAATTTATCATGAAATGGAGGCTTGATTTTTGCCTCTGTGGTGTTTTGACAGTATTGTCATACCAGAGATTTCTTCCTGTAATTTATTTTGCAAAGTGTTTTTCTCCTCTGTGATTCTTTTTACTTCCTTTTCAAGTTTCTCCTGCTTGCGAACTAAAACAAAGGGCAAAAAAAGAAAAATAATAACTTTAATGGATTTTGTAAATTTTACGTTGGATGTTCTATCAACACTTGTCATTCATTACTAGATTTTTTTCTTACGCAAGGCTTGATTTTCATCATTTTTCTCCTGAAGTTTGGCTTCAGTTTTAGCAAGTTCCTGGTCCTTTGTTTTAAGCTCCGTCTCTAGTTCTGGACAAAAAAAAAAAGTGTGTAATTTGCAGCATCATATATATATATATATATATATTTTTTTTTTTTTTTATTTATCTGTAGTAAATTTGATTGACAGTTATCTGAATTTCCCCCAGTTTTTGAACCAAATATTCCATTTGAATCTCTTCTCACTGACCTTTGTTTTTCTTCTGCGCATTTTCAAGCTCTATCTTCATATTGTCACGTAGCTCTTTCAATGCAGAAATGGTATCATCCTTCTCCTTCAGGTACAGTTCCTGTTTAGCAAGCGTATTTTCCAGTCTTTGCAATTTCTCTTTTAAACCTGATAGGGCACAAAAATGCAGCTTTTACATTTAAAATAAGAAATTGTCAAATTGATTCTACCTTAGTATAATGGGTCAAATTTGAGGCTAAAGCCAAAAGCACATGAAGACTGCAGTGGAAATGAGTATTATAGAGAGAACCCCAACAGCCAGTACATACTTCACTTCTCTACTTTATTTGAATGAGACACACTGTACAGACTAGGGGCCCTATGATACACCTGGTGCAATGTGGCGCCAGGCGCGACGCAAGTGTTTTTTGCTAGTTTCAGCGTGACGCAGTTATCATTTTCACATCCTGAGCCACGTTGTTTAAATAGCAAATGCCTTTGCGCCCATTTGTGCACCCATGGTCATGATGGTCTGAAAACGAGGTGTGTTCAGGCGCATTGTTAGGCATGTGATGGTATCAAATTTTCATGTTGCGATAATTGCTGAAGCTTTTATCACGGTATACGGTATTATCACGATATTGAAATAAGTTGCAAAAAAAGTGTTGTCAGTATAACAGGTTTAAGAACTCTTTTTCTTATAACAAAAGGAACTCTGAATGTTTAAATAATGCAATACACAAAAAAATATAAAGTAAAATGTTTTAAACAGATTAAAGTGCAAAAGAATTATAAAGAACAACAGGTAACACTTTACAATAAGGTCTCATTATTTAATGTTAGTTAATGCATTAAGATTAAGAATGAGCAATAGCTACATTTGTTACAGAAGGTATTATTTTTTGTTAATGTTAGTTAAGAAACACAACTGATCATTGTTAGTTTTATCTCAGGTCCATTGAATAAGTTCTTTTGATGTTAGTAATGTTATTAAACAGTAACTAAGATTAATAAATGCTTTATAAGTATTTTTCATTGTCAGTTTGGTAATAATGAATTAACATGTTAACTAATGAAGCCTTATGTCACTAAGTTTTACTGAACAAGAACAAATAATCAGAACATTTTCAATCATTAGGGGATGTTGTAGTCCAGATTAAAATATAAAAATGTTTAAGTTTGAAAATAAATAGCCTATTAAATCTTTAAGTATTACGTATTTGGTGCTGTGATGAACAACATTGCGAATACAAAAAAATGAATGGCTGTTTGAAGCATTTTAAAAACTGTTCAGTTGCGCAGCTGCTTTGTTTACGGGGTTTCCGGGGTAACCGCTGCATTTCTGCTGTTCCATCAGCGCCCTCTGCTGTCAGAGAGTGAACGTGCACTTTCATTCAGTGCGTCTCCTTCACTTGTTCCACCATGTGCTTCTCGTGCACGTTGGGCTTGTTTACATCTGAGTGCGCGTGTCCTTTTGACGCAGCATACAGTGGTGTTGTGCATTTTATATGGGTGATGGGGAAAATATTCTTAAAAAGCATTATAAAAAATTGAATAATTTGTAATAAATAATTATTCACGGTATTTTGAAGTGCCCGTGATAACAATATCATGCATATTCATTATCGTGATATTATCGAATATCGGCACGTCTAGTTGGCGTGTTGCTATTTTGAGGCAACTGAAATAGACTGCGCCATTGACCAACTGAAACCTGCTCTAAAGTCAATGGCGCAATATTTTTTTGTTATTTAAAGAGCGCGTTAGTAATATGCGCCTATAGGTAGGTGCAAAACGCGCATAAACTCTGCTTATTACACACACAGGGACACGCAGCAGCACAAAAACTTGCCAAATATTAAAAATAAAAGGATTACGATGTAAAAGATTTTTATTGTGTGCATAAAGATAAAAATGCTTTGGTGGAATCCGGCTTGTCCTGTAGTTTCCTCACTAGAGAAGCGTTCAGTTTTTCCACTTGCAAATTCCGCCATGTAAATAGTGAATCCGCCATGGGTCAAGCACAACTGGCTTTTAAAGGGAATGGGAGATGAGACTCTGATTGGTTTATTGCACGTTACGCCCAAAACACACCCATGACTCATTAAGAGAATAGGGACAACCCTTTTAGACCATGCGCCGTGTGCGCCGACCATTTTTCTGTCATTAAACTAGCAAAAGTGTATTCTGACATGCCCTAAGTGCACTTGCGCTGTGCGCTTTAGACCATGCGCTTAGATCGTTAAAATAGGGTCCAAAAAGTATATCATCATAGCATTATTGTCAGTCTCATGTACATTTTTCACTCACTGTACAGAAAACTATTACTCTCCGGATTTTTCCACCATATATTTATCAAGACCAACACATCTAATCACTTTAGCAATCTTAAAGATATAGTATGGTATTGGAAAAGTGAACTTGAAAATGAATTCAAGCACATGTCTTTGGTGCTTTGGCAGTGTGGTCGTACCGGAAATTTCTTCATTTGCTTTCTGTAGTGCGTCATTTTTCTGCTCTGTGATTTTCTTTATGTCGTCATTCAGACTGTTCAGCTTTGTGACTAAAACAAAAGACACGAAAATGAAATTCTTGGAAGGACTAGTCATGCATAGGTGACAATACAATATGGAATCAAACATAACTATTTATAATATTTTTATAAATATATGTAATATTTTTTCTTACTCAAAGCAGCATTTTCAGCGTTTGTTTCCTTAAGTTTTTCTTCACTGTTTGCAAGCTGCTGGTCCTTTGTTTTAATTTGTTTCTCTAGTGCTGAGAAAAAAAAAAATGACATGATAATATTTAATAACACAAAGCTATATTTAATAAGCATCATAATTTTCCCTCAGTTTATTAAAGGGTTGGTTCACCAAAAATGAAAATCCTGATCTGTCCTTTATGAGTCTCAACATTCAACTATAATAATTTAATAGCACATCAAGGGTAAAACATACCTGCAATCTTATCGCTTGATTCTTGTTGTAGTTTTTTCATTTTTTGTTTGCTTTCCTCAGCCTCCTTCTCTAGTTGTTTTATCCTGTTCTCTGATAAATAATAAAGAAGCAACATGTTTCTAATAACAATATACTGGGCTAAAATGCAAAGGACATCTCTGGTAGGAACTAAACACAGTTAGTCATTCCTTTGCTGAAATGCAATATTAAAGAATGGGTAAAATCTCCTCCATTTACTTACGCAGCTCAGCGGTGATCTGACCACAGTTAGCCTTCAAAAGCAAAATCTCTTTTTCTTTGTCCTCTATTTGCTTCTTTAGACCTGACCAACAACAAGAAATTTGTTTAGTAGTCTTCAGCACTCTTCAGATCATTTAATGGCAATATTGATGCATTTAAGATTGACTTACCATTGATTTCTCTTTTGTATTCCTCTTGCATTTTTACTTGTGCTTGTTTTAGTTTGGACATTGATTCCTTTATGGAAATTATCTTCAAGGCTGTATAATTTTATAAGAAAGACACTATTATCCAGAGCGACTTACATTGCATTCAAGGTATACATTTTATCAGTTCATGCATTCCCTGAAAATCAAAACCAGGATCTTGGCATTGCTAGCGTCATGCTCCACTCTTTGAGCTACAACAATGCTATTATCTTAATCTGTTTAATATAATGACCACAGGTTTTTTTTTAAGTGCAATGTAAAAGGAAATGAGACTTAAACTCACTCAGTCCAAGCCCCTTCTCTCCAGAGTTTTGCAACTCAGTCAGCAAACCATTTAATTTAGCATCCAGTTCTAAATGAAGAGAAGTACATCACTAATTGTGAGCTAATGGATGATCTGTTTTTGAAGGGAAGAAATGGAAATGCTTATGACAGTACTAAAATGGATTTGTTTCAACTCACGCTGGATCTTTTCTGAATTCTCCCCATTTGGATTTTCTTGCAGCTTCCCTATCTCACTTAGTAACTCCAGTACTTCCAGAGCTGTAACAAACCACTGAGTAAGTATGAGATGGTCTCTCTTCAGATGAAGAAGGCCCAAGATTCAGTAAAATGGGGTTTGACTCACTTTTGGCTGCCATGGATCCCTCCTTTTTCAATTGCTGCTTTGCGTTCTCCAATTCTCTTTTCTTTTCTTCCAGTTCTTCCCTCAATCCTGAAGAGCAGATAACCATAGATGGAGCAAAAGTTACACTAAAAAATGGTTAAAAATGACCCAAGTTGGGTTAAAAATGGACAAACCCAGCGATTGGGTTGTTTTAACCCAGTGGTTGGGTTATATGTTTGCCCAACCTGTTGGGTAGTTTTATTTAACTCAACTATTGTTTAAAAATTACTGTATTGCTTGCTTAAAATGAACCCAATCTATGTTGGAAGCGAATATTTATTAATAAGTTTAATGAATAATAATTAAATAATAAACATTTATTAAATTGCTTAAATAAATGTTCACCTTTTGATTATTACTGTTGCCTCTAGTAATTATGTGTCTGATTTTTAATTTCCAACCTATTTTGGGTTCATTTTAAGCCATATAGTATTTTTAAACAATAGTTGAGTTAAATGAAACTACCCAGCAGGTTGGGTCAAACATTTAACCCAACCTTTGGGTTTGTCCATATTTAAGCCAACTTGGGTTATTTTTAACCCAGGATTTTTGTACAAAAAGAGTGTACAAAAACACGTCAATCCTTGGTTTTTGTCTTTTCCTGTTTTTTTCATTTAAATTCACATAAAGTGAAGAAAGAAAATTAATAGATGAATGAGTTTTGGGTATTCTGAAGGTCAAGGTTTTGGAAAGGTGCAGTGTAGATGCAGTCTGTGCATAATTTGTCATGTTAACTGTCATGAATGATGCTCATTCATCTGAATAATTATGGAAAATCTTAAACCTGCAGAGCTGATGTCAAATTGTATGAAATGTACACTACCAGTCAAATGTTTGGGGTCAGTAAGGGATTTTTTTAAATGAAATTAATACATTTATTCAGCAAGTGAATTGATCAAAGGTGACAGTAAAGAATTTTACATTGCTACAAAAATATATAAATTTCAAATAAATGCTGTTCTTTTGAACTTTCTTTTCATCAAAATAATCCTGAAAAAAAAAAAATTGTTGCTGTTTTCAACATTGATAATAATAATAAATGTTTCTTGAGCATATTAGAATGATTTCTGAAGGATCATGTGACACTGAAGACTGGAGTAATGATGCTGAAAAATTCAGCTTTGCACCACAGGAATAAATTGTATTTTAAAATATATTCAAATAGAAAACAGTCATTTTATTAAATATTAGAATTAGAAATATATCTGAAATATAAAGCTTTTGAAACATTATAAATGTCTATACTGTCACTATTGATCAATTTAATGCATCCTTGCTGAATAAAAGTATTAATTTCTTTAATTTCTTTCCAAAAAAAAAAAAAACTCTTACTGACCCCAAACTTTTGAACGGTAGTGATAATGTTACAAAAGCTTTCTATTTCAGATAAATGCTGTTCTTTTGAACTTTCTATTCATCAAATAAGCCTGAAAAAAAATTGTTTTCAACATTGATAATTATAATAAATGTTTCTTGAGCATCAAATCATCCTATTAGAATGATTTCTGAAGGATCATGTGACACTGAAGACTGGAGTAATGATGCTGAAAATTCAGCTTTGATCACAGAAATAAATTGTATTTTAAAATATATTCAAATAGAAAACAGTTATTTTAAATTATAAAAATATTTCACAATATTACTGTTTTTGCTGTATTTTGGAACAAATAAATGAAGCCTTGGTGAGCAGAAGAGACTTCTTTTAAAAACATAAATCTTACCGTTTAAAAACTTTTGACTGATAATGTATGTCTAAAAGTATTGAAGTTTGTGATATTACCTGGGAATCCTTGTACAATTTGCTTATCCAGGTACTTCACTTCTTCAATTAGACTTGTAATAGAAAAAACTGAAAACATATATATTATGTGACAATATAAGAATGATGTAAATGTAATACATAATTTGATGTTTCTTTTTATTCAATGCATTAAATTAACAATGTTTCGTGATGAATTGTGTCATTAATTGAATTATAAACCAGGGCTTCACTCACCCTTCTGAAGAATGTCACTTTTCAGTTTAGAAATGGTATCGTTATATTCAGACTGCATTTCTGTAACACACAGCCACACAGTATCCTGTTTACACAACTGTCCAAATGTTATGAGAGAACAATCTCTTTACAGCAGATAGAGAGATAACGTACCTTTATATTTCTTCTGGAGTTCAGGGCATTCCTGGGTGTCCACACAACTTTCTTGCAGCTCTAGAGAGAGACAGAATAAGGAAGATGGGTAATTTGTTCTGTAGACAATGACTTTAAATGCCCAATATTGTTGAAGATTTTATTGCTGAAGGTTTTACTTTCAATCTTGTCACGAATTTTGGCGTTTTCGTCCTCCTTCTTCACCAGGTCCCTTTCAAGTTCTAAAAAGAACAACAGCAAGTTGTGTGCATGAATTATCATTTTGTTAGCATGTTTTAACATGTTGTTAACATGAATTAACATGTTGCTAGCAAGTTGTTAGCATGAATTAGTATGTTGCTAGCATGATTTAGCATCTTGCTAACATGTTTTAGCAAGAATTAGCATGTTGCTAGCAAGAATTAACATGTTGCTAGCATGTTTTAACATGAAGTTTTATCTTGATAGCATGATTAAACATGTTTTAGCACACTGCTAGCATTATTAAACATGTATCTAACATGTTTTAGAGCACTGCTAACATGAATTAACATTTTGCTAGCATGAATTAGCATTTTGTAAGCATGTATTAACATGTTAACATGAATTAACATGTTGCTAACATTTTGTTAGCATAAATTAGTATGTTGTTCGCATGATTTAGCATCTTGCTAACCTGTTTTAGCATGCATTAGCATGTTTTGCTAGCTTGATTTAACATGTTGCTAGCATGTTTTAATGTTGCTAACATGTATTAGCATGTGTTAGTATGTATTAGAATGTTGCTAGCAAGAATTAACATGTTTTGCTAGCATGCTTTAACATGAATTTTTGTTGATAAAACATCTAACATGTATTAGCATGTTGTTAGCATGAATTAGTATGTTGCTAACATGATTTAACATCTTGCTAACATGTTTTAGCAAGAATTAGCATGTTGCTAGCAAGAATTAACATGTTGCTAGCATGTTTTAACATGGATTTTTATGTTGATAACATGATTAAACATGTTTTAGCACACTGCTAACATTATTAAACATGTATCTAACATGTTTTAGCACTGCTAACATGAATTAGCATTTTGCTAACATTAATTATCATTTTGTAAGCATGTTTTAACATGTTAACATGAAATAACGTTAACATTTTGTTAGCATAAATTAGTATGTTGCACGCATGATTTAGCATCTTTCTAACATGTTTTAGCATGCATTAGCGTGTTTTGCTAGCTTGATTTAACATGTTGCTAGCATGTTTTAATGTTGCTAGCATGAATTAGCATGTTGTTAGTATGTATTAGAATGTTGCTAGCATGTTATAACATGAATTGTTGTTGATTTAAATCTAACATGTTTTAGCAAGTTGCTAGCATGTTGTTAGCATGAACTAGTATATTGCTAACATGATTTAGCATCTTTCTACATTTACATTACATTTAGTCATTTAGCAGACGCTTTTCTCCAAAGCGACTTACAAATGAGAATAGTAGAAGCAATCAAATCAACATGAGTACAACAGTATGTAAGTGCTGTGTCAAGTCATAGTTTCATCAGTAAAGTGCTCGTAGCAAGGTTTTTTTTTTGTTTTTTTTGTTTTTTTTTAAATAAATAAACGCAAATAGATGGAGAAAGAGAATAGAAAATCGAAAAAAAGACAAGTAAAATAAAAGTGCTAATATTGCTGGGTCAAGTGTTGACGAAAAAGATATGTCTTTAGCAGTTTTTTTAAACATGAGCTGCGTCTCATTTTGGAGGCTGCGTCCTCCAGAGGTCGCATTTGAAGGCTGGATACGTCATCAAGGATGTCATATTTAAGAAAAGTAATCGTAATAAAATTGACTGTTATTCCTCGTGAGGAGTAAAATACTGTAATTTCTTTCTTACTTTGCAATCTAACAGTTACTTTACTTAAATGAGACCGCCTCGATGATGTATGCAGCCTTCAAATGCGACCTCCGGAGGACGCAGCCTCCGAAATGAGATGCAGCTCATGTTTTAACACGAATTAGCATGTTTTGCTAGCTTGATTTAACATGTTAGCATGTTTTAATCAGTTAGCATAAATTAGCATGTTGCTAGCCTGTTTCAGCATGAATTAACACATTGTTTTAACACATTGCTAACATGTCCTAAGCTAGTTGCTAGGCTTTGTTAGTGATAGATTCATAGTGAATGAAGCTTAAATACTTTATTAGAATTATTGTATTAAAGTTTTGACCCCTTCAATGAAAGTGCATGGAACTTTTATGATTTTTAATCTTCAGTTTTAAGAAAACCATAAGTCGGATCAGTTTGAAAAGATGTAGCAACCCGAGTCAGAACAGTCTGAAGGTCTGACCCGAGTTTGGTGGTTATAGCTTTAAAGCTCTAGGAGGAGATACTGTTCAAAATTTGGCTCAGAAGAAGAAGAGGTTTAAAGCTGCAGTCTGTAAGTTTTGCCTCTTTGTCGCCATCTCTGTTTGAGACCTGCAATTGCAGTTATTTGCAGAATTATCATCTTTAGCGCGGATAAATCTAATGTTTGCTGTCAGTCACCACATCAGTGTGGATACTGTACTTTAGAATCATAGATTGTACGTCTTGGAAGTATGACCAAAGTAGGAATTTTCACCGGAAAATGTCATCTGAACAAGTAAGTAACATGTCTGCCACTTTTGTTCTGACCAACTGAGGGAAAAAGCATTACAATAAATCGCGCTGCCAATGGTGATTAAATCTAACGATCGCTTAGCTCGGATCACGTCAAACCGTTCAAATTATTATTATTGTTATACTTTGTTCTCAAATTGTTAATGTTAACAACATCAGCATTGTGTGACTATGTGTATTTAGTGTGAATTAGCATTAGCTGTAGATTTCAATTTCTGTAGCCACTCCGCAGTCCGAAGTCTTTTGCTTTTGACTACGGGTGAATCTCCAGTTGTCACTGATGATTGTCATTTGGACCTTTCTGGATTACAATCCGCCATCAAAATGATAAGTTTAATTATTGTAGCTGCTTTGAGAAAAGGCTATAAATGATCCGCCATCCTCACATGATTTAGCCTTCTAGCTGGGACTCGTTCTTCATGTAAACAGACGTGACGTAATGACGCAAAGACGAACGGCGGCGTGCTCAAATTTCCCGTGGAAACCCACCAGTACCAGCCGAAATAAAAAACATTATTAAAAGCTTACCGTTGTGAATCTGGATAAGGTAAGGAGATAGTTTTGAACACTGGCTGGTTATGTACTTGCTCAAAAATTGATTTTGGATCATTTTAATCAAAAAAAGTCACAGACAGCAGCTTTAAATGAGTGAGGGAGGTTGTAACTGATGGATGAATGAAACTCACCAGCTATTCTAGCATTTACTGTCGATTCTTTATCTTGCACTTGCTGTTTCAAGGTTTTCACTTCGTCGAAGAGATTGTTGATCTTTGTAACTAAGGGGACATCATAAAACATTATAAAGCAATGATCTGATGTTCTGACCAGACATTGGCAGACAAATCCAGAAATGCATGTTTTATTTATTGCAAACAGACATCATTTTCTGATTGGCTGAATCTCTTTACTGCTTGTCCACTTACTTTGTTGTGATAGAGCGGCGTCCTTGTCTTTCACAGAATTATTTGCATCCTCCAATGCCTGATTACTCTGTTTTAGTTTTCCTTCAAGATCTGTGACAGAGACAAAAATTAAACTGATTAATACGTTTTAATCAAAGAAAGAATAATCATGAAAATCATGTTGTTGAATTAATGTACTGTAACTGAGATGAAATACAAATATGGGTGAAACCTTTAATCTTCTGCTGTGCAGTCTGTTCAGCTGTGTCTTTTTCCATTTTCAGCCTCACAACTTCTTTATTCAGACGAGCAATCTCTTTCTCTGCAAATCAAGCATTTTAATGACAACTATAGATTTCCATTCAGCTACTGTTTCAGCTCTCAAAATGAAAGGTTTCACTCACGTAGCTGACTGGTGTCACCGGTCGCAGCAGCCAGCTCTTTGTTTTTTTCGTTCAGTGTACGTTTCACGTCATCCAGTGCTTTTTGGAGCTCTGTCAGAAGTCAATGTAAATATAACAATAATCCAATATGAGCAGTTACAATCTCTCCATTTGTGACAATTCATTTATTTATCATGTAAAAAGAATATTAAAGGGGTCCTGACATGGATTTTTTTTTAAATTATTATTTTAATGTTCCTTGAGGTTCACTTATAATGTTAATAAAGTTTTTTTGCAGAATAAAGTGGTTAATAAAGGCCTTCTGAAGTGAAGCGATGCGTTTTTGTAAGAAAAATATCCATATTTCAGACTTTCTAAACTAACTAGCTTCCGGCAGACGACTGTACGCAGAACGTGCAAGTCGACTTGCGCCAAATGAGTAATCCTCTGACGCGATGTATGACGCAGGATGTAGGAGTATCGTAAGCTTAGACGCCTCTCACGGTTCAAACAAATAGAGCTGTGCAACAAATTTAAGCTCCTCTTCTCTTATATCGAAATCTGACATTTCTCTTTAAAAATTATCGTTTCAGATTTATAATCCGTGACCGGTGATTTGTTTTGCTCTACTCTCTGCACCTTCGCTTTCATCATTATGTTGTGCATCAGGTCAAATGATACTCTTCTGCCGAAAATCGACTTGCGCATTCTCTGTACGGTCGTCCGCCGGAAGCTAGTTATTTGAATTTATAAAGATTTAAATATGGATGTTTTAAATACTTGTTTCATTACTGGATGAATCAGTGTTTTTGAACAAATCTCTTGAATGAATGATTCAAAAGCAAATACATTTTTTAACAGTCACGTGTCGCCACCTAGTCGTGTAAGATGTAACTGATACAACCGTTATTTGAAGCATCAGCGTCAGTGTTTAAATCCTAACTTTAAACTTGTATCTCAGTACTCTCAGTAACTCAGGTGAAATTTGTAACAGAAATAACTACTGTGTGGTTCAAAATGTTTGAATGTGATTTTGTCAAAGGTTTAATAGACACAGGAGAATCGTTGTCATTAATAAAATAAGACTGCGTGGGTGTTTGAATCGAGATCGCGATCTTTTTTTTTGATTGATCATGCAGCTCTATTACACTTTGCCTTGTTTACAAAACAATATGCTCTGAACAAACATATAATCCTCTGATGCGAACTGGAATGCCATTAAAATAACCCATCTGTTTGTTTCCGACACTGGGATCCTTCTGAAGTCTCTACAGAGAAGCAAACGAGCTGTTTAAACTGGATGTGTCAAAGCAAACGTTCTTTCACTCTTCCATTTGTCCTGCTGTCGACAGACTCAAGTGCGTGGAGTACGTCAGAAACTGCACACGCATCTGTATACCGTATCAGTGTAGACAGCGTCAGTCATTATAATGGCTTCTATTTGCTTTTAATGCGACGTGACGCTCACATCCAGCGCAAATGTCAGCCGTTAAGTGACTGAACACCAGTGGGCGGGGCCTATGGTGCGATGATGTATAACTATTCGTCGATGTCTTGCTCTGGAGGCAGTCATATGCAAATGTATTTGCCCATGTGACGTCACAGATCCCGCAGACATTTTTGGACCTTTATTAAAGGATTAGTTCACTTTCAAATGAAAATTACCCAAAGCTTTACTCACCCTCAAGCCATCCTAGGTGTATATGACTTTCTTCTTTCTGATGAACACTATCGGAGAAATATTAATAAATATCCTGACGCATCCGAGCTTTATAGTGGCAGTGAACGGGATCAACAAATATGAGCTGAAGAAAGTGCATCCATCCACATCCATCCATCATAAATGTGTACTTCACACGGCTCCGGGGGGTTAATAAAGGCCTTCTTAAGTGAGGCGATGCGTTTGTGTAAAAAAAATATCCATATTTAACAAGTTATGAAGTAAAATATCTAGCTTTCGCCAACTTATGAAGAAAGTGTAAAACTCTCGCAGTTCAGAAAGCTTACGCTACGTCCTACGCCTTCCCTATTCAGCTTACGGAAAAAGTGTAACTGACGCGACGCCAGTTTACACTTTCTTTGTAAGTTGAATACGGAAGGCGGTCTGGAGGAAGCTAGATATTTTACTTCATAACTTGTTAAATATGGATATTTTTCTTACACAAACACATCGCTTCACTTCAGAAGGACTTTATTAACCCCCTGGAGCCGTGTGGAGTACGTTTATGATAGATGGATGTGGATGGAGACACTTTCTTCAGCTCATACTTGTTGATCCCGTTCACTGCCATTATAAATCTCGGACACGTCAGGATATTTATTAATATTTCTCCGATAGTGTTCATCAGAAAGAAGAAAGTCATATATACCTAGGATGGCTTGAGGGTGAGCAAAGCTTGGGGTAATTTTCATTTGAAAGTGAACTAATCCTTTAAACAAATGCTTTGTTTATAAAGAGTAGGATGTTTTAAGCTATGAATCTTGCAGGATGTTTTAATGGTACAAAGACCTCTTATATGTGTTATACAGATCAAAGCAAATTTGATTTCTCATGTCATGACCCCTTTAAGAAATGTCACCACTTCTTTTAAAGTACTGCAAAGTATCAGTGCCAACCAATTTTCTTCATCTCAGCCTGTGTAGTCACTGTTTTCAGCATTTCCTTTATCCAGGTTACATCAGATTGGAGAGCCATGATTTTCAGCACTGAGACAAACAAAAATAAAGTAATTTTGATTGTTCTGACAAAAATATCTGAAGAAATGATGAATTTGTTATAATAAAACTTAGATGAACTGATTTGAGCTTATGTAATACTCATAAAGGCCCGTTCACACCAAGAATGATAGCTATAAAGATAACTATAACAATAACTATATTAGCATCCACAACCAACTCATGATAATGTTGTTTATTATAAGCACACGCTACAGTTTTGTCATCTGCAGTTTTGTTGATTCTAATTGGTCAATGTTTTTATCGTTCATCACCAATCGATGTGATTCTAACAATATTGTTTCTCTGCCGTTATCATTATAGTTGTGGTGTGGATGGATGGACGCAGCTTTTGTTTTACATCTTTATCGTCTTTATCATTATAGTTCTCATCCTTGGTGTGAGCTGGCATTAGAGGCATTAGAAAGTGTAATTATTTAACTATCTATATGTATGAGTGTGAACATAACTGCAAATAACATGAGCCTTAAGTCCAAACAAGAACCATAATTCCCCACTCACTTGGTTTTACAGCCATTTTATCATCTAATTCTGTAATCAATTTCAAGAGATCCTTCTGCAGATCTGAAACCAGAACAGAACGTGAGTTTTGAGAACATTAGTGTACATTTTTCCCAATGGTATATAAGTACTGCATTATACACTCACTGCTGATTTGATTTAAGTTATCTGGATTTTCGCTCTGTAGCTTCCAGATTTCCTCCATCTGCGATATCACCTTAAGAACTGACAAACAGAGGCAAAAACATGCATGCTTAGATGTGAGTCAATAGACCTTTATGGCAAATATTAATGCAAAGAGAACCGGTCACACTTTTTTCAGGGCTAGTGCCACTTTTCTGAAGTTCCTCCTTTTTCGCCTTAAGTTCTTTGAGTTTTTCGTCCCGAATTCGCTTCAAATCTAATGTACAAAAATATAATAAATATTATTTTAACAGTAAAACTGGACAAAAATCTAAAAAGCAGTGCAGTTCAGTATGCTTTAGAATGATTTTTAATGCTGATCGCTTTTCAAATTGACAGAATTACAAGAAGTACAAAAAAAGGTTCAGAGAGACATACCGTCATTAGATGAAGATGCTTTAATTTGTTTCGTTATTTGGTCTATTTCAAAGCTCAGCAAAATAATCTGGATAGCTGTGGAAATTAAATGCATATTAATTTTAACTGAAACTTTTTTTGGTAACACTTTACAATAAGGTCTCATTCGTTAACATTGGTTTGTTTGTTTGTTTATTTATTAAGTTTTTAAGCCATGGCAAACACAAAGGTCAATATCATCCATAAAATTTACGTTATTATATAAAACATTTCAACTTAACATAAGATTTGTTAACATTAGTTAATGTATTAAATAACATGAAGTAACAATGAGCAATACATTTATAACAGTATTTATTAATCTTCGTTAATATTAGTTAATAAAAATAAAGTCGTTCATTGTCTGTGCGTGTCTAAAATTTCACTCAACTTGCCTGTCTTTGAGGTTGGATCTGATATTCCATTTACTTGAGCATCCAGTTCAGCTTGTGCATCTGGAAAAGATGATACATAAATAAATTAACACAATATAATAGATGAACATTTATGTTTTTAACTGAATCTGCACATAACATTAATAATTCCTTTCAAATTTATCCTGTTGCTTTCATGTCAACAGGGCTGTCAAACGATTAATTGTGATTAATTGCATCCAAAATAAAAGTTTGTGTTTACATAATATAATATGTACTGTGTATAATTATTATGTATATAAATACACACACATACATGTATATTTAAGAAATATGTGCATGTATATACTGTATTTATATATAATTTATATTATTTATAAATATATTTTATATATAAACATAACAATTTTTATATTTATATTTATTATTTTATTTTTTATATATATTTATATATACATAATAATTATACACAGTACACACACATATATTATGTAAACACAAACTTTTATTTTGGATGCGTTTAAGCCCTACAATAAAGCTTTTATATTGTTGCTTGCTGGGAGGAAAGGAGAGTAAAATGTCTTACTGATGTACAGATTCATCACGTCTTGGCATTCTTCTTTCTGGGCAAACAGCTTTCTGCGTAATCCTGGGTGTAGAGAAGATTACAGATCACTCATCAATAAATGTTTTATTTTGGAACGAAGGACCCAACAATAAATGATGAATATTGTTGGCTCCTATGACAAACTGCTTCTGATTTCTTCTCATTTGTAAGTCACATTGGACAAAAGCATCTGCTAAATGAATAAATGTACATTTACAGAATTTTTTTTTTCATCAGTAGGCTATAAACGATTGATTTAAAAGCATCCATGGTTGGAAGTAATGATATATCAATCTTACTTTTGTTTTCAGCATCCAGATAAAGTGCCCTGTCCTGTTCCTTTTTAAGCTCTTTCTGGAGATCTGGGAAGGCATAATCCAAAATCACATAAACATCACAATTCTATCAAAGCTGCTTATTAAAGCCTGGCAATCAATCAATCAATCAATCAATATATTTTTTAAAATATAATAATAATTAAAACCATTCAGTTCTCACCAGCTAACCCAAAGTCGTCTGCATTCTTTTGTCCATTTGCAGTAATTAGCGCCTCCATAAATTCAAACTGGAGTGTAAGAATTCTAGAAACTAAGAATTACAAAATATATATATATATATATATTTTGATAGTACTGATGATACAAAAACAGCAAAATTAGAAACAAATATAGCTGCGAGCAGCAATTATTGGGGTTCAAGCGCTTTAAGGCCTTTAAGCACATGCGTAAAAAGGTCTAATGTTTTAATTAGCAAGCCTGTAACCATCTCCATCACAGATGGAAAAGACCATTTACAGCCAATACAGGCAATTTATCATAGGAAACATATGGTTTATAAAGCTTTTTAACAGTAGGCCAAAAACCTAGGACTAGTTCGCCAAAGTTGTTTTTTGAAATAATCTCCAATATTTAACGAACAATTTGATGGACAGTGGCGGTCCTAAAGGCAAAGTTGCTCAGAATGAGGATTTCTACCATGTGGTATGAATGTCGTGGGCGTGTGCGAAAAATCACGTGATTCAATCAGGCCCAGCGAGTTTCGTTCCGATCTGCCTCTATTAACCTTACACTAGCGGCTCAAACTTCATTGGCCGATGGCGGCCATGTTTTTTTAGATACACCAATGTCCTCATAGACAGTCATGGCACCTTGGACAAAGACACTGCATGCCAATTTTCAAGTCAATCGGACTAACGGTTAAGTAGTTATAGCTATTTTCTTGTTTTTTCCTGTTATAGAGCCACCAAGTGGTCAATCGCCGCGATTTTATTCACGTGACCAAAGATCGAGCCCATACACCCATGTTCCAAGTTTGGTGAAAATATCACATTTCGTTCAAGAGTTATAGCCATTTTAGTAAAAGTGGCTCCTCTCACTTTTAACGTTTTGGCGCCCCTTAGGGACCGTGAATCAAAATGTCAAATCTTTTTTTGATAATTATTGACAATCAGACTACAGAGAATCTTGCTGCACTGGTCTGGTTCCGATCGGGCCAAAAACCCAGGACTATTTTTGTCCGCCTTGAGCCAAGGATTCCAACGATATAAGACACTTGAGTCTACGCCTAACGGTTTAGGAGTTATGAGCCATTGTGTACTTTTGACCACTGTAGCTCGCCATGAGGCCGATCGGGGCGAGCCTTGGTGACGTTGTAGATGGTGTGAGTACTACCAGCCCTCAAAGTTTCAAGTTTCGACTTACGGTTTGGTCTGCCCGATCACTTTTAGGGGAGAATGCTGATCCTTAGAAATTTTAACAAATACAAAAGGGTTTCTGTGCTTCACGCTTGAACCCCTAATAATTCATGAGAAATGAGAATCAGGTATGTTAAAATCAAAGAAACTTACTTAACTCATCTTTTCCCTTCAATTTGGCAATTTTGTCCATTACTTCTGTTCGTTTCCCATCAAATTCTTGTGTCTGTCCTATAAGATACAAGTCACTGGCAGGATGAAGTATTGATTCACATATCTAAATACAAAATGCTCAATTAATCATAAATCAATACTAGTCTGATTCCAGTACCATTAAGTTGAGCAAGTGTTTGTTTAAGCCCTAATAATTCAGCATTCAGGTCCAATATTTCCTTCTCCAGTGCTGCAATGAGATTATCTGTAAATGAGAAGGATATGCTGCAGTTATCATGTACCTCTTATTTGTCACATAACATGGATTATAGATGCTATAAATTTATTGTAGAGCTACATACCAATTTTTTGTGTGCTTTCTCTCCTCTCTTCTCGCTCCTCCTTTAAATCTTGGAGGAGGCCATTTTTGTGCTCCCGTTTGCTTATAGTTCCTGTCAAACATTCAATGAGATGAAACTATTGTGGACATATAAAAATATCCAGACCATCTCACAACTGCAACTTCACAATTCCTAAGCCTGATAAGAATTTTGTAAATATCAAAGAACGAACACTCACCATCTATCTGCACTTGGATCTTATATTTACCAGAGAAACGCATCTTTAGTTCAATTGCTTCAATTTGCAATTTGACAATCTGCAGCACTAAAAAACGAAACAAACTGTATTGAGTCATCTATTGTGGAAAAGACTCAAAATTCAATGCCATATTTTCAAAATCTTTCAGATCTTTACCCACAATCACTGATAAAAATATTTCTGATCCAGATCGAAAGGCTCCACTGTTCTCATTAAACTCACCTTGGTTTGCAATGCCACCTTGTTCCCCTGGTTGTTTGATCTTGTCTTCAAGGTATTTCTTTAGTTCTGTAGATTAGATACAAATAAATATAATAAGAACGTGCAAAACTCACTGTAAAGCAACATTCGCACATATTTTCATCATACACACCATTAAGAGCGGTTGATGTTGCCTTATCACTTTTCAAAGTCTCTGTGCTTCTCTTTGAAACTATATGGGGAAAAAAATGAACAAAGAATTACTTCTAGTTCTGCTGGTTAACCCTTGTGCGTCCTTATGGACATTTTTGTCTTTTTCAGTTTTTTTTAATCATTTTGCCTGTGTTAATGAAAACTGCATGAATTTTGGCACAAGTGTGTATTTTTATTGGAATTTTACTATTTCACCCCCATTTCCTTTAATAAATCTATTTTGCACTAGTAACACAAAATAATTCCACTTAGGACCTTAAGGACAAAAATGTCCCCATTGAAACTTGCATTGCAATTTTTAATCCCATTTAACTATAAAACGATGCAGTCTTTGTTAATAGGCTTTCATTCTGTTGGCAAGGCTTCAACATTAAAATTTTGACTATTTTTTACCAGATGGTGCCATTTTCTGGGGTTTGGCCTATAAAGCAAATACTCGCTTTATTCCTGTTTTCTGCTTCTGCATATTATAACGCCAATTAGATAAATTATGCAGCTATAATTGTGTGGATGTGTTGGTTGGATGTCAGAGTGTGGTCTGTGTGTGTGTAATAAAAAAATATTGTGTGTGTTTGTGTAATATTTGAGAGAGAAAAACTCTACTGCAAATCACAAATCCAACCACTGTGTGTACCAGTGGAGTTTTGCTGGCATCTAACGAGGAAAATTTGGTACTGCGCCCAAAAAAAATCTTACTGAAAGCTGATTTTTTCAGATATCAACCTCAAATTTGGAACACAACTTGTTTAGATTTATGGCTTTGATTTTCTAGCAGTTTTAGAGTTCAACGTGTTTCATAAAATATATATTTTATAAAAAATAATGTTCAAAAAAAAATTTCAGAAACTTAAAGTCAGCATGAAGCGGAAGTTGCGATTGTCTTTTCTTCTCTACTGTGACGTATCAAATGAGGGCGGGACTTGATTTCATCCTTCGGGAATTGATTGGATCGTTGGAAGTTGAGCATTGCTAACAAAATGGATGCAGATCTGAATGCCTGTTTGCAGTCAGTGGGGGATTTCTCTCCACCGAACTCCCTGCGAGCACCCTCATGTTACTGTGAGAACTTTATTTATTGAGGATGACGAGGACGGTCAACGGCACTAAACAGTGAGAGAGCGCACGAGAGAGACTGACTGACGGTGCGTGTCCGTTGGCACGGAGCGAGCGTTTTCGTTTCATTTCTATGGAAGTTGAGCCTCACGCTCGTGCATAAGATAAGCATGACGCTCAACTTCCATAGGAATGAATCTATAAACGCTCTGGTCGCTTGCTCTGCTCCCGTGGACACGCAGCCTGACTGACTGAGCGTGTCCTCCATCAGGTTCCTTTCAATGTTTGAGGGTACTGTACACCCCAATGACTGCATCAGCCCCAGCGACAGCATTTCCCCCTTACGTCACTGGATCTGCTGGCAGTTCCAGATAGCTCCGCCCTCGCGCCATAGCATGTGACAGGAAGAGATGAGTCGTTTTGAGGGGGGGAGGGCAGGTTAATGTTTTTAATTAAAGATTATGAGGGCACATGAATTAAAAAAAAATAATGAAGTGCACGGATAAATTATTGATAATAAATACTACAATATTCCATAAAAAAAATAAGAGTTGTCAATTTTGATTTCATGCCGACTTTAAACCTCTATAACTTTTTTTAGGTTTCACTTTTTAAACTTTTTTTACTTCAACAATAATCTGCCAAGGGTTTTCTTTAAAATGAGACCAAACTTAAAAGCATAGTTCACCCAAATTAAAATTCTGTCATCATTTACTAACCCTCAGGTTGTTCCAAACCTGTATAAATTTCTTTGTTCTGTTGAACACAAAGGAATATATTTTGAAGAATGTGGGAAACTGAACAATTCTGGGGCACCATTGACTTCCATAGTATTTTTTTTCCTACTATGGAAGTCAATGGTGGCCCAAAGCGGCCTGGTTACAAACTTCCTTCAAAATATTTTCCTTTGTGTACAGCAGAGCAAAGAAATTTATACAGGTTTGGAACTTGAGGGCGAGTGAATTTTCATTTTTGGGTGAACTAACCCTTTAAGTCTGTGCTCCCAAGCTTCAAATTTTTATGACAGTTTTTGGACATGGACATTTTTGTCCTCTATGGACCTATGTGTAACTTTTTTTAATTGACGCACAAGGGTTAAGAATTGAGCAAGGGCACAAAATGCAGTGTCAGTGTGGTATTGCTCCATGCACAGGGGTTTATCTGTACCTGTGCGCTTGAACATTTCAACACTTCCTGAAAATTCTTTCTTCATCTCAGCTAAGTCTCTCTCTGCTTCCTTCCGACGCTGCTCCAGTCCTGTTGATTGTTAAAAACACCTGCATGACTATAC
This sequence comes from Mylopharyngodon piceus, assembly GCA_039654765.1. Classification (NCBI taxonomy): domain Eukaryota; kingdom Metazoa; phylum Chordata; class Actinopteri; order Cypriniformes; family Xenocyprididae; genus Mylopharyngodon; species Mylopharyngodon piceus. Next base: position 23,039,802 of record CM077451.1, read on the forward strand.
AGTACACGGAGAAAATTTACAGGTTTTGAAGTTAATAATAAAATTGTTGGAACAGACCTTTGATCTTTGCGCCATCTCTCTCAGTGATTGTTAGCGCATCCATCTCCTGCAGGTCGACGGCTTTCTGGAGAATGTTTAAGACTGAATGGGTGGAACACAAGGGTAACAAGTGTCAATTTAATGTCTTTTCACAATATGTTACAAAAAAGTACATAAACTAAATTTCCCGATGAATTATTTCATTATTTTAAAGCTGCTTTGTATATCATTTTCCACATACCATCCTTCACTGGACTCTTGGTAGCACTGACTTGTTTAAAAAGATCATTCAGTTGCTTTTTAAGACCTGAAAACATATCCACCAATATAAACATTGAGATGAAGATGGAAGAGCGTGGTTAATATATACTTTAGGTTTGAGCAGAATGAAGATGGTTGACTCACCATCAATATTATCCTTCGCAACTTTGTAAGAATCCCTACATTTAATCTTCATCTCATCCAGATGTTTCTGAAGGCCTAAAGAAGTACAGATGATAAGACTGACGCTTTCTATTCATGTTGTACAATGTTTTTACTGAGATGAAAACTTCAACTATGGACTGGGTTGAGAACTATAATCTAATCTCCAAATTGGTTTAATATTTAAATAAAATGGTTCTGAATAAAATAAAATTAATGAAATATAATTCACATACCTGAACAGTCCTTAGTAGTTTACAGAAAGATAATGAAAAGGGTATTAAAAAAAAACAAAAAAAAAACACAACATACATTTAAAAGTGCATACCTATAAAATAAATATGCAAAAACAACATAAAGATAAAAAACAGCCTCACCTCTATGGCTCTTCTTTCTCTTGTTAAGTCCCTGCGTGCCTAAAATGTGTGGAAAAATTCACTTTTAGACTAAAATGAGAGAGCAGTTTTTGCACTGTGAAAGACATTACAATATATAAATATGCAATTTTCCAATTATATAATTCTTAAGATGCATTTTTATGTTTGCATAATTGTTTTTTTCCCCGTTTATTACTGTAAAGCCACTTTAATCTGTACTGTATAAAGCGTTATGACGTGACTTGGCATAAAAGTTTAGGATCAGTCATTTTTGCAGAAAGAAATTAATACTTTTATTCAGCAAGGATGCATTAATTTGATCAAAAGTGACAGTAAATACATTTATAATGTTGCAAAAGATTTAATGTCAAATAAATTACTGTTCTTTCTATTCATTAAAGAGTCCAGAAAGACAAATGTACCACGGTTTCTACAAAATTATTAAGCAGCACAACTGTTTTCAACATTGATAATAAGAATTGTTTCTTGATCACTAAATCAGCATCTTAGAATGATTTCTGAAGGATCATGTGGTATAAAAACTTCACCTTTGTCACCACAAGAATAAATTACATTTTTAAAATAAAAAAAATTAAAATAGAAAAGTTATTTTAAAATGTAATAATATTCACAAATTCACTGTTTTATTGCATTTTGATCAAATAAATGCAGCCTTTGTGAGCAAAAATATTTTGAAAGTCTTACAACCCCAAACATTTGAACAGTGTATATTGATTCAAGTATAGATCAGAAATGAAATCATAGAAGAAGTCATGTCTGAAAAATTAATGTCTGTTTGCAAAAATTAACCAGTTGCACATGAATCCTACCACAAACTCTTCTTCATCACTCAAAGACGAGGGTGCATTCACAGGACCTAAATCACAATCAAAATGTCAAAGCATGTCTTACAATTATTCTTTCTCTCGTTAGAAAAGAGACAGACAGAACAATCAAAGCGATGCTAGCCTTACCGCATTTAGCCTGTGTCAGCAGGTAAGCTGACACAAAGAAAGAACAAATCAGGAGATTATCTTTCCACCCCATTACTGTGTGTGAAAATAATCTCACAGTGAGCTTGTGCGCTTTATATATGGAAACACACTGGTCCGTTATTGCCCAACTCTCATTTTCACTAGGTTATTTTACCTCTCATGCCGGAAGAAGACACTGGCTAGTTCTGAATAACTCCTTATATGACCTAAGACAGGACTTGACAGGAATGAGAGTTTTCGGCCAAATGTATTTTGCCATTTGTCATCTGCACTGTCACTTGTTTTCATCATGTACATGCAATTTTATTCTGCCGTTTTAAATATGTCGTTTAGCTGGCTTTAAAGGGTTAGTTCACCCGAAAATTAAAATTCTGTCATCATTTACTCACCCTTAAGTTGTTCCAAACCTGTATGAATTTCTATCTTCTGCTGAACACAAAAGAAGATATTTTGAAGAATGTCGGAAACCAAACAGTAGGCCCTTATTGACTTATATAGTATGTGGGAAAAAAAAAAAAAATACTATGGAAGTCAATGGGGACCAGAAACTATTTAGTTACCGACATTCTTCAAAATATCTTCTTTTGTGTTCAACAGAAGAAAGAAACTCATACAGTTTTGGAACAACTTGAGGTTAACTATCTCTTTAATATAGATTAGCATTTGGGTTTATGAATTTATTGCCACCATCACAGAGTTGTGGTTCAGTTTCTTGCTATTGTTACTAATTTAACTATTAAATTAAAAGAACATATAAATTAAATATATTTCTTTTTAAAATGTTTACAAATATATTCCTAAAAACAAAACATTTATATTTTATCCTCTTTTGTTCCATTTATGCAAACAAATGTAAGATTTCTTGTATAAACCACAAAGTTTGAGCATCATGCTGTCAAAAACAATTTTACAGAACTATTTGCATGAGAACAAATTTCATCTAACTTTGGTAACACTGACAGTGATCTTCATTGCAAAAAATACCATTGCAAAAGAGGAAAATATGTGTATAAGACACACCCAGCCCTGAGCATGTTGATAACAGAGTGGTTTTGAATGTGGCAAATGTCAATGACATGGTCACTTTTATTTGTAATGCAAATTCATCAACAGTTCACCAAAAAAAAGAAGAAAAACTGAATCTTGCTTCATAGTGGACAACAGTTCTGAATTCTAAAATATTTTATCATTTTGACTACTCAAAATGTTAGTTTCATATTAAATATTACTTAGGCTACATTTTAATTTATTTGACATCATACATGGACTCACAATTTGCAATAAAAAATATAGCTGCAAGCAGCAATTAACAGGGTTCAAGCATTTTAAGGCCTTTTAACACATGCATAAAAAGATTTTTTGTTTTATTTAGGAAGCCTGTAACCATTTCGATCATACATGAAAAATAGCATTTACAGCCGATACAGGCTGTAACCACAATATATGGTTTTTAAAGCTTTTTAACAGTTGAGCCAAAAACCTAGGACTAGTTTGCCAAAGTTGGTTTTTGAAATTGAAATTCATTGGCCGATGGCAGACATGTTTTTTGAGATGCGTCAATGTCCTCAAAGACAATCATGGCCCCTCAGACGAAGACACTACACACCAATTTTCAAAGTCAATCGGACTAACGGTGAAGTAGTTATACCTGTTTTCTTGTTTTTGTCTTGTTATAGCGCCAGCTAGTGGCCAATCTCAACGATTTTTTTACTGTGACCAAAGATTGAGCCCATAGACAGGTGTTCCAAGTTTGGTGAAAATATCTCATTTTGTTCACGAGTTATAGCCATTTTAGTAAAAGTGGCCCCACCCACTCCGAATGTTTTGGCGCCCCTTAGCAACTGTGAATAGAAATTTCAACTTTTTTTTGATAGCTTTTGATATTCAGACTCCAGAGAATGCTGCTGCACTGGTTTGGTTCCGATTAGGGTTGCAAAATTCCGGGAATTTTCAAAGCTGGAAACTTTCCATGGGAATTAACAGGAATATATGGGAATTAACGGGAATTAATGGGAATTTGCAAAATTGCAGGTTAGCCTATAACAGGGTACTTTAATGTAGTTGAAAAAAAACATCTTGCAGCATAATTTTGGTTAAAACAACCAGATTTAATGCAATTTCAGTTGAATTTTTACCCTGACATTCACACAGCACACTACTTACTGCAGGGCTATTGAGGCCACACCCCCTGCATGCACTGTGCATTCCCCCAGTCCATAACATGCACATTTGATAAAAAATACAGAAAGAACAGTAATATTGTGAAATATAACCACAATTTAAAATATTGGTTTTCTGTTTTAATATACATTAAAATATAATTTATTTCTGTGATGCAAAGCTGAATTTTCAGCATCATTACTCCAGTCTACAGTGTCACATGATCCTTCAGAAGTTATTCTAATATGCTAATTTGATACTCAATTATCAATGTTGGAAACAGTTGTGCTGCTTAATATTTTTTATAACCTGTGATACTTTTTTTCAGGATTCTTTGATGAATAAAAATGTAAAGAACAGCATTTATTTAAAATAGAAATCTTTTGTAGCAATATACACTATCAGTCAAAATTTTAGGGTCACTAATTTTTTTTTTTTTTTTTTTTTCTTTTTGAAAGAAATTAATACTTTTATTCAGCAAGGATGTGTGAAATTGATAAAAAGTGATATTAAAGTGTTATTGTTAGAAAAGATTTCTATTTTGAATAAATGCTGTTCTTTTTAACTTTTTATTCATCAATGAATCCTGAAAAAATGTATTACAGGTTCCAAAAAAATATTAAGCAGCACAACTGTTTCCAACATTGACAATAACTGAGTATCAAATCAGCATATTAGAATAACTTCTGAAGGATCATGTGACACTGAAATAAATAACACATAACAATTGCTGCAATAAAAATATTTATTTTACATATTTACTAAATTAGAATTGAATGCGAAAAAGAAATTTCATGTTATGACCAAACAAAATGTTTATATTTATGTTTGTATATGATACATTTTATATAAATATTATACATTTATATAAATTTCCCAAAACTTCCAATTAATTCCCATAAATTCACGTAAATTCCTGTTAAGTTTCCAAATTGGAATATTTCCAAAATTCCCCGGGTTAAGTTCCCGTGGAAAGTTTCCGGAAATTTACCGGAAACTTTCCGCCCCTTTGCAACCCTAGTTCCGATCGGGCGAAAAACCTAGGACTAGTTTTGATGATGATTTTCAAAAAATCCAAAATACCTGAAAATTTTGTCTGCCTTGAGCCAAGGATTCCAACGATATAAGACACTTGAGCCTAGGCCTAACGGTTCAGGAGTTATTAGCAATTTTGTACTTTTGGCTGCTGTAGCGCCACCATCAGGCTGATCGGGCGAGCTTTGGTGATGTTGTAGGCGGTGTGAGTACTACCAGCCCTCAAAGTTTCAAGTCTGTTCGACTTACGGTTTGGTATGACCGATCGCTTTTAGGGGAGAATGCTGATCCTTGGAAAATGTAACAATTACAAAAGGGTTTTAGTGCTACGCTTGAACCCCTAAAAATAATGCAAGTCACCTGTGGTTTGTGTATCTGCTGGAGATGAAGATGTATTTGAAGGCTTTCTTGGCTTATTAGTGCTTAAACATATAAATGATGTGTTTGAGACTATTAATATTAATAAAAATGCTTCTTCTAAGCTCAAACATTATTTGGTGTACTGTAACAACAATATATGACACTCTGCTCGAACGATGATGCTTGTCACTGAACATCTCTGAACTTTACTGCTTAGTTTTTATTGCTAAGATTAAATCAATATCTTTTTTATTAAGCCTTTATCTGTGTGAGGAAAACACACAGGGCATCGACTGAATCTAACCACCATTTGGTAGCTTCATATTAAACCATGTGTACTTTGCACCTTTAAAAAAACAATAAAAAGGGGTCACTGGTAGACTGTGTGATGCTTCAAACTATTAAAAAGGGAAGTTCCAGTGGCCTTAGGTAGATGTTTTGGACTTTAGTGTTTAATTCTCTTATAATGGTAACATGCAAGCAGTGGTGACTCTGCAGAGTGACAACAAAGCAGATTTAAAGCAACGGTTATCTGGAAATAATAAACGACAAAGTTCACAATATGTAATTGTGGACAAGACCATTTTGGTTCTGCAAAGAACCTTTTCTTAAAAGAACCAAGTTTTTCTCAGTGTGAAGAACATTAATCTAAAGAACCTTTATTCCACTATAAAGAACCTTTTGTGGAATGAAAAGGTTCCATGGATGTTATTTTTGTTTTGTTTTTGCGCACAAAAAAGTATTCTCGTCGCTTCATAATATTAAGGTTGAACCGCTGTAGACATGTTGACTATTTTAACGATGTTTTTACTACTTTTCTGGACATTGAATGTGGTAATTTCATTGCTTTCAATGGAGGATAAATAAAAAAAAAAACTCTCAGATTTCATCAAAAATATCTTAATTTGTGTTCTGAAGATGAATGAAGGTCTTACGGGTGTGGAACGACATGAGGGTGAGTAATTAATGACAGAAATTTCATTTTTGGGTGAACTAACCCTTTAAGAGTGTATACTTCAGAGGACCATAACCTGATTTTGCTGTAAACAAAAATGTTTGAACAAAGTCCTGCTTTGTGATTAGGCTAAAGCTGAACAAATGGAAAAGAATGGCATTATTGTACATTTGTGTTCATAGGGTGGGTGATTTATGGTTTAAATGGTCTTGTAAAAGCACTGTTTACATTTGCGAAACGCACTGGTTTTATATTAGGCGTATTACGGGAATGGGAGGATGACCATAAACAGGACTGTCTTATCTGCACGTTATATGTGCAGCAGTTCATCATTTCACCACACTTTGCCTATTACTGGAGATTTCAAGTTTCGGCAAGAGTTCCTGAGCGACAAATACCATTCAAACGCAGCGTCGAACAGGTACGTGTTTCGTTTGCATACATACGTAGCCTATGTAAATGAAGGTCGTAATGGGTTTTCATTATAATGTAATACGCAGGGACGTGTTTAGGTTATTGGGGGCCCTAAGCAAATCTCCAGGAGGGGGCCCTGTGATCGCGTTCCAGCCATACCCATCCCAGAGCGACACCCCATCAGCACCACCACACTCACTAATGCCTATATAGTATGCATCTGATCTAAGCTACATGTAATTGAGAGCATTCTGAAAGAATGCTGTTATCAACATGTCAATTTATTATAAGCAACACAAAATTTTAACAGCCAATGACATTTACTGCTGGGACTGATTTTCTACTGTTTAGTGTCAATCACCATCTAACTCAGCCAGTTAAGATCTACATTTAGCATTAGATGTTATATGAATATGGTCCCTGGATCATAGGTTTTATCAGCTGGCAATTTTCAATGCACATTTAAGAGTTCAAGTTGCAACTATTATTAACAATAATGGAAAGATGAGGCTTATATAGGCTATTAAAGAACATTAAAATTATAATTAAAATGTAATATGGTGCATATAGTATATAAATGCTCCTCTCTAGAGTTATTTTTCTAGCTGACTAACGAGTTTATGGTCACTGAGTATGTTTGTTCTGAGGTAAATGTGACGTTACGTGACATTGTTTACAAGCTGTTATTAACTTCTTTACGCGGTTGAAACACTGATTGAGCGATTACAAGAGACATGACACGGATTTTGGTAAGTTGTACTGTATCTTTTAACATACCTTCAGATGTTTGTTCATGTTTATTTCGCGCTGTAACTGGTATTAAAGCAGAGGAGAGGATCGGTTCGCGTGTGCTTCAGGCTGCCGCTTCTCTTAAACTGAGGCTACAGAGCTGTCACGACACATCAAAGAGCGCCAAATCCGTATCCTCGCGCTTTTTTAAGTGGGTATAAGGAAATCCTTTACCTTTCCTAGTGGGTATACGGCATATAGCCTACCTGCGTATCACTATAGACTACAACCCCTCGGGAGAAATCGCGGGGGCCCCACGCACTTGCGTGCTTTGCGTGGTGGGTAAAAACGCTACTGGTCATACGCCAATGATATTCTATCCATCGCATTAAACACAACGAGACAAGTCGGCTGTAAATTAAAACCATTTTGTCGTCTGCCGCTTTAAATGCTCAAGCTCTTTAAAAGAGGGGCTGCTCACTGCAGGGCCAATAGACCTTGCTTGTTCACAGCAGCGCCATCTTTGATTTTTAACGGGAATGAAAGCGAGGCTGTGAGGGATAAACATACATCTCTTCATTGGGTTGTACTGTTATTTAATGTGTCTTTGGATTGTTCTGCTTACGAGCCTGTTGAAAAAACCAGCATATGCTGGTTAGGGATGTTTTGAAGCATGGCAGCTGGTTTAAGCTGGTCCTAAGCGAATAGCTCCAGCTCAGGACCAGCTTAAACCAGCTCATGACCAACTAAGAACCAGCATAAACCAGCTGCCATGCTTCAAAACATCCCTAACCAGTAAAATAGTAAAAAGCTAAAGGTAGGCTATAAGCAAACTACACCACGGTCGCACAATTTTAGCATCACCAACACTAAGACCTCTTTCAGTTTTTATCTAAAACATTTTCCCAGAACGTTTGATCTAGAATAGTTTATAAGAGCACAATTATAAGCATAAAAAAAGCTGAGTTTACCTGTTTGGCGTGATGACGTTTAATGTCCCATTTAGCCACTTGTTAGCAACCGCCTTTTTCAAAACACGTAACAGCTTGGAGTGGGGTAATACTAATGTATTTTATGTTGTAGAATAAAACGTGAAAGTGTCTTGAGCTTGTGTTAACCACAGACCTTATTTCAGCCATTTTACCAAAATCCCATTCAAAAAACCCATTGACTTTGGGACGATGGAACCGTAAGTGCTAAAATGCTACTCGTTTCCACGTTTTGGCCTACAAAGTGATGTCATACCCGCAACACTTAATTAGGTCGACTACCTCCATTAAAGGAACACTCCACTTTTTTTGAAAATAGGCTCATTTTCCAACTCCCCTAGAGTTAAACAGTTGAGTTTTACCGTTTTCGAATCCATTCAGCTGATCTCCGGGTCTGGCGGTACCACTTTTAGCATAGCTTAGCATAGTTCATTGAATCTATATCGTTAGCATCTCGCTCAAAAATGACCAAAGAGTTTCGATATTTTTCCTATTTAAAACTTGACTCTTCTGTAGTTACATCGTGTACTAAGACCGACGGAAAATGAAAAGTTGCGATTTTCTAGGCTGATATGGCTGATATGAGCGAGATGCTAACGGTCTAATCAGATTCAATGAACTATGCTAAGCTATGCTAAAAGTGGTACCGCCAGACCCGGAGATCGGCTGAATGGATTCGAAAACGGTAAAACTCAACTGTTTAACTCTAGGGGAGTTGGAAAATGAGCCTATTTTCAAAAAAAGTGGAGTGTTCCTTTAAGTCTACAAAGGTGGAGCTGGACCCATGACGTCCAGAGAGGGGGAGCTACAGTCACGCTTTATAGCAGGATGGATTCTGATTGGCTGTCAATGTTTTTATCATTCATCAGCTGGAAAAAAAAATCATCCTGAAAGTGATTCCAGCGATATCATACTATATTGTTATAGTTATCGTCCTTGGTGTGAACAGGCCTTTGGTTGTAGTTTTAAATGAATCATTTAAATGGGTTGTGTGAACCAATTCAATTCACTTTATGAATCGGACATTGCCATTACTGGCATCAATCTGTGTTTGTCAGATGGCACTATCAGGATGGATTTGCGTGGTGACTGGTGCTTCCAGAGGAATTGGAAGAGGTATTGCCCTTCAGTTATCTGAGGCTGGCGCTACCGTGTACATCACTGGTCGACAGGAGAAAACTCTAAAGCAGACAGCAGCTGAGGTTTGGAAACTGGCTATTGATTGTACCATTAATAACCCTCTGTGGTTTGTGCAACTTGGGGAAGGCGATACTGGTTTCATGCTTCTTTTATTTTCATGATGACAGGTGACAGAGAGAGGTGGCCGGTGTCTCCCTGTGGTCTGTGACTCATCTAAAGAGGATGACATCAAGGATCTGTTTGAACGTGTCCAGCGTGAGCAGAATGGCAGGCTTGACATGTTGGTGAATAATGCTTACGCTGGTGTACAGGTCAGTTACAGCTAACAATGGAACAAATATTCTGATTTTTTTCTGCATTTTTCATTTTATAAACTTGATTTATCTTTTGATTGTTTCATAAAAGTACACTTTTATTATTGTTGTGTTTATATAGGCTATTTTCGACAACATGAACAAGAATTTCTGGGAGGTGGATCCAGATGTTTGGGACACCATCAACAACACTGGACTCAGGTACAGTACAGATCTGGAGGTCACTCCAAATAACAATTGAATATTATGCAGGAAGAGATGTATAAATAAATAATTTTGAATACATTTGAAGACATTTTGTCACTTATCCTAGAGACAGCCTCATTTACTACCGTTTAAAAGTTTGGGGATTGTAAGATTTTTAAAATGTTTTTGAAAGAAGTCTCTTATACTCACGAAGGCTGCATTTAATTGCTCAAAAATACAGTAAAACAGCAATATTGTGAAATATTACAATTTTAAATAACTGGTTTAAAGGGTTAGTTCACCCAAAAATGAAAATTCTGTCATTTATTACTCACCCTCGTGTCGTTCCACATCCGTAAGACCTTCGTTCATCTTCTAAACACAAATTAAGATATTTTTGATGAAGTCTGAGGGCTTTCTGTCTCTCCATAGAGATCCAATGCAACTACCACTCCAAGGTCCAGAAAGGTCGGAAAAAGACATCATTAAAGTACTCCATGTGACTCCAGTGGCTTAAACTCAATTTTATGTAGTGACATGAGTGATTTGTTTGTGACTCGCGCATGTGCGTTGAGTCGACGCGCGAGTCTGAACACAACACACGTGCGTCGTGATGCTCTCATGAACTCTCGCGCATATGCGTTGAGTTGATGCACGAGTGAACACAACACGCATGTGTCTTGAAGCTTTCGCGAACGCGCGTTGCAGATCAATATTTTTGTAAATAAAGTGGTAAATGATGTTTTTTGGCGTAAACAAAGCACTCACGTCATGTCATAAAATTGAGTTTAAGCCACTGGAGTCACATGGAGTACTTTAATGATGTCTTTTTCCGACCTTTCTCGACCTTGGAGTGGTAGTTGCGTTGGATCTCTATGGAGAGACAGAAACCTCTCAGACTTCAAAAATATCTTAATTTGTGTTCTGAAGATGAATGAAGGTTTTACGGATGTGGAACGACACGAGGGTGAGTAATTAATGACAGAATTTTCATTTTTGGGTGAACTAACCCTTTAACATATTTTAAAATATATGAATAAAAATATTCATTTCTTTAAAAAATCTTGTGAACGGTAGTATATGACAGCTTTAAGACCCCTATATACTTATCGCTTATATACTTTTACTTATCGCAAAATCAAAGAATGAACTGGTGCGACGTCATTTCGAAACAAAATCAGGCCAAAACGATGTTCATTTGGGGTTCATTTCGGGAGTTTAAAACAGCTTGCCAAAGCAAACTTCCGGGAAAACCTTCATCAGGATGTTCACTAACAGTATACCGCAGCAATTTCTTTTTGCCCCACAGCGAACAAGGAAAAAGAACTTTGTTGTTGTGAGAATATCAGGGCATTTAGTGCCGAACCACATCAAAATTTGACTTATTTGACCCTTTAAAGCAGGGCTACACCATGAATTAAATCGAATTGAAAAAAAAATCACAAAATGACTTAGTCCTTTCAGAGCCATATCAGAGATCATGGTCATTGTGTTTTTACAGGGGTCACTATTTCTGCTCAGTTTATGCTGCAAGGATGATGGTGGCTCAGGGCAAGGGCTTGATTGTGTTCATATCATCCATGGGTGGCCTGCGCTATCTCTTTAATGTATCCTATGGGGTCGGCAAGGCTGCAGTGAGTCACAACATTACAGATTCTATATTTGCAGTCCTTCTCAGTGTATCATATTTGAAAGCCAGATTATTTCGGTTGCACAGAGTGTGTTGTGTACTATTCCTTCATTATTCTCAGAGCATTTATGCTCCGTCTTTCTTTCGGTTCTTCTCTTCAGTGTGACAGAATGGCAGCGGACATGGCAGTAGAGCTGAAGAAGACAGGTGTGGTTTCTGTAAGCCTCTGGCCAGGGGCAGTTCAGACTGAGTTAATTAGTCAGTATACATCTCATGGTGAGGCGCCTCCAGGTTTTGATCCCAAAGTAAGCAATTTTTGTTTGTCCCTTATATTGATTAGAATTGTTCATATAAAATGAGTATGATTATGATAATATATCTTGCTAAATATTTGATAACAATCTGTTTCTCAGTACAAGGAAGTTTTCAGTAAGGGTGAGACGCCAGAGTTTAGTGGACGATGCATAGTTGAGCTGGCCAAAGGTTGGATTTTTTTAAATTTTTTTTTTAAGATTTAATGAGCAGTTAAAGGGTTAGTTCATCCAAAAATGAAAATTCTGTTATTAATTACTCACCCTCATGTCGTTCCACACCTGTCAGACGTTCGTTCATCTTCAGAACACAAATGAAGATCTTTTTATTGAAATCTGAGAGCTTTCTGTCCCTCCATAGACAGCTACACAACTACCACTTTGACGCTTCAAAAAGTTAATAAAGAGATCGTGAAAACCAATCCATATGAATTGAGCGGTTTAGTCCAAATTTTCTGAAGAGACTCAATCGCTTTATATGATGAACAGATTTAATTTAGGCTTATATTCATTCATCAACATTCATCAACTCGCACATCGGTTGTGGGAAACGGAAGCTCAAGAATGTGTGCTTGACTCGTATGAGAACCAGTGAAGTTCATTCTCATGTTACGCAGCACATTTGAGCTTCCTCAAGAACCAGTGAGGTTCATTTTCGTGTTACACTGCACGTTTGAACTTCTGCAAGAACCAGTGAGGTTCATTCTCGTGTTATGCAGCACGTTTCAGCTTCCACAAGAACCAATGAGGTTCATTCTTGTTACACTGCACGTTTGAACTTCTGGAAGAGGTTTGTTCTCGCGTGTCAAGCAGGTTTAGTTGAGCTTCTGTTTATGTTTGCTGATCAATGTTTATATGTGAATAAAAACCTAAATTAAATCTGTTCATCATATAAAGCAATCAAGTCTCTTAAGAAAATTTGGACTAAACCGCTTAATTCATATGATTTTTTACGATATCCTTATGAACTTTGAAACGTCAAAGTGGTAGTTGTGTAGCTGTAAATGGACAAACATTTTATCAAAAAGATCTTCTTTTGTGTTCCAAAGATGAACGAAAGTCTTACGTGTCTGGAACGACATGAGGGTGAGTAATTAAAGGCAGAATTTTCATTTTTGGGTGAACTTTAAAGTGAACATGGTTGTGAATTACCATGAAAGGCAAATTGGTGAAAAGTTAATTGCTTGGAGGCTCTTGCTCATGTGTTATTTTCTGCTTCTTGGTGACAAACAGATAAAAGTCTGATGTCCATGACCGGGCAAGTGTTGATGAGTTGTGAGCTGGCTCGGCGCTATGGACTCAAGGATGTTGATGGTACGGAGATAAGATGTTTATGCTGGAGTGATGGTTCCTCCAGTTATGAACAAAGATACATGGATGTAGATATTCCAAAATCCTACAGTCTTTTTGATGCACTCCTTGTCTTTCCAGGCAGCAGTATCTTGGACTACACCTCTCTGAAGTTCGTTGTTTCCCAGGTACCCTATGTGTCCTGGCTCTCCGTATTCACTCCTTCATTCATCAGAGTGCCTCGTTCCATGCTGAGTCTTGGCAGTGGCAAATTCTAACATGTCTCAGTGCAGAGACAGTGCCTATTTTTATAATCCTGTCTCTTTTTTTAATTGTTTCTAAAATTATTGTAAAGTCCATCTTTACAAATGAGCAAGCACTGATTAAAGTAGCTGCAGTAGCAGAGTCTGGAAGACACTTATTGCACAATTCATCAGCATTGTTGTCACAACAAGAACAAGAAAAATGTATAATATATACTGGTTTTTACTTGGAAGAGAATAATCAATTCTGTTATAAATGAATGTATACTTGCCAAACAATTTATTGCAATAAATACTGACATTTTACTAGTCTTTTTGTGTTGTATTTTTTATGGATTGATATATTGCTCATGAATACTTGATATATCTGGGAAGTCTTACACAGTTGTGCTCATGTTATGCCTCTCTGTTCTCTATAAATATGCTAAATAATTTAAATCAATATTTCTTGTACGTTGTTACTTAGCCATGTATCCAATAAGTTGGATAATGATCAGTCAGCCGGTCATTAGCACAAAATAAACAACTCAGTTAGGGGTTTTCCTGGACTCAGCTGTATCAAATTCAAAATTACTTAAAGGATTAGTTCACTTTCAAATGAAAATTAGCCCAAGCTTTACACACCCTCAAGCCATCCTATACATTTAGGAAGCCTGTAACCATTTCGATCATACATGGAAAACAGCATTTACAGCCGATACAGGCAATTTACCATAGGAAATATATGGTTTTTAAACAGTTATCAAAGTTGAGCCAAAAACCTAGGACTTGTTTGCCAAAGTTGGTTTTTGAAATCGAAATTCACTGGCCGATGGCAGACATGTTTTTTGAGATGCGTCAATGTCCTCAAAAACAATCATACCCCCTCGGACGAAGACACTACACGCCAATTTTCAAGGACTAATGGTGAAGTAGTTATACCTGTTTTCATGTTTTTGTCCTGTTATAGCGCCAGCTAGTGGCCAATCGCCATGATTTTTTTTACCCATAGACAGGTGTTCCAAGTTTGGTGAAAATATCTCATTTCGTTCACAAGTTATAGCCATTTTAGTAAAAGTGGCCCCACCCACTTCGAATGTTTTGGCGCCCCTTAGCAACTGTGAATAAAAATTTCAACTTTTTTGATAGCTTTTGATATTCAGACTCCAGAGAATGCTGCTGCACTGGTTTGGTTCCAATCGGGCAAAAAACCTAGGACTAGTTTTGATGATGATTTTTAAATAACCCAAAATACCCCAAAATTTTGCATTTTGTCTGCCTTGAGCCAAGGATTCCAACGATATAAGACACTTGAGCCTAGGCCTAACGGTTCAGGAGTTATTAGGAATTTTGTACTTTTGGGCGCTGTAGCGCCACCATCAGGCTGATCGGGCGAGCTTCGGTGATGTTGTAGGCGGTGTGAGTACTACCAGCCCTCAAAGTTTCAAGTCTCTTCGACTTACGGTTTGGTATGACCGATCGCTTTTAGGGGAGAATGCTGATCCTTGGAAAATGTAACAATTACAAAAGGGATTTAGTGCTACACTTGAACCCCTAAAAATAATGCAAGTCACCTGTGGTTTGTGTATCTGCTGGAGATAAAAAGGCTTTCTTGGCTTATTAGTGCTTAAACATATAAATGATGTGTTTGCGACTATTAATATTTAATAAAAATGCTTCTTCTAAGCTCAAACATTATTTGGTGTACTGTAACAACAATATATGACACTCTGCTCGAACGATGATGCTTGTCACTGAACATCTCTGAACTTTACTGCTTAGTTTTTATTGCTAAGATTAAATCAATATCTTTTTTATTAAGCCTTTATCTGTGTGAGGAAAACACAACCTTCAATCGATGCCACAGGGTAGCTTCATATTCAACCGTGTTTACTGTGCAGCTTAAAAAAAACTAAGAAAAGGGGTTACTAGGAGACTGTTTTGGACTTTGGTGTTTAATTCTCTTATAATGGTAACATGCAAGCAGTGGTGACTGCAGAGTGACAACAAAGTAGCTTTAGAGCAAAGGTTATCTGGAAATAATAAATGGCAAAGTTCACAGTATGTAATTGTGGACAAGATCCTTGGGTGCCCTACAATCATAAATCCAAGCTCTGTAGGGTAAATGAAGTGACTACATAAACAATTCAGTGAATACCACTATTTGGTAGTGGTTTAATTATGTAATTAAATGGCCATTGTCAGAGTGGTGGACTTGTAGTCAATGTGAGTGCTCAGAAATATTGCACTGTTGTGCTCATGGGAAACTCATGGGTCCCCAATGCATCTGAATATGCTTCCTTGCATAGTAAGAGTGTTATATTGTTTGAAAATTAGTAGCCATATGACTACCATTTTGAAAGAGCACCTTTTAGTGAACATTTCTAAAAAGAACCAAATTTTTCTGAGTGTGAAGAACATTAATCTAAAGGACCTTTTGTGGAATTGAAAGGTCCCATGGATGTTAAAGGGATAGTTCACCCAAAAATGAAAATTATGTCATTAATTACTCACCCTCATGTCGTTCCTTACCCGTAAGACCTTTGTTCATCTTCAGAACACAAATTAAGATATTTCTGATGAAATCCGAGAGCTTCTGACCTCCCTATACACAGCAGTGTCATAAACCATTTCAAGGCCCAGAAAGGTAGATAAAATCGTCATCAAAACAAAAATAACGACTTTATTCAACAATTTATTTTCTTTCCTGTCTGTCTCCTACGGTGTTGATGTTGTAAACACAGTGCAGCACTTCCAGGTTCTACGTCAGAACACCGACTCATTATTGGCCAAAGCTGATCACATGATCAGCATGATGCATGCGTGTGATGCTGACACAGGAGCCGACCAATAATGAGCCGGCGTTCTGACGTATAACACTTAAGCGCTGCACTGTGTTTACAACGTAAACAGCGTAGGAGACTGATAGGAAAGAAAAGAAATGGTTGAATAGTCATTTTTGTTTTGTTTTTGCGCACAAAAAGTATTCTTGTCGCTTCATAACATTAAGGTTGAACCACTGTAGTCACATGGACTATTTTAACGATGTCTTTACTACCTTTCTGGGCCTTGAAATTGGTTATGACATTGCTGTGTATAAGGAGGTCAGAAGCTCTTGGATTTCATCAAAAATATCTTAATTGTGTTCTAAAGATGAACGAAGGTCTTCCGGGTGTGGAACGACATGAGGGTGAGTAATTAATGACAGAAATTTCATTTTTGGGTGAACTAACCCTTTAAAGGCTCTTTATGGAACCATCAATGCCAATAAAAACCTTCCCACTTTTTAAGAGTATAGTTGGCAGATCAGAGGACCATAACCTTATTTTGCTGTAAACAAAAATGTTTGAACAAAGTCCTGGATTTCCTGCTATGCGATTAGGCTAAAGTTGAATAAAAGCTGAACAAATGGAAAATAACGACACTATTGTACATCTGTGTTCATAGGGTAGGTGATTTATGGTTTAAATAGGCTTGTAAAAGCACTGTTTACATTTGCAAAACGCATTGGCTTTATATTAGGCGTATTACGGGAATGGGAGGATGGCCATAAACTGGACTGTCTTATCTGCACGTTATATGTGTAGCAGTTCATTTCACCACACTTTGCCTGTTGTTGGATATTTCAAGTTTAGGCAAGAGTTCCTGAGCGACAAATACCGTTCAAGCGCAGTGTCGAACAGGTACGTGTTTCGTTTGCATAAATGTAGCCCATGTAAATGAAGGTCGCAATAGGATTTTCATGACATACGGAAATGATATATTCTATCCATCGCATTAAACACATACGAGATAAGTCGACAAGGTGTCAAACGAGTGGCACAAGAATTCAAATGTACCTTTCCATCTGCACGACGTTTTGATAAATAATTGTGAATTTGTGGCGATGTATTACTGTTGCATAACTTTAATTTCGGGCCAATTAATTGTCGTTGCAATGGATGTATGTGACCACAGGGTGACGGGCTTGTATTTCTCTCCGCTTGCTTCTCTGTTATTAACTAGTGACTCATTTTCGCGAATCGGTTCTTTAGGAACAGTTCGTTTTAAAGAACCGACAACAAAATGATTCAGCTGTTCATACCGCCATCATGTAATTGCGTCATCGCGTTTCTGACGTTCTGGCTTGGCATATTACTAAACTTAATAATGTGTGTTGACACATATTACTATTTTAATTAGGTTTCAATAAGCATGTTTATTGTAATTTCACATAGTTGAGTTTGTGATCATCAGTCGTACAGCTCATTTGACATAATTTGGAACCTAAAGAATTTGTATTGCATTTAATTAGACTCGCATGTTGCAATTACATCACTAGGCTGAAATGTTTTGCATGTTGTAATAATATGCTATAAATTAAAATCAGTATGCGTGATAACGTTCTGTTTATTATAAACACGTGCTGCAGTTTTGTCAGCTTTAAATGCTCAAGCTCTTTAAAGGAGGGGCTGCTCACTGGAGAGCTGTTCACAGCAGCGCCATCTTTGATTTTTAACGGGAATGAAAGCAAGGGTGTGAGGATATACATACACTTCTGCAGTGGGTTGTACTGTTATTTAATGTGTTTTTGGATTGTTCTGCTTACAAAACACTGCAAAAATATCTTTCGAAGAAATTACAGTAGACAAGAAACTAAACATGAGCTCTGGAAAGTTTTAAGCCTCACTTTCATACCTGTCATGGCGCTGCTCTGAATAAGGTCAATGGGCGTAGCTTGACGCCCAGTTCCCCCTCTTGACGTAATGGGTGTATAGCTTGAAGGTCCAGCCACACCCTATCCCTAAACCTAATAGAGTACCTCAGGGATGACGTGTTTTTGTAGGCCAACCTGGAAGTTAGCGGCGCACAGGTTCCCTCAATCGAAAGCCTATGCATTTTTCCCATAGACTTTTGGAAAATCGCAAAAAATAAGCTCTGTGTTTAACAAAGGGTTATGACACTTACACATTTTGCCTATAAAGATAATCTTTACAAGTTAACGCAACATTTATACATTTTGAAGCCTAAATAAAGTCGTCGGATATAAAAAGCTAACAGTAGGCTATAAAAGGACTACAGCACACCATGGTCGCAGATCAACGTCACCACCACCACCAAGCTTCCTCAAACTTTGTTTAAAAAACGACTTTATTTAAAAACATGCTCGCTGATTATGATCTGCGCTGTGTATGAATATTTATCCACTTTTTCATGAGAAATGCTGTCCAAATGTCCTGTTTGTCATGATGACGTCTAAAGTCCCCGCCAAAGGAAGTAGTCCCTTTTAGCAATTTGTTAGCAACCGCTGTTTTTAAGACACAATAAAGGTTTAAAAAAAAAAAAATCACAAGCGGGTTATAACTGGTGTGTTTTATGTCATAGATCAAAACGTGCAAATATTTAGAGGCTTTGTTAACCACAGACCTTATTTCAGGCGATTTAGCAAAAACCCATTCAAAAAACCCATTGACTTCGGGGTGATGGAACCGGAAGTCCTAAAATGCTAACTCACTTCCGCGTTTTGGCCTACAAAGTGATGTCATACCGTATGATGTCACTTTGTAGTCCAATCAGCAGTTAGCGTCACACTGGTTCCCTCGACAATAAACCAATAGGATTTTTCCATAGGCTTTTGGATTATCACAAAAAACAAGCTATGTGATCAACAAAAGTTTATACTTGCACGTTTTGTCCATCAAGATAATTTTCACAGATGAACACAACTTTTATGAATTTTGAAGCCCAAATGCAGTCACCAGAAGTAAAAAGCTAAAGGTAGGCTATAAGCGAACTACACCACGGTAGCAAAATTTTAGCGTCACCAACACTAAGACCTCTTTCAGTTTTTATCTAAAAATTTTTTTTCCCAGAAAGTTTGAGCTAGAATAGTTTATAAGAGCACAATGAGTCTGTAAAAGCTGACAGACTTTACCTGTTCGGCGTGATGATGTTTAATATCCCCGACAGCCTCTGTAGTCCCATTTAGCCACTTGTTAGCAACTGCCTTTTTCAAGACACACAGCAGCTTAAAAAATCACGAGTGGGGTAATACTAATGTATTTTATGTTGTAGAATAAAACGTGAAAGTGTCTTGAGCTTGTGTTCACCACAGACCTTATTTCAGCCATTTTACCAAAATCCCATTCAAAAAACCCATTGACTACGGGACGATGGAACTGGAAGTGCTAAAATGCTAACTTGTTTCCGCGTTTTGGCCTACAAAGTGATGTCATACGCGCAGCACTTAATTAGGTCAGGCTACCTCCATAGCGGCTGTGTTCCAGTTCGTTTTTTTAATGCCCTTCACTCGCTAACTTCCCTCAGTCTCGTTGACTCGGATATCATTGCTAACGTTGCACGAGTGCCCACTACTGGTGGAACTCATGCATTGGGCTGAACTGGAACGTCCTAAGCCCTTGATCACTTGGAATCCGCTATGGAGTTGATTTATTATTTAATTTTTTCCCTTACAAAATTGTTTAATGCAGCATATGTATATAGGTGTGTTTGGGTAGTATTAAATATTTCTTAAAAATAATTAATATACACTATATTGCCAAAAGTTTTGGGACGCCTGCCTTTACGTGCACATGAATTTTAATGACATCCCATTCTTAATCCGTAGGGTTTAATATGGAGTTGGCCCACCCTTTGCAGCTATAACAGCTTCAACTCTTCTGGGAAGGCTTTCCACAAGGTTTAGGAGTGTGTTTATGGGAATTTTTGACCATTCTTCTAGAAGCGCATTTGTGAGGTCAGGCAGTGATGTTGGTGAGAAGGCCTGGCTCGCAGTCTCCGCTCTAATTCATCCCAAAGGTGTTCTATCAGGTTGAGGTCAGGACTCTGTGCAGGCCAGTCAAGTTCCTCCACACCAAACTCACTCATCCATGTCTTTATGGACCTTGCTTTGTGCACTGGTGCGCAGTCATGTTGGAACAGGAAGGGGCCATCCCCAAACTGTTCCCACAAAGTTGGGAGCATGAAATTGTCCAAAATGTCTTGGTATGCTGAAGCATTAAGAGTTCCTTTCACTGGAACTAAGGGGCCAAGCCCAACCCCTGAAAAAAACCCCACACCATAAAGTTGGCGACTTCTGCGCACTGTGCGCCTCAGCATGTGCTGACCCCGCTCTGTGATTTTAAGAGTTGCTGTTGTTCCCAGTTGCTTCCACTTTGTTATGATACCACAAACAGTTGACCGTGGAATATTTAGTAGTGAGGAAATTTCACGAATGGACTTATTGCACAGGTGGCAACCTATCACGGTACCACGCTTGAATTCACTGAGCTCCTGAGAGCAACCCATTCTTTCACAAATGTTTGTAGAAGCAGTCTGCATGCCTAGGTGCTCGATTTTATACACTTGTGGCCATGGAAGTGATTGGAACTCCTGAATTCAATGATTTGGAGGGGTGTCCCAATACTTTTGGCAATATAGTGCATCATGGAGTTGTTTGTGGTGGGGTAAATTAAACGTTATATGCGGTGACGTCACAATCGTGTTGCATTGTGGTATATGGAGCTGCCTGAAGTGTACATATGAAGTAGACTCGATTTTAACCGAGGGAGCGAGGATCTGTCCATATAAACTTCCCTCGTCCACTTCACGAAGTGGAGCGCACTTCAAAATGGCGGCAGGGATTCCCCCGAGGGGAAGTGTTTTGGGAAGTTCGTGAGTGCGTGTCTAAAACTGGAGTGTAACGTAGCCTAAGTCTACAGAGGTGGAGCTGGACTAGGTCAAGCTCCACCCATGACGTCCAGAGAGGGGGAGCTACAGTCTTGCTTTGTAGCAGGATAGATTCTGATTGGCTGTCAATGTTTTTATCATTCATCAGCTGGAAAAAAAATCGTCTGAAAGTGATTCCAGCGATATCATACTATGGCTGCGTTCCACTCCAAATTTTTATGCCCTTCACTCGCTAACTTCCCTCCATCTCGTGGACTCGGACGTGCGTCATTGCTTACGTTGCACGAGTGCCCACTACTGGCGGAACTCGTGCATAAGGTTTAAGTGAAACGCACTAAGCCCTTGATCACTTGGAATTCACTATGGAGCTGATTTTATTTAAACCCCTTTTCTACTTATGAATTTGTTTTATTCACCATTCTATATGCTTATAAGTTGTTGGAGAAAATATATAAAATCCTATAGATATATGAGCTGTTGGGAGAAAACAAAATTACACAAATGAAACAAAATATCAATAGTATAAACTTTGACTGTGAATTCATATAAGGTAGCTACAAGTATTATGCGATTAAATCTCAACATAATATATTATACACTATTATGCGATTAAATCTTAAAATAATCAATATATCATACACTTCAGTTAAGCGCGATCTGCTGTGACGAAGTTGAATTGTGGGATATAGAGCTGCTTGAAGTGTACATCAGAGTAGACTCGCTCCCTCTGTAAAAATCGAGGGGATGAGGGTCTATTCATATAAACTTCCCTCGTCCACTTCATGAAGTGAAACGCACTTCAAAATGGCGGCAGGGATTACCCCGAGGGGAAGTGCTTAGGGAAGTTTGTGAGTGTGTGTAGTTATAGTCATCATCCTTGGTGTGAACAGGCCTTTAGTTGTAGTTTTAAATGAATCATTTAAATAGGTTGTGTAACCAATTCAAAAGAACCACTTTATGAATCAGACATCTGTGTTTGTCAGATGGCACTATCAGGATGGATTTGCGTGGTGACTGGTGCTTCCAGAGGAATTGGAAGAGGTATTGCCCTTCAGTTATCTGAGGCTGGCGCTACCGTGTACATCACTGGTCGACAGGAGAAAACTCTAAAGCAGACAGCAGCTGAGGTTTGGAAACTGGCTATTGATTGTACCATTAATAACCCTCTGTGGTTTGTGCAATTTGGGGAAGGCGATAGTGGTTTCATGCTTCTTTTATTTTCATGATGACAGGTGACAGAGAGAGGTGGCCGGTGTCTCCCTGTGGTCTGTGACTCATCTAAAGAGGATGACATCAAGGATCTGTTTGAACGTGTCCAGCGTGAGCAGAATGGCAGGCTTGACATGTTGGTGAATAATGCTTACGCTGGTGTACAGGTCAGTTACAGCTAACAATGGAACAAATATTTATATTTTATAAACTTGATTTATCTTTTGTTTGTTTCATAAAAGTACACTTTTATTATTGTTGTGTTTATATAGGCTATTTTCGACAACATGAACAAGAAGTTCTGGGAGGTGGATCCAGATATTTGGGACACCATCAACAACACTGGACTCAGGTACAGTACAGATCTGGAGGTCACTCCAAATAACAATTAAATATTATGCAGGAAGAGATGGATAAATAAAGAATTCTGAATACATTTGAAGACATTTTGTCATTTCTCATATTTACTGAGGATTGTAAGATTTTTAAAATGTTTTTGAAAGAAGTCTCTTATACTCACCAAGGCTGCATTTATTTGCTCAAAAATACAGTAAAACAATATTGTGAAATATTATTACAATTTTAAATCACTGTTTTAAAGGGTTAGTTCACCCAAAAATGAAATTTCTGTCATTAATTACTCACCCTCATGTCGTTCCACACCTGTAAGACCTTCATTCATCTTCAGAACACAAATTAAGATATTTTTGATGAAGTCTGAAAGGTTTCTGTCTCTCCATAGAGATCCAACGCAACTACCGCCCCAAGGTCCAGAAAGGTAAGAAAAAGACATCGTTAAAGTACTCCATGTGACTCCAGTGGCTTAAACTCAATTTTATAAAATGTTGTGATTTGTGATTTGTTTGCGCAAAAAAACAATTTACCACTTTACTTACAAAATAATATTATCCAAAACGTGTTCACGCAACAGTGCCAGCTCTCGTGTGAACACAAAACGCATGTGTTGTGATGCTTTCGTGAACACTCGCGCATGTGCGTTGAGTTGACACGCGAGTCTGAACACAAAACGCATGTGTTGTGATGCTCTCGTGAACACTCGCGCATGTGCGTTGAGTTTACGCACGAGTCTGAACACAACACACATGCGTCTTGAAGCTCTCGTGAACGCGGGTTGCAGATCAATATTTTATATTTATATTAAAGTGGTAAATTATGTTTTTTGAGCAAACAAAGAACTCACGTCGCTTCATAAAATTGAGTTTAAGCCACTGGAGTCACATGGAGTACTTTAATGATGTCTTTTTCCCACCTTTCTGGACCTTGGAGTGGTAGTTGCGTTGGATCTCTATGGAGAGACAGAAAGCTCTCAGACTTCATCAAAAATATCTTAATTTGTGTTTAGAAGATGAATGAAGATTTTACGGATGTGGAACGACACAAGGGTGATTAATTAATGACAGAATTTTCATTTTTGGGTGAATTAACCCTTTAACATATTTTAAAATATATGAATAAAAATATTCATTTCTTTAAAAAATCTTTCCCCAAACTTGTGAACGATAGTATATGACAGCTTTAAGACCCCTATATACTTATCGCTTATATACTTTTACTTATCGCGAAATGAAAGAATGAACTGGTGTGACGTCATTTCGAAACAAAATCAGGCCAAAACGATGTTCGTTTGGGGTTCATTTCGGGAGTTTAAAACAGCTTCCAGGAAAACCATCATCAGGATGTTCACTAACAGTATACTGCAGCAATTTCTTTTTGCCCCACAGCGAACAAGGAAAAAGAACTTTGTTGTTGTGAGAATATCAGGGCATTTAGTGCCGAACCACATCAAAATTTGACTTATTTGACCCTTTAAAGCAGGGCTACACCATGAATTAAATCGAATTGAAAAAAATAAATAAATCACAAAATGACTTAGTCCTTTCAGAGCCATATCAGAGATCATGGTCATTGTGTTTTTACAGGGGTCACTATTTCTGCTCAGTTTATGCTGCAAGGATGATGGTGGCTCAGGGCAAGGGCTTGATTGTGTTCATATCATCCATGGGTGGCCTGCGCTATCTCTTTAATGTATCCTATGGGGTCGGCAAGGCTGCAGTGAGTCACAACATTACAGATTCTATATTTGCAGTCCTTCTCAGTGTATCATATTTGAAAGCCAGATTATTTCGGTTGCACAGAGTGTGTTGTGTACTATTCCTTCATTATTCTCAGAGTATTTATGCTCCATCTTTCTTTCGGTTCTTCTCTTCAGTGTGACAGAATGGCAGCGGACATGGCAGTAGAGCTGAAGAAGAAAGGCGTGGTTTCTGTAAGCCTCTGGCCAGGGGCAGTTCAGACTGAGTTAATTAGTCAGTATGTATCTCATAATGAGGCGCCTCCAGGTTTTGATCCCAAAGTAAGCAATTTTTATTTGTCCCAGATATTAATTAGCATTGTTTATGTGAAATGGGTATGATTATGATATAACAAATATATCTTTCTAAATATTTGTTTACAATCTGTGTTTCTCAGTTCAAGGAAGTTTTCAGTAAGGGTGAGACGACGGAGTTTAGTGGACGATGCATAGTTGAGCTGGCCAAAGGTTGGATTTTTTTTCTTTTTTTAGATTTAATGAGCAGTTAATGTGATAGTTCACCCAAAAATAAAATTTCTGTCATTAATTACTCACCCTCATGTCGTTCCAAACCTGTCAGACTTTCATTCATCTTTGGAACACAAATGAAGATCTTTTTGATGAAATCTGAGAGCTTTCTGTCCCTCCATTGACAGCTACACAACTACCACTTTGACGCTTCAAAAAGAGATCGTGAAACTAATCCATATGAATTGAGCAGTTTAATCCAAATTTTCTGAAGAGACTCGATCGCTTTATATGATGAACAGATTTAATTTAGGCTTTTACTCACATATAAACATTGATCAACTCACACATCAGTTGTGGTAAACGGAATCTCAAGCATGTTTGCTTGACGCGTACGAAACCCAATGAGGTTCATTCTCGTGTTACGCAGCACATTTGAGCTTCAGCAAGAGGTTTGTTCTCGCATGTCAAACAGATTCGGTTGAGCTTCTTTTTATGTTCACTGATGAATGTTTATATCTGAATAAAAGCCTAAATCAAATCTGTTCATCATATAAAGTGATCGAGTCTCTTCAGAAAATTTGGATTAAACCGCTCAATTCATATGGATTAGTTTTACGATCTCTTTATTAACTTTTTGAAGTGTCAAAGTGGTCGTTGCGTTGCTGTCAATGCAGGGACAGAAAGCTCTCAGATTTCATTTGTGTTCTGAAGTTCTTACGGGTTTAGAACGACATGAGGGTGAGTAATTAATGACATAATTTTCATTTTTGGGTGAACTAACCCTTTAAAGTGAACATGGTTGTGAATTACCATGAAAGGCAAGTTGGTGAAAAATTAATTGCTTGGAGGCTCTTGCTCATGTGTTACTTTCTGCTTCTTGGTGACAAACAGATAAAAGTCTGATGTCCATGACCGGGCAAGTGTTGATGACCTGTGACCTGGCTCGGCGCTATGGACTCAAGGATGTTGATGGTACGGAGATAAGATGTTTATGCTGGAGTGATGGTTCCTCCAGTTATGAACAAAGATACATAGATGAAGTGTTTTTGACGCACTCCTTGTCTTTCCAGGCCGCAGTGTCATGGACTACACCTCTCTGAAGTTCATCCTTTCCCAGGTACCCTATGTGTCCTGGCTCTCCGTATTCACTCCTTCATTCATCAGAGTGCCTCGTTCCATGCTGAGTCTTGGCAGTGGCAAATTCTAACATGTCTCAGTGCAGAGACAGTGCCTATTTTTATAATCCTGTCTTTTTGTTTTTTTTAATTGTTTCTTTACACTGATTAAAATCGCAGTAGCTGAGTCTGGAAGACACTTATTGCACAATTCATCAGCATTATTGTTGTTACAACTCATTGTTTTCCAGAACAAGAAAAGTGTACAATTCCTTTTAATATATACTGGTTTTAACTTGGAAGAGAATAATTATAAATAAATGTACACTTACCAAACAATTTATCACAATAAATACTGACATTTTACTACAGTCTTTTGTGTTGTATTTTTGATAGATTGATATATCGCTCTTGAATACTTGATTCTGATCGGTCAACCACAGCACTCAGTCACACTAGGGTAACGCTGCATAACTGTCCACTCATCTGGGAAATCATACACAGATGTGCTCATTTTATGCCTCTCCATTCTCTACAAATATGCTAAATAATTTAAATCAAATCAATTTTTCTTGTACGTTGTTACTTAACCGTGTAATAAGTTGAGAAATGACCAGTCAGCCGGCCATCAGCGCAAAATGAACAGCTCAATTAGGAGTTTTCCTGGACACCAGGCTGTATCAAATTCAAAATCAATAATTCATGTCTATTCATATATTTGGTGGGTAGCCATGTATTAGTCAAAGTAAGCAAAATAAAGGGTGATCAGGGCTCCTATGCAAGGTGAAGGGCTCTTGTGTTACTCTAAAGGGATTTGTTTTACTAATTTGTGGAATCACTTAACTCTAACATTCATAAAGTTAATCATAAACTTATGTCTGATCAAAGAATAATGATTTGCAGCCTTACCTGGAGACTCCTAAAACATTTCATGTGGCACAATTCACATGGTAATCACTTCCCAGATGGGAAGTGCATTCACAGGGCCAAGTTTCAGCTGTGCTCCTCCTCCCATTCCTCTCCTTCCCGGATTGGACCTGCACGAGCACCGCACCGTCGTTTCATGAGAAAGAGGGGGCTGGTCCGAGAGTTTCCTGATCCTCTCTGTCTAGCCTCGGTCTGACCGGACAGGCGAAAAACACTTCGGGATTTCCAGAACAAAAGCGACAACGGACGATACAGACCAGCTGAAGTGGCGTATCCACATACAGCCTTGGGAGAAATTCAAGCGGTGAGTTGCTGTTTCACGCGAACTGCTTTACTGTTTACATTCGTAAAGTTTTTAAAGCGTAGCCGAGACGGAATTAAAGCTCTCGAAGCTTGTTATTGGCTCCTGAAAGCCACGCGATGGGTCAGGCGATTTTGTTTAGCGTCGCGTCGTGTTCACAATATTTGAAGCATTTGTTTTAAACGAGGAATGTGTTTAAGTGGGACAACGGGAGTTTGTTTATGTGCGTTACTGAAGCGTGAGCGGATCCTGCGCCACGAATGGGCTTGTGTACAAACACTCTTTAGGCATAAACCCTTGTTAATTATAGAAGCATTCGGCTTATCATGGCCCTTACACCTGCTTACTGTTTGTTGGATGAATTCATACTGTAGTGATCTCATCTCGCGTCCTTCGACCTGCGTCAAAAGTTCCCCACATAAGCTGATTATAAGAGAGGCCATGGACAAACATCGGCCAATGACGCAATTTCCAACAAGTCTAACCAAGTTTATTTCACGTAAACTACGTTGTATTTCTGTTTCATAGAGAGCATGTATGATAGACCATTGTTAATGTTCGAAAATATTAAAATTAAATATTAATACTTAATTATTCATATGTAATATAAAATAGTACTATGAAAAGTTAATTCTCACAATTTATAAATTATTTTGGACCACATTAATATCAAGTATCTTACATTTCAGACTGAACTTGTGAATGTATTTGTAAAATATATATTTCATAAGGTCATATATTTCCAAATTGGACACTAAAGTACAAATGGTAACGCTGCTAAACAATGCGATGACAAAAGCTTCTCTGACTTAAAGGGACTTTACGCTTAGTCGAGTCATTCCAAGTCATCATCTGATAAATGAGGTCACCACAGGCGGTCTGGAATTTATCCTGTCAAGTTCACCTCCAACTTGTTTTGTAGATGACTGGCCTGCTCGTTGCATGTTAGTAGTGGTAAATTGCTTAACATTGGCAAATCTTTTCCAAGCAGTATTGCCTAACAGTGTGCTCACGTAGACTACTGGCAAAATCGGTTCCTGTGGTTCGCAGTTCAGCTTTGTTTTGGGCTCATTAAAGTCATTGGATGCTGCTTAAACTTAAGGTACTGTGCCGTTCAAGCAGTTAAGATCAGGACAAACACTGAGAAATCATCTTTTAAGAATAGACCCATTATACGTTAGTTGACCAACGTGTGCTCTGTGGACTGTGCTGTTTTGGGTAGGCTAGGCAAACTGCAAAACTGGCAAACAAACCAGCTTGACAAATTGCACTAACTTTTGTTACCTTTATTTAACCGAGACAGGCTTCTGCTATCCTTTTGGCCATCTGTTGGAAGGTTAAACGAACTTCTATATGGTTCTACGAGGTTAGGCAAACGGGGGAAGTGGAGCATTACGTGCGCTGGAAAGGGGCAAGGGAGCTGTGAAGGGCAGGGCCCCCATCTCTCTTTTGCCCAAGTCTGCCAAAGTGGGGGTTGGGTGTGCATTGGTGTAGAGTATACGACGGGCTTTAATAAAAGGCTAATGTGTGGAAGAGAATGGCAGGGGGAAGGGGGTGACATCTGTCCTTCTTTCAACTTTAGAGAGGAAAGTCAATGGCTGGACGGTAGACTTGACCGTAAAGTTCCAGTTTAATGACTTTTAGGGAGTTTGATGAACGGCGTTCCTTGAAACTCAGTCTCTGGATGGGTATCAATAATGACAGATTTCCGGAGGTTAAGTTGGCTGCATCTTGCAAATGATTTGAACAATTCTGTTGTAGATTTGACCAACCAAAGACTGACCAGAACCCCACCCATTAACCCCCTCCCCAAAGCATCATCCTAGCACCCATCAGCCAACAACAGCCCACCACCCCCCAGCATTCCAACCTCTTCACCCCTCACAAATCTGGCTTACAAACAACAAGCAGGATTTTAACAGTTCACAAAAATTAACTGTTCAAAAAATGCCATGGTGGGTAGTGCACATGCCCTACTCTGCTGTGTGGTGGTGCTTATGAAGGCAACTGCAGTTTCTAATCTGGCCATGAGTGTAAAAAGTCACAGTTTGGACCTTGATTGACTTTTATTCATCCATAAAGTGCTGTGCTGGTCAGCTTTTAACAGTTTTACACACACCCCAAACCACAAAAACAACCAACTCGAATGACTACAAATCCAGATTGTACTGGTATGTGTTGTAATATACACTGTATTATTTTCCATTGTACATTTGGATAGTTTGATAATTACCAAAACAAATTTATTATGAGAGCAATCTTACTCTGCCAATAAACTTAATTGTTTTTTATGCTGTACTTATCATTAGGAATATTTTGGAAGTTTTTCTTTTTTTTTTTTTTTTTTTTAAATGCTTTCTCAAGCCCTGTTTCCACCTGGTATTACGATGCGTTTTGGTCGATCAGATCACAAGTGGACGAGGGAGACACATTCCCGTTTACACCTGGTGTTTTAATCCGTCTCTTTTGTCCACTTTCAACCACTTCTGTCCTGATTTCTTCGAGGGGAGGGTCTATGGGCGGGTAAAAGTATGGGTTTTTTCAGATCTTTCGATCTAATGGACAAAATAAGCTCACGCAATTTACGTATGAACACGAGACGACATACAGAGAGCAGCTTTTGTTTCTGTTCTGACAGAAATGATGAGAGAACATTGTGCTTGGTATGTTTTTCATCTTCAAACCAAACTTGCGTCTTCAGCCGACAAAATTTAAATCCTGTCTGGCTAGCACGCTTCCCATAATGTTTATGCTTTCAGTAGGCGGTCTTTTGCGCCGTTCGAAAGCAATCCGGTCAAATGCGTTTTCGAAAGTAGAAAAGCTCAAAAAGTTTTACACACCGTTTACAACTGTATTTAGCATCGTCCACTTGTGATCCAATCGAACAAAACGCATCTTAATACCAGGTGGAAACGGGGCCAAAATTTCTATTTTTATTATTTGACTCAGTTTTTTTTTTTTGTGTGTTATTCTTTCAGTCTGTGGCAATAGAGGTGTGACATCTCTGATGGCGACGCTCACTGACCATGACTTGAAAGTTATCTCTCCGAGAGGGGTGGCAGCAAAAAGACAAGACGGAAACCTCAACAGTCCACGGCTGCAAAAATCAGCATACCATATTTCCGACGGAAACCTCACCAGTCCACGGCCACAAAAATCTACACACCACAATTTCGACGGAAAGGAACACGCAAGCCCCTCTAATCGCAGACCAAGAGAGAGCAATGGCAGCTCTGCAGTAAGCTTCAGCACTAATAATAACTCTGTAGTATGTCTTCCTTTGGTATCTGAAGGACTGAAGCTAGTGTGGACCCAGTCCGATCAAACACGTGAGCTGGATAGTGTCCCTCAACTTGTTCAGGCCTTCAACACCTTCCCCTATCCAACATCTCAAGAGGTCAGCACTCTTGCCCGTGTCTGTGCTCTTCCCTTAGATAAAGTCAAAGTGTGGTTCATGGTGCAACGCATCAAGTATGGAATCAGCTGGGCATCGGAGGACATTGAAGAGACACGGCTCAAGCTGGCTAGGCCAGGGCAAACAAGTGAGACTGAACACAAAGAGAGCACTATGAAGAGGAAAAACGAAGTTGAGGATTTTATAAAAACTGAAGATCATGTAGAAGATCTAGCACAAAGTCCACAAGTGCCTCGCAAAAGACATAAAATTGAAAGCACAGAACCAGCAAAGCTCTCTCCTGCTCCCTCACGTTTCCGTTCATCTCTCCCTCCTCCTCAGGATTCGTACTACTACCGACAACCAGTAGAAATGCCAGAAACGCCTCAAGCAGCTACCCCACCTACTTCTACAGAGTCTCCTGTTGGATCTGAGCAGCCACGGCATGGCCGCTACAAAAAGTCCAAAGCCCAGTTAACTGCATTGCGTAAGAGTTTTCTGCAGGAGAACTGGCCTGATGAGACGGAGCTCCAGCGCTTACAAGAGGAGACTGGCCTAACTCGTAATGAGATTCGAAAATGGTTTAGTGACAGTCGCTACCAGCTGCGAAATGGTAGGGGATTGACAATGTCATTACCCACTTCTCAAGGAGAAAAAAATGAACCCAACTGTAGTCTATCATCTCATTCTCAGGAGGTTCAGCCTCTTCCTCTCACCACTAAAAAGCAAACTACACAGCATGCTGACAACGAAGGCAAAGAACAGACCAGGCAAAGAACAGGATCACGAAAGAATCGGTCGAAGGGCTCTCAGTTTTTCCAGCTTTTCCTGTCTAACACTCTTGAGGCATTTGAAGACGGAGCATTAGGAGCAGACGAGGAGAAATGTTCAGAGGAAAGTGAGATACAGAATAATGATGAAGTTGGAAGCGAACAGGAAAGTGAGGGACATTGTGTGACGCCTCCGGAGCCAGCTGCACCCACTTCCTCCTCTTCTTCCCCATCTATCACCCCATCTAAAAAACACTCAGCCAGGTCTTCGAAATCTGCACGCTCTGTCAAAGCAAATGCTTTGAACAACTCCCTAAACTCCTTGGACATCTCTTCACCTACTTCAGTATTAACAGTGGCTGGACGACCAAGGAAAACAAAGGAGCAACTGGCCATCCTAAAGGAATACTTCCAGAAATGCCCATGGCCAAAGAGCAATTTATACACACAGCTAGTGGAACTAACATCTTTGCCTCGTGCTGACATTATCCAGTGGTTTGGGGACACGCGTTATGCTGTAAAAAATGGCCATGTACGCTGGGTGCATGCTGACGTACGTGAACAAGTGCTTGCCGAGATAGCATTGTTACAAAGTGGAGCGGCTGCTGCCGATGCCAGTGGAGCCCCAGGAAGTGAAGGCAACAGGAAACGTAAGTCACAAGGGAACAGCACAACAAAAACACAGAAGTCTGCCACGGATTCTGTAGACATCAGTCCGTTAGAGCTGTATTATCAACAGACGGGACCGTTGCAAGAGAAAGACCTTGACCATCTCTGCCGAAAGTCAAAAATGAGTTACCAACAGGTGCGAGACTGGTTTGCATCTAAAGACAGTACAACACTGGACCCAGAGCTCACTATTATTGATTAATATAAAGAAGAAAACTGTTTGTGCTCATGTCTGTTAATCTGCTGTGAGTCCTGTAATTTAGCAAGACCCCACTATAAGATCACTTCATGCAATGCCCTCTTTTCCACTGTGTTAAAAAACAGCAATGTGAAATATTTTCTTCAACAGCCACTACACCGTTTGTTACCTATCCGGCAGGCAGTATTGAAAATGCAAAACTGTAATGTATTTTTGGTCTTTACCGACTATTTGACTACATTCATTATCAAGTATTACCCTTGTTATGCTATGGGGGGGTCATCTGTACACTGGCTGTTCCTCCACTTCTTATGTTTGTGTTGTTGGTATTATTGTTAGTAATCTTTTAGAGCCTTAACTGCTGCTTCTTAGAACTGATATGATGCTCAAACTGTTTATTTTTCCAGGAACTTTGGTTTGGTTATCTATTAGGTACTGTAGTTTAGATGTTTGGGCCAGAAATGTTAGCAATGTGAGAGTATGTTTTTGTAAAAGTTTTTGTTTAATTCATTGAAGATCCATATGGCACTGTATATTGATTCCCTCTCAAACGATATAAACCTTAAGTTTACAATATTTTTTTTTTTTTTCCCCCTTCTAATGAGCTAACATTCCGCACTTAGAGGTTTATGGATCCATCTCTCTAATCATGCTACTTCATTGTGAATAAACATTTCATTTGAATACATCTCTCCTCCACTGCAGATTTGTTCAGTACCCAATGAAAAGACAACAAAAGCCATGGCTTTTGTAAAATCTTGTGCCTTATTGTCTGTAAATTTGTTTCAGGGAGGCAAAATAAAACATGACCAATTGTTTAACTCACTGTTGCATTCTGTCCAATTATCTTCTTAACATTATCAAAGATATCTCATCAAATGTGGTAATTAGAGTTGTCAAAAATTTAAACCTTAGTTAAATACTAAATATAGTTCTACTCCAGATATTTTGAATACTTTGCAGTTCAAGCCATTTCATACCCCATTTGCCTAATTCAAATGTGATATAATTACCACTAGAGTTGTCAAAAGTACCGATTTCGGTACCAACAAAGACTATAGAATAACACAAGATGCGTCACTTGTATTGTTTTGAATGGGAGAAAGTGCAACGTGCAATATGGCGGAATAAGTCCTGCCTTCTAAATAAGAGCGAATCGCCGATTGGTAAAGTCATCGTGTCACTGCAGCTGCTGTTAAAAGCTCCGGTTCCTATAGAAACAGTCAGACGCGCACTTAGGACTGCGCATTAGCTTGATCCAGCCTGAAAAATACCGTTTTTTGTCATGATTCAAGCATTTAGAAACAAAATTTATGAGACAGTTGTTGTCAGATTTCATTGGTGATTTCAAATATGAAATTTAATTGAAAGCTTGGCAAACAGCTTTGGAGAATTTGATGTTTCCCCATTCAAAGAGATAGGAGCTGCACTTGCATGACCGAGAGGCGTTTCAACAATGGCCGCAGAGTGAAATGACTTGTCTTAAAGGGACTTTGGTACTGAAAGTACTGAAGTTTTAAAAATGTGACGCTTTGAGTGCTGTTGAGCGGATTCGTAAACACTTCTGATTGGCCATTGTGGTGACGCACTCATCGGATACGTCTGTGATTGGCTTCAATGATCAACGCTTCAAAAACACTGTAAATAGTCATCAATGACACTCTTCACTGAGCACTTACACAGATACACATGGGAGCGTTTGAAAGCAGGCATCTATCGCGGACCAGGGGTGCGTTTCCCAAAAGCATCGTTAGTCAACTATGGTTGTAAGTCCCATTGAACTGTATTGGTAACCATAGTTCACTTTGGGAAACGCACCCCAGTCCAGGGTTGCCAGGTTTTCACAACAAAACCTGCCCAATTGCTGCTCAAAACTAGCCCAATTGTGTTTCAGGGGGGTCCCCAGGTAAAAATCGTGTTCAGGGGGGTAAAATCCGCGTTTTGGCGGGGTTCTACTGGTAAAATTCGTATTCCAGCCGCTAAATATCATGTTATTTGTGGTCGCTTCAACCCGCGGACATGAAAAACAACCCGCAACAACGTTAAAGTAGCCCAATTCCACGGGAAAACCACGGACTTGGCAACACTGCCCGCCTACTTTCAAATGCTCCCGCTTCTGCTTTCAAATTCAAACACTTCCGTGTGCTTTCAAATGCTCCCGTGCGTTGATCATAGCCAATCACAGACATATCCGATGAGCGCGTCAACACAATGGCCAATCAGAGGTGTTTACGAATCCGCTCAACAGTGCTCAAAGTGTCACATTTTTAAAATTTCAGTACCGACTGGTACCGAAGTTGGTACTTTTGACAACTCTAGTGGTAATTATATCACATTTGAATTAGGCAAATGGGGTATGAAATGGCTTGAACTGCAAATTATTCACAATATCTGGAGTAGAACTATATTTAGTATAAAAACTAAGGTTTAAATTAGATCAGTATTTCACTTATCAACACAGACACACAAGTGTTGGTTATGTGTGCTAGAAGCTCAGATCTTTTGTGCATTTGTAGAACCATGTCTACGTTTTGTTATCAAACTCCATCTATAAAAAAGGGCCCACAATACAGCTGATATTTATAATTATACAATAAATCAATAATGCTGGAGAGTTCTTGAAGACGTTCCTCTTTCTCGTTCCTTTCATATTGTAGCTTTGTGTGTTTCGCTTTCTGTTATAATACACTGGTAAAAATGCACTTCATATATTTCTGACATCCTTTATTTTAACTGAGCCAAGCTTACAAAAATGTTGAGATGTTTTTGATTTTCGCATTTCTTTTAACTGCAATTCCAATTCTATTGGGAAAGGAAAGCAAGTTACATTTTGTCTATATGTGTCATTGCAATTCAGCAATAGCCTCATTCAACAAATGAGAAAATTTGTGAAACTGAATGGCCAAAGTACATTAAAAACATTTATGTCTTATATTGCTTTTATTTGTGCCATCTTTAAATTATTTTTCAAATAAAAGAATGCCAATATAATTTTATCCACTGATATGATGCAAAGGATATCACTATCTATCAAGTGATGTAGGTACATTAGTGATAAAGTAGCTTTCTAATGACCTGTATTAGCTACAAATGCTTATTGGTTATGGCCGTGGAGACTGGAGTGTATGTCTGGCCAGAAGCTGGAACTGAAAGTTGTTTGGGGTTGTATGATGGGACCTAAAAATTATGAGAAGAGAAGATGAACAGTGCAATTGCCTAGTGTGATAACTTTCAATTTGGGGCATTAAAAATAATGTTTAGTCTTGGTAAATGCATAAAACGTTACCTTGTCGGAGTGTGAACTGAGCTGGGTGTCCCTTTAAGATATAAAGAGAACATACGCATACAATGAGTCTAAACAGTAGTGGAGACTTTATGAACTCAAATAATGATATCTGACAGATATGACTAACAATGTCACTATTTCGTCACTTACTAAAACCATGTTCAAGTACTGAATTCACACTTGACATAGAGATGGACGACCCTGGGGGTGTCTAGAACAAATGAGATGCAAAACAGTCACACAATGATTGCTTATTTTGCTTATCTTGATAACTGACTATAATAAACTAAATAAATGATATACTAGAATATATTAGGGGCGATAACTCACTGTCATGCCGAGTCTGGAATGTCTAAACCTCTCCAAAGTGTCACCCGAACTTGCAAGACAATCAGAATTGGATTGTATTATTTCAGGGAAGGCAAATCTACTGTATAAAAATAACTGAGATGATAGAATGCAATGTACCTGACAGCTCTAGAGCGAGGTGTGACTGGAAATGTAATGGGAAATGAAATGTGATAAGAACAAAATATAAAGAGTGTTTATAAGAGGTGAGGTTTCAAGCTACGAAACTTGCTACCTGGTGATGTGACAGCCACAGGAAGAATCATTCTTGGAGTTCCTCTATATATGGAAAGAATATATGTTAAATGTTTATATTATATTAGGGTCATTGATGAATAAGGTTTTTAAAAGTGTAAAAAAAACATAATGGAGATATAATTCATTTTGAAGTTTTATTAAGTGTTAACAATGAGATTATGTGGTTTTTATAATCAATTAACACTGCTTTTGTCATTTTTTACAAGATATGTCACCAAAAAAGTCATTCGGTTTAACCAAAATGAATGACACTTTTGGTTATACCGAATGACGATATTTTCAAACAATGCTAACAGCTAGTTTGCTAGCTAGCTAGCAAAAGGAAAATCAAACATTTTAGATTTAGTACAAGTTTTTAAAATATTACAACATTTTCCATGTTTTATAGCGGTTGTACCGAATGACCTGATGTTTCGGGACATGCGTATGAGCAAGTGAAAACATGAATTTTTCAAATAGTTAAAAGAGAGTTAGTTACTTTGCTTCATGACCATGTGGTCCTTTGCAGGTGTCTGAATGATGTCACATCCTGTCACATGATATTGACCGCATGACTTAATCCAAAATGGTCCCTTTAAATTGGTTACTCCAAATGACATAAATGAAATTCATTTTTTCCGGACATTGTTTCTCATAACAAAGCAACGACTTCTACAGGTAATTTTAATACCATTTTGCACTATGTTGATATATGATGTTATAAAATCATGCCAGAATAAAAAATATATACATTTATTACATTTTAAGATGTTTTAATCACAAATGAAATGGCTGTATTGGCCTTTGGACGGTTAAACCGAATGACCTTTTGACACTTCAAAATCTTTAAAATACCTTTATATTTAGCAAAATATAATTAAAACCTTTTGGATTCAATAAAAGAGATCTAGTTGTACTACCTTGCATACTTTGGATGTCATATCTTTGGTTTTTATTATTATTAAGGCATTTGGACAAAAAAATGACCCATCACGTCATTGACCCACTATATTATGGCACACATCTACGCACATAGATAATTATCTGTACTTACCCATTAATCGGAAACCTCCCTGGAGAAGTCTGTGGAGGGGAGAAAAATTATCACATCTGAAGAGAACGATAGTTAGAAGGCAAGTGAGGGACATGCAATAAGAAACTCTTACCCTCCTCTGAGAAAGCGGCTTCTTTAGTTCTTCGTTCTCTTGTTTCAGCTCAGAGACTTGCCTTAAACAAAGCACAAGTAACTAAACAGTCTCATTTTAGGTGCCACTGAATATATCTCAAATCTAAGCCTCAAATTACCACCTGTGGCACTCATCACGAACTTCTTTCAGCTTTCGTTCCAGTTCCACAGTCCTGCTTCTTAAGAAAGCGAAGACTCGCTCCTTCTGCCTTTTCTGAAAAATAGCAATCTGAAACACATTTCC
Organism: Mylopharyngodon piceus; assembly: GCA_039654765.1. Taxonomy (NCBI): domain Eukaryota; kingdom Metazoa; phylum Chordata; class Actinopteri; order Cypriniformes; family Xenocyprididae; genus Mylopharyngodon; species Mylopharyngodon piceus. The sequence goes on from CM077451.1 coordinate 23,077,507, forward strand.
TTAATTTATAAATCACAGAATTGTGTTTGCTTAGGGCTTGATGTCACTGTGACATGATGATTTTGTGTACCAGAGTTCACAGCAAATGTTTGTTTGTTTTTAGCCTTCCAAATGCAGTCGAATATGAATGAATTGGGACAAAGAGATATATTTGATAAGGAGAAAATGACTGAGACCTGTGTAATACGTTCCAGACGAGCCTGAATGAGTTTCTCTGGATCTCTGAAAAACATCTTTTCCTGAGGCTTCATCTTCACAAAATGAAAAGAATATGTAAGAAACAGAGGTTGGAAGGAATGGGTGATAAATATTGTTTGTATAAGTAACAAGTTAATCCTTTTCTCTAACTAATAATAATGTTTTTAACCATAGTGACAAATAATAATAAATATTAATGGTTTTCATTTTTATTCTAAGCTATTTAAGACAACTCCATCTGCTTTCATCTTCTTTTTAGTCAAACAATTTGAAAAAAATCTGCACAATACCGCTATTTTCTGCCGTTTTTCATTACTTGAGAGGTTGACAGTTTTAACAAAATGGCTTCTTATCATGTAGGTCACCTTATATGTCGCATATAACTAGTTGTGTGTTGTATGAAATGAACCACAGTCGACAACAACCAAACTCACTCCCAAAATTTCACTGTGACTTTAAAGTTTAATCACTCTCTTTAATAACCAAAGGTGTATGAACAGAAATGTATTTATCACTCCAAACAAGTCTGAACACCAAGTCCAGCTCCAAAGTGAGCCATGGGACCCTCAGGGTGGGCTGGTAAGTTTGAGGGTGGGCCAGATCCACCCAGGTCCCGCTGTGGAAAAGTGCCGGATGTGTGAATGTGCCATCAGGTTTCTCTCAGTGCGGGTTGGACTCACCTGATCAGATATTTGTAGGTAGTTACAGTTGGCATGACAAACTCGGCACTGACCTTTAGAAGAACACATTACACTTTCTTAATGATTCATCTTAACTTCGCAAATAATAAATAAAATCACAACACACAAAAAATTTGTGAAATTAGTGTATTTCTGACTCACTTGTATTTACGCAGTTCTCACAAAATATATGGCCACAGCTGGACACCATGAATTTTTTCCCTTCTCTCACAAAACAGTTGTTACAGTGAAACCAGTTCATTTCACCACTCTAAAAAACGACCACCTAAAAAAATAAATAACATTAACGGATGATACCATTAACGGAAGAGATGTAACGTCATATTACTAAATACTTATGCCAATCATGTTGTATGTGCAACGCTAGCAAAATGCCTAATGCCTTATAAAGCATTTGTCATAGTATAAACAATTTTTATCGTAATAATTCACCAGAAGTTGGTAAAGTAACGTAGTAAATTTATCTCAAGGCAAGCTGGCGTCGAGTGAGCGTAGGCGTCGTCACGTCACTGAATGGCGCGAAAAGAAAATCCTGAAGAAAACTACGGTAGGCTACTCAAAGTCAAAAAAAGTTCAAAGTTGTTTTAAACTTTAATGAAAGGTTTTGATCCATTTTAAATGTTGACTACTGTATTTCGGCGCCATCTCTTGGCCAGTTTAGTGAAGTTAGAAAACGTAGTTTTAAAACAAAGTGCGAATGCTCAAAAGGCATTAACCAAATTCATACTCCCCATATTCATCACAACAGCAGGAGAAGCACAGTGTCACTTGTTTTCAGAAGCTGGATTAAAAAAGTATTCTGGATTTTCAATATTTTCAGCAGCATTTTCAGTTTTCATAATGTTAAGTTGTTTTTTTTTTCCCTGTCACAGTCATTCATTCACACTAAAAACAGATGTTTGAATAAAATAAAATATGATTTTTGTAGAAGTGTCCACAAACCAATATTCACTAGGGTGAAGTCAGCTAAAATGGGCCAAAAAAGGTGGTAGCATCATATCTCTAAATTTTTACAGCCAATCACAATAACTGATCTTGCATTGTTGCTTCAACACTTGACATGTAACAATAGTTTTGACTGGACTGAGTTTAAGGGGGGCAGGGCAGTGTTACATGAAGCTTGTCAGAGATATTGTAAGGTAAGTGAGTCTGACATAGTAAATTTCATTCATCACTAATAAGGGTACTAAAGCAATTATAAGTAATCTTACCAACAAAACATTGTTCATAAATCTTTGCTTTGACATGCTCTTCCAAATAAAAAAAATAAATAAACACTTTGATTTTTGTGAAAAAGGTCATTTTAGTTAGAAATGGCTGGTTAAGCTAAAATGGGATGCACACACACACACTTTTACACAGAAATTGAGGGTGAAAATAGGTTTATGGGCCTAGATATGCATCCATACAAAATCTTAGTCCTTTTTTATAAAAAAAAAAAAAAATGCATTGCAGACAGTATGGCAGGAGGACAAGCAAAGAAAGGAAACCGAGACAGGAGGAGAGAAGAGAATGGGAAAAAAAAGGAAGATGTCAGTACAGTACAATGTTAAGACCTATAGCTACAGGAAATGTTAAGGTGATTTTTTTTTTTGGGTCAAAGATATTCATCATTAAAACGTTTGACATCTGACAAGCATACACACATACATGCACACAAGAGACACCAATGCACAAACACCTATACAACACGATTAGTTCGTTTTTAATTGCATTTTTTAAAAATGAAATATTCGTTCAACTTTCTATTTAATGAAATAAATTTATGGTGTTGTTGCTATGGCACACTAAAGACAATAGTGTCAATTTACTGTTAAAAATTATTTAAGCCGAAATTACCCGTGTTGTTCTCTTTATGTTGGCCCATTTTAACTGAACTGGCCCATTTTACCTGAATGTTGTGCCATGGCTCAAGAAGTGACCTGCTGATACTCTAACTCAATTTTAAAGCAATTATACTTTCACATTTAAAAAAAAAAAAAAAAAAAAAAAAAAAAAAAAAAAAACCATATACATACACACATACATATACATTTAAGAGACCCATGCTAATTTATAAAAAATATCATTAGATCTTATGCATAGCTTATTTGATGGTATTATAAGTCATACCAAAACGTGGCCCATTTTATCTGACTTCACCCTATAGATAATAAAGAGCAGTATCCACTTTATAATTGTTTATTTCTCTCAAGAAACAAGTTGAACAGGCACAGGTAGAGAGCTCCACCGTTAGGACGTCCAAAACAACTCCAGTGGTTTGGAGGCACCCATCTTTGGAAACAATTAAACATGAAATAGAAGTCACATAATGGAAAATGAATAATAATAATAATATAACAACAACAACCACCACCAAAGAAGATCGCAAACCTTGTCAAATCCATAAGGCAAGACCCAGTCCTTAGTTTTCAATAATAACAAGAGGCCCAAGCACAGAAGTTGAAGTAAAGGAATCTGTAGATCATGCAGTCAGTTTATGTCCAGTAAAACTCATCGATAAATGCTCAAAACGATTCTTCACATGAACTCCTGAAATGGTGCCTACATTTTTTTTTCTTTCCCTTCCCACCTTATGGAAGCATCATTCAATCATGGTTTGTATTTTAAGCAAAAATGGGGAACATTCACCTGCTGTTATTTCTCTTTTCTTTCTTCCTTGACAGTTAGTGTCACAGCAGCTGCAGAGAGAACTCTGGGATGGATCATCAATCAACACCCATCTGCAAAAAGAAAGAGAGGCTACACTCTTGTTCTTGTTTTTAAAGCCTATTGTCACATAAAAACGGTTCTTCTAAGAACCGTTTTTTGAAAGATTCTTTGGGGAACCCAAAATTGTTCTACGATAAATATTTTAAAGAAAGTATATATCATACCGTGAGCTGTTCCTGTCATATTGACAAGCTTTTTTGCTACCGTCCAGGTCTCTTGGGTCCCATGCCACAAGCGTGCAATGCAGGTAGACCTGAGGATGGTGCAAAAGAAATCAGACAAACGCAAAAGAAATCAGACAAACACGCCAGACAGACAAACACGCCAGACAGACAAACACGCCAGACAGACACGAAGACTTGCATCTTGTCCGATGGCAAACTTGAAAGCTTGAAGACTTAGTCTGATCTCTGACAACTGGTTTCTTGGCAGAAACCTGGAGTTTGTCTGTTTGCTGTCTACCAGACACCTTTTTAAAAAAAAAAAAAAAAAAAAAGAAAAAAATTACTACATAGGAATCAATTTTAAAAGGTAGTAAGACCAAGAACTGTGCTAATCACTCCACTGCTATGGCATTAGAAAACATTTTATGGCTCCAGAAAGAGCACATCTTGTCTTCACACATACCCCTTATTGGTAATGAGTGGGTAAATATGAGAATCTGGACCCAATTCTGGTGTTGTGGAGGCCACACATTCATCCAGGAGCAGTATTAATGGCTGATGGGTCTTCTGGTCAACTGAAGCAGCAATTGGGATTGTTGTGCCTAGTGAGAATGTTGTGGTAGTGGCCACACCACTGAAGTCATCTATAATTAAAAAAATGAGTTATAATATCATTGCGTATTCAAGAAGAAAGTCAAGAATGTTTCATTACAAGTATATACACACCCTTCATGAGAGCCATACGAAAGGTCAGATCTCCCTGACCATGTATATGAAAAAGCAGTGGATCATACAGAGGCGGCGCCCAGTCTTCTGGCCTGAGAAAAAGACAGCAGTTTTGATCATTAATCATAAAAGGTCTTCAAGCAGCAATAAGACGGTTTAAAATGGAGCATGAGGTCTTGAATAAATGAATGGAAAAAGCCATCACCTTTCATATTTACAGGCCACAGGGTAATAAATTGGTTTTGCTTTTGACAACGTTGTAGAAGTGATCTCAGTCTCATATACAAGCTCATCGATTGTCACCTATGAAGGGGAAGAGATTGAGAAGAGACTAATGAAGAGATTTTATTGTGATTTCAATACATTACAACCTTTTGTCATTCACACCACTGCTGAAGCCAATATGTACAAGGAGTGTTACTTTTCTCAGCACTGCAAAGATACCCCAATCACAGCAATCTTTGTGTCCCATGTAGAGTTGTCAAAAGTATTTTGGTACCAAGTCGGGACTGAAATTTTAAAATGTGACGCTTTGCGCGCTGTTGAGCGGATTTGTAAACACCTCTGATTGGCCATTGTGTAGACACGCTCATCAAATTCAAATTCAAAGACTTCCGTGTGCTTTTAAACGCTGCCGTGCGTTGACCATTGTAGCCAATCACAGACATATCTGATGAGCACGTCAACACAATGGCCAATCTGAGGTGTTTATGAAACCGCTCAACAGCGCTCAAAGCGTCACATTTTTAAAATTTCAAGTTATTAACTAACAGCCCAGCAATTTGTACTTTCAGTGACACAAGTAAATCAAATAGCAAGTCAGTTATTTACTATTGAAGAACAACACTATGATTCTTTACTGAACTTACCAGCCTCCGAATATCACAGGCCCCAAACTCAGCATAGAAGACTGCCTCGGACCCTTGAGGTTTTACAGAAACCTGGGTTGGAGGACAGCCACCCAGGCGGAGAAGGGACGGATCCACTTGAGAGTTCGCTTCGGCCCATCGCACAGACACAGAGTTTTTGCCACAGTCCACAGTAATTGCTGGAAGGGGATGAATTTGGAGATGGCCTTAGAATCAGTGTGTAAAAAATTCAGCAAAAGTGTGCAGTGCTTGGTGTTAAAATGCTCCATCTGCTACAAGCTGTATATTACCTGCTTGTGCCACTAAGAAAACATCCAGACTTAAAAATGCAACAAGCATCAAAAAGGAAGGCATTTTGACAACATGCTGTTGCATACTTCCAGGAAATACTTATGCACTTTGATTGATAGCTAACCTAATTAAAGGATTCCCATCTGAAATGCATTGTTCGGATGAGCTTAATGAACATCAGCTGCTAATGTTCTGGTTCTGGTCAAATGGGTTAATTTTATGCTGATGGCATTCATCTCGGTTGTGAATTATACGAATGCCAGGTAAAGGGTTTTTGCAACATGCAAATTTAATTAGAACCAATCCACTAGCATTTTGACACTTCTGGCAATGTTTGCAAAAACAAAAACTCTTTAACACTAGTCTTTGTGTCCAAATGTAACTGCTCCCAGGCAGTAGCCTATTACAGCAGGTTGCAAAAACAGATTGTTTTTTACTAGCTCAGACTCTGATAGTGATCAGATAATCCAAGGGGCCGTTTACACAACATTGTTTTAACTAAAAACTGAAAACTTATGTATTTTGGCCGTTCGTTAACACGACAACGGCATTTACGGGGCCTGAAAATGGAAACCTTTTGTTTTTGGAAACGATACCGTTATCATCTCCGTGTAAACTACAAAAATGCGAATTTGTGAAAACAGTGATGTCATGCGCATGCGCATTATGTGTTCAGTCTATAGGTGTGTAATGTTTCTTCATAAAGTGACATCGCCAACTACTGGCCCGGCATGCTTAATGCAGCGTTTATGATCATTTCTGCAAGTCCGTGTTAGTCAGTATGTGAAAAAAAAGCAAAGGTTTTTGTACATTTTTAGTACATCGTTGTCGTGTAAACATACAGTTTTTAAAGAGTTTTAACATTTCCTTAATGCATGTCATAACCTGCTCCCTTAGCTGAGAGTAATCAGAGGGAAATATTGAGATTTTATGAGCCATTTATGAAGACAAATTGATGCACCACTTTCTTCATTTTGGTCAAAGAGATCACAGCAGGGACAAAGCTTCAAAAAAATAGAAATAGAAAGATGTTTCACAGTCTTTTAATGAACATCATCAAGATGTATAAAATTTGAAGCAGTCAAAAAAAAAAAAAAAATTCTGTTGATTTCTTTGGCTGCTCCTAATGACTCCTTCAGATCACGAATAAAGAACCTAAAGAAAAGACAGAAAAAAGTTAGTCCACTGTACACAATGGTTATTCATTCAGCACAAGAATATCACGTACAGAGTAAACACCACTGACCTGTCCATTATCCAGTGCATCACCAGACATTAACTCAGCCTATAATGAGAAAACAAACCACTGCAATATGCATAATCCGAAATACTACCATAGGACAGTATTAAACATTTCTAAGAACATAATTACAAACCTTTCTCTGAGATAAAGGATGGCATGTCAGAGTAAAATCATGCTGAATCTTCAGTAATTCTCAAAGGCCCTAATACAGACTTCAGTACCAGTCCTTGAGGAGCTGTAATCCCAACACAATGCATGTTAACTTAAACCCATTTGCAATATTTATCATCAGTTATTCAGGATTATGCTTTTGATTTACCGGAATCCGTGTCCCTCTTTCCACGACCTCCACATGTTGAATCACAGCACTGACAGAGAGAACTCTGGAACGGGTCATCCAAAAGCTCCCATCTGTCAATGAAGGATTATAGGATATTTTCCCATAAATCACAACAGCATGTTGAAGGAATTTAAAGGGTTAGTTCACCCAAAAACGAAAATTCTGTCATTAATTACTCACCCTCATGTCGTTCCACACCTGCAAGACCTTCGTTCATCTTCAGAACACAAATTAAGATATTTTTGATGAAATCCGAGAGGTATATGACTCCTCCTTAGACAGGAATATAATCAACACTTTCAAGGTCCAGAAAGGTACTAAAGACATCGTTAAAACAGTTGACGTGACAGCAGTGGTTCAACCTTAATGTTATGAAGCGATGAGAATACTTTTTGTGCGCAAAAACAAAACAAAAATAACGACTTTATTTAACAATATCTTCTCTTTCCGGTCATCCTTACGCAGGTGACGCAGTAAGCACAGTGAAGGCTTCCGTGTTTACGTCCGAATGCCGGCTCAGTATTGGTCAAAGCTGATCACGTGATCAGCACGACGCATGAGCCGGCCAATAATGAGTCTGACGTAGAACCTGGAAGTGCTGGACGTAAACAACGTATGAGAATGACACAGAAGAGTAGATATAGTTGAATGAAGTCATTATTTTTGCGCACAAAAAGTATTCTCGTCGCTTCATAACATTAAGGTTGAACCACTGCAGTCACGTCGACTGTTTAAACGATGTCTTTAGTACCTTTCTGGACCTTGAAAGTCCAGATTTCATCAAAAATATCTTAATTTGTGTTCTGAAGATGAAGGAAGGTCTTACGGTTTTGGAACGACATGAGGGTGAGTAATTAATGACAGAAATTTCATTTTTGGGTGAACTAACCCTTTAAGTACAAATCAACTATATATACTTACTCTCCTGCAGCTTTATTATAATTGCAGGCCTTCTTCGCGTCGTTGAGGTTGTCAGGGTCCCATGCAATTAATTTGCAATGGATATAGACCTGCGGAGTGGGTGAGGGTTATTAAACAGATGTTTAATAAGTTACCGCATTCCTATGAAGAGACTCCCTCACCTCTTGTCCCACGGCGAATCTGAATGCTTGAAGGTGAAGCAGGATCGAGGAGGAGTGAGATCTTGGTAAAAACTTGGAGAAACTTTTCTTACCATCCACAAGACACCTATGATGGGTTCGCATTAAGTCAGTTATAAAATATGGCCACTAAATTGCAGCAAATAAGGAAGATCTAACGTTATTTGACGTACCGACTAATGGATATTTCAAATAATCGCAAATATACACACCCTTTATTGGTGATGATTGGATACATGAGAGTATCCGGGTAGATTTCAAGGGTTGTAGAGGCTACGCATTCCTCCAGAAACAACACCAGTGGCTGATGGGCCTGCTGGTTAACACCAGCCCAAATAGGTACAAAAGATCCCAGCGGAAAGACACTGGATTCTGCAGGGCCACTGAAATCATCTGGAGAGAAGATTATGATAGGCGAGTTATTATTAGAACGAGAATCCCAGACAATAGATCAAGATCTGCCTACGTACGATTGAGAATCGCCATGTGAAAAGCCAGTTCTCCATGACCTTGTATTGCACCAGTAGAAAGGCTCTGGAAGGCAGGAGTCCAACCCTTTGGCCTGAAGACAGAATCTAAATTATTGTACATCATAGATGGGAATGATTTGGGATTGAGTGTCCTGGTGAAAACCTGTAGTACCTAGTTGTGATGTTACCTGTTATTCACACATCTAACTGGATAGGTGAAAGAAGGAGGGTTTGGCTTTGGCAATGGCCTGTAGGTTAGCTTGTTCTCGTACACCAAGTATTTCCATGTAGCCTAATCAGAAGGGAAGGAAAAAAAAAAATGGTTTCCCCATCACCATATTTTCAGGATTCTATGATTACCAAAATCTGAATGTGAACTTACCGTCCGTCTAAACTCACACTCACTAAGTGGATAGTAAAAGTCTGCCTCTGCTCCTCCATTTGACATGTTTAAGAACTGTGAAGGAAAGCAGCTACCCAAGAAAAGACGAGCAGGATTTCCAGTCATCGATTTGTCCAGTTTCCACTTAACATGAACAGACTGTTCCCCACATGTAACTTGGATATCTATAGGAAAAGGAGAGAGGAAGTACTTTATTGTACGCCTCAAAGTTGAACAACTCTGATATCTGTGTTTGGGACCTGGTCTCAAAGCAGGTTATTAGCAAGCAGACCAACAACAAACAAACTAATAATTATCTCCTGGTATTTAAAACATGGTGGTTGGTCGTCCAGCTAATGATGCTCCAAAACACAACTACCAGCTAAATCTGACATCTTTTAGATGTTAAGAACTTATTATATTTTTCTTGTGCCATGATAAACATTACCAGGATTACTATCTTCAGACATCTCAGATGCTGTGGCAACTACAAAAACAAAAAAACATCGCCACAGGTAATTCATGATCAGACAGTGGACACCGAGTGAGGTGCAAACCAAACGCTGTCTGTGAGCAGCTGAATCCTGCTACTTCGTCAGTTATCAGTAATTTACAACAGCTGACACACCTGACAGGGGAGGAAACGAAAAAAAAAAAACAGTAATTGGAACGTATGCTACTCTATATTTGCATTATAATTAGTTATGTAGAAATCTACAATTCTGTATATAATTTTGGCACGGTTTTATTCGGATTTATTTTGTTGGATCGATCAAAAGCGGAACCATCGCTATAGTTGTACTAAACTACCCGGAGTTTATTTCGGATACACGGGAAGTCAGGCAGTTTTTTCCTCCGTAGAAGCGTTTTAGCCGGTTCATTTGCATTAGGATTTAACAATTACTATTGTTTAAGTAATAAAAATCAGATTATCTAGTTTCTGTTAAACTTGTATGCGTTAATTTACATCCCTCAATATGTTGATTAAAGTTAAGGTAAGCGATTTTTGTATTAGCTTTTAGCCGTCGCTATGTTTTAACTGGGTTTATGCTTTCCTGTATTAATAACATGCTTAAACTGTATTTAATTTGGGTTTGAATTTCTATTTAAAATCCTGTCAAAGTGCAGAATATTTTCTTGAATTACTAGTGAAGTGATTCAGATGTCTCAAATACATATATTTTATTATCTTGTGTCCCAGACACTCACAGGCAAAGAAATAGAAATTGACATCGAGCCTACAGACAAGGTATGAATATCCATGTCCTTAAAATGTGAATCATATGTCTTTGGAAGTATTTGTAAATGTATGCGTTTTTTTTCCAACAAGGTGGAAAGAATCAAAGAAAGGGTGGAAGAAAAGGAGGGGATCCCACCACAACAGCAAAGACTCATTTACAGCGGAAAACAAATGTAAAGTTCTCCATTAATATTAGGGATGCACCGACATGAAAATTTTGGCCGATAACCGATAATTCTTTATATTTGAAAGCAGATAACTGATATATTGGCCGATAAATCTAAATCAAAATTTTTATATAATTTTTGAGAGCCTGATTACAAAAACAAAAGTCATGTCCCAAGCACACAATTATAATGATGTTATATTATATCATTATAATATTATGTAGTCTATATGACAGACTTGCGCTGCACGTTGCACTTAACTGTATTTTCCTTTTTGAAGTGATTTCGATTATATTTTAAGCAATTCAAAACCATCATGGTAAAGAGTGCACATCTGAAGGAAATAATCCATTATTTATCAGCTTTAATATATCGGCCAAATTTTCTTATCGGAGCGATAACATTAAAAATGAACATATATCAGCTGATACGGATGTGGCCGATATATCGTGCATCCCTAATATGAATGAATTAATTAATAATATTTTGAGGAAAATTATCATTTTGAAATGATCATGCTGTCTTTCTTTATTCCAGGAATGATGAGAAGACTGCTGCTGACTACAAGATTCAGGGAGGATCTGTCCTGCATTTAGTTCTGGCTCTGCGAGGAGGGGAAAACCTGCACAATCACCCAGTGTCTTTCCTCTAATCTATTGTTAAGCTTGTAAATAGTAGAAATCTGTGTTATCATGACTTGCCAGGTGGCTCTGGTGCTTAAAGCCACAAGAGGACATTCGGCTTTGCATACATCACTCTCTAAATCATATTGTTGTGATCGCAGTTGCATTCTGAACAGTTTACAACCTAAATGCGAGTTAATGTTGACGTTTGTTTCTGCAGTACATGACGCTGTACACTTTAGCAGGTTAAGAACTGTTACTCATGTTTTAAGGTAAAGACACTGCTCCCTTATAAGGGCTCATAAATTAGTTTGCATTATCCCTGGCTATTTTAAATCCAGCTCCTGAACATGCATCAAGACACGTTGTTTCATAAAAGAGGTGCTGATGTTGTACCATCATCTTCCTAAAACTAATTTCTTGAATGCAGTGCATTATACCATATATGTTTTATTGTATTGTGTTGGGATAAAAGAGGAATAAACATATCAGACAAATGGATATTTGTGGTTTCACACACACAATGAGGCTGTTTGAGAAATATGATTAAGACATATGTGAGATGGAAAGTTTAAATTCACAATTTCAGCAAAAATATGATGAGAACAGTAAGGCAATTGGAGCTCAACTGACCTTCACTTCTGATGTTAATTCCCAGAAAGGATGAGTAATTAGGGCATATGAAGGATATCTGTAATTCAAGTTCTTCAACTTGTTGACAGGGTTGTTCAGTGACAGTGCATAAAGGACCTTATTGTACAATAGTTTGACTGTTCACTCTTGTGCAGTAATGACAGCACATCAAACCACACTTTGTTCTAGACAATTCAAACCAAGGTAACACTTCATAGAAACCTGCTGTATCATATCTGTGCTGGGAGAACGTTCAGTTCATATTAGAGAGGTTTACAGAGAGCTGCCTATTTCCGTAGATTTCCATCTCAATGGGAAAGACAGTCATGGAGATTCAGGACTTGTGTAGGTCGGTCACAAGGGGCTGACTGATGGCTGACCATTCCAGGCCGGACTAGGAAAGGAGTCAATTTGTACTGTGTCCTGATGCACTGCGCCCTGATTTGAGTAAGACACTCGAACCCGCATCTTAAGGCTGACCTGTTGGGGGGGAAATAAATGTATAGTCAAGCTTGTTCATGTATAGCATTCATAAGTTTAGTGAGAAACACAGTCGCACAAAACTAAAGCAGGATGGACTTGCCTTGTTAGGGTTGTTGAGTAAAATAGTCTGTGTGACTTGACCAAGGCCATGAGCTGGAATCACATTACCACTCGGAGCCTTCATCTGCAGCTGAACACTCTAAAAAAGGAAATAACATTGCGTCAATTTAAAAAAGTTACTCTGAGGTCCTTGGAGGACAAAAATATCCATGTCAAAAAACTCATAAAAAAGCTTGAAGCTTGGGAGTACAGACTTAAAGCTGCAGTCCGTAAGTTTTGCCTCTTTGTCGCCATCTCTGTTTGCAACCTGCAATCGCAGTTATTTGCAGAATTATCACCTTCACGTGGGTTGTGCATCGGCACGGCTCCTCAGCGCGGATTAATGTAATGTTTGCTGTCAGTCCGTGTGGATACTGTACTTCGGAATCACAGATTCTACGTCTTGAAGTATGACCAAAATAAGAATTTTCACCGGAAAATGTCATCTGAACAAGTAAGTTACATGTCCGCCACTTTTGCTCTGACCAACTGAGGAAAAAAGCATTACAATAAATCGCGCTGCCAATGGTGATTAAATCTAATGATCGCTTAGCTTGGATCACGTCAAACCGTGCAAATTATTATTATTTATTATACTTTGTTCTCAAATTGTTAAGGTTAACAACATCAACACGCATTGTGTGACTATGTGTATTTAGTGTGTATTAGTGTTACCTGTAGATTTCAATTTCTGTAGCCACTGCGCAGTCTGAAGGCTTTTGACTACAGGTGAATCTCCAGTTGTCACTGATGATTATCATTTGGACCGTTCTGGATTACAATCCGCCATCAAAATGATAGGTTTAATAAATGCAGCTGCTGTGAGAAAAGGCTATAAATGATCCGCCATCCTCACATGATTTAGCCTTCTAGCTGGGACTCGTTCTTCATGTAAACAGACGTGACGTAATGACGCAAAGACAAACGGCTGCATGCTTGATTTTCCCGCGGAAACCCACCAGTACCGATTTTATTATAAAACATTATTACAAGCTTACCATTGTGAATCGGGATGAGGTAAGGAGATAGTTTTGAACACAGGCTGGTCATGTACTTGCTCAAAAATTGATTTTGGATAATTTTTAACCAAAAAAAGTTACGGACTGCAGCTTTGAGTTTGGTCTCATTTTAAAGAAGACCCTTGGCAGATTATTGTTGAAGTAAAAAAAGTCAGAGGTTTTATTTTATGAAAACAGGGTTAAGTAGAGCAGGTACAGACCTTAGGTACTGCTGCTTGAAGAGTGAAGTTGGTGATGTCACTCTGAGTGGAGTTAGAGGCAATAAGGGTGACCGTGATGTCAGTTTCTGTCTGTTTGTCACACTGCATCTTCAGACTCAATCCATTCTTCTCATACACCGTCACAGAGGGAACTACATGCAAACACACCAACACTGAGGTGAAAATTGTAATATTAACAATTTAAAACAACTGTTTTCTATTTGAATATATTTTAAAATGTCATTTATTTCTGAATTTTCGTCATCATTACTCCAGTCTTCAGTGTCACATGATCCTTCAGAAATCATTCTAATATGCTGATTTGCTGCTAAAGAACAAAATCTTATTATTATCAATGTTGAAATCAGTTTTTTCAATTTTTGTGAAAACAGTGATCATTTTTTCAGGATTCTTTGATGAATATAAAGTTTTTAAGAGGTGTTAATTTTGACAGCAAATTTTGATTTAGTTTTAGTCATATTTTAGTCATCTGAATTGTTTTAGTTTCAGTCGACTAAAATCTAATGGGTTTAGTTAAACTGTAATGCATTCAGCAAGAATTTCTCTTAAATTTCCAAACCCATTATATACGCCTCGAGAAAACATCTATTAACCTGTTAATATGAATGACATTAAAAAAGTTTTTTTTTGTTTTGTTTTGTTAACTGTTTATTGAGTTTTCTAAATTATATTAAAATTTGAACATGCAATACAGACAGAGATTTAACTGCTGTGACATATAAAAAATATCTTCATCAAGCATCAAGCGTATAACAACATATGTCCCGCCGGGTAGATCAGCACATTACGATTCAAATGTGCGCATCTACCACACAGGACAGTTCTGAAACTCTTCCCAAATCGTCCCTCTCTAACATTTTCATCTCGTTTTTATTTGTTGACGAAAATGTCAATAGATTTGTCATAGTTTTTGTCATTCAAAGCTGGTTTTTATTTAGTAATTGCCTCATTTTCGTCAAAAAATACTGACCCAAAAATTTGAATGGTAATTTATCTTTTAGTGCTTTTTTTAAAAGGTCCAACACAAGTAGAGAAATCATCAGTGCTTCAGGTGTCTGTTCTCACCTGGTGTCGGCTCCAGTCCTCCCAGCAGGTCAAGAAGATCGGCACTAGAGGTAGTTGTTGAAGTGCTGGTTGGGGCGGGGTTGGGCTGAAGAGGTGTGTCGGTCCCACCCAAGAGATCCAGAAGGTCACACACCTTTAACAAAAGTATAAATACAAAAAATATGCATCTGTCTATTTTTTTTAACAGTTTAGTGTCTAAATACAATATATTATAACTAAATGAGTAAATTTTGATGACAAACTTTAAAGTTGGCTTGAGAAAGCCAGACCAGAAAGTTTGAAAAAGTTTTAAAAGCTTGAAGTTTAAAGGTTTTACATTTGAAGTAGTTTAAAGTTTAAATTTAGGTAATAAACTCTATCAGAAAAAAAACAGATAGATTTAAAATGTTGCTAACAAGAATTAGCATGTTGCTAGCACTTTTTAACATTTTTTTTTATGTTGATAGCATGATTAAACATGTATCTAACATGTTTTAACACGCTGCTATCATGAATTATTTTGTTAGCATGTTTTAACATGTTAGCATGAATTAACGTGGCTAACAAGATAGATTTAAAATGTTGCTAGCATGTTTTAATGTTGCTAGTATGAATTACCAAGTTGCTAGCATGTTTTAACATTTTGCTAGCACGTTTTATCAATTTTGATGTTTATAGCATGATTAAACATGTATCTAACATGTTTCAGCACGCTGTTAGCATGAATTAGCATCTTACTAGCATGAATTATTTTGTTAGCATGTTTTAACATGTTAGCATGAATTACTATGTTGATAGCATGATTTAACATCTTGTTAGCATGTTTTAGAATGAATTTGCATGTTTTAGCATGGATTAACATGTTGCTAGCTTGATTTATTATGATGCTAGCATGTTTTAACACGAGCTGCATCTCATTTCGGAGGCTGCGTCCTCCTGATGTCTCATTTTAAGGCTGCATACATCATCGAGTAAGTCTTATTTAAGAACAGTAACCATAATAAAATTGACTTATTCCTCGTGAGGAGTAAAAAATGGTAATTTCTTTCTTTGCAATCTAACGGTTATTTTATTTTTAAATGAGACCGCCTTGATGATGTATGCAGCCTTCAGATCACAGCTATGGATTAACATGTTGCTAGCATGCTTCAGCATGAATTAGCATGTTACTATCATGTTTTAACACATTGCTAGCATGTCCTAAGCTAGTTGCTAGGTTTTTTTAGTGATAGATTTATAGTGAATGAAGCTTAAACTCTATTAGAATTATTGTATAAAGTTTTGACTCCCTCAATGAAAGTGCATGGAACTTTTATTATTTTTAATCTTCAGTTTTAAGAAAACCTTAAGTCGGATCAGTTTGAAAAGATGTAGCAACCCGAGTCAGAACAGTCTGAAGGTCTGACCCGAGTTTGGTGGTTGTAGCTTTAAAGCTCTAGGAGGAGATACTGCTCAAAATTTGGCTCAGAAGAAGAAGTTTAAATAGTAGATTACCTGGCTTGCTGGTTCTGAGAGCAAACCTGCCTCCACTGGTTTGGGTTTGGATGTGTCCGGCTCCTTAATCTCTCCTGATGTGTCTCCATTAGTGTGTCCAGGTGAGTTCTTATCAATCACAGGCATTCTTTCCAACACTGCAGCTCTGAGAGGAAGACAGTGAACTTGATCGCTTAATCATGAACTGCTTAAGAGCTGCACCATTCTTTATTATTTAAAAAAAATAGTAGGCTAATAAAGCACACAGCAGTACCTCATGTGGTCATATTTCTTGAAGAGCGCATTATATTCGACCGCTCTCTGCTGAAGTTCCAGGTCAATGCAGCTGCCGTAAATACTGACAATACTTCTGATTCGACTGATGGAGAAAAAACAAAGATGAAAAAGATCCAAGACAAAACAGACTCAAAGAAACAAGCAAATACACACAAAGAGGATGTACTGTACGATATATCAGTGCCATAATGGTTATCAGCCAAAATTATACATATATATATATATATATACATATACTGGCATTTTTGCCAGTATTTCATAATAACGTTTCTCACTCGACGTTGTCAGTGATACGAGTGCTCAGCTTCATGGTAGCAGTGAGTGCGAAGCCTCTGGTTGCCGGCGATGACATGTGAGACTGCAGAACTGTTTCCAAGGCCTCCAAGACGTCATCTTCTGAAACCTAAAGACAGAAAAGGCCCAAAACACAATTTTGTCACTCCTTACACAACAAAAACTATGGTGGTAACGGGGAAGAAATCAGATATCAGTACCATGGTCATTTGTTTTATACTATGATGTGCAAAACTACATATTTTCAAAACTAACTAATTGGTTTTAAGGATAAAAACTTAAAGGGTTAGTTCACCCAAAAATGAAAATTCTGTCATTAATTTCTCACCCTCATGTCGTTCCACACCCGTAAAACCTTCGTTCATCTTCTGAACACAAATTAAGATATTTTTGATGAAATCTTAGTTTTTTTAATTTTTTTTTATTATCCCTAATAGAAAGCAACATAACCACAGTCAAGATTCAGAAAAGAAGTAAAGACATCGACGAGAATACTTTATGTGTGCAAAAACAAAACAAAAATAACGACTTTATTCAACAATTTCGTCTCTCCTACGCCATTTACGTTGCACAGACAGTGCTTCCGTGTTTACGTCCAAACGCCGGCTCCATATTGGCCAAAGCTGATCACGTGAGCAGCATGATGCATGCGTGTGATGCTGACGCAGGAGCCGACCAATAATGAGTCGGCGTTCTGACGTAGAACCTGGAAGCGCTGGACGTAAACAACGTATGAGAATGACACAGAAGAGAAGAGATTGTTGAATAAAGTCGTTATTTTTGTTTTGTTTTTGCACACAAAAAGTATTCTCGTCACTTCATAACATTAAGGTTGAACCACTGCAGTCACGTCGACTGTTTTAACGATGTCTTTAGTACCTTTCTGGACCTTGAAAGTGTTGATTTTATTGCTGTCTATGGACGAGTCATATACCTCTCGGATTTCATCAAAAATATCTTAATTTGTGTTCTGAAGATGAACGAAGGTCTTACGGGTGTGGAACGACATGAGGGTGAGAAATTAATGACAGGAATTTCATTTTTGGGTGAACTAACCCTTTAAGTATAATTATTTTAAGTATAACTATGCTAGTTTGTGAGACAACTTCTCAGACTGGTTACTTTTAAAGGGACAGTTCACCCAAAAATGAAAATTCTGTCATCATTTACTCCCCCTCAAGTTGTTCCAAACCTGTATAAATTTCTTTCTTCTGTTGAACACAAAAGAAGATATTTTGAAGAATATGGGTAACCAAAAAGTATGGAAATACTATGGAAGTCAGTGTGGTCCCATCAACTGTAAATGATGACAGAATTTTCATTTTTGGGTGAACTATCCCCTTAAAGTTAGAAAACCATTAAACTTTACACAGAAAAGTACAGCATGCTAGTCTAGTGAAACTTCATGACCCATCCCTACCACAATAATGGATAATAAGCATATTCATGTACTATGGTATTCACATGGTACTTCAAAAGAGAACACATCTGTGCTACCATGGTACTTGTTAAAAATAATTTTGGATCCTTTCTTGTTTTGATTTGCAACATAAAATACACTATATGTATCAATTTATATGTCAGATTCACATTGATCCAGTATTGACACTGATTATTAGTGCATCAAATGTGCTTCCTCTATCATTTTACAGTTACCACCACTTTATTTCCGTTTACCTGCACAGGCTCAATCTCCTCACACTCGCCCTTCAACAGCAGGTCTCCATACTCCCCTATACACCAGCACGCAACTTGGACCAAGGATTGCTGTGAAAATAAACTGTCTATTACACACAAGCACTTACAAAGGTCATATACAAATCAAAACACTTGAAAAAAATGTTCACACATGCGTCTTACATTTTTAACCTGTGTGAATGGCCCCTTATAAGCAAAAAAACACATCCTTACCTGTGAAATATCTTTTACAAGCGCTCTATAGAGCTTGTGAACAGTGTAACAGTGGAGCTCAGATGCAGTAGAGATGAGTTGGATTAGGTTGGGCACAGTCTCATCTCTTACATCGCCCCCTGCCTGAAAGAGAAAGTACTACATTTAAACATGGGATATGGTTGAAAAGATACAGTAGTTCACCTGATACATTCTAACCCAGTATCATTTTCTTTTTTAGGAGATTTTGTTTCAGACTGTTCCTCCTTATGGCTTCAGAAAGTTCACCAGTCATATGGGCTACTTTGTTGTTAAATATGAGCTATGCTACATGCTACATATGGACTACGATACTTTCTTGTTATTTTTCAAGCTTGGCATTTTAAAAAAAAGACCATTTACTTGCATTGTATGGAAAAGCTGCCAAACATTGTGCCTAAGGTTTTACAAAAGAAAGAAAATAATACTGAGTTGAAAAGGATGAGAACTTTAACAAACACTAAGACGTTTACAGACTGAACGTCATTGTTTATTTGCAAATGGAAAGACTTTTTGTCATATCTTTAGGAGGTATGTGACCGTTTTGGTTGTGTAGCAGTGGCTATTTACCGTAGTGAGCACATGCAGGATGGTATCAATGTGCCAGCGCTTAGAAGGGGAATACCTGACCAAGACACAGAGAGAGACACACAAAGACAAAGTGCTGTTCAGTGCCTGTGACTTGTCACATATACAAAGATAGACAGGTTAACACGGAGAAAAAAAAAAAAAAAAAAAAAAAATTCGGGATTCCTCCACATGACACGATTTAGAATGGGTTAGCCAATGAGCTTAGACTATCACTATAGCAAAGACTGTGCTCATGAATATTAATTAGCTTGGGCGGGCATGGTCCAGTTGCCTAATTAATATTCACGAGCCAAACCTTAACCTTGGTACTTTTTATAGACTTATGTGTACAGATGTGTTTGAGTCACATGGTCTTGTAGATGTTTGTCACTGAGATGTTCCGCTTGCTGTTTGAGCTAGTTTATTGAGATATGTTTACATATTGTTTTTGCATATTATTTAATAATTAATCTGAGGAGCAGATCTGTACTAGAGCTTAACAATTTACCATGAAGATATGAGTATAAAACCACGTTTATAAAAATTGTCACCAGCACATTTTGGTCTCCTGAAAATTCTGAAAAGTGAAGTTTGTTCTTTTTGCTCAATTCACATGCTCAGATAAATGATAACATACTTTATTTGATAAACTTTTACCTGCCAGAACAGATAAACTAAAATGTAAAGATTCTTTGTTAATTTAAATATGTAGAGATTTAGCACCACACATTATTTGATATCCTTAGCTACCTCTCTAAGTTACACAGAGAGGAAAGCTATATATTTTAAAGGGTTAGTTCACCCAAAAATGAAATTTCTGTCATTATTTACTCACCCTCATGTCGTTCCACACCCGTAAGACCTTCGTTCATCTTCAGAACACAAATTAAGATATTTTTGATGAAATCCGAGAGGTTTTTTCATCCTCAATAGAAAGCAACGAAATTATCACATTCAAGGTCCAGAAAAGTAGTAAAAACATCGTTAAAATGGTCAACGTTACTACAGCGGTTCAACTTTAATGTTATGAAGCGATGAGAATATTTTTTGTGCGCAAAAACAAAAAAATAACGACTTCATTCAACAAATTCGTCTCTCCCCTGTCATTCTCCTACATTATTTTTGCCTCCGTGTTTACGTCAGAACACTGGCTGGCTCCTGCGTCAGCATCACACGCATGCGTCGTGCTGCTCATGTGATCAGCGTCAGCCATTACTGAGTCAGCGTTCTGATGTAGAACCTGGAAGCGCTGCAACAAAAATAATGTAGGAGAATGACAGGGGAGAGACAAATTTGTTGAATAAAGTTGTTATTTTTGTTTTGTTTTTGTGCACAAAAAGTATTCTTGTTGCTTCATAATATTAAGGTTGAACCACTGTAGTCACGTCGACTATTTTAACGATGTTTTTACTACTTTTCTGGACCTTGAATGTGGTAATTTCGTTGCTTTCTATTGAGGATTTAAAAAAACTCTTGGATTTCATCAAAAATATCTTAATTTGTGTTCTGAAGATGAACGAAGGTCTTACGGGTGTGGAACGACATGAGGGTGAGTAATTTTATTTTTGGGTGAACTAACCCTTTAATATCAAGTGATGGGGATGGGCATTAAACGTAGGCATGTCTTACAGAAACCAACTTTGACACTGTCCAGTATGAGAGAGGTATGTAGAAGAAAGTACTTTCTTATATGTGAGTGACAGTGTTTAATAGGAGAGATACATGGATGAATGGATGAAATGGATGAAACTAACAGGTAGATGTGAAGTACAAAGGACTGATGATACCTTTCAGCAGCGTTGAAGATGCCAGAAGCGGTTTGAGATCGAAGCTCTAGGGGACAGGTTGAAAGAAAAATGAGGAGCTCCTTCATCATTGAGCGAATGTTCACAGCCGACACAAGGGCGAGTGACAGTTCCAGTGCGCGACTGCATAAGAAAAAGAGCAGGATGAATAACTGTAATTATTCCTGTTATATACATCTGTATTGTCTTCACGTATTCTCTTTTTTATAATTTATGGTACCGTTTCACCGAGGTGTCTTGATCTTTCAGGCAGTCCACAATGGTGCCTCTGTGCCGCTGCACTGCATTGTGGTCTGTCTGCACTATCTTCTGGAGTGATGTCATTGATATGTAGCTGTAGTAGATGAGAGAAAATGAGCATGAGTAGGGTTGAGAAACTGAATTTACTTTTTCTACTCAAAAACACTGTAGTGTTATGGAGCCCCTAAAGGGACATGGTGGTGGAAAAAAATACGAGATGGGATGAAAAATAATAAGTCAATGCTTTTGCGTTCTCTCGAGAAACTTTGCATTCGTTCTGAGTTGCATAGTGTAACGTAAGTATATATAAAAAAACATCTTTTTATCAAAAGAAACTTTGAATATCTGTGAACTGCAGACACCCAAATTTGATTTTAAACATTAAATAAAAATTCTGAAAAGGATCTGCTCTCATTTCAAAAATACAGACTAAAATTAAAGTTTGGAGTCTGTAAGAGTTTTTAATGTTTTTAAAAGAACCTATGGAAGCTTATTTCCGTCACTAAATAAAAAATAAAAAATGTAATTGCGACAATTCTGACTTCTTTTCTCAGAATTGCGAGATATAAACACAATTGACCGTTCGCAAAGACCCGCCCCCTTTAGTTGCTACGTCCGACAAGTCATGCCAATCTCACGCCACACATCATGTTTTCACGCAGTGAAAAATACATAGAAAAGAGGACACTGATAACGCGTCAACAGACAAGACAGAGCAGGTTACGTTTGATATGAAACAAAGTCTCAGATTTCAAATTTTGTAAAAAATGTGTCGTGACAGGCTCCTGAACCTCATCTCTTCCTACTAGATCATTTATAGCATCAAATAAACATGAATGAACATCATAAGGAATGTTGTTTCAAACGCGGAAAGACGTCTGTACACACCATTTTTCAAGTTCAAATCCACCGACGTCTACTAACTCCCCTGAGTGCTTTGTCGGACAAAATGGCGGATTCGACGTTATGATTGGTTAGATCGCCTGTCAATCAAACTCAAAAAGTCAGAATTGCGAGTTTATAGCTCACAATTCTGACTTTATAACACGTAATTGAGACTTTATATCATGCAATTCTGACTTTATAACTCGAAATCGCGAGTTTATATCACAACTGTGAGAAAAAAAAAGTCAGAATTGCGAGATAATTATTCAGTGGCGGAAACAAGCTTCCATAAGAACATCACCGAGGTTGCAGTAAAGACTGAAATATTATAACAATTTAAAATAATTGTTTTCTATTTTAATATATTTTAAAAATTTAAATTATTTTGGAATTTAAGCAGCCATTACTCCAGTCTTCAGTGTCACATGATCCTTCAGAAATCATTATTATCAATGTTGAAAACAGTTGTGCTTACTGACCGCAAACTTTTGAAGCTACTAGAACAAGAAAAACTGGCTAACCCTGACAGCCTCTGTATAACACATTCTGATTAGTCATCTCAAACAGGAATTGAAAGTAGTGTACAATCAGGTCACAGCAGGAGGGACCAAAATAAGTATGTGGTGGTGTTATAAAAAATAAAATAAAATCCATTAGATCTACCTATGAGTGATTAGATTGATTTAAGAGTGCCAATGCTTTTAAATATAAAAGTATTACAAAGAAACTTACCGAATATTCCTGTCGTTATTAAGTAGAAACCTCCCCAGAATATTTACAGCTAGCACCTTAAAAGACATAAATAATATGCATTAAATGACCAGAAATAAACTACAGAAACATCATATTCCCATACTTCTGTTTAAATCAAACAACCCTACTACTGTACATAAAACTGTATATTAAATTGTATATGAAGTTGTGACCAACCCTAAGCCCACTCTCCGAGTTGATGTCCATGATAGTCAGGACCGTTTCATACAGCACAGCACTGCCTGCAGTCTTACTGCTGTCTGTATTTGTAGCCACCTATGCATCACAATCAACAAGATCAAACATTATTAACTCTGCTTTAAATATACATAACTAATATGATTAACTCCATTACACAGGGTGTGTTTGTTCTGTGGTACCTGTGCCAACAAGTCATTCATGGCATCACTAGCGGTGTCATTATTGTGACCCAGAATCCTTAGCAATCTAAGAATGCGCACCTGAGGGACAGAAACAGACCAATCATGTCCTGATATTCATACAGTTCAGTGTAACATGTAATAAAGAGTGATATTAAGCTTGACTGTAGCTGACAAACCTGCAAAAATGGATCGCTGATACCAGCTACATTGTGCTCTGGAGAATAGCTGGATGTCACAAGACCTTTCATGATCTGAACCAGTTCAGGAACAGCCTAATGTAATGGGAAGAAAATATCATAAGTAGTCTGTATATCTGTGAATAGTTAAAGTATAAGTTTTGGAACTTGCTTTACCTTGCGGAACTGATCGAGAGTGTCAGGATTTCGCTCACACAATTCAGTGATGAGAACTACAGCCCCATGCAAAACCCCTGTGCAAACAGTCAGGTGGTTACATATTAAAAATACTGCACATAATACAAACTTTGTTTTTGTGAAAACATAAGTTATAAAAAGAAACAAAGTAGCTGACCATGGTTCTTCTCAGACAGAAGAGACCTTGCTGAAGGAATAAACAGCTCTGCAAGCTCTGGGACCTTTCTGATTATGTGGACGGCACACAGCGTGGCCTAAAGCAGAAATCATTATCAACAGTAAACAAGAAA
This sequence comes from Mylopharyngodon piceus, assembly GCA_039654765.1. Taxonomy (NCBI): domain Eukaryota; kingdom Metazoa; phylum Chordata; class Actinopteri; order Cypriniformes; family Xenocyprididae; genus Mylopharyngodon; species Mylopharyngodon piceus. The sequence continues at coordinate 23,101,525 of CM077451.1, forward strand.
GAAAAAACAAAAAAAACAAAACACAATTTAGCAGGATTGTGTTAGTCTGGATGCTGACATGACTTAAACTCAAGGGCGGAGGTTTGATTTTGACATTGGTGGAGACATAAAACCACCCCATTTTGATTATGTAAACAACAACATCACAATTCAGCTTTCTGTACTTCATGATAGAATATCTAAAAAAAAAAAGTATGGAGTCATAACTGAACAAATGTTATTCAGGTACTGACATTAAGGCCAAGCCTTATTAGCCTTATATCAAGCCTCATTTAGGGGGTTGAGAGTAGAGAATGAGAACCAAGATGCTCTTGTAAAAGAGATTATTAATCTCAGTGAGACTTTTCCTGGTTAAATAAATGTTAAATAAAAATAATATAAAAAACAACAACAACAAGACATGGATGGAGAGTGGTTATATATAAATATATTAAAATTTTTTGATCAAAATCATTGCTAGGGGCAATTCAGTAGTTGCTGGGTATTGGTAGGTCTCTAGCGTCCCTACAAAATTATACGCACTTGCTTAAACTATACTTAAAAATGTTTACTGACATAAAATGTCATGAACTGACCTTTTTCTTGATATAAGAATTAGAGGCCCTGAGGAGCCGTTCGATCTCTGGTGCCAGGTCTCGACACATCTCAGCTGAACCCATGCAGGCCAGAGTGCATAGAGCCAGAGACTGAACATACTGACTGCTGTGGGAAAGGTCACTGCAACAGAGAGAAAAATGGCCAGACAAAATAATGATTCAAAACTGGAATTACATTTCATCGGCAAAAAAATAAATATATATAGTAAACATGTAAAAATATTAGGGCTGTCAAGCGATTAAAATTTTTATTCTAATTAATTACACAATGTGGCGATTAATTAATCCAATTAATCACAAAATAATCGCACATCAAATTTGGCTGAGAAATTACCCCAAAAGACCATTTAAAGTCATTATTGTGTTAAATGACAAAAGCATCAAATGGACATTACAAAAAGTAGCTTTATTTGATTCAACATAGAATTTATTACACATAAACTTTGGCCATGAGGGTGAGTAAATGATAACAGAATTTTAATTTTTGGGTGAACTAACTCTTTAATGTTTTTTTTATTAATATGGAAAAATGAAAAAAAAAAATGTTTTAATTAAATTATACTCTAAACAAGAAACTAAAACTTTAAAACGGTTATTTTTCTTAAATGAGACCGCCTCGGTGACGTATGCAGCCTTCAAATGCGACCTCCGGAGGACGCAGCCTTCGAAATGAAACGCAGCAATTGAGTCATTCATTCATTTGATTCGTTCAAATGGCTGATTCATTCAGGAATGAAGTAAATAGGTTTGTTTGAGATGCATCGGCGTATAACATCAAAGTACTGCGAGAGCGATTCAAAAGCATAAGGTCTCCAAACGCTCTCGCGGTACTTTGATGTCATACGCCGATCGGTCTGCGCAGCGCCGATGCATCTCGAACAAGTCTAATGGCTCTCTTAATGAATAGGCCATTGAATCATTGATTCACCCGATTGATTCACTCAAAGCACAGATTCATTCACTCGACCACCAATCAACTGTTTAAAATGTAAGATGATCTACGTAGGTCTGGGGCACGGCATTAAATGTGTTAATAAATTTCATGCTTTATTTTTTCCCTATAACTAATTAATTAAATTAACACGTTAAATCGACAGCCCTAAAATATATATATATATAAAATATATAGTATTTACTTCTTGATTGAGTTGGTAATCAGCAAGCTAGCATCCTGCTTCTCATCCAGGAGCATCATGGCTCCCAGGTAACCCATCCGCTTCTCGTTGTACCTGGGGCTGGCAATCAGACGTACACACTCCATCTGCAGGAGTCAATACTAAAGTTATCACCATAGGAAGATATATAACAGGTGAAAAAACATAATGGAATACATATAGGGATAATGCTGCACAGATGAGAAATAAATGATGTGCTAAGATGTGATGTATCCATAATTGAAGATGTAAAACTTTGTTTTCCATCAATACAACCGCACACACATTGAGAGTTACCTGGCCGAAGTGTGCAGGGTAGCCCAGCATGTGCACGTAGAGTAGTTTTGCAAGGCTATGCGAACGTTCCCCATTGTCACCTTGACGAAACTGTGCCCGGATGTCCGCACACTCTCTTTGGATGATGCCCCTCTCCTCGCCTTGTGTCCGGGCACTTCGGATGACCCGAATCATTTCCTGTAAACGCACTGATGGAGTCATGACTATATCTGTAATCAGAGAGATTGAGAGAGGCATTTCATAGAAATTGAAAGAGGAACCAGCATATACCCAGAACAAAGCAATGACTTTACATTAGTAGTTTCTTGGTACTTGATTCAATTGCATTTTTGAACAGACTTCAATAAAACAAATTTTTATATAAAAATGCAACTCTAGGGGTCTAATTTGGTTCCATTTTAGAACTGTCGAGTCATGTCAGGGCAATACGTTGACCACTTTATTTTTAAGGGTTCAAGCACGTATCACTGAAACCCTTTTGTAATTGTTAAAATTTCCAAGGATCAGCATTCTCCCCTAAAGGTGATCGGTCAGACCAAACCGTAAGTCATAGAGACTTGAAACTTTGAGGGCTGGTAGTACTCACACCGTCTACAACGTCACCAAGGCTCGGCCTGATGGGGGCACTAAAGTGGTCAAAAGTATGAAATGGCTCATAACTCCTGAACCGTTAGGCATAGACTTAAGTGTCTTATATCATTGTTGTTTTTCAAAAACAAAAAAAAACAAAACCTACTTTTGCGAACTAGTCCTAGGTTTTTGACCCGATTGGAACCAAACCAGTGCAGCAAGATTCTCTGGAGTCTGATTGTCAATATTTATCAAAAAAAGTTGAAATTCCCATTCACGGTCCCTAAGGGGCGCCAAAACGTTTTAGGTGGGTGGAGCCACTTTTACTAAAATGGCTATAACTCTTAAACGAAATGTGATATTTTCACCAAACTCAGCACACCTATGTAAGAGCTCATTCTGTGGTCGTGTGAAAAAGAACGCGGCAACTGGCCACTTGGTGGTGCTGTAACAGCAAAAAAAAACATGAAAATGGTTATAACTACTAGTCCGATCGACTTGAAATTTGGAATGCAGTGTCTTTGTCTGAGGTGCCATGATATGAGGACATTGACGTATCTCAAAAAACATGTCCGCCATCGGCCAATGAAGTTGTCGTAAAGGTTAACGGAGGTCGATCGGAGTGAAACTCGCTGGGCCTGTTTGACTCATGACCCTAGAGGCCTGTGAGAAATTCGAAAGAAATTGGCCACCAGGGGCGCCTTTGCATTTTTCACGTGTGCAAACGATAGCGTATCACGTGATTTTTCACGCACGCCCACGAAATTCGTGGTAGAACTCCTCATTCTGAGCAACTTCGCCTGTAGGACCGCCACTGTCCATCGAATCGTTCGTTAAATATTGTAGATTATTTCAAAAACCAACTTTGACGAACAAGTGTTTGGCTCAACCTCCATAACCATTAAAAAGCTTAATAAATTTCCTATGACAAATTGCCTGTATTGGCTGTAATTGGTCTTTTCCATCTATGATCAAGATGGTTACAGGCTTGCCAATTAAAACATTAGACCTTTTTACGCATGTGCCTTAAAGCGCTTAAACCCCGATAATTGCTGCTCGCAGCTATATTTATTATTCTTATTAAACAAAACATTAAGTGGCACCAAGTTAAACTTTAATGTTCTGATGGGGTTCCTTCAAAATCAACAATTTGAACACTTTAAGTTGACCACCGACCAAATACAGCAAACTTCACCCATGTGTAGAAGGCAATGTATTTAGTGAATAACAATGTGATAATCAGATTATAGTGCAAGAGGATTGCTTACACTACTGTTCAAAAGTTTGGGGTCAATAAGATATTTCAATTGCCAGAATCAAATTTAAAGTTTTAAGTGCACTATTCCTTTAAAACTGTTCGAAGGGCTTAAATAGTTTATAGGTTATTTGGGCCTGTCGCCTCTGCTTCTTCCTCTTCTTCCAGGTGAGGAACATACACCTGCTTTCGTTTCAGATCTTCCCATGGTGACTACATTCATTCCCGCATGCGCAACGCGCGCGCTCCGCGGCCTTCAGACGCTTTGACGTTCCTTCATATCTAAACGCATTCCACATCTCATTATCCTTTTGACATCTAACAGAGACATTTTCATGTATTATTTACAGCGCAGTCAATGTGTTCATATCTAGTCAGTTTCTCAAACCACCATCTTCAAAGACAAACGCTGTGTGTGCATTACAATCAGATGCAATAAAATGCTAATAAAACGTAAACATTTAGGAGATAACGACAGGAAAGGCTTGAAAACGGCGATCAATTAGTGCTGCGCGTCGCTCTCATCGTTTGCAGGACATGTAAACATAGCTTGCTTTGTGGTACGCTGCATCTGTTTGTAATTAAACTGAGTATTATTTATACTTTTCGGTGGTAAAAGTCAAGTTGGTACACGTCCCGAGTGTTGTCAACCCGTGTTTGTGTCCGCTGACGTTTCGAGCATCTGATCCCGGGCTCATCGTCTTACCTTTGGCAGCGCAGTAATTCCAATCGCCGAAGACTGCCGGTTGCTGAGCGCCTAATTCATCCGCTCCTCCTCTTCTGTTTAACCTTACGATGGTAACCAGACGAGGTATTTTACTTTACGAGCAACTTTACGCTGTAACAGCATTTACAAATGTGTACATAAGTCTCATAGTACAGCGCAACTTCCGCCATCCGGGTCTGCCATTCATTCCCGTCCAGCTGCTCTGGAACTGGAAAAATACTTGTGTGCGGTGTGTATTTAAAGGACCCGCGAACTATTTACTGATGTTTCGTCTATTTTGAAATGAATGAATATTACAAAGTATGGTAAGCCGTGTGAACATTTATTCCATAAAAATAACTAATATAATTTTTCTATGTTACTAATTTTATTAGTAATAATCCAATAGTGACTAGTAGTCTGTTTTCAAAGTAACTAACTAGAATATAGTACCTATTCTATACTACTTTTTCCTTTAAATCCGTAAAATACTTTAAATCATGTGTTTTTTTGTCACATAATTCTATGGGGATCAAAGTTTCAGATGTCACTTTAGACTATTTACCAGCATAAACCATTCAAAAGTTTGAGGTCAATAAGTTTTTGTGTTTGTTTGAGGTCTTAAAATGATAGATCACCCAAAAATGAAAATCCTGTCATTAATTACTCACCCTCATGTCATTCCAAACCTGTAAGACTTTCGTTCATCTTCGGAACACAAATTAAGATATTTTTGATGAAATCTGAGAGATTTCTGTCCCTCCAGTGACAGTCTAAGCAACTACCACTTTCAAGCACCATAAAGGTAGTAAAGACATCATTATAGTAATCCATGTGACTCCAGTGGTTTAACCTCAATTTTACGAAGCGACGAGAGCAGGGCCGTAACCACCATAGGCATCTACAATTGGAAATGGCCAAATTGTCCCCCCCAATATTTGATATTTCTTAATGCTGCTCTCCATTACGCACCGCTCTATTTGTTGTTCGGATGACAGGCAGTTTAAAAAGTTACATTTTTAGGCTGGTCTGCCTCAGCGGTCTAACAGCGCTCGTCAATGTCAAAATGATAGCCAATCAGATCAAAGAAGGCAGGGCTTACAATTCACTAAAGACGAGTGTGAATTCCAACGCGACGCTTTTAGTTTTTACAGTGAAAGAGTGCATGCGTGGGAAGATATAAGTAGCTAACTTATAACTGTTTTACGATGGATATGTTTAACGACCCACGGTAATATACAGTGATGCAAACTACTCAACTTTTTTATGGAATTTCTCCATTTTAAATTGATTATATCATTTAAATGATGTCATTCATAACTGAATGTGACGAGACAAGATGTTTTTTTTTTGTTTTTTTTTTTACATTTTTGACATATTACACATACAAACAAGAGTGAATGTGTGCATATTTTTAAATAAAATATTATTTGCAAAGAGTTTAAATGGACTACTTCACAACGCTATAATTAGACCTAGAACTTCTTTTTACCGCTCTTACTTTATTCCCTTAAATCCCTTTTAATCCTTTAATTATTTAGTTTCTTTAAATAAAAAACTTTGGTCCCTACCAATGTTCAAGACATGGTTACGGCGTTGTACATAATTTACCACTTTATTTACGAAATATTATTCTCCGACTCGCGTTCACGAGAGCACCACGGTGCATGCGTGTTGTGTTGACGTGAGAGCAGATGTTGTTGCATGAATGCGATTAATATTTTGTAAATAAAATGGTGAATTATGTTTTTTTTGTGTGCAAACAAAGCACTTGTGTCACTGCACCCTAAAATTGAGATTAAACCACTGGAGTCACATGGATTACTTTAATGATATCTTTACCTTTCTGGGGCTTGAAAGTGGTAGTTGCGTAGACTGTCAATGGAGGGACAGAAAGCTCTCAGATTTCATCAAAAATATCTTAATTTGTGTTCTGAAGATGAATGAAGGTCTTACAGGTGTGGAATGACATGAGGGTGAGTAATTAATGACAGAATTTTCATTTTTGGATGAACTAACCCTTTAAATTCAACATAGCTCCATTTATTCAATCAAAAATACAGTAAAACAGTGATATATTTTTCAATTTTAATATATTTTAAAATAAAGCTGAATTTTCGTCAGCCATTACGCTCGTCTGCAGTGTCACATGATCCTTCACAAATCATTCTAATATTGTTATTTGGTGCTCAAGTAACATTTCTTATAAGTATCAATTCTGAAAACAGAAATTTGAAACTTTTGTAACATCATAACAATATGTCTTTATTGTAAGTTTTGATCAATTTAATCAATATTAATTTCTCAAAACCTACCCTAAACTTTTGAACAGTGGTGTAACTGTTCATTAGAAGTTTCTGGGATATATTAGATACTAGTCTCTCATAAAAAAGGAACTAGGTAAACTGGAATAGGCTATACTAGTAGGAAGTGAAAAGTTGATATGTGAGTCCCAGATCCACATAGAATGACAAAAGTTTACAATTTGTTGATAGAGCAATAGTCATTTGTCACATTGTTGGGATAGTGACTAGAAAAGAAATAAGTATAGTGTCTAATGAACCACTAGAGAGAAACACAACTGACATTCATTTATCCAGTATTTGTTCAGGAGCTGAACTCTGCCAACTCTGATCTTAGCACTGTGCATTGAGGGATTGGGGTGTAGATCTCACTTGTTTTCCTAAGAATGGACATGACTGTAGTGAAATAAAGTCACACTGTTTTAAACACTGTGGGTCTGTATAATAGCAGGACATCGTGTAGCGTATTATATAATGTATTTTAACTGGTAGACGTCACACATTCTGGTCAATTCTAACTATCACATTCTGATTTTAAATATTGCTTTAGTTTGTATTAAATGTATTTCTTTTATATATTTAAACCTTGATAAAGGCCCTATAGTGCTGAAATGGGACAGTTTAAAGTAAAGTTTAAGTTCTCCATTCAACAAATGGTGCTGGTTTACCTTACCTTCACTATTCTGTAAAGGCCAACAGTGTAACAGTGTTTTGTTGTCCTTGTCCACCATGAAAGCAGGGTGTAGGATGTGGGTTGTGTACCACAGCAGGCTATTCTTCCCATTTACTCCTAAATTACAGATATTTTCCATGCTGGCAAGATTCCATGCCGGTAAATAACACACATTTATTATACAGATTTCTTTCTTTCTTTCTTTCTTTCCCTCTCACTTCTCATTTGCTGTTTGTGTTGCTTTGGGTCAAAATGTATTTTCAAAAAGTCTTAAATGTGAATAAAAGTTAAACAACTGCACACAACAAATGCAAAAATGTGTTTATTTTCACCACGATTAATCAGCCATTTTAAAATAGAGAATGTAATTTAGGGAATACAAACACCAGAGACTGATCAAGAGAACATCAAATAATATGCTCAATATAAAAATACAAAATTCTCTGTATCAATGGCAGCAACAATATTTTGTAACACTTTATTTTAAGGTGAGTTACATGCACTTACTATAGTACAGTAATTGATGCATAATTACAATCAACTGAATCTAAACTAAACCTCAACTCTATAGTAAGTACATGTAGTTAATTAATATTACTCAGTAATTATTTGTGTAAGTATGCTGTAACAACAAGTGTAACCCAATATTTATATTGCGTCTAATAATCTTGCCAGTGGGTGGCAGTATTGCACCAAGGACATTTCTTAAGGCCAGTCTTACAAATGAAAAGAAATACTTTTAAATTAATAAATTACTCTCCACAGTTGTGTGCATGTTTGTTTTGCATTTTCAAAACCTACCAAACTCATAGTGCTTAAGATTAGCTGTTGAATAATAATCCATCAATGGATAAAGTTACTTCCTGTACTTCCTGTAATCCTATCCAGCTTCCTCTTTGTCTTCATTTCCATCTCTGTCCTCCTCAGCGGGATAAACCACCATGCACAGCTTCTGCCCCAAGTGTGTCACTTTAGCTATGTAGACAGAAAACAGCAGTCTTTAGTAGACTCTGCAGGCCTCATTCACAACCTGTGTGGTCTAATGCAAATGTAACTGACATTTGTAAATCATCTTAAGACATACCAACAAAAGAGCTGAAGCTCTTGGGCTTGTTTTCCCAATATATGCCACATAGATACACAGGAACACCTGACAACATGATGGCCAGACCGATGCCGCACACCAGTGGCTCCGAGTACAGAGAGAAGATCAGCAGGAATGCCCAGAAAATCAGGAAAATTACTGGCCACGCCAAACTCACCTGTGGAGTGAAACCTGTTGATTACAGTGAAGGGCTACAAATGCACAGTACAACGAAAGAAAGAAATCTATAATTATACATAATTACTGTTCACAGTGAATGCTGGGATCTGACAGCTCTTAAGGTTTAACACTATGTCAAAACTACAAAATAAAGTCAATAAGATTAGCCTTAACTTGATTGGCCGATGTATGTCTGGTTCTTTGATGCGAAGCACAATCTGCCCGGCAACAGTGACCCCATAAAACAGGTAGTTGATGAAACCAGCATAGTTGATGAGGGTGTATATGTCGCTGGTGCACAACATCAGCAGAGTTGATAGACACTATAAAATAAACCAGTATTTGTTTAAAATACAAGCACATTTTTACATAATTTAGGGAAATAAAGAAATAAAGAGCTCACAGTGAAAAGCAAAGCGGGGATGGGTGTACAGCGGTTCACATGAATCATTGCCAGCAGACGGGGAAGATGACCCTCCCTCGCACCTGCAAAGAACAACCTGAGAAAGACTAACTGTCAATCAACCTGATAATGCTGAGAATGCAATGCAAACTGAAGGAGCAAATGAGAAATAAAACTTTAAGACTGACCTAGATGACGTGAAAAGGGAACCATTGACCCCTCCGAAGGTGGACAGAGCCACAGAGATGGGCATCATCCATGACATCACCCCGAGCACCTTTTCACCAAACGTCTGGTGGAGATTAAAGGAGACAAAGAAGGCACTGAGGTCAAAGAGAAACGTGAAAACGATCACTTTTATACAGGCGTTCAGCAATAATGTCAGATAAGTCAGTCAGATCTACTGATGAATAATGAAGGAAGAAGTCAAAAAGGTTCTCACCACAGCAACAGCATTGGAGGCCAGCAGTTCCTGAGGGCTCATAGCTGTAACATACGCAATATTCGCAAATACATAGACAAAAGTGACCAGAGGGATTGAGATGAAGATTGCACGAGGCAGATTCCTGTAAAGAAAATTAAAACATGGGTTGAATCTTGGTTTAATTTTTTGGGCAAAGCCCAAGCGGGACTTGTACTGTATTTAAAAATTTATATTATGTACAGTACTAAACCCCAGTAGTTATACATTAATGATCTTAAAAATGTCTACATGTTCTCAGAAAAAATTAACAGCATTCTCAGTGGTGTTTACGTTGTCTCAGATGTTTCTCATAAAATGCCTCAGGAATAAAAACAGATACAAATCACAGACATATAACAAACACGATAAAATCACATAGCCCCATTAACTTTTTTCTTGGAAGAATTTGATGAGAAATCCTTCGGAAATCTCTGATTTTTTAGTATTGGTTTCTAGATAAATCCAAACAGTTTGATACACTGTTTAAATCTCCTCTAAAACTGAAGAGGAGATACATGAATTTACTTGATACATGAGATTTCTTTCTCAGCAGACAAATGTGAGAACCAGATTAGTTGCCAAAAGTCTCCATTTACTTTCCATTCAATTTCAATGATGTCTAGGAGACAAATTGAGATATTATAAGATCTCATTTATGATTTTTCCTTCCTATGGCTTCTCACCACACTGATTTGATGTCTTTTACATTATTAATGTCAATCGAATCGAGACACCAGATGAAACAGTTACGTATGTTGTTAAACTGTCACATACGTGACAGTTTCTATGGAAAATGACATATTGTCACGTACTGCTCTGAGACTTTGGTTGCTTTAATAATGGAAATCCACAATCATAATCCAAATAACAGGCAGAAGGTCAAAACCACAGAGCAAACTATCCAGATAATAACAAATCCAGGGAGACCAGATCGAGACCATAACATGGGAACCAGGATAAAGCGCTCAGAAATGCAGTGTAACACCGACAAGACTTTGCAATGAGTGAGTGAAAACTAGTGATGGGACGGTTGATACCGGGGCTCCGATGCTCCGACGCAGTTTTCAAAGCACTATGTATCACATACTGTATCAATGCTTGTATCGAAATGACAATACCACGTGATTGATGACGTTTGAAGCTTTGAACTTCATGCAGTATCGGAAGGTCAGCTGGTTTGAAAAAACTGGCGCTTCACGAGCCCACCTGATGCATAAAAGGGAAATAATTATCCTGTCACTTCGATATTTTTTCAACTACTCAAGTCAATTATTAAAGGGTTAGTTCACCCAGAAATGAAATTTCTGTCATTAATTTCTCACCCTCATGTCATTCCAAAACCGTAAGACCTTCATTCATCTTCAGAACACAAATGAAGATATTTTTGATGAAATCCGAGAGGTTTTTTCATCTCCCATAGAAAGCAACAAAATTATCACATTCAAGGTCCAGAAAAGTAGTAAAGACATCCTTAAAATAGTCCATGAGACTGCAGTGGTTCAACCTTAATGTTATGAAGCGACGAGAATACTTTTTGTGCGCAAAAACAAAACAAAAATAACGAATTTATTCAATAAATTTCTCTCTCCCCTGTCATTCTCCGACGCAGTTTACGTTGAAGACACATTGCAGCGCTTCCAGGTTCTACGTCAGAATGTTGACTCATTATTGGCCAAAGCTGATCACGTGATCAGCTTTGGCCAATACTGAGCCGGCATTCGGACGTAAACACGGAAGCGCTTCACTGTGCTTATTGCGTCACCTGCGTAAGGATAATGACAGGGAAGAGAAGAGATTGTTGAATAAAGTCGTTATTTTTGTTTTGTTTTTGCACACAAAAAGTATTCTCGTCGCTTCATAACATACCACTGTAGTCACGTTGACTATTTTAACAATGTCTTTAGTACCTTTCTATGGGAGAAAGGCCCCAAACAATCATACGCATGATTTATAAATCAAGGGAACGAATTAGTAAATCGTAAAAATCGTAAAAAACCTCTCGGATTTCATCAAAAGTATCTTAATTTGTGTTCTGAAGATGAATGAAGGTCTTACAGGTGTGGAACGACATGAGGGTGAGCAATTAATGACAGAAATTACATTTTTGGGTGAACTAACCCTTTAATTATGATCACATACTTGTATATATTAGATTATTGATCAATATGTGAATCCGTTCACCAGGCTACACATGACTCAAGTTGTGGTCTCATTGGCACAAATTAATTTAGATGAGATTAGATTATATCAGATAGATCTGTATTGATCCTACTCTTGTATGTCACAGGCTTCCGAAGCCTTGTTTGGTCAAGTGTTTTTTAAAACCGTATATCCGCAATGATTTGTTAGATATGTTGGAGAAAACAAGTCTGACCACCAGATGTCGCTAATGCACATTGTGTTAAAAGCTTCGAGTAATTAAAAATTTTTCGGCACAATTTGATGAAAGCCTCAAAAGCTTCAGAAAGCCTTGATTTCCCATCACTAGTGAAAACACAGAGCTTATAAAGGCAAACACAAACGAGTTAATCACACACAAGTGGAATTATTCAGACCATAATGAGCCCAGGCAATGGGTTATGGGAAATGTAGTTCATGATGGGAAAGCAAAGGAGACAGGAGGAGTGCCCTCTGGTGGAGATCATGGGCACTCCAGCTGGCGGATGTAACACGTATCTGCGAATAACATTGGCTGTTTTTTGTTTTTATTTTATGACCGGCTGACTGTACATCATCCCTGACCAATGACAGTGTACCTGTAGGGGTCGATGAGCTCTTCTGTTACATAGTTAAGAAAGTTCCAGCCTGCATAAGCGAAGGAGCCCTGGAGGAAAGCGAGTGCAATGCGGCCCATGTCATAGGGCTGGAAAGGCTGAAATGCATGTTCTGGCTCCAACCAATAAAAATGACCTGGAGACACAAAACACAGAAGCATTTTATGTGCTGTGCCTGAATTAATATGTAGAGAGTATCCAAATGAATGGAGAAAGTTGTATTAACTACTGCATGATGAGTTATATTCTTCATTTACTGCAGGAAAGCATATTATGCACTGTAGAGTACACTTTCCATTATCAAAATCAATGGTTCTTTCTTCAAGGATTTGTTTGAGAAGGCATTCAGCGCTCCTTTTTTGTCCTTGGGATATCAAGCACATGAAAGTAGCAGACTACAAACGGCCCAGCATGACAGTCGACTTCTGTGCTTAATGGATTTGTGCTATTTTGTTTATAGTGCTAAAATGGGTCAAATATGAAAAGTATGCCTATGTAATACTCTTAGCTTAATGCCTGCCCTCTTATATTCAAGCCCTTTATGTTCACATCTAATGCTTCACATGAGTTAAACAAGCTTTCGTTGTTTCCTTGCTCTGATACATAATTTAGACTGTATTTATTTTTGCTAATATGTTTATGGCAGTGGTAGAAAAAATATTACAAGGCCATCACGACCCCCAGAAATATATGAAGCAGCGCAACTGTTTTCAACACTGAGTCTTGAGCACCAAATCTGCATATTAGAATTAATTCTGAAGGATCATGTGACACTGATGACAGAAAATCACATAAATTACATGTAAAATATATTAAAATTGAAAACATTTATTTCACAATATTACTATTTTTTATTGCATTTCTGAACAAATAAATGGAGACTCTTTCAAAAACAAAAATCTTACCCTAAAATGTTTCCATGTTTTATGGGGACTTTCCATAGACATAATTTTATATTGTATAAACTGTATATTCTATCCCCTAAACCTAAACCTAAACACAACCCTCAGTAAACTTTCTGCATTTTTACATTTTCAAAAAACATAATTTAGTATGATTTATAAGCTGTTTTCCTCATGAGGACCAAACATGTCCACAAGATTCCTGCCATCCTGGGGACATTTTAGGAATACCTGAACCACACACACACACACACACACACACACACACACACATTATATATTATGGAGGGTATATTAATGTTCTCTCAGAAACATCTTGTTGTAGAAAATACAAATTACATATTAAAAATTGCACATATCTCACTCTACGAAATGCCAGTATTTACGTACATGTACTTCTTGTTTTTTTGTTTTTGCTGATAATGCATAAATAATTAAAGAATATGTTCTGGAAATGTCAAGAACTAAAAACATTTTGGAATAATACATTTGTGTTACTGTCATCAATTTTAAGGAAAAACTCAACTTGACTGTTTGGTGATTTATGGTGAGGTTGATTAGAAAGAAAAAAAACTGCTTCATTATTTATGACTGCAGGTAAAACATAAAAAATTTGGAAAACAGGAACTGAATGAAATAATACTGGAATGAGTTATTGTCATACTGTATATGCAACCAGAAAATATGCTAAATGTAAGGAGGCAACCTGACATTTTTTTAAATATAGAAAACAATATGAGTAAAATATGTTTATCTGAGTGACGTTAATGAATGAATGGATCTTATACGCTGCACCATGGACTGTCCTGTTATAATTTACCCTTGCAGATCTGCACGATGCCCATAACGATGATGAGGCAGAGGGCGAGGAGCTTGCCTGTGGTGAACACATCCTGTACACGCGTCGCCCAGCGGACACTGAAGCAGTTGATCCAAGTTAACAGCGCTACAGGGAAAAGAACAAACTACATTCATTCAAATTCAAATTGATGACAGTAACCATGAAAAGTTACACTGAAAGAGGAAAGAAGTCAGTCATATGTTATATATATTGACTAACTTAAAATTCAGAAACAAGCTGTTGTTTGAAAACACTCATGTCAATACTGATATGTTGCTGCAAGATTCACAAACATGAAAATAACAGCTTTAGAACTAAAATAAAGCAAGGACAGCCACAATGATTAAAGTTGCCAGAACACATTATTTCACAGCTTTGGAATCAGCCAAGAACACGTGGTTTAAGAAAACTCTCAGTTTGCACAATATGTACCATTTGAGCTCTTGCAAGAGAAAACCCTGGATGATCCAGACCTGTGTGAACAAGCTCTTTGGAAACCCTTCCACCCTGAGTCACAAAGCTGGCATGTTTCTGTTCATTAACCGCAATTATTTATTACTATATCTAGAACCAGTTCCTGAGCAAGAAGAGGTTATGGAAAGACACTCTTCTGATTCAAAGCGTTACCTGTGATTAAGCCAAGGATCATTAAGTAAAATAATTATTTTAGGCTATGTGATAAAAATTGTAATAATTTTCTTAACTTGATAAATGAGATTTTTAATTGAATTTTAATTTATTTTAATTATATATATATATATATATTACGAATTTCAATTGTATAGTAAGATTTCATCAAATTGAATATATTTTATATATATATATACACACACACACACTCAAACGCTCACTTTTTAAAGATTTAACACTTTCAATTGTAAAAAAAATTGCAATAAATTTCTTAACTTGATGAGATTTTTAATTGAATTTTAATTTATTTTATTATATGTGTGTGTGTATATATATATATATATATATATATATATATATTCAAAAAAAATTTTTTTTAAAGATTTTACACTTTCTATTGTATAGTAAGATTCCATCTAATTTAATTAAATAATCCTTACATATTATTCTTTTTTTTTTTTTTTAATTTATGAATATGAATAAGATTTATACAAAATGTTTTATTAAGCTCTAGTTTTTTTTTTACTCATTTAAAATTCCTAATTCATATGAATAATATTTAAGGATTATTCAGTTCAACTTGATGGAATTTTACTATACAATTGAAATTCATAAATCTTAAAAAAGGCTTAATTTTTTTGAGTATATATATATATATATAAAACTCGGCCAGGGCTTCTGTTTTTCTTCCATCAGAGTCCATTAGTTTCAACTCTAATCACATTTGTTGAAATGTGTTTTGCATCAAGGTTTGCGTCTCAAAACTTACATATACATGCAACATTTCAGCTGTAAATAAATTATAAATGTCTACTATTATGTTCATTACCTGTCTAGCGATGCATGTTCATGCTGAAATATAATTAAATAATGGTTTGTATTTGAAAAAACATCTATCATGTGTCATTATGTGTAGGGAGTTGGCTCATGTGATTTATGTTTCGCGCTTCAGAACTTCCGCTAAGGGAACGTCGTGAGCATCGATGCGCCCTGGTTTTCACAGTGCATTGTGGGACTTTTTAGGTAGCAAATGTTTCAGTGCACTGGAAGGATTTTCTGATTGAGACAGCCCTTAAAATAGCCGACACCCTGATCAGTGCCCTAATTATTGAACTAGGGAGCTGATTGAGTCGCACCCAAGGTCTTCAGATGCACTTAATTATAAACAAGTGGGTTAAGCAGGATGAATGCAGGATTCCCTTGGAAAAAAATTGTTGTCATGGACAGTCATATTGTCATTTATATGTTCTAAAGCATTTACTTACACAGGCAGATGGCAGCGAGCAGACCCAGAGCTCTCTCTGGAGGGAAGCATGAAGGGAAGAGAGGCTGCAGTGCGTAATTGGCAAATGTGAGGGCAATCACAGCCTGGTTAGTTGGATAGATCACCAACACTGCAATCCACAACCTTAGAAACCTATTCAGAAGACAAGCCCTGTAAGACCTTACATTACATTACATCTAAAAAATGACTTGCTCTTACCCAGCTAGCCCTCCAAAAATGTCCTTAACATAGGAATAGTCTCCGCCCGACTTTGGGATTGTGACTCCCAGTTCAGCATAGCACAGAGCACTGATGGCAGTGATGACGCCCGTGAGAATCCACACTATGAGAGCCAGACCCACTGAACTGGCATTTTCCAATACACCCTTTGGACTTACAAAGATCCCAGACCCAATAATGTTACCTGGAAAATAAAAACAAACAAGCAGCTGCAATTAACAGAAGGACTTGACTTTAGCTCATTGATGATTGTGTCTGAAATAAAGTGAATCCCCACAGTCATCATGTTCCAGTAATTAGAAGAAAGGTAGATCCAACTCTCCATTAATGCCAATTGTTTTGGATATCAGACTAGCACATATGGGCTATATATATATTGGCGAGGATGCATTAAATTGATCAAAAGTGACCGTAAATACATATAAATATCCTGTTCTTTATATTTATATCACATAAACTCTCTATATTTTAAAGAATGCTGAAAAAGACATGTCTCTGTCTCTGTGTTCTTCTCTTGTAAGGTTTTCTTCAGTGCTTTGTGACCTTGAGGGCTGGTTTTAACCAGTCTGGTAAAATATTAAGAATGCTCATTGTTAACACCTGTTCACCAGTGAAAAGTTTCTTTGTTTGGAAACAAAAAAGAGATGGAATTCTCTAGAGATTTGGGAAAATGAAGGAAGTAAGCTGTATTGCCACTTGTACTAGAAGCTCTGAACTGCATTTTATTTATTATTGAAGCACCTTCCTGAGTCTCTTTCCTTCATTATTTATTTTTGTCTACTGTGTGTAACACATGGAACAGAACAATCTATATTCTACTATTTAATCTTTAGCCAAAGTTAACACTGAATTTTAATTGTTTACAAGCAAAACGAAACAAAACAAGGTTGCACTTTATTTTACAAGTACGTGCAATTATGTACTTGGGTCATTGACGAATAAGGTTTTTAAAAGTGTAAAAAAAAACATAATGGAGATATAATTAAGTTTAAGTTTTATTAAGTGTTAACAATTAATTATGTGTTTTTTATAATCAATTAACACTGCTTTTGTCATTTTGGACAAAATTTGTCACCAAAAAAGTCATTCGGTTTAACCAAAATTTCGGTTTTACCAAATAACACTTTTGGTTATACCGAATGACGATATTTTCAAACAATGCTAACAGATTGATATCTAGCTAGCTAGCAAAAAGACAATAAAACATTTTATATTTAGTACAAGTTTTTAAAATATTACAACATTTTCAATGTTTTATAGCGGTTGTACTGAATGACCTGATGTTTCGGGACATGCGTATAAGCAAGTGAAAACATGAATTATTCAAATTTAGTTACTTTGCTTCATGACCATGTGGTCCTTTGCAGGTGTCTGAATGATGTCACATCCTGTCACATGATATTGACTGCATGACTTGATCCAAAATGGTCCCTTTATATTGGTTACTCCGAATGACATCAATGAAATTAATTTTTCCGGACATTCTTTCTCATAACAAAGCAACGACTTCTACATATAATTTTTAAACCATTTTGCACTATGTTGATATAAAATCATGCCAGAATAAAAAATATATACATTTATTACATTTTAAGATGTTTTAATCACAAATAAAGTGGCTGTATTGGCCTTTGGACGGTTAAACCGAATGACCTTTTGACACTTCAAAATCTTTAAAATACCTTTATATGTAGCAAAATATAATTAAAACCTTTTGGATTCAATAAAAGAGATCTAGTTGTTCTACCTTACATACTTTGGATGTCGCATCTTTGTTTTTCATTATTATTAAGGCCTTTGGGCAAAAAAAATGACCTGTCACATAATTGACCCACTTACATTTTACTTACCTAAGAAAGTACTGGGTAATATAAGGTAATTACATGGGTTAAGGTTAGGTTTAGGGAGAGTTAGTACCTAGTTATTATTACCCAGTTATTGCAATTCCTATAAGTACATAGTATGTACATGGGGAACAGCACTGTAAAATAAATTGCTACCCAAAAAACAAAACATGACTGAAACTGTAAAAAAATATAAATATGTAAAATAAAATGCAGGGGGAAAACACTTCTGAGTGGGTAAAACAAATATATCAACAAACATTACATGCAAACAATATAAAAAAATAGAGATTTTTTAAACAATTTTAAGATTATTATTATTATTTTGCATTTCAGGGCTTCATGTTTGTCTGTGTCAATCCTAGCCTTCACCAGGCTTCTTAGGTCAATCTAGTGTTTTATCCAAAGCAAAAACAGGAACAATGGCAATTGAGCATTTTGGTGTTTTCTTTCTCCAGGGCACAGTCATGAGAGGAGATATTAACAATTATCCAATTTATGACTCATTCAAAACCTGAACAACCTGACAACACAGATCCTTAACAACTTTATGTGAAACTCCTAAGGTCTTAAAACAATCACGCAAAATATCACACCCAATACCGTTGCCAGGAAGATGACCCGACTGTAACCCAAACTCCCAGCTTAAATCTCAGATAACATGCATTAACCCGGCAGTGAGGTAAACTGGCAAAGACATGTTGGTGAGCTTCAATTCAAGTCTAAATTACATGCCATGTAGTGACCTAGTTTAGGTTTAAACCTGCTACCTAACACCGTACTCCTACTGATAAATCTCTTCACCGTTTTATAATCCTTCCTTGGGCGCTGCCTGCTGCATTTGCTCTGGTAAGATGGAGTCAGTGTTCAAACAGCCTACTGTATTTCTCACTTAGGGGCTGTTTACACACAACACCGTTTTCAACTAAGCTCGTAAAACTTTTATGCGTTTTGGCCGTTCATTTACACGACAACAGCGTTTTGGGGGCCTGAAAACGTAAACTTTTGAAAACGGGTAAATGTTAACTACAAAAACGCGAATTGTGAAAACGGTGACATGCGCGTTTGGCGCGAGTGCTCTGTAAAAGAATGCGTATGTGCGCAGGCGCGAAGGCTTTCTTTACAAAGTGACATAACTACTGGCCTGGCATGCATTATATAGTGGGTTTTTTTAGTCATTTTCACGGATCCGTGTGAACAGGAGTCTTTTTGACAACGTTGTCATCTGTACAAAGAAAAATCTTTTCCGTTTTTAGTACATCATTGTCATGCAAACGTACCTTTAAAGTTGCAGTAAGCGAATTCTGAGGGGCTGTTTACATGACACCGTTTTCAACTAAAAACGGAAAACTTTTTATGCGTTTTGGCCGTTTATTTACACGACAACGGCGTTTTGGTGGTCTGAAAACGCATGTTTTTGAAAACGGTCTCTGTGTAAACAACAAAATGCAAATCTGTGAAAACGATGACATCATGCACATGCGCATTACACATTCAGTCTATAGTGTTTCATCGCCATCTAATGGCCTGACAGCAGAATACAGCGTTTTTACTCATTTTCACGGATTCATATGATTGGGGGTCGTTTTGACAATGGTGTCGTCTGTACGCAGAAAATTCAAAGGAAAAACTTATCCGTTTTAAGCATATCGTTGTCGTGTAAACGTACCATTATAGGCTGTTTACACGACACCGTTTTCAACTAAAAAAAATACGAAAATTTTTTTATGCATTTTGGCCGTTCATTGCAGTAAGCGAATTCTGAGAAATGCTCAGGGTTGCCAGGTTTTCACAACAAAACCACCCAAATTGCTACTCAAAACTAGCCCAAAACTAGCCCAATCGCGTTCCGTGGGGTAAAATCCATGTTTTTGGTGGGGTTTCCCTGGTTAAATTTGCATTCCGGGGGATAAATATCATGTTATTTGGGGTCGCTTCAACCCGCGGACTTGAAAAACAACCCACGGCAACAGTGTTAAAGTAGCCCAATTCCGCGGGAAAACCGCAGACTTGGCAACACTGGAAATGGACCAAGCACCAAAACACACTTGCAGCCAGTCAGCATTAAGGGGCGTATACACTAATGAGGGGGCAGTGCCTGTGTTGCATAGCCTGTTTGTGAATTTGGGGGCGGGGCTATCAAGATAGGGGTGTGCTCCTTTTGGGTAGGGGTGTATTTGTTTTGGTGATTTCAAATATCAACAGCGTTTCTCAGAAATTGCTTACTGCACCTTTAAATTACAAAGTGAATAAATATATTTTGTATTATAATATATACAGTACATCATTTTCTTTAATTTTTTAAATATTATATTTATTCAATATGTGATCATACAACCTGTATGCTCTTCTTTCTTATGTGGAACACAAAAGAGGAAATTTTGGGAAAAAAAAAAAATTCCCTCCACACAATAAAAACAACATTGGACCACCTTGACTTTCATTGAATGGACAAAAACTGTTAAAACGGTCTCCAAAATATGTTTTATGCATTCAGAGGACAAAACTATAGGCCTACTTTTTATCTTCTACATGTATTTTTCTATCATATAAAGTGGAAGGAGAATAAAACAGGTAAAGTAAAGCATAAAACACACTTTCTTAGACTTACCTACAATAATACCACACGCACTGAGGAGTCCGATCTCTTTCTTCAAGGCCACTGCTGGTTCTCTGTCCGTGTCTGAGTCCGGCACTGAAGCAGCCCTGCGTCGGGCGCCACTGCTGCTCATTTTCACACAGACAGCAGTGACTCTGTTCTTAAGTGCTGATGTTGAGAGTCTCAGAAACTTTATCCTCCCGCCCCAAACTTAATGTATTAATCTGATAAACCCGCCCACAGTGCTCTGGTTTGGTCTAGTTTAGTAGATGAGTGTAACAGAGGCAATATTATGCAACTACAAAGAGATTTGTTTTTATTATTCTGTAGCCCATTGGAATTACAATAGTCTTATTCTTATGACCCAAACAAACAAATGAATCTGGGACATAATCAGATAAACAAATAGCATTTGAATATTATAAAAGACATTAAAACCTGTTGAGGTGAGGACAAAGTATGTTACAAAAAATGATTTGTAAAAAGAATGCATGAATGTTAGTTCATATATGGAACCCTATTTCTGTCATCTAAGAAAAACTCATGCTTTGGTAAAACATATTTATGACAAAGTCAAAATTATGAGATAAAATAAGTTACATAAGTTACATACTTTTTCCCCCTCAATTTTTATTTGAATCAACTTTTTATTCTCATAATTATGACATTTTATCTCATAATTTCTTATGTGTCAGAAATAGGCTTCCAAATATACAGATAGGAACATGTTTTAATTTATATATTTGTAAGGTTGATTAATTTCTGTCCAACATCATTTGAGAAAAGAGTGTGAGTGGGGTTGTTTGGCATATGAAATAATAATTAGAATTCATAGATGATCTGAACATTGATTTGTAAATATACACACAAAACAAGGCTGCAACCACCAGAAATATTGAGACGGGCACAATTTCTTCAGCACTTCATAGGGCCAGAATTATGTTTGCTAGGGGCCATAATGAGCTCTGGCCAGAGTACAAAGCTTCTCAGTCAGCCATGCATATCAGTGTCTATTTCCATAGTTAAATATTAATTTATTTGTAGAGTGCTTTTCACAACGCATCCTCTTCCAAACCACCCAGTGAGTTAGCCACCTGTAAGACCTTCGTTCATCTTCAGAACACAAATTAAGATATTTTTGATGAAATCCGATAGCTCAGTGAGGCCTGCATCGCCACTGTAGTCACATGAACTGTTTTAAATATGCCTTTAGTAGCTTTCTGGGCATTGAAAAAGGGAGTGTTATTGCTGATGATGAGCCATCGGATTTCATCAAAAATATCTTAATTTGTGTTCTGAAGATGAACGAAGGTCTTACAGGTGTGGAACGACATGAGGGTGAGTAATTAATGACAGAAATTTCATTTTTGGGTGAACTAACCCCTTAAATACATTTAAACAGCTAAAGTGACTGTTCTTTACATAAGACAATTTGATGTTTACATAGATGTTATGTAGTTTATTCAGCATTAATATTGTGGCTCTGTTTGAGCATCCCTTTAAATAGTCTTGAAATAAGACTTTTCTTACACCATTTAAGATTTTTTATGGCTTTAAATCTGTGAAGAAAAAAAACTGAATGTAAGGTTCCCTCACGGCTAAAAGCAGTGATGATGCATATGGAGCATGAAATAATTATGAAAAAGGTCATAATTAAGAGATACTAAATCATAAGATAAATTGAAATTGACGTGGAAATTTATTTCTCAAGTTTTACTTCTCTCCTGTTAGTTTATGTCAATTATGATTTACAATTTACGACTTAAAAAAATTACTTTATTTTTGGAAAAGAAACAACACTCAAAAATATACGAGTATATCCCTGTTGGATAGTGCTTTTTTATTTTGGTCTAGTTGTGGCCTTAATACGTTTCATGATTTATAAATTGATGGCACATTTGCTTCTTTTCAACAGCTTAGGGACACATTTTTACTTCCGAAGCAGCATTTTTTCAGATACTTACAAGTTCGTAGTTTCGCTTGGGTTACATTCCCAGATTTTCCTTTCCTGCCTAGTGATACTCCTTTGAATATTTTTTTTACTCCGATTTGTACAATAAAAGGTCTAATCTCACAAATATCTCACTTATTCAGTGCAAAGTTGTGCACCATGTTTATTATACAAAAGCTAGATTGGCAAAGATGTATAAAGGTGTTTCTCCAGCATGTGACATGCTGTCAAACTCCAGCAAACCTTATTCATTTGTTTTGGCTTTGCCCTTCACTTTATAATTATTGGACCAATATTTTTTTAAACTTTTATCATTACAGGGGACAGAATTGAACCGAATGCTCTCACTGCTTTGTTCGGAGTTTGCCCCGCAGTACCATCCTTGTCAACTCTTTAAAAGGATGCAATTGCCTTTGTCACTCTGTTGGCTAGGAGACTAATATTGATGAATTGGAAGTCCAAAATGCTCCCTTCACACTCTCATTGGCTATCAGATGTTCTTTATTTTATTAAGTTAGAAAATATAGGATTTTTCCCTCAAGAAATGTTCAAATAAGTTTTGGAAGCTGTGGATCATAACAGAAAGATCATAATTTTTTATCTTTTATTATTATTATTATTCATGTTGTAAGACAATACATTTTTTTCAGGAAAAAAAACAGTATAAAAGTATGGGATATGTTTCCTAACACGGCCTGATTGGGGACATCATACTACAATTGTTCTAACCATGGGGCATTGGTGGGCAATAGGGAAACAAGGCTGATGTATAATGTCAAAATAGACCACCGGACTCACATAATCTGCTCTAGAAAATAACAGACTTCAAAAACTAACAGATTTTTTTGTTAATAAGTGCCAAATACTCCACTCCAGGCTTCATTTTTTTTTTAAATATCAGAGGTGTTTGAACTAAGAAAGAGCACCAAGACAAATCGCACATTGCTTTAAAGGATCCCTCGTAAGAGCGGTTTTAATTTCCATCCTTATGAACATTACAGAAATCACCACAGATACATCGCTGTCATGGAGAACGATCTCGGTGAGTGTAGTTGGGCCCTTGAAACCAGATATTTAAACCTGCCACTTGACTGAAAATCAAATAGTTTATTTAAAAAAAACCAAACTAACAAAAATAAGTCAGTGTAACCCCGTGTGTGAGCAGATGTCAGCGTGGGAGTCTTGCTACAGGCCGATGGTGTAAGAGCGCCCGGAGGGGTTGTGAATGGCGGAGCACGTAGGCTCGGTCACAGCCCATTCATACCAGACCTTCTTCCCATTGTTACACCTCCAGAACCTCACGCTCACACCATCACCGCAGGACAGCGGGATCGGCTGCTGCACGGGGAGAGAGAGGGAAAGAAAAAGGTGTTAAGATTACATTCCCAACGTGACTGTACACTTCAGCGCATTAACTGTGGAGTCGATAAACTGCCACGCTTTGACAGTGCTTTACTGGCTCCTTTCAAACTGAAAGTGCTAACTGTATTTATGTCCATGACTAGGGTTGGGAATCAAAAATCGATTCCAATTCTGGAATCGGATACTTGTTATAAACTTTGATTCCTCTTATCGATTCTTTTTTATTTAAACATGACTCAACCATACAAGCGCAAGAAGACTCGCGCACTGTTTTCTATGCACACGCATCCAAAACGTGTGCACAGAAAGCCGCCTCTCATAATGAATAGTGCGCGATACTGAACTGAGCTCTCTTCCGCGTCTTTTTGCACTTGAACGGACAAATACACACAAAAATGTCAAAATATCCTCATAAAACACAGTCGGTTATGTCTTAAGTAGGGATGTGTGCGTCGACTAATTTGACAGTCGTTTAAATGGAAGTTTTGTAACTGACTAGTCGACTAATCTAAAGAAAGTAGTATATATTATCTATTTGAAACAATGAATCAAACCATCAAATCCTAATAATTAATGCCGCTAAAAACATGTCATAAATATGCAGTACACTTGCCTTGCATTTTGACTTTTCTGAAGCCTTCTCCCTCAACAAAACTGAGTGGTAACATGTCTGTTGCTGTCGTCTCGGAAGTTATTTTTTCAGAGCTGAAGTGAATGACGCAATAGGCATTTGCTTGCTTTGGCTATCGCAGTGGAATTATGCCAGTTTGACATGTCACAGCTTACATAAAACTTTTCTGTTTTTTTCTAATTCAAAATACTCCCGTGACTCGCTTGTCTTTCGAGTGGTCATTTCTGAGCTCGCCGCGACTGACACGAAGAAAACGCATGGGAGATCTGAGGTAAAATTAATACCTCTTAAGGTATTATTTTCCCCAGTGTTTTATTTTAATGTGTTATTTAAAATGCATTAAAATATAAATGTAACAAAGCTCAGGGCTCAGGGAAGAAGGGGGAACCGGAGAACTGTAAACGTAGGTTTTTATTGACAAAATAAATAAAACGAAAGTAAACGGCAGGTGCATATTGGCCGACTGCCACACATACATAAACAAAACGCAACTTAAATGTCCCAGGCCTGGCTCACTTTCATCCTCCACTGTTGTTACTCCTCCTTTTATCCTTCCGGCGCTCCTGAGATGCTAGTCTTGCACATCCCTAGTCTTAATTGAACGTAAACAGTTGAGAAATAAACGCATGTGTATCAATATATTGGATCCGTGCATCTCTTAAAGCGACCGCAGCCTAATATTCCTGCTGCCGTCTCTATAATAACGTTAACCAAACAACAAAAGACAAAGAGAAAATTCAGTGTTATTTTACATTTGATTACAGTTTCTGTACCTGAATCCTTGAAAATCCTAAAAAACTGTTTATTTAAATCGTATCTTTGTTCAGGTGTATTTGTGTGATTGCTAATTTGTTTATTGGTTCTTTTTTAATTACTGAGTGTTTACTTATCTTCAATAGAGCTTGAAATTTATATTACTTAGGCTAATTGTTTTTGCTATAGTGTTTTTAAACCATAAGCAGAAGTTCCTTGTGTAAATGTTCTTTAGCCTGTTGGTATTCAGCAACAATGAAATGTTTTGCAACAAGATTTAAAATAAATGTGAATGATATCAGAGTTTTTTTTTTTTTTTTACCTAATTGGAATCGAAATTAGGAATCGATAAGCAGAATCGGAATTAAAAATCGTTAAAATTCAAACAATACCCAACCCTATCCATGACACACTTTCTTAAATGGTATTCCAAGAAAATGCATACATTGTGTGATGGTTTAGATAGCAATCGAGCACTGAGATGAAACACAGCAGCATTAATAATATAGCATCAGTGCAACTGTACAGTTAGATAAAAGTCAATTATAAAGATAAGCTGACTGCTAAGATGAAGCACACTGCCACTTAATGAGAAGGCATTCTCCCAGAATGCACTGGGATGATCTAAGTGAAAAACGCCAACTTATAGCTGGATAAATTTTAAGGTAGCGTGGCATGCATGCTTCACTTAGAAACTATCCCAAAACATAGCAATGAAAAAAATTCATCCAAGGCAGAAGAATTATTAAAATAAACAAACTACCATTCAAAAGTGTAGGTTTGGTAATATTTTTTTTATGTTTTTGAAATAAGTCTCTTTTGTTCACCTGGACTCCATTTATTTAATCAAAAATACTTTAAAAACAGTAATGTTGTCAAGAACTCTTTTCCATCTTAATGTATTTTAAAATGTAATTTATTCCTGTGATCAAAGCTGAATTTTCAGCATCATTACTCCAGTCTTCAGTGTCACATGATCCTTCAGAAATCATTCTAATATGCTGAATTGCTGCTCAAGAAACATTAATTATTATTGTCAATGTTGAAAACAGATGTGCTGCGTAATATTTTTTGGAGGATTCTTTGATGAAAGAATTGCATCAACATTGTAAATGTCTTAGTTTTGATCAATTTAATGCTTCCTTGCTGAATAAAAGTTAATTTCTTTCTATAAAAATCTTACTGACCCCAAAGTTTTGAACGGTAATGTGTGCTTGCATATCATTCAGTAAAAAAAAAAAAAAAAAAAAAATTATGTAGAAACAAAAAGGTTTCTTGCACTTACTTTCAAAGGGAAAAGGATGGGGAACCAGGAGAACATCCCAGGAGAGTGAGTTTCAGGTTTTATACCTGCAAGGATGAAGAAAGCGATATTAAGTTGCTGAAAGTGCCACACACAATAACAGGCACACAAACAGCACTTTTCTTGAGTAAACCTGACTTACTACAGATCATTTAAACACTTTATAGCTACAGTTTGATGCATTCTGTATAGATTAATAACCATTTGGATGTAAATGTGATTGCCCTCCTCATGTAAATTAGATTTTAATGGCGATCAAGTTAATAAGGCAATGATTCTTGATTGCCCTCTCCCAATAAACCATGCCAAGTTGTGGTCATTACTACGGAAAATACTCAATGCAGTAACTCAGAAGCTACTTTTTGTTTAAATATGAATAGTCTGGTCATGCAGTAAGTGTGAATAACGCAAGCCTTGCTTTGTGATTGGGCCTTTAAACTGACCCTGTGTGTGCCACAAACATGAGACTTACTGAGCGTGACATCTTTGTAGAGTGTGGCCTCGAAGTATCCAGCAAAGCCATGAAGCACTGAATTACAGCCCACAGAGAATCGTAGACACTGATACCGGTTATTATTCATATCTGTGCGGGGTACAGACCAAGAGTTAATGGCTTCGTAGAAAGTGTTACAAAAGAAACTAGAGGTTAGTCATCTATGTGTCTGTCTCTTCAGGATCTCGTACCTGTGGTGGGGTGGACGAAGGTGAAGCAGGGCTTGGGGTCTGCAAGTTGGTGGAAGTTGTGTAGTCTGACAACATACGGTGTCTCAAAATGGCACTCGGGGTCTTTGTCTCGCTCCCGACAGCCTCGGACTTCATTATATAGTTTAGATGAGGACAACGGTGCCAGGAAAGACGTGTAGGAGCAGGGAATGCTTACGCCATCATCTAAGAGAAAAATTAGCTGATCAAGAGATGTAAAACAGGGCGAATTAAAACAAAGACATAATTGATGATATCCCAAACCTTTGAGGAAGTGCTGCGCTCCATCAAGGCACTCGGGTGAAAGCTCATTGTCTCCGAATGACCCTAAAAGCTCGCTCACAATGATATCTGCTTTCTCTGGAGCCGTCCATTCCCTCATGTCACATGACACAACAGTCACTTGATCACCCCACTCCTCAAATTTCCAGTTCTCCAGCCTGAGAAAGAGAAGGGGAACACCAAAGCACTGCTGAGTAACACTTGAAAGTTGAATGTATTCAAGAAATAGAAGTAATCTGAAAGTAAATTGTTAAAAATATATGTATTATTTGAAATCATGTGACACTGAAGACTGAAGTGATGGCTGCTGAAAATTCAGCTTCTTCACAGGAAAAAAAACTGTTTTTATTGTATTTTTGATAAAATATATACAGCCTTGGTGTAACTTTTCAAAAACATTAACAGTACAGTATTTTACTGTCAAGAGAAGGTGAGAGAAGAAGAAAAGTCACACTTCAGTGTTAACTTCCTTACGTGACTACTGCATTAGGGTTCTTCTCAACGGCATATACGCGCAACTTCCTCTTAGCCTGTCTTGCCGCACGAAGCGAGGCGTTTACCAGTGGACCACGACCTGCACCTAGTACCATCAAAACCCTGAAAAAAAAAAAAAAATTCAGTGTTGACATAATCTGCCAAGCAATCAGCACATCTCTGCATTATAGAACTGACAATGGGACACCTGGGAATGTGTGAAGTCACTTACTGCACATTGGTTTCCATCTGTTCTTCAGGAACTCTGTCTAGCAGACATCTATATACAGCCTGGTGGAAAAAGATAATTCACAATTAATGGATACAACAGCGGTAGTAACAACAATTCATGCTAGATTTTTGTTTTCAATAAGTGGTGCCTTTCTGTCGCCACAACGAAGTGTTCACAGCCGTTCACAAGTTTGCGGTCAGTAAGATTTAGTTTAAAAAAAAAAAAAAAGAAAAGGTTTTGCTCACCAAGGCTGCAAAAATACAGTTAAAACAGTAGTGCTGCTTAATATTTATGAGGAAACTGATACATTTTTTTCCGGATTCTTTCCAGATTAATTTCTCTGAAATAAAATTATTTTGTAACAATGTAAAAGTCTTAGCTGCCATTTTTGAAGAACTGAATGTGTCCTTGCTGAATAAAAGATTCTTAAAATAAATAAATAAATAAAATTAATAAAAAATCTTACCAATACCCAAACTTTTGGAAGTAGTGTGTTATTTCTATGTATAGGGCCCTATGAAATCCATTTTATTTTTTTCCCCAAATTCCATTTTAATTTTCCTGGATTCAGTTTTTTTTCCCTTTTTAAATTTTTTTACTCCATTTTAATGGTTAAATTAAATTTTAGTAATCAAAAAGCATGTCTAATTGATTGAAATCATGAAACTTATACAATTTAAGAACAGTTTAACAAAAATTACATTTTTAAGGCCCTATGAAATACATTTTATTTCTTTCTCAAATTCCATTTTATTTTTATCAAATTCTGTGTTTTCTGGATTCCATTTTAATGGTTTACTTCAATTTTAATAATCAAAAAGCATGCCTAATTAATCTGCTGCACATAGAGCTTTACTGTTAAAATTAAAACATGGAAGAAAAATTGTGATCTTTCCTTAAAAAATAAAGTTAATAATAATTTATTATGATTAGTGTTAATATTATTATTAAATTGAGATGTAGCTAAATTTTACTGTACAACAGTAATACATTTCTGTCACAATTTTTTTGTTAAACCAAACTTTTATTTTGACGTGTTGCAGTGAAGACCTTTGAGTTTCTGTGTGTTTGATATGACGATAGTTTTTATCAAATGAAATGGTAAAATGCTCATGAAGTGATTCTCAGAGTGGCTCTGGAGATGAAGTTCATGCATTCATGTCCTCATATAGTGAGGCGGCGCTCTGGCAGAGGCTGAAAACACCACAAGCGTCACGCGTGTGAGGTAAATGAAACCGCGCGTCTGCCCCATTCATTCACACAGAGACACGCAGAACATGTAGTATTCATTTTTAAATAGTGTTTTTGTGGTTTAATATTCACAGACAATATATCGCGATTCGATTTAAGTGTACTGACCTGGTTATTTATTTATTCATCAAAAAAATTGACAAATTCCATGACATTCCACGTTATACAGTAAATTCTGTTTTTATGACTGGATTGCATGATTCCGTTCCGTTTTCTGCATTGCGGCAATTATAGGGCCCTATATGTAAACTGGTGACCAACTGATGAAAAGATTCTGCTTTCCATTAGCAAGTCCTTTTAACTCACCTGCTGGTACTGAGAATATTTGATAGGATCCTTTTCAAAAACTTCATACGTCTGTGATTCCAAATTATCCATTAAAGGCTGATAAAACAATTAGGCATCACATTAGTACAATCGAAACCAAATAATCAATATTTCTGTGCACTAGGCAAAGCGTTTATTCTTTGAGAGACACACCTGCAGTGGTGACTGTAGGTAATCTTCATAGCCTTTGGCGAAGAGCTCGTAGGCATTAGGTGCTGGACGGTTTTGGTTGAGGTACTCTAGATACTGCAGATACGAGCGCAGGTCTTTCTCACTGTGGCGGTTTGCCCCTGTGAAAATAAACTGAGCCTCCAGCTGAGGAGACCTCAGATTGTTAGATAACCGCACTGAATCGAATGAACGTGACATAATATTGGTAACACTTACCTTGAAGAGGCGGAAGAGAACTCGCTGGTGGGCTTTTGAAAGGACCGGAAATCCTTTTTTATTGGTTAGAAATATGCTGGTGGGGAGAATGGCGGCTTTGATCGGCTCTCCAAGCCACTTGTCGATCACCGTGTCAGATGGCAGGTCTGCTCCGATCTCAATTGCTTCACACAGAAGTAAAAAAACAAACTATAAGTGTTAGTATTCGCTGCTTAATTTTTAATAGGCAATTATAAGCACTGGACATTTGAGTTTTTTTTGCTCTTACCGAGGCAAATCCTCTTGTTATAGTCACAGAGTGTTCTGAATGAGTGCCACCTGAAGAGGAAAAAGGAAATTAAATGAACAGAGGCCGACGATTGCTTTATTCTTCATGATTTAATCTCAAATATGGACTAGGAGAGAAAAAAAAAAAAAAAAACGGTCACAGTCATCCTTGATGGGATGATTCATTTGATAACTTATTTAATATCTCCATTTAATTGAACAAATGGCTTTGTTTTAGCCTTCTCACCATGCCCAGGTCTTCTCATCATTGCTGCCATCGTCTATTTGTTTAGACGGCTCGTTCTCAATGAGATCTTCCCGCATGTCCTCAGGAGCCAACAGTGGAACTCGTATCCAAAACTATGTAATTAAAAACAAATCACCACTGAACTAATTTATTCCTAATCAACTAAGAAAGCAGCATTACAACCAATAAAAGAGCAACCAACTGAGAAAAATCCAATGGATTTGTTTCTGCATGCACACTGATGCATTACACACGGCTTAGCATTATAAGTGAGTTGATACGGTGTCCTTATTGGAACAAAGAGGTTGTGTCTTTGTATTTTGTACAAGTGTTTCTAATAACTTACTTTCTAATAAATAAGCATGATAGGAAAATGTCTGTCCTGAACGTGAGGTGTAGAATTAATGGGATTTAGACTGTCATTACAAATCAAAAATAACAACCAGTGAGGTCAATTGATTAAAAATTGTATGATTAAGCAGAATTAAATCACATTTATATCACATGATCCTTTAAATATGGACAAATCCAGTGGTTGGGTTAAATGTTTGACCCAACCTGCTGGGCAGTTTTATTTAACTCAACTATTGTTTAAAAATGACTATATGGCTGTCTTAAAATGAACACAAAATAGGTTGGAAATTAAAATTCAGACACAATTACTAAAGGCAACAATAATAATCAAAAGGTGAACATTTATTAATAAGCAATTTCATAAATGATTATTAATTATTTATTAAAATTTTTAATAAATCTTCATTTATTAAACATTAATAAATGTTAATTTCCAGCATACTTTGGGTTCATTTTAAGCAAGCAATGCAGTAATTTTTAAACAATAGTTGAGTTAATAAAACTACCCAGCAGGTTGGGCAAACATTTAACCCAACCGCTGGGTCAAAACAACCCAGTCGCTGGGTTTGTCCATTTTTAACCCAACTTGGGTTGTTTTTAACGCACCATTTGTTAGAGTGTAATATGCTAATTTGGTCCACAAGAAACATTTCTTATTATCAATGTTGGAAATATTTGTGCTGCTTTAATATTTTTTGTGGAAACCATGATACATTTTTTCAGGATTCTTTGATGAATAGAAAGTTCAAAAGAACAGAATTTATTTTAAATCAGAAACTTTTGTAACAATGTATAAGTCTGTCACTTTTGATCAATTCAATGCGTCCTTGCTGAAAAAAGTATTTCCTTTCAAAAAAAAAAAAAAATCTTGCGGACCCCTTACTTTTGAACTGGAGTGTATCTGTGTTTAATAATGCATTTGCTAGGGCTGCACAATATATCTTTTTGCATTGATATCGCAATGTGCGCATCCGCCATAGTCACTTTGCAGGATGTGTGATGTCAAGTATAGGGATCGTAGTTGATCCTTACGGGCCAGCTGCCCCCCGGTTCAGAACGCATGTGATTTGTGGATTAATTGCAAAGTTCAACCATCACTGAGTGAAAGTTTATCATTTGCGTGTGTTAAGTCCTATCAGTTTAAACATCAATAATAATACAAGACTGTAACACAGAGCTGCGCAGACAACACGTGAGCACCAAATTCAGTTCTCTCCCTCTTCTTTTTAAGCTTGAACGGACACGTGCACGCAAAATTACGTCAAAATGCCCATCTCAGCAAGTATCCCCGTAAACTCAGTCGATTATGCGTGTCTGTAAACAATTGAGATATAAAAACGGATGTGACCCCAAATAGGTATGACCCAAAAACGTATGAGAATGACACAGAAGAGAAGATATTGTTGAATAAAGTCGTTGTTTTTGTGCACAAAAAGTATTCTCGTCGCTTCATAAAACTAAGGTTGAACCACTGCAGTCATGTCGACTGTTTTAACGATGTCTTTAGTACCTTTCTGGACCTTGAAAGTGTTGATTATATTGCTGTCCATGGACGAGTCATATACCTCTCAGATTTCATCAAAAATATCTTAATTTGTTTTCTGAAGATGAACGAAGTTCTTACGGGTGTGAAATGACATGAGGGTGAGTAATTAATGACAGAATTTTCATTTTTGGGTGAACTAACCCTTTAATAAAGGCCTTCTGAAGCAAAGCGATGGGTTTTTGTAGGAAAAATATCCATATTTAAAAATTTATGAAGTAAAATAACTAGCTTCCGCCATACGACTGTATGCATACTTTGCAATCGACTTGTGCCAAAAGAGTGACAAAACAAAAAAAAGAGACAAAAGAGAGAAAAACAAAACACCGATCTTGAATTAAAAGTCTAAAACAAGAATTTTTAAAGAGAAATGTCGGAGGATTTCGATATAAGAGATGAGGAGCTTGAGTTTGTTGCCCAGCCCTATTAGTTTGAACCGTGAAAGGCGTCTAAGCTTACAATACTCCTACATCCTACGTCATACATCACAAGTCGACTAGCGCAGTATGCGTACGGTCGTCTGGTGGAAGCTAGTTATTTTAGTTTATAAAGTTTTAAATATGGATATTTTTCTTACAAAAACCTATTGCTTTGCTTCAGAAGGCCTTTATTAAAGGGTTATTTCAAACAAAAATGAAAACTCTGTCATTAATTACTCACCCTCATGTCGTTCTACACCCGTGAGACCTTCGTTCATCTTCAGAACACAAATGAAGATATTTTTGGATCGTATGGATTATATTTATGATGGATGGACGCATTTATTTTGGGCTTCAAAATCAAGCCCCCTGTTCACTACCATTATAAAGCTTGGAAGAGCCAGGATAGCTTTAAATATCTCTCTGATTGTGTTCGTCTGAAAGAAGATAGTCTTATACACCTAGGATGGCTTGAGGGTGAGTAAATCATGGGATAATTTTTGAGTGAACTATCCCTTTAAGTTCTTGACATTTTATTTTTTTATACAATTAAGCACATTAATGTGCTAATCTGACAGCTCTACAAGTATGGCAAAAGGATCTGATCACTTGACCTTTATGGATAATGCATTAAGTATTATTTTAAATAACAGATTGATAGCAAGTAAAAATGATAAACAGTCTACTCACACCACTAATTAAATTTCCATCAGTGGAAAAAAAAGAAAAAGAGAAGCAGCCGGAATGAAGATTACATGTAAATCATAGGCCCAGGGTGTATACATAAACGAATGTGTTCTGAGCATATTTGTTTTCATTCAGTGCTACAGACTGCCATTACCATGCAAGAGTGATGTCCTGTGTGGATGTGGTTGAGCAGGATTCGAGCCAGGTTGGCACAGTGCGGACCCCTTAGGGGGATCATGAAAGCTGGCAGCCCCAGATAAGCACAGAAATTGAGCTCCTGTACCAGCGCCTGCAGCAAGGGCACAAAAGACATTAGAAGGAGAGATCACATCAAAATAATCAACAAATCTGCTCAGCTTCCTCTCTGTTGGGCAGATCTCCAATAAATGGTCCTCGTTTTTATCTGACTCTTGATTACATCTACAGTGTGTTTGAAGGAGCCCAACCGGGTCAAGATATTGTACGCGTGAATGCGTAATTTGTGACAAAAGCAAATTAATAATATCTGCCTAATGAATTCAGATTAGATGAGGAATGATTAAAGAATTTGAAAGGAATAAGCAATATATAAGGACCTTAAACATACAGATAATTACAAAACAATAACAAACGTACTGCTTCTGAATTCCTGCGCTCTGTAGTCAACTCTGAGTCCGTCTCAATCCAGGAGGACAGCTTTCCCACGATAAGTGTGTTCCAATCTAATGAAGAAAGAATGGACATCCTATTATTACAAAGATATAATCCTGATGTCTAAGCGTATGTAACTGTAAATGTAATTACACAGAGTATCCTGGATAAATGTAGAACAAGTCAGTCATTCAAGCTTTAATTTCTTAAAAAGGAACTTAATGAGAAACTGACATTAAAGGGGTCTTATCACACAATCTTTAATCATATTATTTAGTCCCCTGAGGTTCGCTTAACAGCTAGTTAAAGTTTTTGTGGCAAAAATAGTCATGATTTAGGTTTCATTACTGTTTTCCAACCTCTCTTTGACCCTTAAAATTGAATGGATGACTTTTAAGTCTCTCTTTGAATGTGAAATGTGACTTCACCACATTTTATTCTTAACATTAATTCATCTGGTGTCAGGATTAATATTATCTATACAGCTTCCTCCAAATTATCTTACCGTCACGGGGCAAGTTTCTGAATGCAGAATAGTCATTATTGATGTGTAAACATGGGCGGCCACATGTTAGTGCTTTCTTCTATCTGACATCAAAAAGATGCAAATGTTTTTCAGCTTAGGGTGCATTCACACTTGTAGTTCGGTTCGTTTGGTTCATTTGGTCCGGACCAAATAAGAAAAAAAAAAAACATTTAGTCCTGGTCCGATTAGCGTTCAGATTGGCAATTTTATCACCGAACCAAAAGATACCAAACCTAAAGGCATAGGGATACATTCACAACCTGACTGGTCGGATTTTATGACGTATTGCCTATTTTGAGACGGAACGTACCGAACATCCAAAAGAATGCTGTGTGCTGAGATAAATGCGCTTGTTGTGTGTGCGTAGCCCACATATGATGGTATTTTGGCCAGCTGGGAACTCGTGAAGAGCTTATAATGTGTAAAGGAGTCAAAACAGCGGCGGGAATCCCTCAGTCACACACACAAACGATCTGCTGCGTGGAGACACGCGTCTGATGCCTGTGATGGGCAAACTCGCAACTATGACAAGAAAAAAACGATATGTGTGAGGATTCTGTCCTTTTTAGTGTCTCATCTTCCTGTTTTTGGTTCGTTTACATGTCTTTGGTCCGTGTTGCGTTTATATATCATTCGAACCGCACCAGAGTTCATTTGCAAGCGGACCGAGACCCATCTTTTCAGCGGTCTCGGTCCGCTTGTTTGGTGTGCACCAGGGTTCAGATGGCAGCGTTCACATATGCTCAAATGAACCGCACTAACAGAGCAATCACACCAGGGTTCGTTTTAATCGAACCAAACATGCCAAGTGTGAACGCACCCTTAGATTCAACAAATGGACTTTTTGGGACTGGGAAGGAAGTTTTTAAGTTCTGAAAGTTACTAGGGTTGCAAAATTCCGGGAATTTATGGAAATTAAAGGGAACAAACTGGAAATTTGCAAAACTGCAGGTTAGCCTATAACAGTGAACTTAAATGTAGTTGAAATCTTGCAGCATAATCTTGGTTAAAACAACCAGATTTAATGCAAATTCAGTTGAATTTCTACCCTGCACATTCCTCAATCACATGCACACAGCACACTACTTCACAGACGTCGAGTGGCGACCCAACATAGTACCAAAAAAAGAAGCGAACAAAATGTCTTAAAATCAAACATTTCACTGTATTCATTTAATATTATTTATTTTATTTTAAAGAGGCTATATGTAAGAATTTTCATGTATTATTAGCTTTTTTTATTGCTAATGTGTAAACAGCTTGCTATGAAACTTAAAAAATGAGACCTTCTCCGACTTCCTAGGTTGTCTATGAAAGCCGACATGATGTTGGTGAATCATGTTCAGTCACTGTTTTGGCCGAGGTTCGCTCGCATCATTATGGAGTGTGTGCGAGCACAAGCAATAAGTTTCTGGCTGCAGTTCATTTAACGGCCACCGGTGTCGCTAAAAACAAGGGTTTATGGGTTTCTATTTGTAGCCCCTTTAGAATAAAATGTATATACACTACTGTTCAAAAGTTTGGGGGCTTCTGTTTATGCAGTTTTTCTTTGACTATATTGTGAATCGACGCCCCCAGGGCCACAGTTGCCACCTTGTGGATAAACTAATTACTGCAAAAAAATGAAATGCGCATGTGCGAAAACTACATGATTATGCTGGGTACAGTTAAAAAAATGTTATTTTTAAAATTTGTATTAGATTGCATTAGGAGTGTAACGGTACACGTATTTGTACCGAATTCTTTCGGTTCGGTACCAATGTGTACCAATGAATACAGAGTTGTATAGCCCATTCACCACTTTTAGCCACCATTAACCACCAATAATCGCAATAATCTCTGTGTTTTGTTACTTTCGATAAGAAACAAAGTCTCATCCCTCAAATTCTGTCCATTTTAATCACAAAATTCAAACAATAAATGCCGTTTTGGCGCTCTTTGATGTGGTGTGACAGATCACTGTACAAGCGCCTCATTCCAAACGGCAGGGCGGAGCGCGAGTGAACGCGATCATCTCTTCCTCTTTAATGTTACAGAATAAACATAAATGAACATCTGAAGGTATGTTGAAAGATACAGTACAACTTACTGAAACGCATCTCATGTAATCGCTCAATCAGTGTTTCAACTGCGAAAAGACATCAATGAAACAGCTTGTAAACACCGTCACGTAGCATTTAGCCTACCTCAGAAATGCCATTCAGTGTCCACAGCTTGTTAGTTCGCTACAGAAATTAACTCTTTCGCTACATATATGCACTATATTAGCCTATATATTCATTATATTTTACTTAACCTGTCTTGACTATTTAATGTATGTTTAAATAAATCTGTCATGAAAACATGACGGACACTGTGTAAATGAATATATTTTAACATCGAATTAGAGTAGAAACTGCCAAAAACTGCCTTATATGCAATTTACATGTTTGCATACAATTTTTATGTGAGTGTTGATTATTATATCTAAAAATAAATAGCAACTTAATTTAATAATTTGGGCTCTGTTGTTAATTGTAACCTTTAATATTATAGTAATATGCAAGAAAGTGCTTCCTTCTGTATATAGTGTACAGCATTAGCAGAGAGAGATTTTTTTTATCCTTAAAAAAAAATTAATTGAATTTAAAGAGAGAGACACAATTTGTTCAATAAACCACTGTTTAATAACAAAGAAAAAAAACAATTTTATGTTTAGTTTTCTCCTCCTGCTGTACCGAACTGTGACTTCAATACCGAGGTACGTACCGATTCAAACCATCATTTTTGCGTACCGTTACACCCCTTGTTTGCATGCATGTCTGCTTATGACCAAACAAAATGTTCATGTTTGTATATGATAAAGTTTGTATAAATTACCCCAAATTTCCAATTAATCCCCTTTAATTCCTGTAAATTCTCATTAAGTGAAAAAAAATTCCCCAGCTTGACTTCCCATGGAAAGTTTCCGGCCCTTTGTAAACCCTAAAAGTTACAATATGTTGATATATATAATTGATATATGTGTACATGGATGTCTAACTTTCATAGATCAAACCATGACCACTTTAAGAGCTTGAAAACCTCAAAAAAAGTGCAACTGAAAGTGTGCTGCATCTAAATATTCAAACATGCAGTAGAGTTTCTTTATATCTCACCTCTGCCGCATAACAGCAGGTCAGAGCGAGTTTGGGCTCCGGGTCGTGACTTGGCAGGGTCCAGTTCATACTCCCGTCGGAACCGCGGGTGGAACAACGGCATGCACAGGAAATCAAAGCTATAGGACAGAATGACACGCATTTAGACAAACAGAGCAAACAAGAAAACAGATATTGGCTGCATTTCAAGTTTAAAGTAAATGCCAAAAGTCTTCAAATTTTGTTTTGGACTTAATGGATCCCTGTTTAGAAATCAATAAAGTACATCTTTTTCAATTCAGAAACACCAAGCTTGTTTGGTATTACAAAACAAAACGTTTATAAATACAGTTATAGTAAATCATTTGTGCTATTCAGCTGTCAAGTGATCATGAGCCATTACAACCTCTCTTCATCAGACTCACAATCCTTTGAATATAATACATACATCTCTAATCACCTCTAAAAAACAAATGAACTGAAGAAGCAGTCAGTAATACTTCTGCCACAATTTTTGAGCTGGAAAACTAACATGTCTCATCAACACGAATGAATAAGTTCATTCAAAAACATCTATTAAATAATTAGGCGAACCCATTACATTTTTAAGACATATTCTGGAGATCTTTCGTAAAGGTTTCAAAAGAAATCCGTACGTTTTTGGCCAAAACGGATGTGCAGACTCATGTGTGCAATACAAACAGATCTGAGATGCCGCTAAGCTAGCAAATGCTCATGTGCATCACGTGCAGCGACCTAGCCGAGACAACTTCAACTGAACACACTTCACTTCATTTAGGTTCAATGCTGAAATATGTTTTCTTGGTTACTGCGCTGATAGCTGCCCTTGCTTACCCTAATTTGGCGACCGCGGCGAGGGTGTCTGCCACTTCGGGAACACAACTCAAATCTCTCCCGCAGGAGACCCTGCTACCTGCACTGCCGGACGCCATCGTTAGGAGACTGGATGGGAGGGAAAATGATACTGACACAGGACTATGGAGAAACTGAAGCCATGTTGGCTCAATACAAGCGTGTCTGCACTTGAGCAACCATGCGGCGTTGGAGCCAAAATGGCGATTGTTTGAATCGCAGTTTCGATTCAATCTCATACGACTCTCGCGAGACTTCAGAACGAGGTCAGGCAGAGGTAGACAGACGTGATGCAGCAGACTAGAAAGAGGCGATTTGCTCTTTGAGGCGAGCTTGAATTTGCTCCAGTAATTTTGAGAGAACGTTTAATTAGTTTTAAGGGATTGCGTCGTTTATGTAATAATCAGCTTGTTTTTAATACAACAGGATTATTCATTATAAACTGAGTTTAGTGATAACCACGGCAACGCCGCGTTATTTTAATTAAACTGAGCAGATTAAACCCGTGTGCCAAATGGATTTTGCACTGGAATTTTACAAATAAAAGAATATTTGAGGGCTTTACTTTTTTCTCAAGTAGAATAGCTCTTCAAAATATATTGAATTAGTTATTTACATCACTTACCACTAACCACAGGGGATTTGAAATCAAGTTTTTTAATTAGGCCTACCACATATCGCCCCCCAGTGGTGAACCATTGAAATTTCGAAACACTTATGACGTAACGAAGCCTCGTTTACTGAAATCATGTGACTTTGGCTCCGACCCACTGATTCGAAACTAAAGTTTCGTAAAGCTTCGATGAAGCAGTGTTTTGAAATCGCCCATCACTAGATATTGTTGAATAAAGTCGTTATTTTGTTTTCTGGCGCACAAAAAGTATTCTCGCTGCTTCATAACATTAAGGTTGAACCACTGTAGTCACATGAACTGTTTTAAATGCGTCTTTCTGGGCATTGAAAGTGTTAATTATCTTGATGTCAATGGAGGCCTCACTGAGCCATCGGATTTCATCAAAAATATCTTAATTTGTGTTCTGAAGATGAACGAAGGTCTTACGGGTGTGGAACGACACGAGGCTGAGTAATTAATGACAGAATTTTCATTTTTGGGTGAACTAACCCTTTAAATTGTTTCTTGCCATAATACACAAGTCAACTACACGCGCAATTAAGCATTTCGTCTGAATTCAGTGTTGTAATCCACATGGTTTATTTCTACTGCTCGTAAACCTTTTTGAGAATATTTGGTGAGATTTGCATTTGAGACTGTATGTGTGTGAATAACAGACTGAGCTTATTACACTCTCATCTCAGCACTTTTATGATTATGTTTGAAGAGTCGCTTCAGTGTCGTGCCTCAATGATGACCACAGAAGCATATCAGATAAAAAGAGTATAGCGAAGATTTTTGCTGAGACATCACATGTGCATGCTTGTGTACATGATGTGAATACT
The DNA here is from genome assembly GCA_039654765.1 of Mylopharyngodon piceus. Taxonomy (NCBI): domain Eukaryota; kingdom Metazoa; phylum Chordata; class Actinopteri; order Cypriniformes; family Xenocyprididae; genus Mylopharyngodon; species Mylopharyngodon piceus. The sequence continues at coordinate 23,142,078 of CM077451.1, forward strand.
CTCCACCTCCTACTGTATATAAATCACTGGTCTCAGAAGGGTCTTTTTTTGTTCGTGCAGCTTCCAAGGCTCAGTTTATCTCACTAAAAGGAAAAATGGCTCTTCAGGATGTTTGTGATTTCCTGGAGACCCTTGATGACAGCAGCCCGTGCACTTCTCTACCGAATGAGATGGGATACATGTGGAGGACACCGTTTGAGTTTGACAGAGATAGTCCATTTCACTTTCTTTTCCCCCCTCAGCAGAACAGCAGAAAACACAAGACACCAACTGTTCTCTCTTCAACTTTATCCTGTCTGTCACCTCACCAGCAACCCTTTCAGCTGTCACACGGTACCACCACTTTGGGGTTTATATTTCAGGATGGCGTGATAGCCGCTGCGGACACTCGTGCCAGCTGTAAGGGTCTGATTTGCTGCCCGATAAGTCAGAAGATAATGCCCATCCACTCTCACCTGGTGGTCAACACCTCGGGAAGCGGTGCCGATTGTATGCTATGGGAACGGATCCTCACCCGAGAGATGAGGCTTTACCAGCTTCGCCATCGCAGGAGACTAAGCGTCAATGGAGCTGCAAAGCTGCTCTCCATGATGCTTCATCCATTCAAAGGCACTAATGTGTGTGTGGCGGCTACTCTATGTGGATGGGATGGAGAAGAAACTCAGGAAACCCTACGGTCTAGCGTGGAAATGGCAGATGTTACCACTGTATCTGCAATTTCAGATGAATCTGCTTTAGGTAGTGAGAGAATGGCCTCAGTAAATGAGATCTTGAAGGACGATCATGCACTAACTTTGTCAGATCAAAATACAAAAAATGTCCTGTCTACTTTTGGAGGACGGTCTGGTCCCAGGGTGTGCTATGTTTGCAGTGATGGCCTGCAACTGAAAGGAGAGATAATATCAGTGGGCTCAGGGTCACCCTATGCATACGCTGTGCTTGATGATGGTTGGAGATGGGGAATGACTGTGGATGAGGCGGTGGGACTGGCCCGGGAGGCTGTTTTCAGAGCCACTCACTGGGATGCCTACTCTGGGAATAATGTAGACCTTTTCCACATCACTGCCCATGGCTGCAGACGCAGAGACAGAGAAGATCTGAAGGAGGAGTACTACAGAGAAAGGGAGAGAGAGAAGGAGAAGATCAAGGAGAGGGAGAAAGAGAGACAGAAGAGAGAGGGGGATGAGCTGGTTGAAGGGGAAGATGATATATATTCAGGACACTGTGGATAGGGACACAAAAGATGGAAAAACAAAAAGACACAGATGGAATGTGAATGTGATGGACAGAAATAGCAGTCGTGAGTAGAACGATGTCAGGCGGTTCCCTTGACAGCACAGATAATAAAGAATACAAAATGCACAGGGAAAGCAAGTACGTTCTCATAAACTATTTTTATTTAAACCTAATTAATAAAATAGTTATAAATACACTGCATCTTGTTTCAGATTAAAAATTGTAATCATAAAAACTGTGGGTTTTCCTTGATATTGTAGCAACAGACCAAGAAGGGATTGATTTTTATTTATTTAGCATACATTTTAAATCAATATTATTCAACAAATTTCATTAAAGGATTAGTTCACTTTCAAATGAAAATTAGCTCAATCTTTATTCACCCTCAAGCCATGTGTATATGACTTTCTTCTTTCTGATGAACACAATCGGAGAAATATTAATAAATATCCTGACGCACCCGAGCTTTATAATGGCAGTGAGCGATACCAACGAGTATGAGCTGAAGAAAGTGTCTCCATCCACATCCATCCATCATAAACGTACTCCACACGGCTCCGGGGGGTTAATAAAGGCCTTCTGAAGCGATGCATTTGTGTAAAAAAAATATCCATATTTAATAACAAGTTATGAAGTAAAATATCTAGCTTCTGCCAGTTAACTTATGAAGTACTTTCTTCGTAAGTTGAATACGGAAGACGGTCTGGCGGAAGCTAGATATTTTACTTCATAACTTGTTAAATATGGATGTTTTTTTACACAAACGCATCGCTTCGCTTCAGAAGGACTTTATTAACCCCCCGGAGCCGTGTGGAGTACGTTTATGATGGATGGATGTGGATGGAGGCAGTTTCTTCAGCTCATACTCATTGATCCCGTTCACTGCCATTATAAATCTCGGACGCGTCAGGATATTTAGAAAGAAGAAAGTCATATACACATAGGATGTCTTGAGGGTGAGTAAAGCTTGGGGTAATTTTCATTTGAACGTGAACTAATCCTTTAATACGAGTCAACAATGTTGGGGGTAACACATTACAAGTAACTTGAGTTACGTAATCAGATTACTTTTTCAAGTAACTAGTAAAGTAACGCATTACTTTTTCGATTTACAACAAAATATCTAAGTTACTTTTTCAAATAAGTAACGCAAGTTACTTTGTTTTCACATTTATTGACTGACACCTCTCCTGTCCCCAAGTTGAGAGAAATTGGGAGTAAGTGCAGAGGCGTTGTGTGCGCTAAGCATGATGGGTATAGTAATTCTAGACTAAATGTGAACATGCATTTACTCATTTCACTAAGTATTCCTCAAATTGAATAAAAACAGTGAAATGCAAACTCAGAATATGACCTGCAATAATTAAATATGTTAAATTACACAAATATACTTTATGTATTTAATCTCACTTTATTAAGCAATGTCTTTGCTGCTGACCTTCGATGATCCAATTCAACCGTACTAATAAGCAAAAATGACTTTAGATAAATAATCTCATTTTTTGTTTTTATTGCTGAAGTAAGAGTGTTGAACTTTCTTCTCCTGCATCCTATTCTTTTTCAATCCAGAATGGCAGCACAGCTGAAAGGTTTGTCTAAGCTCTACAGATTTGAATTTGCATTTCCTTCAGCCTGAGGCTTTTTCATTTCACTTTTGGAGTGAAAGGGCCTTTACATTTGATAAAAAGAGAACTTTTTTGTTATTAAAAAAACAGCAAGCCCAGCCTAGATGAGAAAAGGTAATGCAAAAGTAACATAACACATTACATTTCATGAAAAGTAACTAACACAATTAGTTACTTTTTTTAGAGAGTAACACAATATTGTAATGCTTTACTATTGTAATGCTTTACTAAGTAACTTTCCCCAACACTGTGAGTCTACAATTTAGTCCATGTAAAATAATTGACAATGTGTAGTAAATGTTGCCTTGTATGGAAGTTAATGTGTCATTCAGTAATAATTTAAGAAAATTAGCCTATACATCAATGAAACAATCAGTTTTAAAATGTCCAAGCACTAAGGTAAATAGATAAAATGAATTAACAATTTCATAGAAAGAAGATATTTTAAAGAATGTTGGTAACCAGTATTTTTTTTTTCCTACTATGGAAGTCAATGGGGTCCATCAACGGTTTGATTACCAACATTCTTCAAAATATCTTCTTCTGTGTTCAACAGAAGAAAGAAACTCATACAGGTTTGGAACAACTTGAAGGTGAGTAAATGATGACAGAATTTTCATTTTTGGGTGAACTATCCCTTTAAACAAGTGTAGTAATTTAGCTACAAACGGTCATCCTGGGCATTAGATGGCGATGCGGCGCCATGATCGTTTGCATCCTCAACATATAATATACAAGAAGCAGAACGCCGCTTCTGGTTATTATCTGAAACATGGCGCTGTCTAGTGTATTGAGGAATGAGTGTGCGGATTTCTCAGATCGCTTTGACCGGTCTCTTGCGCACGGTTGTGGCATCAACCAGACGGATCTCGGGTTTGGAGACGCATTGAACTTTGCCGTGAAGCCACTGGGTGAAGAGGGTGAACCGGAGAGAAAAATCGAGTTTCTTCACGGCACGACCACCTTAGCATTCAAAGTGAGTTCGTTTAGCCAGCAGCTAATAGCATAAGGCCAGTTTAAAAACTATTTTCTCTATCTTAACTTCAGTATCTCCATTACCTAACAACTATGACCCATTCAGAACCGTGTGTCTTTTATAAAACTGCCCTAATGTTTATACAGTGTCTGTAATGAAAAGACAAAGGCTAAAGGATGATTGACTAGAAAGATCACTGCTAAGTATAGCAGTGTTTACTCATTTAACTGGTTTATTAGCGCATTTCTATCGTATGAAAAGTGACATACACTGAATAATTAATGTTTTTTGTTTTTCAAGGACAGCGCCCCCATTCGTTTCAGTAACAAGAACCGCGAACTTGTGTGTCAAAACAGAGTTAAAACGTGTTTACAGTGCTGTGAAGTCTCTAAAAGTCTGTATGGAAGTTTAAAGTATTACAGTATGAATACATACAGACTCCAGCTTTGCTACAGTAAGCCAAAGTGAAGACTGTGAGAACAAGACACACAATGACACAGCAACTAATGTGCTTTTTCATTGTGGCCTATAGAGTAGGATAGGATCTATGTAATCCTGAGTAGATGATCTTGTCAGAATCTTATGCAGACATAAGATTACATTTATTAGTAGACCTAAAGTGAGTTTGGGTTATTGACAAATGTGTTGTCTGTTTGTAGCAACACTCTTTATATATGAGAATTCCTGTTCAGTTTTACACTACATGTAATTTAATGTCTTCACTGGCATAAAACTACTGGTCAAAAGTTTTTGAACAGAAAGATTTTTTAACGTTTTTAAAAGACATCTCTTCTGCTCACCAAGGCTTCATTTGTTTGATCCAAAATACAAAAACAGTAATATTGTGAAATATTTTTACAACTTAAAACAACTGTTTTCTATTTCAATATATTATAAAATACAATTTATTGCTGTGATGCAAAGCTGAATTTTTAGGGATCATTAACTCCAGTCTTCAGTTTCACATGATCCTTCTAATATGCTGATTTGCTGCTCAAGAAACATTTTTTATTATTATCAATGTTGAAAACAGCTGTGTACAATTTTTTTTCAGGATTATTTTATGAATAGAAAATTCAAAAGAACCGCATTTATCTGAAATATAAAGCTTTTTGCTTTTCGGAGCAGAGTAGGCTCTCGGAAAGGAGAGGTTTAGAGAGGCTGAATCTTCTAACAAACCGTTTTCTGACTCTTGGAGAAATGAAATGATGTGCAATGTATATTATGAGAAAAATAAAGTGTTTCTTGACCTTGGATGCATCGCAGAAGACCTCCAAAACAAATTTAGGAACCTTTAAAATAGCATAATAGTGGCACGTTAAAGTTATTACACATCAGCGTTTTGTTGTTTTTTGTGAAATAAAGCAAATTAAAATTTAAATGAATCATCATCAAAGTATTTCTCTCATCTGTCTCAGTTTCAGCATGGCGTCATTGTGGCTGTGGATTCCAGAGCGACAGCCGGCTCTTATATCGCTTCACAGACTGTGAAGAAGGTGATTGAAATCAACCCGTACCTGCTCGGCACTATGGCAGGAGGAGCCGCGGACTGCAGCTTCTGGGAGCGCCTGCTGGCCAGACAGTGCCGCATCTACGAGCTGCGCAACAAAGAGCGCATTTCAGTGGCAGCGGCCTCCAAGCTACTGGCTAACATGGTGTATCAGTACAAAGGCATGGGCCTCAGCATGGGCACGATGGTCTGCGGCTGGGACAAAAGAGGGCCAGGTAAATATCATAGTGGATTACGACTTGGTTAGGCAAAGTTGTAATTTTGTGTTGCGTTTGAACACACTAATATAAAATTCGGTAATATTTATTTTATTATATTATAATAATAAAAAAGTATAAATACTAGGGTTGTGATGATACACTTAGCTCATGAGACGAAACGATACACGATATTGAGTTCACGAGAATGAGGAGACCATATTTTTACACTATTTTTAAAGAAATCTTCAATGACAAATTGGAAAAATAGTCTTTTATTCGACTGAAAGTCACAAATTGCAAAACAATACAAGTGCATTTTGAAATGTCATGACTAATCTAGGGCTGTCACTAACAATTATTTTGACTATTAATCGAGTAACCGGACAATTATTTTTGACGATTAATCAAGTAATCGGACGATTATTTTGATGCTTAGTTAAGTAAACGGACGATTATTTTGGTGATTAATTGCGTAACCTGACGATTAATCGAGTGACCAGGCGACTATTTTGGTGATTATCCGAGTAACCGGACGATTATTTTAGCGGTTAATCAAGTAATATGTTGATTATTTTGCCGATTAATCAAGTAACCGGACAATTATTTTGATGATTAACCGAGTAACCGGGCGATTATTTTGACGATTAATTAAGTAATCAGTTGATTATTTTGTCGATCAATCGATTAATCGGTCGATTAATCGTCAAAATAATCGATCGATTAATCGACAAAATAATCAAGTAATTGGATTTTTGTGTGTGTGATTGTGGTAATAAAACTATACCCAAGTGAACAATAGCCTTTATAATTACTTAAAATACTTGTATAACAATGAGGAAATAATAATGGGTTCAAATAAAGTATCAAAAGCAAGTAACCATTTGGTTTCGTTGAACAACACTGTTGAAATACGTAATGTAATTTAATCAACTTATGTACATTGTGTATTCTTTTTAATATTGGCCAAACTACATTTAATTTAAATGTGTACTTAATCTTTAATATTTGGCTGCTTCTTTATGATAGAAATGCTACAGCCACTGAAATTTCTGGAACAAGAATATGTGGACATCAAAACACACAAACGCAGATCGAGGGTTTAAACTTTTATTTTGAAATTGCGATGAACAACAATGCGTGTATTTAGAAAAATATTGATGTGTTGGCATAGGCTTATAATGATTTACATTACAAATCCGATTAAATGGAGCATGTTTAATTCCTAGATGAATGATATAAGCAACCCAAACTCACAGCATATGTAGAGTCATAACTATATGTATAGTTTGTTAACCGAGCTGCAGAGCCACTCCACCTGTGTAAATGATAACAGCGTAACACTTTGCTATCAAACACAAAGCGTGTCAGACTTCATATGCGTTTTCAAATGCACGCTATTCATAGACCCAACCTGGTTAATATTCTCTTTATAAAATTGTCCTGTCAGCCCTGGGACTGAGGATTATGGTAATTACATATTTCGTAATGGTATTTACAATAATATTTGCTTTTAATTAAAGGTGGTTTTGTGATTTCGATTCCTTTCTGCTTCCATTAAAGGCGTTGAGCAGAAACATTCCAGCTGCAATCTGTTTGCATCTGGAATAGCTTTATGATGTAAAAGATTGTCAGAAGGGACCAATTTTTTTGTTTTGAATGATTGCTGCAGTTGGCATGGGGACAAATTATGTGATTATTTTCTCTGCTGATTTGACCCTGCCTTTCTGCTGAAACAGCTTTGTAAAAATAGCTCTATCGCCATAATTTCCTGCCAGACTCCAGCGGTAGCCGGAATCTGGTTTTAATATGCAGCACCATGGCTTTGTTTTTGAGATGAATCACAAACTTGCACATTAATGGACTCTCAAGACCTTTGCTTTTCTAGAAAATGATAAATGTCCTTTTTGTCTTAATTGGACATTGCATTTAGATCTATAAGAGGCTTTTAATCTAATGGTCTTAATGGTGAGCTCTGCCCATTTTCAGTTCATTTTGTTTCTTCCTAACATGAGGAGTGCAAGCCTAAATGAAGCAAAACTGACGGAGAGATAAATTACTGCTACAAAATGCGGTTCATACGCATGACTGTGCAAACCAGGGAGCTGGTTTAGCCAGTACCAGCAGATGGCGACATAGCGCTCTGTGATAGTGATGCATCCCTCAATTGCAGACACTGGGGTGTTGTAACAGCTCTACATCACGGCCAATGTGTTTAAAGAGGCCCTGCACAGTGACACAGTAATGGGAAATCAATATGCCGGTGACTGTGGGCCAGGAGGGAGCAACACCATGATGGACGCGGCTCTCAGCCAGGGCAATCGGGTCGCATGCAAAATCCCGTCAGCTCAATCAATTGGGGTTTATGCGGCGACACAGGCTAGCGTGGCCCCAAAAAAACAACCTTTGCCTGGCAGGCAAACAAAACTACGTGGTAAATCTTCCAATCAATTTTGCAAGTAATGATTGCTGTTAGAAGTTCGATAGCAGCACTGACTGTTACAATGCGTTGTGATTCAATAGAGAGGTAAATGTTGTGCAAATTAAATCAATCTTGATTAAACAGCACATTTACTGCCTTAACAATGTCTGGCACTCTTATTCCTGTGATTAAGTGTCGGTTTGCTGTGAGGAATAAATTTAATAAACTGTGACATGATTCTGACAAACATGGTGATAATGAAATTTATTGCAGTGCATCTTCTGTTGAGACCACTGTTGACGCCCCACAGCTTTAGCCCTTTAGCCCTTCTACAGATGCGTTCTCTCTTTGCTGGTTGAGTTATGGACTCCGTTTACAACTGGTATTAAAATTAATTTGTGATTCAATCACAGTGGGGTCCAAATGTTGTGTGATTCAATCGCCTACTGTTATCATTTAAAGGGTTAGTTGTCACAAAAATGAAATTTCTGTCATTTATTACTCACCGTCATGTTGTTCCACACCTGTAAGACCTTCGTTCATCTTCGGAACACAAATTAAGATATTTTTGATAATTCAAGAGATTTTTTTTTTTAATCCTCAATAGAAAGCAACGAAATGACCACATTCAAGGTCCAGAAAAGTAGTAAAAACATCGTTAAAATAGTCGACGTGACTGCAGTGGTTCAACCTTAATGTTATGAAGTGACGAGAATACTTTTTGTGTGCAAAAACAAAACAAAAACGACTTTATTCAACAAATTCATCTCTCCTCTGTCAGTCTCCTACGCTATTTTCGTTGCAGTTCTTCCAGGTTCTACGTCCGAACGCCGGCTTAGTATTGGCCGACGCATGCGTGTGATGCTGACGCAGGGGCCGGCCAATACTGAGCTGGCGTTCGGACGTAAACACAGAAGCGCTGCACTGTAAGGATAATGACAGGAAGGAGAAGAAATTGTTGAATAAATTCGTTATTTTTGTGTTTTTGTTTTTTAGTCACGGTGACTATTTTAGCAATGTCTTTAATACCTTTCTGGACCTTGAATGTGGTAATTATGTTGCTTTCTATGGGGGATAAAAAAAAAACCTTAGATTTCATCAAAAATATCTTAATTTGTGTTCTGAAGATGAACGGTCTTATGGGTTTGAAATGTCACAAGGGTGAGTACGTAATGATAGAAATTTCATTTTTGGGTCAACTAACCCTTTAAGATTTGAGCTAAAACAAGTTTTAACCTTATTCGGGTATGTGCGACTTTAAAAGACCATGGGCCAGATTTACTAACAGCTTGTGCCTGCGCAAACCCTCTTTTGGTGTTAAAAAATGATTGCCAGGATTAGCTAAAGACGCGCAGTGAAAAATTAGAGCTGGACAGGGCTATTTTTGCGGCTGACCTTGTTGCATATGAATTTGTAGGGAGTTTCCCTTTCAGATGCAAAAATTTATGGGAGGAGAGTATTTAAATGAATTATGCAAGGTGACTTACTAAGGTTTAAGCTATTCAATTAACTGATATTTGCGCCATTATTTACCGCCCAAAAAAAATTATTTACTGCTCTTGGTAGATTGTGTTGTTCATTATGGAAATAAACAACACAATCTGTGTTCATTAATAAACAAGCTGCGTCTGTGTTCATTAATACGCGCGTTATCAGTAGATCACGCGCAGAACGGTCCACTCCCATCGGCGCTTTTTTGGAATTGCGCTCACGCTGTTTAGTAAATCTGGCCCTATATAAGACTAAATAGGGCAGTCGTGGCCTAATGGTTAGAGAGTCAGACCGGAAACCCAAAGGTTGTGGGTTCGAGTCTCAATACCAGTGTGGTGAAAAATCGACCCCATACTTGGCCTTCACATTTCACTTAAATAACACTCTTACCATCATGTATGATATGCATGAAGTGATTACATGAGATGCATGTTGAGACGCAGGCGTTTACAAGGCCAAACAATTCAAGAAAGTGTTTCACTCTAAAATCACCAGTTATGGTCTATTTTCTTTTGTTCTCCGATGGCTTGTTGTGCACCTACTCTGAACGCATAGACAACTTCTGTCCTGCAAGGAGCTGCAAATATCAACAGGACTTCTGTCTTAAAGACGTATGAAGTTCTTTCAACTGCCATCTCATGTTCTGTAGACACAGACTGCCGATGTGCATGCATGCTTGGACGTCTGTACACAGAGTTGCTTTGCTTTCTGAGCAGCTGTGCTCATCAGCGGCACTCTTAACCAACCATGGCTGTGTGACAATCAGCAGAGCAGTCAGCCAATCACCTGTGTATATTCCTTCCTTTTGTCTTGAAGTTGCCATTCATACATGCAGACAGCCGCTCTTTCAGCCTAACTGCCTGTCACCTTTGTGATGGAGTGCGAGGTGTCTGGCTGTCGTAACATCCCGAGATCGCTCCCGCTTCGGCGCCTCTGCTTTACGAGGGCTCGCAAATTCAAGTGCCTCTTTTGTTCACCTTTACTTCCCCACCCTTTCTCAGCGACGCAGGTAGCATGCAACGTCCGTTGTGTGATAAAACGATCCCAGGTGTTGTACGTTTAAAAAAAAAAAATTCCAGTCTGCTGAAGTACCCCCGCACTCCGCTTCTAATGAGAACCGGTGCCTTGCGGCTGAAAGAGACGTCCTATTGCATTTTTAACCTGTTTTTAGTCGTCACACTTGGCTCTACAAAATGGTAAATTACCTTGCATATATTCAGGGAGCTGTAACGATTATCAGGTCGAGCTAACGATGCGTACAGAGGGTGTAATTTGCTTGTTGAAGACGTCTGAGCCTCACTTCCTCAGATTGTCCTTAAAATGCCTCAGTGAGCTGATTTTGGGGTCCTTGAACTTTACTCAAACTTTCCAGAGAGCAAAAAGGAGTATTTTAGGTGGCGTTTTTAAGTACTGGTGATGTTCTTCGCATTGCAATCAGACTAACCCACTCACTCATTAAAGGGATAGTGCACCTAAGAGGGCTGCACGATTGAAGAAAAATTGAAATGTCATAACTTGTTGGATTATGCAATAATGCTTTAAGTGTTTAAAATCAATTTGATATAATAGAATCAACATGTTTCAAGTTCTCTTCGTGCCTTGGGCTGACTCATCTTGTCCGACTAGTAGGGGGCTGCATCAGAAAACTGAAAATGCTGCCTTCAGAGGACGCAGTTCAAGGTAGGAAGGCATGAAGGCCCGTCCGAATCCAAAGTATTCCTTCATCTGATCGATTATTGAAGGCAGTATTGATGTATCCTTCACTGCCTTTGATATCGCACAATCCTGTGCTTTCCATTCTGTGACAGTGGAGCTAAAAAAATAAACATGAAGTGAAGATGAAGTTTTTGACCATTGTTTTCCACTTTTGATGTAATTTCTAGCGAGAAATTACTATTGTAGTACTTAAATATTCACTTAGTTATTACCAAAGCCGCGCTATTTTGCTGTAGATCATTAAACCGTTAAGCTGCCTCAGAAGTCTGTCCGAAATCAGTTTCGTGAGGTACCTTCATGCGCAAACGCTGCCTTACAAGTCATTGCCTGATAGGGTAGCGAGGCAACAAGTCAGCTGCCTAAGTTTTTGGATGCAGCCGGGGTGATACACTCACGATTCGATATAAATCACGATACTGAACTCACGATACGATTGTAATCGCTGGAAAGCGTGTCAAAATGACTATTCTCAAACTGTAAATGGTTAGTTCATGCAAAAATTTAAATTCTGCATTTACTCACACTCATGTTGTTTTTGCGCGTCATGCGAGCATGTGAACATCCGTGTTTACTACAGTATGCGCATTGTTTTGTTGTAAATCTGTTCATATAAAGCCATTTTGTCTTTTTAGAAGACTTGCATTAGACCACTTGATTTATTATTTTTATGATGCCTTTATGACATTTTTTTTGGATCTTTTAAGTTTGAGGTATGGAGTTCAAATGAAGGAACAGAAATCTCTCAGCTTTCATAAAAAAAAAAAAAATAAGTTGAACAAAAATCTTATAGGTTTGAAATGACGAGGGTAAATACATGATAAATGATAAATACATGATGACAATTTACATTTTTGGATGAATTATACCTTATAAATGTAGTAAGCTGAGTCTTGGATAAAACTAACTCTGTATCGTTTACATCAGAAATGCATATCGTTGCATTTTTATATCGTTATATCTCAATCTAGTGATGTATTGTTACACCCCTACTAACTAGTTTGGTATGAGAGCGTCACAACAGCTTGTTGTCGTCTTGAATACTTCATCGCAGCGAAAAACACTCACGCCGTGCTCTAACCAGACGCGATGCGATAAGATTCCAGCGACGAGCAATTTGACTGTCCACACTAGACACGATGCGGCAATGAGAAGCGATAAAATCAATCAAAAACCACAGCCAATCAGAAGAGAGTGTTGGCGGGCTCTCAGCAAGAGCACAACAGACACCATGGGCAAGTACATGGTAAAATTTATAAATATTACACCATTTAAACATTATTTAAAGTACATATAGAGTGACTGAACCAATCTTTGTCATAGAATATGCTTGTTTGTGCGCTTTGAGTTGACAGTTTGAACGTTCTTGTGCCCATTTATTCATTTTCAAGATCTGAGGTGATTTAGCCAGTGTTGTTTTCAGTACAGCTAAAAAGCTGGGAACACAGAATGATATTCAAACTCATATTAGATGCTTTTAACATTAAATAAAGCACATAAACAGTACCTGATATTATCATTGCCATTCTTTGTGTTGCTGTTCCAGCCACGACCTCGCGGAGAAATAGAAACCGTTTCTAAAATAGAATCGTTGCGTGTCGCCATCGCGGCTGGTTAGGACAAAATCTCTGATTAACATGGAAAAGATAGCTTTTATCGCATGTCACGGCGTCGCGTCTGGTTAGGACACGTTGTCACTCAAAGGCTGCATCCGAAAACTTAGGCAGCTGACTTGTTACCTCACTACCTTATAGGCAGTGACTTTGCAGGCAGAGTTTGTGCATAAAGGTACCTCATGAATCTGATTTCAGACAGACTTCTGAGGCAGCGTTACGGTTTAATGATCTACAGCAAAATAGAGCAAGCTTTGGTGATAACTAAACAAGTATTTAATTTCTGGTCATGGAATTTCTGGAATATCATGGAATTTTAAAAGGTCTATTCCAGACATTGAAAGTCAGGGAATTCTATTTTTTTTTTTTTTTTGTCCAAGTCATGGAATATCAGGGATTTTTGTTTGTCTCTTTAAATTTTAGTTTCCATTTATCAAAATGTAATTTTTCTATAGCGCATTTTTTTTATTGCGTTGTTTCACGTGTTTTGAGTATTGTTATGATTAGGCTATTTTTCAGCGGCATTTTATTCCCTTCCCGCTTGTCAACTTAAGTCAAATACAGTCACCTGTACCTGTTAACTAAGGCAAACATGCCAGGATTTCAAATTTCAAGAGCTTTGGCTACAAAATGACCACTTTAAAGACTGTCCTAACCAGCCGCGACACGACAAAGGATTCTATTTTTGAAATGGTTTCTATATTTCTGGGATTTTGCAGCTAATAGTTCAGGACATAGAGAGGGAACAAGGGCATAAATGCACAAAGAAAGGTATTTATTACCTACAGTTTGAACATTCTTGTTTCCTTTTATTTCTTTTCAAACTCTGAGGTAAATTATCCATTGTTGCTCTCATAGTGGTTATTAAAGTCATGCAAAATGATATTCAAGCTCAAACTATTTTAATATTAAGCAAAGCTCAAACAAGTGTATTTCATGACAAAGATTATATCAGTCACTGAGTATGTGTTTTGAATAATGTTTTATGGTTTAATTTTGTTTAATTTCGTTTGGTTTTCTTGTTTAGCTGCGAACAGAGCCCGGCCACACGCTGTTATGATTGGCTGTGAAGAAATGAAAAGACTGAATGATGAACTTGATGAGAAACAGAAAATCCTCTAAAGCGTTTAACCCCTGAAAGCATAAAAACTATAAATTAATTTCTGTAGAAATAGTACAGAAAAATATCAAAGTGCATTTAACAGGTGAAAGCACAAAAAAAAAGTAGTGTTTAACTTAGTTTTGTACTAAAAATGTCTTTGAGCAAGTAAATAAAGCTTGCAAATGGATGGATTTAAAATGCTGTCTGTGGCTGATTTTTGTCTGCTCAGTGCTCAGCACAACAGCGGCCTGTTTTTCCGTTCATTATAGGTCATGGAAATTCAGCGTTTTAGTCAGTGAAAGTCAGGGAATTTGACATTTGGCTTAGAGTGGGAACCCTGTAATTTCTCGCTAGAAATGACATCAGAAGTGGAAAACGTTGGTCAAAAACGTACATTTACACACAAACTGACCACCAACTGCAACTTTCAGATGCCATCTTTATTTTTCTAGCTCAACTGTCACCGAATGGAACGCATAGGATTGTGGGATATCAAAGGCAGTGAAGGATACATCTATGCTGCTTTCAAAAATCGATCAGATGAAGGGATCTCAGGAGACAGGAAGTGAAGCTGCCTTGATGCCTTCCTACCTTGGAATGCGTCCTCCGAAGGCAGCATTTTTAAGTTTTCGGATGCAGCCAAAGTAACAGTTGTGTTTATGCTATCTGCGTCGACCTACAACTTTGACATTACATAACTTTTTGAAGTATTAAAATTCATTCAGTTATTGCCCACATTGCGATATGCACTATCACCAAAAAATAATTTACTCAACCTCATGTTGTTTCAAACCTGTATGACTTTCTTTCCTCTGCAAAACACAAAAGAAATGTTGCTTGTTTTCTTTTGAGTCAAATGTTGTTTTGCTAACTTTTATTGTGTGGATAAAATCAGTTGAAACACTCTTCAAAATATCTTTTATGTTCCAAAAGGTGAGTAAATGATGACGGTACTTATTTTTGGGTGAACTATCCGGTAAACCTTCCATCTGCAGCGTGGTTCTGCTCTAGCACAGATGGGACGTAGTCACCATTACTGTAGGAGTGCGTTTTGTCATAGAGCAGCCTTGAAACTTGCCCTGCTGCTGGACCAGACAGTGACCCACCAGTTCACCAAGTGTGATTTGCGTCGTCCATCATGTTTGGGGAGAGGTCAGGTCTTCAGGTATAGATCAATAATTAATTCTGGTGTTTTTGGAGCGATCAATAGCACCTCAGGCGGTGCCCTGGGTTGGATGCTTTGTTTGCTTGTGCCTGGTCAGTAGCTTGCTTAATATTAGCATGATGTAAGCTCTTTTTCTGTAATTTTTCCTTCTTTTTTTCCTTCCTGCTTTTATGTAACCCCAAGACAGAGCTCCAGCTATAACGAGCATTTGGCTGTCAGGAAAAAAAATAGTAAACCAACTGTTTCCCATGATTCCTTTTCTCACATGTACATGGAGATGGATTTGACCTTGTATAGGTCAGAGCATTATTTATGTTCATAACATTACATCGATCTACTGAATTCTCTCTTAAGGGTTTTGCTGCTGCTTTTTTTACCGCTTTCATCTTTCGTGGAGGCGCCTTCCTCTTTAACAGCGGGATGTAAAGCAGTACTGATGGTCTCTCTCTTCCTCTTCCTTCTGCTTTCCTCTGATCACAGGTCTCTACTACGTGGACTCAGAGGGCAACCGCGTGTGCGGAGACCTGTTTGCAGTTGGTTCGGGGTCCATGTACGCCTACGGTGTCGTCGACAGCGGCCTTCGCTACGACATGACCATAGAGGAAGCCTGCGACCTGGGCCGCCGCGCCATCTACCAAGCTACCTACCGTGACGCCTACAGCGGAGGCCAAGTCAACCTCTACCGCGTCCACGGCGAGGGCTGGGAAAGGGTCTCTCAGGAAGACGTGCTTCAGCTGCACCTTAAATACCAGAGCGAGAAAGCATAGAGGAAGGGGTTGGGTGGAGAAAAGGGATGAGGGAAGAGGCCACAGCGTCAATTGAGTTTCAAAAGGAAGGGTGAGACCGGTCAGGCGAAGAACGAATAGCAGATTAACGATATAACCTGAAAGGCACTTCAGTTAACTTAATGAAATCAGATCTGCTTCCAGGAAAGTTAATGCCAACTCTTTTGTAAGAGCTGGCTCGTCTGCGCATGAGAAACGCAAGCAAAGCTGTCTCTCTCTCTTCCTCTCATCTCTTTCTCTTGAAGTTAGATCAATTTCCGTTATATTTCTCACGTATGTTATTCGTCGAGTTTTCAGCCACAGTTTCAGTAGTATTACAACCCCATCCATTGCAGTTCCACTTGTTGTTTGTGATTATAAAATAAGGGGGCGCTGTATCCCAGTGGACACGATGACAAGCCAAAACTCCAGTTGGCCAGATCTCGCTGAGTGGGAGTGGGCTTCTGTTCTTCTCATCTCACATGTATCTGCAGTTACCACAGTTACTAACACTATTCTCAATAAAACCTCAGATTTTTGCTATTTAAGTGTTTTTTTTTTCTCTTGATCCTGATGTATTGGTTGGTAAGTGTTTTGACGGGTGTTCACAAGTTGTGCAGCGGATCTAAAATGAGCTTGAAACTTGAGTCACACCTAATGTATGAATGTCATTGCATTAGATGATAAAATATCAAACCAGCAGCATCTGCAAAGTGCCAACAAATAATGCTGTATCTTTTCTCAGAGCTGTACTTTTCTTGTTTAGTTACTTTTAGGCAACTTCTCCAAACATCTTTTTTAGTTAGGGCTGCATGATGAAAATAATTTATTATGTAAAAACATGGAACCCTCTGGTCCTCTTGGGTCAAAAATGACCGAAAAACTTTTGAAATTTTACTTTTTTTTTTTTTTTGCTTCATTGGAATGGAATGACACTTGATGACGTTTGTTAGATTAGCTATGTGAACACAAAAAAAAAAAAATCATGGACATGATTCGGATATGAAAAAGGGTTGAAATAAAAGTCACACTTGGCTCCTTCATGGTCAAAAATTACCGACATAGGAAATGAATGTGAAATATTCAGAGAATCTTTTGGTGGTACAAACTATAATTCAGCCACTGTGCAGAAAAAAAGTGCACCGCAATGAAGAGGGGTCACTCTAAATTGTCAAGAGTGCAAAATAGACACACACACACACACACACACATACATATATATATATATAATATATGAACTAGCGCGACTTATAGCATCAAGGATACAAGAATACAAAACAGACACACACACAACACACACTATCATACACACAAATGAACCGGTGTGGCTGTAACAGTATGGTAAAATTGAGCCAAAGGCTCAAATAAGAGGTTGAAATCAGATCAGACCCAGATTTATTAAGCTGTGATAAAACATACATGTTCATTTTTGCTACATTTTTATTGAATTTTGATGTGTGTAACAAAATGTCCTCTGTGTTCAGGTTTGACTGTAGTAAAATTAATGCAAAAACTGACTTCAAATCAACATTTTAAGCAAAAAAATCTAAACCTTGATAAAAAGTAGTCTGAGAATGTCTAGGTATAAATCCAAATCCACATCTTAAAGGGTTAGTTCACCCAAAAATGAAATTTCTGTCATTAATTACTCACCCTCATGTCGTTCCACACCTGTAAGACCTTCGTTCATCTTCTGAACACAAATTAAGATATTTTTGATAAAATCCGATGGTTCAGTGAGGCCTGCATTGACTAACACTTGAACCATTGAAATTTCGAAACACTTATGACGTAACGAAGCCTCGTTTACTGAAATCATGTGACTTTGGCAGTTTGATACACGCTCCGAACCACTGATTCGAAACAAAAGATTCGTAAAGCTTTGAAGCTTCATGAAGCAGTGTTTTGAAATCGCCCATCACTAGATATTGTTGAATAAAGTCGTTATTTTGTTTTTTTGGTGCACAAAAAGTATTCTCGTCGCTTCATAACATTAAGGTTGAACCACTGTAGTCACATGAACTGTTTTAAATATGTCTTTAGTAGCTTTCTGGGCATTGAAAGTGTTCATTATCTTGCTGTCAATGGAGGCCTCACTGAGCCATCGGATTTCATCAAAAATATCTTAATTTGTGTTCTGAAGATGAACGAAGGTCTTACAGGTGTGGAACGACATGAGGGTGAGTAATTAATGACAGAATTAAAATTTTTGGGTGAACTAACCTTTTAATAATAAGTATTTATGTCTAAAAACCACTAGAGAATTTTTAAGCCACTTTATATAGAACTGTACAGTAATCTAGAGGTTACACCCTGGCATTACATAGGTTTTTCTTTTTTTAATCCCACCAGATGGCAATAACCTACCTTCAATCTACCTTGGATTTTAAATGCCTTGTCTCTATTTTAACATAGAATACTGCTTTAATTGAAAAATAATTTAAAAATATATTAGAAAAACAATTGTGTTATTTTCAATGGGAAAAAAATAGCTAATAAAAGTATTGCATAATATCATAAAATACCCTCAAAATTTTAAATAATAATCAAAATGAAAAACAAAAATACATTACATTGATTATCCTGAAAAACAAAAAAGTTACATTTAATGGCTTCGGTCTGTTTTGACCGCGAAGAAGTGTTGCCCCTAAACGAAGAGGACCAGAGGGTTAAAATGAAAAAGAAAAGAAAAAAGCCCACAAGAAATCAATTCCTCAATTACTATTGTTTTATTGAAGAACAAACAGTATCATTAATATCCTGGAACCACAAAATGAATCATGGTTCATGATTCCCAAGTTTCTATTGTCATAATTACAGCAGAAATATCAGAGAAAATATCTTAGTCAGTTTATGGCAGACCTTGTATTAGACAATGGGGGACCTTTCAGTCAAAAAGGTTGAGAACAACGGGTTTAATTACTGTGTTGTGCTATTTTTCATTAAAATAAATGCCACTTGGTTTGATATTTTATCAAATTAGGGTTGCCAATTAAATTGTGATTAATTATACACAAAAATGTGTTGGCAAAAATTAACGCAATTAATCATGCCCCCTGACCCGTGTGTAAATTCCTTTTGGGATTTTCTTACTTTCGGAGCAGTTGAAGCTTGAAATACCACCATCATGTTTTTGCCACAATGTTATGTATCTTTTGAATTTATCAATATTTTCTGTGAAAAGCCTCCAAATTAAATGGTTTGCTCTTAAACGGGATTAAATTGGTATATTGTGTAATTGAAAGCAGTGCCATTCCTACATTTGTGTCCAACTACATTTCGGGGACACTGTATCTATTCTGATTGTATTTCTAGGAGAACTTTTTAATATCTCAGATGGCTTAAAAAAAACTATTTTTCGTAATGGGATTCGCTTCGGCCATCTTGCCCATTTGTCTCCATCAGCACAGGAACTCTGAATATTTTCCTCTTCACTTTTGCCTGAGGCCCTGTTTTAAGTGTCTTACTTTTTCCTTCCTCTTGCCATCACTGCTTCGTAATAGTATTTTAGAGATGCAAATAGTGCATTTTGTCTTTGTCTGCATTGCTCTTGTCTTGTGGGCTATTAGTGCTTGCGCTTGCTGAACAGAAGTAAACAATCTCGGACACCTTAAGCTGACAAGGAAAATAGCAATTGTATTTTGTGCTGTTTTGCAATCGTCCTCAGGCCTTCGGGTCTATGGACTCAGTCCTTGGTTGTCTTTTTTTTAATTAGAGGGAGAATTTATTTCTGATTTTCATTTCAGCACATCTAGTTTCCCAACACCAGATGTGCTCTATCACGTTGTTTTACAATGCGAGGATTCGCTGTAGACCCCCTCAGTAGTTTTATAGCTGAAAATAAACACTAATAAAGGCTATGGGACGATGTGGTGGCCCTGAGCCCCAATGATTGTTAAAAACTAGTTTCACAGGTGGCTAGTTAGCAGATGGAAAGCAAATGGGATTTCAATAAATGTAAATGGGGAGTTCTTCTCCATTACTTTGCTTGGAGAAAATGAAGAGATGTGAGAGTTGCTTACGACATCACTACAAATCACATTTACTAATCATGTTTTTGAAGTAATTTCGTTGCAAAACATCTGCAGCATCGAAGACATATTTGTTTTGAGTGGTGAAATGAGATGTTGGGCAGGTCATTCTTGAAAGCACTTTGAATACTCATCAACTGCCTTAATTATCCATAATGGTTATAGCTTTTAGAAAATGCAATTCACATGCATTCTAGCAAAATATTGTTGTGGGGTGCATTGCACTGGTTAGCCTTGATGACCCAGTTACCATTTGTCTCTCTCATAAGTAATTTGTATAAACCTGCACTTCATGGTCTAAAAATGTAGGAAGAGCTACTTGAAATTTCAGTACCAGCAGTGTGCTTGCTGATATTTATGGATCATCTTCACACTATTTCTCCTATGATTCAACAAGCATTGTGATTCAATCCATGTAAGTCTGTAGTGATTTGGATAGTCAAACTGTATCTTAACCAAAGCCAAAATGAAGAATAGGATTGTGTGAGAGACCAGCTGGTTATTTTGTTAGGTGCCAGCGAGATGATTTTCACAGTGTCAAAAAATAACCCCAATGCACCCACGTGCCACCATCTGTCAGGTGGCCATAGCATACATGATAAACCTCTCTTGCTTTAGTTTGAATTGCTCTGAAGTGAATTAAAATTTCACAGTATATCCTGATTAGACCGGCTTAAGATGTTTTGCTGGTATTCGCCTGATGAGGCTGCTCTTATTAGAGGCACTTTTCAGCTGGGAGACCAGCTTAAACCAGCTAAGACCAGCAAATCATCTTCTCCATATGCCAACACAGAAAATGTTTTTAAAGGGGACCTATAATGCCCCTGTTCACAAGATGTGATATAAGTCTCTGGTGTCCCCAGAATGTGTCTGTGAAGTTTCAGCTCAAAATACCCCACAGATCATTTATTATAGCTTGTCAAATTTGCCCCTATTTGGGTGTGAGCAAAAACACGCCGTTTTTGTTTGTGTCCCTTTAAATGCAAATGAGCTGCTGCTCCCAGCCGCTTTCCAAAACAGGGCGGAGCTTTAACAGCTCGCGCTTCGGTTGCTCAACAACAACAAAGCTGGAGAATCTCACGCAGCCAAAATGAGGATTGTCAGTAACGGTGTTCAGCCTTACATTGTTCAAACCGGAGTCGGACACTGATGGAGAGACTCAGGAAGAAGTTACAACTTTTGGAATGAAACTGGACGTTTCTGAATGGTTAGTGGATAAATTTATGTGGTTGCTGTGGAGTTGATTCAACTCAATGCTTAGGAAGCTTGCAACACTTGCCCCGCCTCCGAGTTCTTCTGATTGGTCCACTGTTTTGGAGCTGACATTGATGAGCGGCGCTGCGTGTAAAAGTTGAAATTCTTTTAACTTGGCACAGCATCTTAAAAACGCAGCGCTCATGTGCGAGGTGCTGCAAAAGATGCGAGACGCGAGAGTAACGGTCACGTTGCGTTCACATGGGGCGTCGGCGTCAACGCGTAGGGCATCTGAAGCTTGAGCTGACACGACCGTCATAGTACAACAGCCAATCACATTACTTTCCCGATGCCTGCGTTGGCGGCTGAAAAGAAATCTTCAACTTCGAGTGAAGTGACGCAACGGAACCCACAATTCAGTTCGGCAATGCATGACGTCACCCATTCAAAGTAAATGAGAAGCGTTAACGCCGACGCCCCAGCGTTATGCACATCCATCTAGCACATTTACATAGAAAAACAATGGAAAAGTAGCGCATTGGAATAGAAAAACGCGTTCTGTGTGAACGGCCCCTAACTAAAGTTAAAAAAGTGAAATCATAATCAAGGACCGCTTTAACACTTTGATTTTCTTTCTCCTGGTCAGGTTGGTCTATTGGTTGGTTTTATTTGGCGATCATCTTAAACCAACTAAGACCAGCATAGACCTGCTAAAACCTGCAACTATCAAATCAGATTCCCTGGTCTTTAGGATGGTCTAGCAGATTTTAGACGCTTTTTAGATATTCACCGTGCTGATCTTAAATGGATTCCTGCTCTCAGTCCGGTCAGGCTGGTGTGTTAGCTGGTTTTACAGTGGTTCTGGACACACTTCAACTGGTCAGGCTGTGAGATCTTTAATCAGTTTTTTTCAGCAGTACAGAATGGATGCCAGCTAAGACCGGCAAACTATCAAGCTTTGGTCAGGCTAAGCCTCACAATTTGTTTGCAGGTTTCTCTTCAAAAAACAAAATGTAATTCCTTCTGGAAGATGTGAGCATAAAACGGGGTTTTTTTCCACTTCTGAAGCTGTTCCCGGATCGAAAACAAATGAGAGGTCAATTTGGCAGGAAATCACTCTCGGTCCGATACAGTGTCCGCCTAAAGACTCTCGAGACTTTGTGTAATCAGCGTGCTTCAGTCCTTGAGCTCGCGCCTCGTGTAATTGCGTTTGGTGCCACTCGCGCATCCTTCTCCCCCCCCGACCCGCGCGCGTGAGGAGGCTGCCGCTCTCGCCTTGCCGTTTTTTATCTCTGCGCGCGACTGACACGCGCTTGTCATTCATGTTGCGTACCCCATTTGCTCTCTCCTTCCGTTTCATAATAATGTTTCATTAATTGCGGTTGTGCTCATTAATTCTATCTGTCTGTCTGTCTGGGACAATATGTTGATTAAGCAGCGTTTCACACCTAATTAAGGGGGTTAGCAGCAGCGTTTTTAAGCCTGGGTTATGAAACCCTGCCCTAGAGACATGACAACCAATCATACACCGCTTCAGTTCTCATCTCATTAAATATTCATATAAAAGTCAGTCAGAAACTTTCACGCTGTGTTTAGAGGGGAACCGTTAAAACTTTTGTGCAGCGACACCAAACATGTAAATTGGAGTGAAGAGACACTATTTTTGCTGCATGTTTTAAAATACTTAAAGGATATTCTGAGGTCAGTAAAAGTTAAGCTCAGTTGAAAACATTTATGACAAGGTTGATCGATTTTTGGAGGATTTAAAGCAAATGTTGAAGATTAGGCCTAGAATTTTGTAAAAACATTAATTATTCTATTAAAACGTGTATATTCATCTTTAAAACTGTTCAGCTGTACTAATACCATCCTTTTACAGGCATTTTAAGTTACATTGTCATGATGACGTTGTAAAATCGAACTTCACACAAAAAAGTTTAGTGAGCATTTACACTAAAACCATGCACAATTTGTTCAAGTAATTATTTAACTAATATTTTAATGTTTACGGAATGGCCTTATTCACTTCAACTGTAAGTGCCTCACTGAAACCCAGACTTTTTTCTTTTTTAAAAAAAGATGTGTTTTAATCAACATTATGCACATGTGCTGTCAATTTAGCTTAACTTGTTCTAAACCTAGAACATCTCTTTAAGTCTTCTGAGAGCTACAGCTATAATTTTCCAGAGCAAATCAACAACATTTTCACAGATGGACAAGCAGTTAAAACAGTTTGCATGCTCATTGCATGCTGTGTTTGTTCAATCAGTGTTATCAACCTTATAAATATGCAAATAACAACTTTAATCCAGGGTTTACAAATGTGCAGTGTATCTTGAAACTTGCCTAGATTAATTAGTAACCCAGGGTGAAGAATAAACACTGTAAAACAAGGCAACCTTACTGGTAAAACTTTATTTTAAGGTGACATAGTTACACATTACTACATGTACTTACTATAGTAATAACAGTAAATTATGCATAATTACAAGTAACTAACCCTAAACCAAACCATAACTGTAACTCTATAGTAAGTACATGTAGTTAATTAATAGTAGAGCGGGGTCAGCGCATGCTGAGGCGCACAGTGCGCAGAAGTTGCCAACTTTCTGCAGAGTCAATAGCTACAGACCTCCAAACTTCATGTGGCCTTCAGATTAGCTCAGGAACAGTGCGTAGAGAGCTTCATGGAATGGGTTTCCATGGCCGAGCAGCTGCATCCAAGCCTTACATCACCAAATGCAATGCAAAGCGTCGGATGCAGTGGTGTAAAGCACACCGCCACTGGACTCTAGAGCAGTGGAGACGTGTTCTCTGAAGTGACGAATCACACTTCTCTGTCTGGCAATCCGATGGATGAGTCTGGGTTTGGCGGTTGCCAGGAGAACGTTACTTGCCTGACTGCATTGTGCCAAGTGTAAAGTTTGGTGGAGGGGGATTATGGTGTGGGGTTGTTTTTCAGGGGTTGGGCTTGGCCCCTTAGTTCCAGTGAAAGGAACTCTTAATGCTTCAGCATACCAAGACATTTTGGACAATTTCATGCTCCCAACTTTGTGGGAACAGTTTGGGGATGGCCCTTCCTGTTCCAACATGACTGCGCACCAGTGCACAAAGCAAGGTCCATAAAGACATGGATGAGTGAGTTTGGTGTGGAGGAACTTGACTGGCCTGCACAGAGTCCTGACCTCAACCTGATAGAACACCTTTGGGATGAATTAGAGCGGAGACTGCGAGCCAGGCCTTCTCGCCAACATCACTGCCTGACCTCACAAATGGACTTCTAGAAGAATGGTCAAAAATTCCCATAAACACACTCCTAAACCTTGTGGAAAGCCTTCCCAGAAGAGTTGAGGCTGTAATAGCTGCAAAGGGTGGGCCAACTCCATATTAAACCCTACGGATTAAGAATGGGATGTCATTAAAGTTGTAATGTGCACATAAGGGCAAGCGTCCCAAAACTTTTGGCAATATAGTGTATATATATAAATATACACCGATCAGGCATAACATTATGACCACCTTCCTAATATTGTGTTGTTCCCCCTTTGGCTGCCAAAACAGCCCTGACCCGTCGAGGCATGGACTCCACTAGACCCCTGAAGGTGTGCTGTGGTATCTGGCACCAAGATGTTAGCAGCAGATCTTTTAAGTCCTGGAAGTTGTGAGGTGGGGCCTTCATGGATTGGACTTGTTTTTTCAGCACATCCCACAGATGCTTGATTGGATTGAGATCTGGGGAATTTGGAGGCCAAGTCAACACCTCAAACTCGTTGTTGTGCTCCTCAAACCATTCCTGAACCATTTTGTCTTTGTGGCAGAGCACATTATCCTGCTGAAAGAGGCCACAGCCACCAGGGAATACCGTTTCCATGAAAGGGTGTACATGGTCTGCAACAATGCTTAGGTAGGTGGTACGTGTCAAAGTAACATCCACATGGATGGCAGGATCCAAGGTTCCCAGCAGAACATCCGCCAACTCCGCCGGCTTGCCTTCTTCCCATAGTGCATCCTGGTGCCATGTGTTCCCCAGGTAAGCGACGCACACGCACCCGGCCATCCACGTGATGTAAAAGAAAACATGATTCATCAGACCAGGCCACCTTCTTCCATTGCTCTTTGGTCCAGTTCTGATGCTCACGTGTCCAATGTTGTCTCTTTCGGCGGTGGACAGGGGTCAGCATGGGCACCCTGACTGGTCTGCGGCTATGCAGCCCCATACGCAACAAACTGCGATGCACTGTGTATTCTGACACCTTTCTATCAGAACCAGCATTAACTTCTTGAGCAATTTGAGCTACAGTAGCTCGTCTGTTGGATCGGACTACACGGACCAGCCTTCGCTCCCCATGCTCCCCAATAAGCCTTGGCCGCCCATGATCCTGTCGCCGGTTCACCACTGTTCCTTCCTTGGACCGCTTTTGATAGATCCTGACCACTGCAGACCGGGAACACCCCACAAGAGCTGCAGTTTTGGAGATGCTCTGACCCAGTCGTCTAGCCATCACAATTTGGCCCTTGTCAAACTCGCTCAAATCCTTACGCTTGCCCATTTTTCCTGCTTCTAACACATCAACTTTGAGGACAAAATGTTCACTTGCTGCCTAATATATCCCACCCACTAACAGGTGCCGTGATGAAGAGATAATCAGTGTTATTCACTTCACCTGTCAGTGGTCATAATGTTATGCCTGATCTGTGTATATTGACTGTATAAATTGAATGTTAACTAGAAACATTGATTCCAAAACCACTCTAGTGTAATGCGTTTTATCTTAAAATGTAACACCATGCACCTTATAGCAGGCAGACTCAGACACCTTTGTGGTTGTTGGTCAAGCTTAATGTCTGTGAAATTGTGTTCGATGATGGAGGTTTCAGATGGTGGTTATGAACAAGGTGGAAGAAGGTCCATCATTATTCATCTCCTGTCTTCCGAGTGGCTACATTGACACAAGCCGTTCACCTCTGCTCATGACACTTGACCATATAAATGCAGCGTGTCTGTTTGTTTTATTATCAGTGTCTCTATTTCAAGTGTGTGGTGGCCCTGGGAGGGAGACGGTGAAGTGGGTGAGGCCGTTGTCAGAAGAGCAGACTGATGTTTGCGGCTGTGGTCACTTTGCTTTTGTGTGTTTTTGTTGCTTTGCTCTCCGTGTCCTTTTGAGCATGCCCCACGGGCACGACCAGCAAAAAAACCCTTTATTGCTTTTCACAGTGGGTCATGGAGAATGCGGCACTGTGCATCAAGCTAAATCACATAGGCTGGCTGGTGGGACTGGAATGGTGCGGCGTTCTGCTGTCAGCTATAGAAAGTAGCCTACTGATCAAAATACCACTACCAAATACTCACTAATCTATTTTTTTAGACTGAGTGTGTGTGTGCTGGACCTTGTTTAGCATGCATGAAGGACGCAAATGATTCTTTTTTTCCCCATTCTGCATAATTAACCTTATCTTGGTTATTTGTAAATGTTTTTCATGTTAATCTCTTTCTCTCTCAGGCTCGAAACATACTCTAAGTGCATTTTCCTCTTTCAGGTCAGCTATACTGTCATGGCAGGGCAACAGTTTGAAGAGAGTCTTGCTGTACCAGCGACCAGTGCCGACCACCTTCTGTGATTTCTTCTTTTGCCTATTTACAGAGCTATGAAAAAGTATTTACCCCCTTCCAAGAAGTCAGTTTTTGCAGTCTCTTTCTTATAGTTGAGCCTTGAACACTGACCTAAGCTAAAAAACAAACAAAAAAAGACTTTAGTCATCATGTTTAAATGTGGCATTGTGTACCCAAAGAAACTTTGTCGTGACTCAGTATGTGCAATTTCATTTCAACTGGAAGATTTAGTCTCCTAAATCTAATTACCTTCTAAAACTTGTTTTTTTGCTTTCAGAAGCAGTTATTCTTTTTTCCAAGGGCAGTATAAGTAACTGGTGACAGCAATTCTGTCAAATAAATTAATGTTTGAGAAGATGCGATAAAAAAAGGAAATCAGGATGGGGGCAAATAATTTTTCACAGCATTGTAGTACATAACTGTAAAACCGAACAGTGAAATTAATTAAATGAAATGAGTTTGTTTCACTCAAATAATAATGAAAGTTCATTGTGCTTAATAGAAAAAAGTTGCATGAACTCAAAATTTGATTGTAGTAAGCTGAACTTAATATGATTGAGTTGAGTTGCAGCAGATTTCTAATTGCCAGCATGCTTTGGGTCAGACTGTATAAGGAAAATAAATATTAAAATTAAGTGTTATTTTGTGTGTTTTTGCGCAAGATTAACATAAGGAGACATAAGTTAGTGTTTAATGTTGTGTTATGTTGGGATTTACAGGGGGTTCTGTTATGTTAGTTCTACTAACTTAAAAAAATGAGTTAGTTTACTTAAATGTTTTGAGTATTCTAAACATATTGAGTTTTACCCTCCCTCTTGCAGCGACTTCTCTGATGACGTGTTTACTGACACGAGGGCGGGGCAACCTGTCAATCACATGTGGTCGACCAACGGCAAACCACAACAATCCAATCAATTCCCGATGGACAAAATCAAGTCCCGCCCTACATTTTTTTCAGTCACACTTTAGATTAGGGTCCAGTTCTCATTATTAACTATGACTTTTGCCTCAAAAAGCTCCTAATTACTGCTTATTAACAGTAAAGTAGTTGTTAAGTTTAGTTATTGGGTAGGATTAAGGGATGTAGAATAAGGTCATGCAGAATAAGGCATTAATATGTGCTTTGCTAAAGAATCTAGTTGGTGAGAATTAGACCCTAAACTAAAGTGTTACCTTTTTCTTGTTCAAGAAGCTGTTTCACTCACAATAGGGAAGAAAAGACTATCGGGACTTCCATTTCGTTCCGCCTTTAAATTTGGCATAAAATGGAAATTCATTCTATTTTCTAAATGCGTGTTAATAATCTTATTGCAAATAATTAATCTATACATGTTTCATTTAAAAAAAATTTTGACCAATCATTTAGTGTGCTTAGGCCGCGTGTCCACCAAAGCGTGTTTTCTCAAGGCTAGCCAATTTTCCCCAATTGCTAATTACGGTAAAAAATAACGCATTAAAATTATTAAGGCATTTAACGCACTTGCCCCGCCCCAGACCTTTGTAGTTCATCGGACATTACATACAGATGATTGATGACGAATAAGATGCAGGGCAACAACTCACTGCGTGATGAAGCCTATAGAATGCAGCCAGAAAGTCCCTAAAATTAAAGATATGGGGGCAAAAATGCCCCTGTTTGAGTATCTGTCTCATATTTAGATCATATGAGTTAAGCAGTATCACACGAGTGCTGTTTTTTTGTCCCATAACCTATAACGAGTGCAAATGCAATACTGAGGCGAGGTTTTGATCTTCTACGCAGTGTCAACTCACACCAGAAGCATTTCCGAAGCGAAGCGGCTGGATTCGTAAGACCACAAGATTTGCCTGTCCGACGTTGTTTTCCTTGATTTTTCTTGTTTTTAATGGCTAAATGGTTATATTTTGTCCGGTTTAATTGTGTTTATTGCTATGCCATACTTTATTTTGCTGTAGCCTACAGACGAAGTTAATACACTTAAAAGTCCAGTTATGGACGACAAGGACAAAAAATTTTAAAGTTTTTCAATTTCGAATCTCTTGTCGTCAATTTCCGGTCTCCTAGTGACGTGAAATATGAGCAGGAGTCTTCACAGGGTGATTATTTTGACTTTATTTTGTTTTTGAGCTGCGTGGATTTGACGCGGCATCCGTCAAAAATAGACTTTAGCAAAGCGGTGCGGCTGGTGTAAACACAAGCATTGACTAGAGTGGCCGCGGATCAGCTCTGGTAGCCGCGTTGCAGCCGTAACGTGCCGCAGACGCGTGCAGTGTAATTAAGGGGTGAAGAAAACCATTTATTTCACTCCTGAATGAATCAGCCGTTTGAATGAATCGAATGAATGAATGAACGACTTATCATTAAGACATTTACTGCCACCTACTGGCAGTTTTAGTTTCTTATTTAGAGTCTAATTTTATTTAAAAAAATAACTTAATATTTCCATATTAAAAGAAATAGTTCAGCAAAAAATGAAAATTCAGTCATCATTTACTCAACCTCATGGTCCAAAAGTTCATGTGTAATAAATTCTATGTTGAATCAAATGAAGCTAATTTTTGTAATGTCTATTTGATGCTTTACACAATAATGACTTTGGGGTCATTCTTAGCCAAAATTGATGTGTGATTAAATTGCGATTAATTATGTAATAAATTAGATTAAAAATTTTAATCGCTTGACAGCCCTAGTCTCAACTGAAAAAAACCCCCAAAAACAAATGCTGTGCTGCCAAAGCACTTTCAAGTGCTCGCATTTTTAGCTGGTTAAAATTGCTTTGGTGGACACGGCCTTAAACCCTGCCAATTTCTCACATTTGACTGAAAGCTCACATTCAGATCTACCTCCATCTAATCAACTACCGATGGATAGCACCAAGTCCGGAAGAACCAAGTAATGGACATTTTTTTGTTGCTGCCACAGTAACGTACGTATACGTACCGTACAGCAGCACCATTTGCTCGGCCATTTATGTCTATGTACTTGCACAGAGTGCATTTCTGGATAGTTTAACATCTTTGTGGCTGCTGTGACAGGGATGTTAGATATGCAGAAGCATCCTCCTGCTTACCTAAGGCCAGAGTCTCTGAGGCATGAAGTCCTCTCCTTTCCTGTAGTTTCCTACTTAATCTCCCGCGAGCGTCCTGTCTCATTGGCCATCTCCCCTGCGCTCCTGTTCAGGCTAATCAATGCCTCAACCCTCCTCACGGCGGTGGAGGACTAGCCTTAATTAAGGCCCTCCAGCTCGTTACTCAAGCCATTCCCCTCCGCTGCAGGCCTCTCCACTGTCGCCGCACTTGTAATTCTCCAGGCCAGCGACATGAGGGTAATGAGAAGGGATGCGTTCGGCCTGACACCACTGATGGATGATCCAGTGGGCAGGACGTCAGGGCGGTGATTGACAGCCGCTGGACAAGATTGGGTATAATTGACGAAAGTAGTAGTGGATTGTGTGAAAGTTGAAGTAATGGACGGGATGGGATGGGTGGGGGATTTGGGAAGAGTGACAAGGTCAGCAGGTGAGGAGATTAGATTCTTATTCCGTGTCGGCTGGTGTGGAAATGAATAGATCATGTTATGGAAATGAACTGACTTTGTATGGGACACAATGGGCTGAGGTACGGGAATGTGTTATGCAAATTTCAGGCGTATTTTTGGCTCGTCCTTTACCTTGAAAGCCCATGTCGCTGTCCTTTACACATCCTGTTTACCTGGCTGCTCTTGTTTTTTCCGTTTGCTTCTCTCTTCATTTTCTTGTGTGTAATCGAGTACGAGCTCAAATATCCAGCGGTGTTACTATCTAGCCTGTAATGTCGCCTTGTCAGCGCTGAAGCAGAATCCCTGAATAACTACATATGCCGCCCTTATCTTTTGCCTCCCTTCTCCTCTATCTACCCCGGTGTTTGTCTCTATTTGACTCCTTTTGGTTATTCTCCCTAGAATCTCTCTGTTTTATCGTGCTCTCACTTCTCTACCCACCCTTTCTCGTTTTATGATCTCTCTCGCTCTCAGAAAGGACAGATCTCCTCTCATTATGGTGATGGTGATGATTCAGATCACTGGTGTTCTTTCCCTAGTGCCTCTCCAAGGCCTTTTTCAGCAGTCTGCTCATGAACTGTTTGTCTGTTCAAGGGCACATTGGTCTGTAAATTTGCTTATATACACACACCTACACGCACTCTTAGCTAAAGATACACTTCGATGCCGTGACCTAGGGTGTCTAGTGCCTTGCTAGATGATGACATCTGACATTGATGCAAGGTTTTGGATCATATACTTCACACTTTACAATGAACTTTCTTTGGCCTTTACTTCCCTCTTTAGTGTGAAAAAGTATGTTGTGTGTAAGAGTATTGTTGCCATGGCAATGTAGTTTTAGGGCCGTATCTCCACTTTCCAGTCACCTTGAAAGTGATTTAAAGTTCTTAATGGAGCCACTTAAAGGATTTTGACCTATGTAATTTTTTTCACTGTATGGTTTCAGCATGGTGTCATTTATTTTTGAAGTAGCTGAAATGTGATTGACTGATCTATTCATCTTGTTCTTCATTGAGCGAAGCACAGTTTTCACTTTTTATTCTGTATTACAGTCCTACTCTATGCACTTTTGCTACTATGTTTAAGACTATTAGGAGTGATATAGGTTTCTACACACTGAGAATTTAAAAATGTGTTAAACTTTATAGAATGTAAATGGTCAGTGCTGTTTCTTTCTCATTTTATCACTTATTATTATTCTGCTCTTTATTTTTTAATGTATGTCAGCACATCTGTTTAGTTCAGAAAGCAGTGGTGAGTGATGTTTACATAGTTTCTGGGTTGATGTAATGTCACTATCAACAAGTAGCCAATAGCATTTCTGTATTTTTAGATAGATATTATTGTAGAATACATATTTCTTGTAAATATTATTTGTTTGGCTATTATTATTAACTGTCGTCTTGTTTTCAGACCATTAGTCAGTATGTCCTTGCAAGCCTCAGGTGTCATGATGATTGTGGGTCTGGAGGTGCAGCTGAGTTCTCCGTAACAACTGCTTCACTCAAAGTAATTTCACATGTTGATCTCTGAGTGGGTGAGTTGTTTACTTTAATTAGTTTGTCCATTTTCACCTCAGAAAAATTCTATAAAAGCTGTCCTTGGGGTAGTACCCTTTCAAAAGGTACTAATATGTACACTTACTTGGTATGTGTCTTTAAGGCAGCCACAGTTCGTCTGTAAGGGCAGAAAATATTCATCCAAAGCATCCTCTAACTGGATCAGCAAGTGTTCAGCTTTCTGCAACAAATATTTTTCAGATTTTCTCAACTATTTTAAGTCATAAAGTGAGCAGAATATATTACAATTTAGCGTATGGCTTCGGCATGCATGTATTAAGATAGTAAGCAAGCTGAGCCCTCCCCAGCTCTACAGCGCCCCACAATTTTCCAATGTAAATCTGTGGTGAAAAATGGAACTGCAGCGCACTCCCCGCTTATTTTCACTATAAACCTTGCTCCAGACTTAGGCTACATCCACACGAAGCCAGAGCTTTCCCTATCCGATCTTTTTTCCCCCCTCATCTCAAGAAATCACACAAAACCACTAAAACCAACTCAAAACTATGTAGTATACATGCCAGATCAGTATGTGGCGCTGTAATTCTGCCACAGGGATACACTAAAAATGGAGAATAAGACTTGGAGCATGCGCATAAACCTTGTGTGCTGTACACAAACTTTAGTAAAGCTTAGAAATAAAGCTTTATTTTAGTAAAGCTAATAGGCTCAGTAGCTTCTGCAGCACGAACACAAGCATGTAGTCCGCTGTTGTTGTTGCTGTTTTGTGCTGTTAGCGGCGTCTGACTAGGGTCGACACGTGGGCTGATGACGTCATCGTTTCACAAAATATACGGATTGGCTGTACACACGAAAACGCAAGGGTGTCATTTTCAGATTTATCCACTCTGGGACCCGGTTTCAAAAAAACAGCGGTTTCACCTTTTGAAAACGCCGGATCCGTCTGGACGAAACGCCTATACAACACAAAATTTTTGCGTATACAGCTAAACTCGTCTCCGTGTGGATGGGCCCTTAAAGTCCCCATGAACCAGAAGTTTCAAATTACTTTTCTCCAGTGTTTTACTTTAGATAGTTAGCGCTCCTCCTCTCCATCTCTTGCTCATAGCAGACTAAGAGTTGGAAGGGAGTGGTTTAAGCGTTTTAAGCCATCAAACTGACGTCATCAGAGAAAGAACGGCAATCCAGACCGGAAGTAACTTTTCAGATTTTGATTAAAGGGGTGGTTGATTATGATTTCACTTTTTTTTTAAACTTTAGTTAGTGTGTAATGTTGCTGTTTGAACATAAACAACATCTGCAAAGTTACGACGCTCAAAGTTCAATGCAAACGGAGATATTTTCTTTTAAAGAAATCGCTTTTTAAGGACTACAACAAACAGCTGGTAGGGACTACAACGAGCTTCTTCCTGGGTTGGTGACATCACTAACCCTAAAATTTACATAAACCCCGCCCCCGAGAACATGCAACAAAGGGGTGAGGCCATGTTATAATACAGTACGTAACACAAATGCAGTAACGTCATAAAAGCAAGATGACAACATAAGTTATAACCGTGATTAAACTAAACAATACCTGTTCTGTCTTCATGCAGCATATATTCTCTGGCTCTGTATGCATCTTACAACAGTTCCCACATGAGTGATTTATAGATTATCACGACAGAATATGCTAATCAATGACTTTAAGATAGTTAACTCCACATCAGCTGCATAAATTCATCAACTAACCATTCAGAAATGTCCTCTTGCATTCTACATGTTGTCACTTCTTCTTGAGTCTCTCCATCATTGTCCGATTTGAACATAAAACGCTGAACAGTTTCTGACATTTTCAGTGAGACTGCATGAGGTAATCGGCGCTGCTAACACGAGCTCTTGAAACTCCGCCCTCTTTTTGGGAGCAGCAGCTCATTTGCATTTAAAGAGACACAAAAACGGAGTGTTTTTGCTCACCCTCAAGAATTGATAAATTTAACATGCTATAAAAAATGATCTGTGGGGTATTTTGAGCTAAAACTTCACACACACACTCTGGGGACATCAGAGACTTATTTTACATCTTGTAAAAGTGGCATTATATGACCCCTTTAAAGATTACCATGACAAACAATTTTTTTCTGTATATTAACGGATTAATTGTTCACCACAAGACTAGTAATATGCGCTAACAAAGTAAATAGCGTCAATTTTGATTTCATGACGACTTTAAAGAGATAGCTCACCCAAAAAAATTTAAATTCTGTCATCATTTACTCACCCTCAAGTTGTTCCAAACCTGTATGAATTTCTTTCTTCTGTTGAACACAAAAGAAGATATTTTGAAGAATGTCAGTAACCAAACAGTTATGGACCATTGACTTCCATAGTATGGAAAAAATATGGAAGTCAATGGCACCCGTCAACTGTTTGGTTACCGACATTGATGCAAGGTTTTACAGAAGAAAGAAATTCATATGGTGAGTAAATGCTAAATCAGCTTTAGCATGTGAATATTCGTCTGCATCAGGTAACTAGTTGGCATGTCTGTCCTTCCTATGTGGAGTAGTGTATCAAATTAAGTACTAAGTAAGTATAAATCATTTAGTTTAAACGTGCTCATGTGAATAGCTTTTATATAGTTCTGTTGTGTTTGTTTTATGTTTGTTCTCAGAATAGACTTGACATTCTTTTCCTCACCGGAATTCTCCCACAACTTCTAACATTCTAAAACAACATTCAAATACTACATTAAGGCAATTCTAAGATAGCATTCTACGTGTATGTCGTGTGTACTTAAAGCCTGTCAATCAACATTAGAGAGCCACCCTCAGGCTGAAAAATGCAGCCTCTGCCAAAAGTGTTCTGCATGTGCATAAAGCTTACAAAATGTTTATCATAAGCTAGAGCTAAGACCCACAATCTGCCCTACATGAATTTGCGGTCAGGAGCCGCTACTGCTTTAAAGTGCTGATATGCACCCCTACACAAAGGTTTAACTTTTGAAAGAGTACTGCCCCAGTGACAGCTGTTTTTTTTCTTCAGAGAGTGGACCTAGTCAGGCCAATTTGTAGACTGATTGTCAACATGAAATGTGGCCTTTGTTGCACTGACAGGGTAATAAGCCAATCAGTGATAAAGAGAACATAATAGGCACACATTATCAGAATGACAGGGTAAAAGGCCAATCTGTGGCACTGCCTCCTCTCACTTGACTTTTCACCTGTATCTTGTCGTTAAAGAGACGTTGTATCCCTGGAAAACTTGTGTTGTTGTTGCACAGATTGTTGCACAGTTGCTGTTCATCTCATGTTTTGTAATATTCATTTTGTTTTATTTCTGCAGAGTCCATTATTTTCTCATCCAGATTTTTTCCCTTGCCTCTTTGGAGAAAATGCCTCTGGCAGAGACTATTATGGTGCCTCTAAAAGTATTTGGACACTTAAGCTACACTTAAAATGTATGCCATTGCAGCAAATAACAAAATATCAAACTAAGTGATGTTTTGTAACTTCAGTGTTTGTGCCCACACAGAATCTGTGCCCCCTGCGAGAGTACATCCATCATTCACATGCAGTAGTTCTACATGTTCGCACAATTCTTTATTAAATATTTTAGCTAGTTTGATAATGTTTTCAACTACTATCAGCTCAATTAACACCTTTTACCATGTTTAAATGCACTCCTGAGATTTTCCACCAAAATGTGCAAAAAAAAGTTTTCACACATGGTCCACAATTGTCATTTCCTTTCCAGTACATAACTATGAACATGTTCCGTGGACGTTTGACACTTCAAAAGTGCTCAAAAGGTACTTTTTGTGTTAATTGATCTATTTTTAAACATAATTATGTAATAGATGATATAATTATGAAATAACAATAGCACTTAAGAAACAACTTTTGTGCTATATTTATTCAAATTTAGTTTCATATTTTGTTAATGCAATGACATACAATCATTTTAATTGTGGCTACTCTTTAGGGCTTTTAACCCTGGGTCATTCTAAACCCCAGGTAAATGGAATCATCTTGCTCATACTTTACTCAGGGTTAAGGGATTAGTTCACTTCTGAATTAAAATTAAAATCACCTCCATGTCATCCAAGATTTCTTTCTTCAGTTGAAAAGAAATTATGGTTTTTGAGGAAAACATTCCAGGATTTTTCTCCATATAGTGGACTTCAACAGTTACCAACAGGTTGAAGGTCCAAATGTCAGTTTCAGTGCAGCTTCAAAGGGAAATTTCTTTTCACTGAAGAAAGAAAGACATAAACATCTTGGATGACATGGGGGTGAGTAAATTATCAAGAATTTTTAATTCAGAAGTGAACTAATCCTTTAACACTTAATCCTGGCCTGGGTATTTATAAGCAGACGTTTCACACTGTACACTTCTAAACCCATGGGTTAAAGTCCTTATTTGCATATTTGTTGTGTCCGTGCCATTGATTGGACGAGTGCGACATGCGACCTGTTTATATAAAGCTCATTGCGCGTTCTCATATTATGCAAATGCGGTGCTAACCCTGCTCCAGAGCAGGGTTTCATAATCCTGTTTAAAAAGCGATGCTAACCCCACTTCTAAATTGCAAGTGTGAAATGTTCCTTTACCCAGGATTAAAAGCTGTTTAGAATGACAATAACCCAGGGTTAAGCACAGTTTGGGATTTTCCCCACCATTGACACTTCTGTGTTTTCACTTGCTATGTTTTCATCCAAAGTTGCGAATTTAATTTATGCGGAAAAATGGAATATCGCATAAAACATTTGCGAATAAAGCACCGTTTCCATCCAGTGAGTCGAAGAGAACAAAATCGTCACTTCCTGATAAACTGGCACTAAATATCACTAAAGAAAACTGGAAGTTACTGCAGTAGAAGTCATTGTGTATAATAAATTACTTGCACCTCAGAGTGCACAGACGAAACGCAATAAAGTTATCTTGCTTTCGGAGGCAGATGCTGCTGTTTGACAACACAGTCGTGCAAGAGAATTCTGGGATGTAATCATAGCTACTGAACCACTTTAACGACAGACTTTGTTCAGGCATTTCAGAACAACCAAAACAGCATTTCAGATGCTGTGCAGTGAGATCGGTCTGCTGGTTGGTCCAGGTATGCCGTCCCATCGCGCAAAGTCGAGTCTTTTTTTTTATGCGCATCGTGGAATTTATTCAATAAATAGCTATGTTTCCATCACCCTGTTTTTATGCACATTTTGAAGTATCGCATCAGAAACGAGTGATGGAAATGCCAAATTTCGAAAAAAAAAAAACCTTAATTCGCAAAAAAGTGTTTTTTGACTTGTGCGAAAAATAGTTAATGTGAATAATGGGAGATGGAAACGCATTTGCCGAATAAATTCTGATGTAACGAACATTAAACCCACGTGACTAATTAGCCTTTTTCACACTTCCGGGTTTCGTTTTTCCGGTGCTCGGCATTGCAGGGTAAATTTACTTCCGGCGATGTCTAAACGTAAGTGTTGTTGTAAGAGACTACATGAAATATATTTTTTGTGTTTCCATTTGCTCAAATAGCAAAAGGAAAAACTCCACAATAGTGTTTTCCCAACTTTCAAAAGAGGAAAAAATAAAATAGAGAGAGATTGATAACTGCAGTCAGAAGAGAGAAAAATTCAATTTGACCGTCACTCCTACAGCCGCTGTATTAGGTGCCGTTCACATATCACGTCTTTTGCGCGCTCATAATGTAAGTGACGCGGTCGCGACGCGCATGCGGTGTATGGCGGTGCGTTTTCCAGGCGCATCGAGATGAAAAATTCTCAACTTTACAGAATGCCGCAAGCGCACCGCAGGTCATGTGACAAGAATGCTGATAACCGTTAAAACACGTCATCACACTCTGAAAAAGGCCTATCAGCTGTTTCCGCTGATGGTGTTTTATTTACTGTTTTACAACTGCATTTGTTTTTTTTTTGTTGTTTTTTTTGCAAACTTTGAAAAGATTCGCTTCACGTTTGGATGGAAACCCAGCTGTTTTTAGTTTATTTAATTGAGCGCATAAGTTTTTTTTTTAATGCGCATTGTCGTTTCCATTCAGCCTTTTTTATGCAATATCCCAAAATGCGCATCAAAATAGGTGGATGGAAACATAGCTACTGTTATGCGGTAGGGGGCGCTATTACGTATCTTCTGAAAGAGTAGAGAATCTCCGGATGAAAACACGGGTGAAAAAGGAGCCAAAACAAGCTATAAAATCATTGCTTATGTACGTTGTAGTTTTTAGAAAAAAAAAAAAAAAATTCTCAGCTTTTTGTTCAAAATGTTGCTTTTGTTATGAAACTTGTGCATGAAGCTAGAATATATTTTTTGTTGTTTAAAAGCAGATGCTCTGTTCTTTCTTTTGATATGTTGCATGTTCAGATATATTCTGAGGGCCATGAGATTTTTGTGAAAATGATCAGAAACGCTGGTGGGGAAAGCGTTAAAGTCATAAAAGAGGTAGAAATTAGATGTGATATGAGACTATTTAAAATTCTATGAATGAGAAAAGCTCCAGAAAAGCTATTTTTTTTTTTAGGCAGGATTTTCACTACTATGTTCTCTTGGTTTTTTTTTTTTTTTTTTTTTTAAACAGATGTCTTTGTTTTGCCCCATAAAACTCCTTAAGACAGAATCCCCCAATCAAGTGGCAGATCCAGCCTTACCTTGAGAGGATTTATTTTAGCCAATGCTGGCTCATCTGATCCAGTAAATCAAGGACAGGTTTATTACTTGTAGCGTCTTGGATATGTGTGTCTCTGTAGCTTAGGAGAAGATCTGGACTGTTGCACCCCGTGGGTATTTGAGAGAAATCGTACAGGGTGTCTTCCTTCAGCTCTCAGATTTATTTACGTTATTAGTAGATATTAAGTGTCTGGTAGTGCATCTGTGCCGTAATTAATTGTGTTGTTAGATCACAGTGTAGTACTTAGCGGTGTGTGTATGTGACGACTAGAGTGTCCTTTTCTGAGAGACGAGGTTTAATAAAGACAGAATGACTCCTAATCTTCTGTTTACCACTGCTTCTCACCCTTGCCGCTTCTGTCTTCATTTCCATTTGCAGCTTTAATTAGTTTTACTAAGTCCCGGTGTCTCGTGCACAATCACTCTCTGCCTTACGACCTGCCGTGCATCCACTTACAGCTCGATGTCTGCTTCGGTTTAATCTCAACGGTTTGTTTGTTTGCATCACCTGACTTCGGTAATTCTTTGCTGTGATCGTGCCCATGTAGACTTGGCTTTCATCTTATTAATTGGCAAATCTGTGCTGTGCTGGGAGCTCGCAGGAACACCATAAGGCCTGGGCTGGATACCAAGCCTCGAGCTGAATGCCTCCGGATGCTTAACTGATGCGTCAGCGTGGGAAATGAGATGAAGGGGCAGACGTCCCCTGCTTCATCATGCTCCTCATCCTCCTCCTCCCCCAATATGCTCGAGACAGCTGGAGCGGCACTCATAAGCAGAGGCCGAAACTGGAGACGGTTGCAAGGTGGTGCGCAGGTGTCTCAGACTCCATGGAAGCACTCCTGAATACTTGGGAAATTGTGCCTCGAGGGTATAGATGTTGTCACTGTCCATCTAGTTTCATTATCACCACTGGTGTAAATGGGCTAAATTGCCCTGGAAGTGGGTAATTGTTCTGACATATGACTCATGACGCAGATGTGATGTGCGCAGAACCTTTTTGCTCTTTATTCCGCTATAGATAACCTTCCACTGTTTCAGAAAATATGAATAAGCTTACCAGCTACACTACCGTTCAAAAGTTTGGGGTCAGTAAGTTTTTTTTTTTTTTTTTAAATTAATGAATACTTTTATTCAGCAAGGACAAATTAAATTGATGCAAAGTGACAATTCAGTTTCAGCTTCTTTTGAACTTTTTATTTATCAATGAACCCTGAAAAAATTGTCATGGTTTTCACTAAAATATTAAACAGCACAATATTTACAAAATTTCATGATTTCTGAAGGATCATGTGACACTGAAGACTGGAGTAATGATGCTGAAAATTCAGCTGTGATCACAGGAATAAATTATATTTTAAAACATTAAAATATAAAACAGTTATTTTAAATATTTTTAAATAAACAGAGGGAGATAGATATTATTTAAATAAAATTATGCTTCAGGTCAGTAAAATCATGAGATAAACACAATTAAATAGTTTATTGAAAAATTAAGCATATAGGATTTGAATCTGTCTTTGATATTATGTCGTGTCATGTCGCCATTTCAGTCATGTCATAACGCCATTTCAGTCATGTCATGTCACCATTTCAGTCATGTCATAACGCCATTTCAGTCATGTCATGTCACCATTTCAGTCATGTCATGTCATTTCATGTCACCATTACAGTCATGTCATAACGCCATTTCAGTCATGTCATGACATTTCATGTCGTCATTTCAGTCGTCATGTCGCCATTTCAGTCATGTCATGTCACCATTTCAGTCATGTCATGACATTTCATGTCACCATTTCAGTCATGTCATAACGCCATTTCAGTCATGTCATGTCACCATTTCAGTCATGTCATGTCACCATTTCAGTCATGTCATGTCGCCATTTCAGTCATGTCATAACGCCATTTCAGTCATGTCATGTCGCCATTTCAGTCATGTCATGACATTTCATGTCACCATTTCAGTCATGTCATGTCGCCATTTCAGTCATGTCATGTCGCCATTTCAGTCATGTCATGTCATTTCATGTCGCCATTTCAGTCATGTCATGTCACCATTTCGGTCATGTCATGTCGCCATTTCAGTTAAGACGTCATTTCATGTCGCCATTTCAGTCATGTCATGTCACCATTTCAGTCATGTCATGTCACCATTTCAGTCATGTCATGTTGCCATTTCAGTTAAGACATGTCATTTCATGTCGCCATTTCAGTCATGTCATGTCATTTCATGTCACCATTACAGTCATGTCATAACGCCATTTCAGTCATGTCATGTCATTTCAGTCATGTCATGTCGCCATTTCAGTCATGTCATGTCATTTCATGTCACCATTACAGTCATGTCATAACGCCATTTCAGTCATGTCATGTCATTTCATGTCACCATTTCAGTCATGTCATGTCGCCATTTCAGTCATGTCATGTCATTTCATGTCGCCATTTCAGTCATGTCATGTCACCATTTCGGTCATGTCATGTCGCCATTTCAGTTAAGACGTCATTTCATGTCGCCATTTCAGTCATGTCATGTCACCATTTCAGTCATGTCATGTCACCATTTCAGTCATGTCATGTCACCATTTCAGTTAAGACATGTCATTTCATGTCGCCATTTCAGTCATGTCATGTCACCATTTCAGTCATGTCATGTCGCCATTTCAGTTGTCATGTCGCCATTTCAGTTAAGACGTCATTTCATGTCGCCATTTCAGTCGTCATGTCGCCATTTCAGTCATGTCATGTCGCCATTTCAGTCATGTCATGTTGCCATTTCAGTCATGTCATGTCATTTCATGTCGCCATTTCAGTCATGTCATGTCACCATTTCAGTCATGTCATGTCGCCATTTCAGTTAAGACGTCATTTCATGTCGCCATTTCAGTCATGTCATGTCGCCATTTCAGTCATGTCATGTCATTTCATGTCGCCATTTCAGTCATGTCATAACGCCATTTCAGTCATGTCATGTCACCATTTCAGTCATGTCATGTCATTTCATGTCGCCATTTCAGTCATGTCATAACGCCATTTCAGTCATGTCATGACATTTCATGTCGTCATGTCAGTCATGTCATAACGCCATTTCAGTCATGTCATAACGCCATTTCAGTCATGTCATGACATTTCATGTCGTCATGTCAGTCATGTCATAACGCCATTTCAGTCATGTCATGACATTTCATGTCGCCATTTCAGTCATGTCATAACGCCATTTCAGTCATGTCATGTCGCCATTTCAGTCATGTCATGACATTTCATGTCACCATTTCAGTCATGTCATGTCGCCATTTCAGTCATGTCATGTCGCCATTTCAGTCATGTCATGTCATGTCATGTCGCCATTTCAGTCATGTCATGTCATTTCATGTCACCATTTCAGTCATGTCATGTCGCCATTTCAGTTAAGACGTCATTTCATGTCGCCATTTCAGTCATGTCATGTCACCATTTCAGTCATGTCATGTTGCCATTTCAGTTAAGACATGTCATTTCATGTCACCATTTCAGTCATGTCATGTCACCATTTCAGTCATGTCATGTCACCATTTCAGTCATGTCATGTCACCATTTCAGTTAAGACATGTCATTTCATGTCGCCATTTCAGTCATGTCATGTCACCATTTCAGTCATGTCACCATTTCAGTCATGTCATGTCGCCATTTCAGTCATGTCATAACGCCATTTCAGTCATGTCATGTCGCCATTTCAGTCATGTCATGACATTTCATGTCACCATTTCAGTCATGTCATGTCGCCATTTCAGTCATGTCATGTCATTTCATGTCGCCATTTCAGTCATGTCATGTCGCCATTTCAGTTAAGACGTCATTTCATGTCGCCATTTCAGTCATGTCATGTCACCATTTCAGTCATGTCATGTTGCCATTTCAGTTAAGACATGTCATTTCATGTCACCATTTCAGTCATGTCATGTCACCATTTCAGTCATGTCATGTCACCATTTCAGTTAAGACATGTCATTTCATGTCGCCATTTCAGTCATGTCATGTCACCATTTCAGTCATGTCACCATTTCAGTCATGTCATGTCGCCATTTCAGTCATGTCATAACGCCATTTCAGTCATGTCATGTCGCCATTTCAGTCATGTCATGTCATTTCATGTCGCCATTTCAGTCATGTCATGTCGCCATTTCAGTTAAGACATGTCATTTCATGTCGCCATTTCAGTCATGTCATGTTGCCATTTCAGTTAAGACATGTCATTTCATGTCACCATTTCAGTCATGTCGTCACCATTTCAGTCATGTCATGTCGCCATTTCAGTTAAGACATGTCATTTCATGTCGCCATTTCAGTCATGTCATGTCACCATTTCAGTCATGTCACCATTTCAGTCATGTCATGTCGCCATTTCAGTCATGTCATAACGCCATTTCAGTCATGTCATGTCGCCATTTCAGTCATGTCATGACATTTCATGTCACCATTTCAGTCATGTCATGTCGCCATTTCAGTCATGTCATGTCGCCATTTCAGTCATGTCATGTCGCCATTTCAGTTAAGATGTCATTTCATGTCGCCATTTCAGTCATGTCATGTCACCATTTCGGTCATGTCATGTCGCCATTTCAGTTAAGACGTCATTTCATGTCACCATTTCAGTCATGTCGTCACCATTTCAGTCATGTCATGTCACCATTTCAGTTAAGACGTCATTTCATGTCGCCATTTCAGTCATGTCATGTCACCATTTCAGTCATGTCATGTCGCCATTTCAGTTGTCATGTCGCCATTTCAGTTAAGACGTCATTTCATGTCGCCATTTCAGTCATGTCATGTCGCCATTTCAGTCATGTCATGTTGCCATTTCAGTCATGTCATGTTGCCATTTCAGTCATGTCATGTTGCCATTTCAGTTAAGACATGTCATTTCATGTCACCATTTCAGTCATGTCGTCACCATTTCAGTCATGTCATGTCACCATTTCAGTCATGTCATGTCACCATTTCAGTTAAGACATGTCATTTCATGTCGCCATTTCAGTCATGTCATGTCACCATTTCAGTCATGTCACCATTTCAGTCATGTCATGTCGCCATTTCAGTCATGTCATAACGCCATTTCAGTCATGTCATGTCGCCATTTCAGTCATGTCATGACATTTCATGTCACCATTTCAGTCATGTCATGTCGCCATTTCAGTCATGTCATGTCATTTCATTTCATGTCGCCATTTCAGTCATGTCATGTCACCATTTCGGTCATGTCATGTCGCCATTTCAGTTAAGACGTCATTTCATGTCACCATTTCAGTCATGTCGTCACCATTTCAGTCATGTCATGTCACCATTTCAGTTAAGACGTCATTTCATGTCACCATTTCAGTCATGTCATGTCACCATTTCAGTCATTTCATGTCGCCATTTCAGTCATGTCATGTTGCCATTTCAGTCATGTCATGTCACCATTTCAGTCATGTCATGTCATTTCATGTCGCCATTTCAGTCATGTCATGTCACCATTTCAGTCATGTCATGTCGCCATTTCAGTTGTCATGTCGCCATTTCAGTTAAGACGTCATTTCATGTCGCCATTTCAGTCATGTCATGTCGCCATTTCAGTCATTTCATGTCGCCATTTCAGTCATGTCATGTCACCATTTCAGTCATGTCATGTCGCCATTTCAGTCATGTCATGTCGCCATTTCAGTCATGTCATGACATTTCATGTCACCATTTCAGTCATGTCATAACGCCATTTCAGTCATGTCATGTCACCATTTCAGTCATGTCATGTCATTTCATGTCGCCATTTCAGTCATGTCATAACGCCATTTCAGTCATGTCATGACATTTCATGTCGTCATGTCAGTCATGTCATGTCGCCATTTCAGTCATGTCATGACATTTCATGTCGCCATTTCAGTCATGTCATGTCGCCATTTCAGTTAAGATGTCATTTCATGTCGCTATTTCAGTCATGTCATGTCACCATTTCAGTCATGTCATGTCACCATTTCAGTCATGTCATAATGCCATTTCAGTTAATACATGTCAAAACAAAATTAAAATCTAGCATAGTAATGAAATAGTTGAGCGGGCATAAAATTCAGTATTATAAAAATGTGTGAGGCATAGTGGGAGATTATTTATTGTGGGTAAAAATTTGGTCCTTATTTTTTTATTTTTTCTTTTCTTTTTTTTTTTTTACAAGATCTATGATCATCTCGTCTTATACTAACCATTCATTTCCGTGGAGATTTTTTTAAAACCTGTAACAGTGTAAAGTACATGGTGGAAAATGTCAGTGATAAACTAAATTATGGTTCTTTTTAGCACAAAAAATCTTTACACTTACATGAAAAGTGGTCCTCAGGGAAATAATTAGGGAACTTGTTCACCTAAAAATAATTAACCTCATGTCATTCCAAATCTGTATGACTTTCTTCCATCAAACACAAAATCGATGAATTAGGTGGGCTTACTTTACTCTATGCAATTAGTCCTCATGGGCACTGAGGCTTCCAAGCTTTAAAAAGGAAACAAAAGCATCATAAAAGAGGTCCATATGACTCATGCATTATATTCTATGTCATCTGAAGTCATATTATAGCTTTGTGTGAGGAACATTCTGAAATTTAAGTCGTTATT
Source organism: Mylopharyngodon piceus (assembly GCA_039654765.1). Taxonomy (NCBI): domain Eukaryota; kingdom Metazoa; phylum Chordata; class Actinopteri; order Cypriniformes; family Xenocyprididae; genus Mylopharyngodon; species Mylopharyngodon piceus. The sequence continues at coordinate 23,187,052 of CM077451.1, forward strand.
CATTTATCCTACCCTTCGGTGATCTGTCAACTGCTGATTGAGTTGAACTTGAGAACCAAATTATGCTTTTGTGCCCTTTTTGAAACTTGAAAGTCTCAGTCCCCATTTATTGTAACTGTATAAAAAGGAGTTTTATAAAAAAAACTCTTCATAGGTGTTTTGAATGACATGTGTAACTAATGACAGAATTTTCATTATTTTTGGTGGACTATTCCTTTAAATAAAAACATGTATGACTTGAGCCTTTTATTTCTGGATCAACCTTGGTGGATACTCTGAAACCCTGCTTGCACAAACAGATTATGAAGGCTAAAATTGCATATGGAGGGAAAGAGAGACATTTTGGCAGAGATGGAAAACCTCACTACGATCAGATCAGCTTATAGCCCAACACGCCGCTTGAGATATGCAGCATGACACAGCACGAGAGACGCTTGAGATAAAGCTAAAGAGATTGAAAACACAGATTATTCTCTCCTTCTTTCTCCCATCCTTGTGGCTGTGGTGTCTATGTGTAACCTTGGGGTTAATTTGGTGTGACTTTGACATTTATGAAATGTATGAACTGTGGTTTGGACCTACACTCCAAAAGCCAAGGGGTATATCAGGAGAGATGGAGATGGAGGTAAAGGCAGGGATAGCAAGAGAGAGGGAGCAGATGGGTCAGCCATCTGGTAGAAGGAGAAAAGGAAGGGAGATGAGAGGAGGAGGGAGCGCTGGAGAGAGGCAGAGAGATCCATGGGAAATATATATGAGTAGGAATGAAAACATCACATTGGCCTGTGTGTATGTGTGTGCTAGATGTTTGTGTTAGAGATATTACTGAGACTCAGGTGTGAGTATGGGAAGCATGGTGAGTTGTGCTGCAAGTACTTTGTAAAATTGCACAAAATTACCAATATGGTAATTTTGAATCTGGCAATTAAAGCTGTTATTTAAAAACATGTGAAATCCCAAATGCATGATCGACGTAACTCCCAAATGCATGATTAATCATTTACTCGCTCTCATTTTGCTCTAAACCCTTATGATTTTTTTTTCTGCCATGAAAGACAAAAGCAGAAGTGAAGCCCCATAAAAAGTTAATTACAACATGTACACTCTAAAAAAAAAGTGCTATATAGCACTAAAAGTGGTTCTTGGCTTGTAATCATAGGGGAACCACTTTTAGCACCATATCTTTAAAGGTGATATACAGCACCTTTGTCAAATGGTGCTATGTAGAACCCATAAGAGGTGCCATATCACATTTTATTTCTTCAACAAAAATGGTGCTAAACAGCACCAACAGTAGTTCTTTGGCTAGTAAAAAACCTTTAAAGGGGACCTATGCCCCCTTTTACAAGATGTAAAATAAGTCTCTGATGTCCCCAGAGTGTGTATGTGACGTTTTAGCTCAAAATACCCCACAGATATTTTTTTATAGCATGTTAAAATTGCCACTTTTTGGGGGTGAGCAAAAATACGCCGTTTCAGTGTGTGCCCTTTAAATGCAAATGAGCTGCTGCGCTCGGCCTAAGAGGGCGGAGCTTCAAGAGCTGGTGTCAGGAGTCAGTCAGGACGCACTATAATGTCAGAAACTGTGAATATATGGCGCATGGAGATACAACAGGTATAGTTTAGTTTAATTACGGTTATAACATATATTGTCTTCTTGTTTTTATCCACTATATTAGTACAAGCCTGTTTACTTATGAGTTTTATAACGTTTATTGTACTTCACACAAAATATGAAGTGTCTGTTTTCACTCTAGAAAATCTCTGTAAGAGCTTAATAAAACAGTGCAAGTGTGCATTAAAATATTATCCATAAACTCTCTCTCTCCCTTGCATTATCATCAACATACACAGCGAAGTACACAGAAACACTCGTTACAACTAACAGTAAACAAATATATAAAGACCTTATGCCTTTTCGGGTGGTGCTTAATAAACTGGTAAACTTTATATCCGTAAATCAACTCCGATGAACTGTAATAAAGTGCTCTGACCTTCATTACTGCCGTATCCAGTATCACTCTGGAGACTGTAAGCTGGATCACGAACAGTTTACTGATCTATCCTTGAGTAACAAATTTTTAGCACAACCTCAGTTTTGTATTGTCCCTTTGTATTGACATTCGTTCACAAAGCAGTCCGGTGTGAAATGATTCACGCAGACATAAATGAATTTCGGTAGAGTTGAGGGAGCATTTTCTTCGAAAACAAAATGAATCCACCTCGTCTTCAGCGGCTCAGATTTTGGGAGTAAATGGAGAGAGCTATGTGGATTCATCCATCCAGCTACAGAACTCCTAAAACGCTTGGGAGACGTTCTCGTCAGTGCAGCAATGGCGGACTGTGTACAACTTGCTGTGAACTCGCTCAGGGCGGTTCTATGTTAAAACGGCAGTGTCTGTCAACATTTGTGGGCGGGGCCTGTGGCTAATGTGACGTCACATTGCCAGGGATCTGGAAACGGCTTGTTCTGAGACACTGCTTATGATTTATGGGGATTTAAAAAAAAGGAATGGTTGGATTTTTATCATTATAGGGTGGTTGTGTACACACACTGCCAACACACATTTATGTACAAACACCATGCAAAAGTGAATTTTGCATAATAGGTCCCCTTTAAAGGTGCTTAACAGGTTCTTTGTATGGCAGTGGTGCTATATAACACCTTAACCACCCCAAAGAACCGCTGAAGAACCACTGAAACACCAAGATTTGCTGCTAGACAGCACTTAAAGTGGTTCCTTCAGTGTCACATGATCCTTCAGAAATCATTTTAATATGCTGATTTGCTGCTCAAGAAACATTTATTATTATTATTATTATTATCAGTGTTGAAAACAGTTGTGTACAAATTTTTTTTCAGGATTATTTGATGAATAGAAAGTTCAAAAGAACAGCATTTATCTGAAATATAAAGCTTTTGCAACATTATAAATGTCTGTACTGTCACTTTTGAACGGTAGTGATAATGTTACAAAAGCTTTCTATTTTCTATTTTTTTTCTATTTTTAAATACATTCAAAAATATTTTAAATTGTTTAAATATTTCACAATATTACTGTTTTTGCTGTATTTTGGATCAAATAAATGAAGCCTTGGTGAGCAGAAGAGACTTCTTTTAAAACATTAAAAAAAATCGTATCGTTCAAAAAAAAACAAAACATAAGTATTATCTGGAAAATATCCCTTAGAAAATCCCTTAGAAAGATACAACAAAACTCTTATATAATCAACAGTAATAAATAATGTCATGATCTGTGAGCAGAATGACTTCTGTGTTTCACAGAAGAAAGAAACTCTTGGAACGGCATTAGAGTGAATAAACTATGTTCGTTTTCAGTTGAACTATTTCTTTAATTCGCTTAGATATATTTTTTTGCAGAAAATGAGGGTTGTGGAGGCAGAGTGAACGGACAGATGGAGAAAGTAGAGGACTGACACGATATGTTATACTAGAGGGAATGAAACCACAGCGTGCAAAGTAACAAGTCTCAGAAGCCACTCTTGTGGTAAAGTCTAAAAAGATCAAAGTAATGATCTTTCTAAAAGACCAGATGTCAGGAAAATAGATACCAATTTATTCTAGGCAGCCAAAGTCTTGAATACACCTTAAATTGCACCCCTCTTGGCCTGCCAGCCATGTAAGATAGAGCACATTAGCGAGGCAGCTCGTGAACACAGAAGAAAATAGGCCTCTTTTGAGGACAGCGATACATACACAGGGTCTAATTTGTGTAAAATGTTCTCACGTGGCGAGAACAAGAGATCAACGCTTTCTCATTACAAAGACATGACGTCTAGAGTATAAAACAAATTTTCAGTGCTTTAATGTTTTAGGGTTTCCACTTTCCATCTGTCTCCATCTCTAAATATTTAGTTAAACAACTGTAAAATCTTCTTGTCTAGATTGTTCTCTTGACTCGGTTAATGATGATTACCAGCGCTGTTCATTATGATGAACTGATTGTGCGGCAGATAATATGCCAATTTTTTTTTTTTAAAGCTATAGAAAATTGCTTCTATTACTTTAAGCTCACAGCTTTCTCCCTCCTTAAAAGAAAAATAAATTAAAAAAATAAACAATTTAATATAAACACAAGAGCTTCATGACATTCCAAGAGCTACTGCACTGTGAAAGAATTATGATAAATATCATGGCAGCATATGTTTTTCCGTTACTTTAACTCGTAATTTTAACTAATAATTTAATGAATCATATCAAAAGAGTTCGCACACTCCACCAAAGAAGAAAAAACATCAAATGCGAGACAAAAAACAAAATTTACTTTTTGGTGCACAAAAAGTGTTCTCGTGAACCAACATGAACCCATTGTAAAATTCTTTCACCCTCATGCAAAACGTTTCACATGTGACCTTTGTCAATGCCAAACTTACAATGCTTAGTTCAGGAGCCATCTTAATATAAGGAGTCACATGGTTGCATAGATCACACGATCAATTGAACCAAACTATAATCCAAACAAATTATTTACCATGTTACATGAAAATAATCCAACATAAAAAAAAAAAACAAAACAAAAAACCCCCCAGGAAAATAAAAATAAATAAATAATCCAACATTGGTGGAGTGTGCGGACTCTTTTGATGTGATTCATTATTTGGATATTTTTGTCTACGCACCACATTTGGACTTGTTTGAAGGCGAGGTGAGTTCCTGACTACTCTTCAACTAATAATTTAACCAATTTCAACTTAATTTTTACTCAATTTTTACAAGTAATTTCGACTTTAATTATATTTTAAAATTGAGTTAAAAATTAGTTTTTTAACTCAATTTTTTAACTCAATTTCAAAATATAATTTATGTTGAAATTACTTGTACAGCAAATTTGATTATACTTTAAAAATTTAAAGGGATAGTTCACCCAAAAATTAAAATTTTGTCATCATTTACCTTTATGAGTTTCTTTCTTCTGTTGAACACAAAAGAAGATATTTTAAAGAATGTGGGTAACCGGACAGTTGATGGTAGCCATCATTTTCCTATGGAAATCAATGGCTGCCGTCAACTGTTTGATTACTGACATTCCTTAAAATATCTTCTTTTGTGTTCAACAGAAGAAAGAAACTCATAAAGGTTTGGAACAACATGAGGCTGAATAAATGATGAAAGAATTTTCATTTTTAGGTGAACTATCCCTTTAAAGGATTAGTTAACTTCATAATTCAAATTTTCTGATAATTTACTCACCCCCATGTCATCCAAGATGTTTATGTCTTTCTTTATTCAGTTGAAAAGAAATTAAAGTTTTTGAGGAAAACATTCCAGGATTTTTCTCCATATAGTGGACTTCACTGGGGTTCAACGGGTTGAAGGTCCAAATGTCAGTTTCAGTGCAGCTTCAAAGAGCTCTACACGATCCCAGACGAGGAATAAGGGTCTTATCTAGAGAAACGATTGGTTATTTTCTAAAAATGCATGACGTAATCACGTTACAAAGGTCACATGTGACATAGGTTTAGCGAAAAACTTCAATTCATTTTCTCCTCCAACTTCAAAATCATTCAATATCGTTGTTTTACCTTTTTTTGTAAAGGCCGCTTGACTTTGCACGTTTGCTTTGTAAACACTTGCTCTGTACTTCCGCCTACATCATGCGTGACCTTTGTAACATGATTACGTCATGCGTGAGCTAGTGCAAGACGAGCATTTGTGGTTAAAAAGTACATCATTTTTAATTTTTTTTTAGAAAATGACCTATCATTTCGCTAGATAAGACTCTTATTCCTCGTCTGGGATCGTGTAGAGCTCTTTGAAGCTGCACTGAAACTGACATTTGGACCTTCAACCCGTTGAACCCCAGTGAAGTCCACTATATGGAGAAAAATCATAGAATGTTTTCCTCAAAAACCATAATTTCTTTTCAACTGAATAAAGAAAGACATAAACATCTTGGATGACATGGAGGTGAGTAAATATCAGAAAATTTTGATTCTGAAGTTGAAGTTAGGTGGCATTTTTTTACAGTGTGAGGGAATTTGACCCTGTGACCTCCAGCTTTGCTGACATCGTCAGCCCCTGGCCCCATTTGGGAGCTGTGAAGGGTCAAGGTCGGCGCATTTAAGTGTGTCAGATTCGATAAGATCTCCTCTAAGCGGGTTTCCCCTATTCCTATCTGACTGTTCAATATTAGAACAGCGGTTGGTAGAGTAACAGATCTGTTGAGGGCACGACTGCTGCTGGAGAAGAAGAAAAACAGGAGGAAAATATTTCACAGAGGTCCGCACCAGCACATTTATTATTTACTACCCGCTGCTCAAACGCAAATAATCCTCCTCACCCCTCACTATAGCGCGTAACTTTTTGAATGCATCGCCCTCTCAACAACAAACCGTCCCCGGATCAAACACGTCCACACACCCACACGCCGGCACAAATGCGGAAGGAGTCAGCGTGTTTGTGTTATTGTCTGCTGCTTAGGACAGGACTTCAAATGGTAAATGTCAGCAGGAGATCAAGGCGAGGAGGCCTTATGGGCGAAGCCTCAGTATTGTCAGTGACAGCTACAGGTAGACAGGTGGAGAGAGACAACATGCTCGTCGCAGACGGAGGACGGGAGATATCAGCAATTTTTCCTCCTGTTTTCTTGGCTGTAAGTCTGTGCTTTTTTGTGTTGTCAGAAAACTGGCGCGGCTGATTTTCCCACTGTCATTGCTTCCCATAGTTGAGGGAATAGTTCACTCAAAAATGGAAATTCTGTCCTCATTTTGTTTCAAACCTGCTGACTTTTTTATGGTATGATCACATGTACCAGTGTCCAGCAAATTTTCATGGGCAAAATCCAGTTCAGTAGGAATCCATGCAGTTTTTGCCTTTCTTTCATTTTGCATGAGGGTGAAAGAATTCCCTTTGCAAATTTTACAATGGGTTCATGTTGGTTCACGAGAACACTTTTTGTGCACCAAAAAAACAAAATAACGACTTTATTCAACGATATCTAGTGATGGGCGATTTCAAAACACTGCTTCATGAAGCTTTACGAATCTTTTGTTTCGAATCAGTGGTTCGGAGCGTGTATCAAACTGCCAAAGTCACGTGATTTCAGTAAAGAGGCTTCGTCACGTCATAAGTGTTTTGAAATTTCAATGGTTCACCACTGGGGGCGTGACTTTGGCAGCTTGATACACGCTCCGAACCACTGATTCTAAACAAAAGATTCGTAAAGCTTCGAAGCTTCATGAAGCAGTGTTTTGAAATCGCCCATCACTAGATATTGTTGAATAAAGTCGTTATTTTGGGTTTTTTTGGCCCACAAAAAGTATTCTAGTTGCTTCATAACATTAAGGCTGAACCACTGTAGTCACATGAACTGTTTTAAATATGTCTTTAGTAGCTTTCTGGGCATTTAAAAGTGTTAATTAACTTGCTGTCAATGGAGGCCTCACTGAGCCATCGGATTTTATCAAAAATATCTTAATTTGTGTTCTGAAGATGAACGAAGGTCTTATGGGTGTGGAACGACATGAGGGTGAGTAATTAATGACAGAAATTTCATTTTTGGGTGAACTAACCCTTTAAAATTAAGTGTAACCAAATTTTGCTAATGTGACCACACTGTTAGTGTTTTTTGTCCATAGAAAGACACTCAAAGTGGTCCAATGTTGTTTTAGACTCTTTTGACTTTCATTGTAATGATAAAAACAGTTGAAAAGTTCTTCAAAATATTGTCTTTTTTGTACAGTTGAGCTCAAAAGTTTACGTACCCCTTGCAGAATATACAAAAATGTTAATCGTTTTAACAAAATAAGGATCATGAAAATTGCATGTTATTTTTTATTTAGTACTATCCTGAATAAACTATTTCACATAACAGATGTTTACATAAAGTCCACGAGACAAAAAAAAATAGCTAAATTTATAAAAATAACCCAGTTCAAAAGTTTGGGAACCACTGATTCTTAATACTGTGTGTGGTTACCTGGATGATCTACGACTGTTTTTATGTTTTGTGATGGTTGTTCACGAGTCCCTTGTTTGTCCTGAACATTTAAACTGAGCTCTGTTCTTCAGAAAAGGAAACATGATGCATTAAGAGCTGGGGATGTAAACTTTTGAACAAGTAGATGATGTGCAAGTTTTTCTTATTTTGTTTAAAGATCATATTTTTTCATTTACAGGGCTCAAAATTAACTTTTTTACTTGGTAGCACTGGTGCTCCCAACTTCAAAAAGTTAGGAGCACCAGCAAAAATTTAGGAGCACCACAACTAAAAAGCCTTGTCATTCGCTTGTCCAAATAAAAAAGTTGCTTGTCTGGAAAAAAATTGGATTTTTGTGTTGTAAATATAATTTACTGAAGCAATATTCTCATCAGTGTTCACTCAGCTTTGACATTTAAATCTGCATATTTGTGGTATTTACCCCGAGGGCATTTTTTTTTTAACCTTTATAAAGGGCTTTTCCCCCTAATCTTATTAAATGCTTCATCTTTCATTTTAAATTCTTAAATTTGATCAATAAATGCAATTAGAATAATAAGATACTATAGGGCTGTTACCAGTCAAATTAAATAATTTACACTGAAAAATTACAACTGCATTAAATAATGTTATGAGATTGTTTTAATTTTTTTTGAATATACAAATAAGAAATGTTGGAAAGAATGATTACTTTTAAACATGAAACTAAATCGCCAGTAGGTGGCGGCAGGTGACCGTCTTAATGAGTGAGTAATTGAGTCATTCATTCAAACGATTCGTTCGAACGGATGATTCATTCAATAATGACGCAGTTGTTTATGAATAGATCATTGATTCTTTGACTCAACCGATTCGTTCAAAATGCTGAATCATTCAGTAATGAAAGAAAACACGATTGAGTTGTCATGAAATGTGCAATGGTTCTGCTGTGATCTTTGTTCGGAACTATTTTCGCTGCTGAAACAGAACAAAAACAGTCACTATTGCGTCTAAAATGATTTAATTTTAACTACTTTTTACATGATGCTTTATTCAGGATATTCAGGAAAACTGTACTCTTGGTCCTGTAATGTTGCTTAACTGTATCATATGTTTTAAATATAAAAACTTAAGTGTTAATGTCGAGTCGTGTGTAACAGTTCTTTTCATCTTCTCTCTTCAGCTCTTTATATTTTGCACGCTAACTCCCTGTCACGTGACAACGAAGCTTAGTGAAAGGGAGTGATTGATGGCTAATATTAACCAACCTAAAATCTGCTTTAAACTTAAGAACATATAGATGAAGTTTAATTAGTTGTGTGATAGAACTGTGGACCGGTCACTGTATCAGCAGCTCACAGCAGGCACATACTGTGCTGTAATTAGCGAACGTTTTGTAGAGAAATGAAAACAGGTCGCACCTCAGCAATTATTTGCACTCGCACAAATGCTCCCAAATATATTTTAAAGGAATACTCCACATTTTTTGAAAATAGGCTTATTTTCCAACTCCCCTAGAGTTAAACAGTTGAGTTTTACCGTTTTCGAATCCATTCAGCCGATCTCCGGGTCTGGCGGTACCACTTTTAGCATAGCTTAGCATAGTTCATTCGCTGCGTAATATCATTGCGCCTGCTGCACCCATGGTACGGCAGCAAAGTTCCTTGATTATTACGCCGGAATGAGAGTATAGTTCCTAGCCATATCGGCCTAGAAAATCGCAACTTTTCATTTTCCGTCGGTCTTAGTACACGATGTAATTACAGAAGAGTCAAGTTATAAATAGGGAAAATATCGAAACTCTTTGGTCATTTTTGAGCGAGATGCTAACGGTCTAATCAGATTCAATGAACTATGCTAAGCTATGCTAAAAGTGGTACCGCCAGACCCGGAGATCGGCTGAATGGATTCGAAAACGGTAAAACTCAACTGTTTAACTCTAGGGGAGTTGGAAAATGAGCCTATTTTCAAAAAAAGTGGAGTGTTCCTTTAAGGTCGCACACTTTAAATTTAGGGAGCATATGCGACTAAAATGGTCGCAATTTCGACCCTTGATTTGGTACTGCCCTTCTGAAGCAACAGAAGATAATTGCATGTTTCCCGGAAGACAAAAAATGTACAATTTATCCTGTTCATCCAATTCAAAAAGTTTACATTTACAGCTCTTAATGCATCGTGTTTCCTTCTGGAGCATCAGTGAATGTTTGCAGCTTTTTTAATAGTTGTGTTTGAGTCCTTCAGTTGTACTCAGTGTGAAAACAACTGTACAGGTTTGGAACCTCATGAGGGCGAGTGAATGATGGATTTTGTAGCATATCTATTTACGCAGAAGTGCCGGATAACATTGAAATACATTTTCTGTGCTGATAATACACAAGTTAGGATTGTCAAGAGCAAAGAAGTTAATACTGGAGCTGAAGGACGACGTGGGTCAGAGGCTCCATCACTTTTTTAAAGCATTGCCCTTCAAAGCCTAACACACGTACACACACAGAGGAAGCCTTGGCAGCAACACCAAACAGAAAGAAAACAGTCATTCCCGCGTGGATAAATACATCCATTTATGCTTTGACTGGCTCCGTTCTGCTTCTATGATAGAGGAGGGATAGTCTTTTTAATATTGGACCCACATAATGTTTCTGTTGTGCTGTCTTGCCTAAGAGAAATTTTTATAAATATGGGGGGAAATGCAAAGAACTGCACTCACCCGATAGTCCATTACCATAATAAGGGAGTAATGATGTTGTAAATTGTGATGATTGCAAAATTATAGGAATTTATTTTCTATTATACATTGCTATTTCTGTAAGAGATAGTTGTCGTGATTGTTGTGATAGGCTGCAGACTGCTGAGCGCGAGGGAGAGTGAGTACGTGATGAGGGATTTTAAAACAGTCGTTTTATTATGGGAGAGGGAGAGGGAGAGAGTGATGCGATAACAGCGTTTGCCCTGTTCATATTTGACTCAGTGCTTGTCATTGAACACCGACAGACTCACACAGCGCAGGAAAGAAAGTCCACGCATTAAGATCGACATTACAAGGTAAAATATTAATTTTTTCTATGATCACTCGGGATGAATTTACCGCGAGCTATCAAAGCCAGAGCTTCTGTCTCCTTCATGTTTTAGTCTCTTTTTTGAATGTTGGATTGAGGAATAAGCAGCCCAGTGCGCCGCACGAAGGATTTATTTGCAAATGTATTAATTTCAAATTAAATATAGGCTATTTTATTGTCATTGTTCTCTAATTGATTGTTTTGGCTTTAAATCAATGGGAATATTGACGGTGAAGAAACACCATCGTGTTTTTTATTTTTCAGTTTGTGTATGCTTGCATTTTTATTAGGTAATGTCCATCTAAAGTCCGCTGTATGATTGTTTTTAACAATGTATAGATCATTCAACACACAGTCAACACAAAGTACCGATGTTCCCCATTGACAGTGTCTAAAAACTCCGGTGTGTACTCCAGGACGGACTGACTGGGTGACACATGCATGCTGTCCTTCCTATATAAGCAGAGGTTTTGTGATATATTATGAGTTATTAAATACGGGACTCACTCTTGGGAAACGCGGACCTTCCACATGACTGAGCGCGCGCGGAGTTGAAGCAGATGGCGCGCGCACTTCTGTCTGTCTGTCACCGTTCAGGGATTCGCGGGGCAGCAGCAGACACGTTTACCGACACCCCGGTGTTCGCGGGGCACATATTAAACGGTTAGTCCTTCCTTGACGACGGCTTCACTGATGACACTCATTTGAGTCCCTAATAATGTTTTTAGGCGCAAATTAAGTGAGGCTGGCTGCGCGTGAGCGAGCGCGCGGCGGCAAGGCTGGATCGTAGTACGCTCTGCTGCTCGTGCCATGTGTTTCCCCAAATATATTAATAGCGCGAATGCCCTTTTAGTAGGTCAGACGTTGTTTTTGCTGTAGTAATGATTACAGTTGGTTGTAGGTAGATTTGCTGCTGCTTTCATCACCCATGGGTTGCGTGAAGTAGCCTGTGTTTGGGTTCGAGTGTGCTTGAAGGTCTGACCTCCCTAATTAAAGATTAACCCTCGAAAAGATAGTCAAAACAAAAGGCTATGGAGTGGTCTCGACCACAAAAGTTAAAGTTAGTCAGTGTGTACAAAATAGACGTACGCAAACAGAAATCGCGTTTGTTTGAGGAGGTTACCATAGCAACATCAGGCTGGTCGATCGCTTCTCGTTACGGTATGGCACATCGACAAAACATAAGTACATACAGTATTTATTTATAGCCTAAAAACACATTGGAATATTAGTATACCACAAAAAACTTTTATTTTTTTTATTTGCCTATATCTTTGACTAAAGTCATGTCATATTTTGCCGACTTTTCATTGTAATTACCAGTATTGGTTGAGGGTCCGTCACTTAAGTTAAAGTCACCATGAAATCAAAATGGACGATTCCTGTTTTTAATGGAATATTGCATTATTTATTAAAAATGATTTATCCGTACACACACAGACACACACACACACACATATATATATATTTTAAGTGCCTTCATAATGTTCAATCAAAATAACTTCCCTTCTTGCAACAACATCTCGTCTCTGATGACACATTTACTGGCGCAAGGACGGGAAGACCTGTCACTCACATTGCCTCAAACCACAACGATCCAATCAATTCCTGATGGAGGAAATCAAGTCCTGTCCTACATTTGTTTTCTTGTTTGAGAAGGCGTTTCACTTGGATATATAGGGAAGAAAAAATTATCTCAACTTCCGTTTCATGGTGACTTTAAATGTGTAATGTGATTTGTATATAAAAGTACTTTTTATAAATAATCTATTCTTATAGTAAGTCCAACAAGTAATTCCTGGTGGATTTCCCAACAAACGCTGTTTGAGCATCCTGACCAGCTGGACATAAGACTATTGACCAACCAATGGAGTGATTTGTGGGCGGGACTTGCCTGTTAGTCCGACCACTGGCAGATGAAGGGAATGCATTTCTGTTTGTTGTCACAAGAGGTAGAAAAGCCATACTTTACACATCTCTAAACGAGGGAATGAATATGCATATTTCTAAATGTGTCGAGATGTTTTTTTTGCATTGCAGTGCCTGGTTTTAAGTTATATTTTTGGGCTTGTTGCCTTTTATTTTGATAGGACAGTAGCAGGACCGGAGAGAGGGGTATTCAGACCAGGAAAAGACCTTGAGCCGGGACTCTAACTCAAGTCCCTAAAGTGCAACTGCACTATATGTCGGGGCAATTTCCCGCAAGTTGATGGCTCCGACAGCACGGACTGTTTTTATCTGAATGAAGCAGATTGGAACTGCTGTGTGGTTAGCTAGTATTACTTGCTAAGGATATAATAGTTAATGGCTTGTAGCATTAGATATATTTGTGAGAGATTTGGGGAGTCTTCATCATTATTTGGAGCACTAGAAAAGCTGAAAGGCATTTGTCCCTTGTCACACACTGGGCCAAGAAAAATAATAAGCAGAGGAAGAAATTCTCACAGAAACACTTGAGCAGCAGAAAGGAAGCTTAAAAAAGGGTCAAAAAGAAGAGTCTCAACTGTGTTTCTACATGTATCTTGTGTTATGGGCTTATGATGTCCATATACATACACCTTTTTTAATTTTTTTCCCCATTTGTTCTTTTCTTTTACAGTAATTGTGTGTGCCTTGAAACGAAATGCATTTTGCTCCTTTGATGATTTTGCTCTATCAAAGAGACCCAGATACAAATTGATTTTTTTTGTTGTTGTTTTTATGAGAGTATATGCAGAAAAAAAAATGTTTTTGTGATGCACAAAATCCCTTTCAGCTTGGCTAAGCTTCAGCAAGGGGAGGTTCACTGTTACAAAATGGGCCAGGCAGGAGGCAGCTTGCAGTTCGGGTGAACACTCCTCTGATTTTATTTAACACGACTCCAGCAATCTGTGTCAGCAATAAGCTTGTAATTGTTTACACCCAAGGAGCTCTTGCATTTACTAAGGGAAAAATGGAGAAGGAGAGATATGTGTGAGGGGAAAATGAGGCGGCATCCATGTTGAAATAGACACAAGACTTTGGCTCAATGACTTATGTTGGACAAAGGCTTTCCTCGCAAGAGACGGCAATAGAGAAATATGGTATTGTCACCAGCAAGACTGTCTGACTCACAGCCATGGGCATTATTTTAATTTACAATAGATGCAGTGATGAGCACATGCAAGGAGGAGGAGGAGAAAATGGATGAAAAGAAGTGAGGAATGGTGAGTGTAAATGTGTTTATGTTCTAAGATCCAAACCTGAAATATCTGCTGTCGTAATTTGAGAAAAGGGCCCATAACTACACAACCTTAGCAATTTGGAAAGCAAGGGTTTCTGTCTCCACAGAAAGAAGGGAGTTGTTCCTCTAAAGAGCTTCCATCTACAACAGGCCATTGAGTAAAATGAAGTCGACAAGCTTTATCAGATGAGAGGCCCTCAGAGACCAAGTTAAAGTGAGTATTAAAGCTAACAAGGGGCTCTCTTTACCATCCTGAATCAGATTAGTATCATGCAGATTGTCTCTTTGGATACTAACAGACTGCTGTGAATCTTTCTGACATGGCATTTAGTGTCAGCGATATGTAATAGCTTGTTTTTTTGTGTTCATAAGTGGAACATAAACGGCTAACTAAACACAAAAACCTTTTAACGGATGTTTAAAACCTTTGCTAAAAGAAACTCTGCAATTTGTTAGTGTGACTCAGGGTAATAACCTCCTTGGTTCGCAGAGAGAAAGTATTCGGTGAAGTGAGCAAATGAGGTGATCTCTCTGGCGTTTAGAGAGCTCGCTGTGATAAGCAAAAAGCCCATGCGCTGGTAGAGCAAGAATCTGCGTATTATTGTGATGCACTTCAAACAGTTTTATTATTTTGTCATTTTAATGTTTTTCTGAATATATTGTGGGAGGCAGAGGAGCTTTTTGTGCCAAAGGCAGGAAGTGGTCTCCACTGATAGGCAGTAAGTGGGACTTTGTATGCTGTTGAAGTGAAAAATAAAGTATCGCTTTAAGAGCTATTGGCACTGAGAGTTAATATTCGCCACTAGAAATTAAGCTGAAACAATTTATTCCCATAGCCCCAACCACACTGGGGAATTAATGTCCATTGACAAATCCAGAGATTTTTTTTCATGTTGTAGGTTAATTTTTTCCCCTTTGATTACTGAAAAAGACTCACTGATCAACAATGCAGTCTTTTGGGTCATGTTTCTGATAGAATCATTTCATCTGTCTGTCCGTCCCATCCATCCATCCACTATCTATCTGTCTGTACGTCCCATCCATCCATCCATCCATCCATCCACTATCTATCTATCGATCCATCCGTCCGTCTGTCCATCCATCCACTATCTGTCCGTTCCATCCATCCATCCACTCTCTATTTGTCTGTCCTTCCCATCCATTCATCCACTGTTCCATCCGTCCATCGTTCCATCCATCCATCCATCGTTCCATCCATCCATCCATCTGTCCTTCCATCCATCCACCCATCAGTCCATCCATCCATCCATCCACTATCTATCTATCTATCTGTCCATCCATCCATCCATCCATCCACTATCTATCTATCTATCTATCTATCTATCTATCTATCTATCTATCTATCTATCTATCTATCTATCTATCCATCCATCCATCCATCCACTATCTATCTGTCTGTCCATCCCATCCATCCATCCATCCATCCATCCACTATCTATCGGTCATCTATCCATCAATCCATCCACTTTCTATGTCCATCCATCCATCCATCCACTATCTATCTATGTCCATCCATCCACTATCCATCCATCCATCCATCCACTATGTCTGTCCATCCCATCCATCCATCCATCCATCTATCCATCCATCATCCATCCACTCTCTATTTGTCTGTCCTTCCCATCCATCCACTGTTCCATCCGTCCATCGTTCCATCCATCCATCCATATATTGTTCCATCCGTCCTTCCATCCATCCACCCATCAGTCTGTCCGTCCATCCATCCATCCATCCATCCACTATCTGTCCATCCATCCATTCATCCACTATCTATCTGTCCATCCATCCATCATCCATCCACTCTCTATTTGTCTGTCCTTCCCATCCATCCATCCATCCATCCATCCATCCATCCATCCATCCATCCACTGTTCCATCCACTGTTCCATCCGTCCATCGTTCCTTCCATCCATCCACCCATCAGTATGTCCTTCCATCCATCCATCCATCCATCCATCCATTCATCCACTATCTGTCCATCCATCCATCCATCCATCCATCCACTATCTATCTGTCTGTCTGTCCCATCCATCCACTGTTCCATTGTCCGTCGTTCCATCCATCCATCCATCCATCCATCCATTGTTCCATCCATCCTTCCATCCATACATCAGTCTGTCCATCCATCCATCCACTATCTATCTATCTGTCCATCCATCCATCCATTCATCCCCCATACCGAGGGGGATTCTCGAGTTTGACTGTGGAACAACTCTGATCATGAAAGATTTACTCTATCCCAAAACTTGGTCCTGGTTCCCAGGTATCTTCTTAAAGTAGCCAAATCCTTTTCAAAGCAAGTCATTTCACTCAGCAGCCATCTTGGCAACGACTCCAGGCAGCTATGTGATTAATACAACTCCTGTCTGCTTGAATGGAGAAAAACTGAAACCTCCAAAATTGTTTGTGCCTCAATAACATGAAATCAGCAATAAAATCAGGCAACAATGGTATCATAAATTTTATGTCTTTAGCTCAAATATTGAGTGTAGTGGTTTCTCACATTCATTTATCTACAAGCAGGCTCCAGCACTCCCCTGTGACCGACATAGGAAAAAGTGGATATAGAAGATGAATGGATTTATCTACAAGTGGTCCATCTCTTCCTCCTTACACTGTCTGTTATGTAGCCTAATCTCACAGGGGCTGAGAATGAGAACGATCTGGTTGATTGGGTAATGCCATTCTAGCAGTCAGACAAACATTTGAATGACAACTATAAATCCTACACTATGATTAGTGCCACTCTGTAATACAGCTCTCAAACATCAGCTGCTTTACCAAGCGTCTCTTTTGATGGTGTATTATAATCCAATTGATTTCACAATCTCTTTGACACTAAGGCTACTAATATCTTAAAGGAATATTCCAAGTTGAATACAAGTCAAGATAAATCTGGAGCATTTGTAGCATAAAGTTGATTACCACAAAAATACAGACTTTGTACCACAAAAACACTTTCCTTTGTTTCCTTAAAAAAGAAGCAGAAGTAAAAATTATTATTATCTGAGGTGCTTACAGTGGTGAATGGGGCCTAATTTTGGAGTATTTAAAAGTAGAAAGTAGAAATTTTATAACATGAACTATTCTGGTAACGCCACAAGTCTGGTATGATTTGATTTGTGAAGCTGTTTAATCATTTTTACAGTTGTTTTAGGTTGTAAAGGTTTATGACATTACCTTGTCATGGCAAAAAAGTTGTAAAACTAGACAGAATGCCTTAAGGTTAGTAAAGGCAGAAATACACTTCATGACTTTTAAAATCTGAACAGATTTTAAACACTAGGCATCATACTTCGTAAATAGTTACAGAGAAAAACTGGGCATCATACACTAAAACGACTGAGGATCATACACAAATCGTTCTGAACACAACAAACTCGCACAGAAACACTCGCCTTGTTGCTAGAAGACGAACGACAGATTCGCAGGAGATAAGATCGTAGTAGTTGAAATAACTAGCCGAGTTCATTTGGATGCAGTCTTGGCTGGGTAGACGCGGTCAGTATGGACTCTACAGATTACAACAGAAGTTAGAGGTGAGTGGCATAGTTGTTTTATCTATCTTGTTACCGTCAATATATTAATCCATTATCAGTCGCGTTTACATTTAATGTAATCAGTCATTCGCAGCTATTGACGTTCAGGTTAGTTATCCACTTATCCCCGTCAAGCGTTAATGTCAAGCCCTGGATAATGATAAATATCAACATTAATTAATCAAGATTTACCTCAGACTGTGGTTTGCTAACTATCTCAAGACGAAGCTAGCAACAATACAGTATGATTGGTTTTGCTCTGATTGGACTGCCACCCGTCTTCATTTCTTCTCGAGCTTTGTGACTTCGCGCCCTTGTTTTCCATTGGCTGGTCAGTGGAAGCTTGTTTCCGCAAAAAATAAAAAAGGTAATTGCGACTTTTTTTCCTCACAATTCTGACCTTTTTCTCACACTTGCCAGTTTACATCTCACAATTCTGACATCTTTTCTCTAGAATTGCGAGATATAAACTCGAAATTGCGAGAAATAAAGTCAGAATTGCGAGTTATAAAGTCAGAATTGCGAGATATAAACTCACAATTACGAGAAATAAAGTCAGAATTGCGAGATATAAACACAATTATAAGAAATAAAGTCAGAATTGTGAGTTATAAAGTCAGAATTGCGAGATATAAACTCACAATTACGAGAAATAAAGTCAGAATTGCGAGTTATAATGTCAGAATTGCGAGATATAAACTCACAATTACGAGAAATAAAGTCAGAATTGTGAGTTATAAAATCAGAATTGCGAGATATAAACTCACAATTGCGAGAAATAAATTCAGAATTGCGAGTTATAAAGTCAGAATTGCGAGATATAAACTCACAATTACGAGAAATAAAGTCAGAATTGCGAGTTATACAGTCAGAATTGCGAGATATAAACTCACAATTACGAGAAATAAATTCAGAATTGTGAGTTATAAAGTCAGAATTGCGAGATATAAACTCACAATTATGAGAAATAAAGTCAGAATTGTGAGTTATGTCAGAATTGCACGTTATAAACTCACAATTACAAGAAATAAAGTCAGAATTGCGAGATATAAACTCACAATTACGAGAAATAAAGTCAGAATTGTGAGTTATAAAGTCAGAATTGCGAGATATAAACTCACAATTACGAGAAATAAAGTCAGAATTGCGAGTTATAATGTCAGAATTGCGAGATATAAACTCAAAATTACGAGAAATAAAGTCAGAATTGCGAGTTATAAAGTCAGAATTGCGAGATATAAACTCACAATTATGAGAAATAAAGTCAGAATTGTGAGTTATGTCAGAATTGCACGTTATAAACTCACAATTACAAGAAATAAAGTCAGAATTGCGAGTTATGTCAGAATTGCGAGATATAAACTCACAATTACGAGAAATAAAGTCAGAATTGCGAGTTATAAACTCACAATTGCGAGAAATAAAGCCAGAATTGTGAGATATAAACTTTCAATTCTGACTTGTTTTTTCTCACAATTGTGAGATATAAACTCGCAATTGCGAGTTATAAAGTCCAATTCTGAGGAAAAATAGACTGACTTTTTTCTTAGAATTGTGTCACAATTCTGACTTTGTAACTTGCAGTTCTGACTTTATAACATGCAATTGCGACTTTATATAACACAATTTTGACTTAATAAAATTGCGAGTTTATATCACGTAATTCTGAGAAAAAAAGTCAGAATTGTGAGATAAAAAGTCGCTTCCATAGGTCAGCGTATATGACTGTACTGTAATGAAGCCTACTGTCAGTAGCAACGCGTTATACACGATATGTGTTCTAAAATCGGCTCAAAATATCAAGCATGTTTTGATATCCTTCGACTGGATGGAATCACATCTGAAGCTAAAAAGTCGGAGTCTGTGCCCATCATACACTACGCGATTTTCTGTAAATTCTGTCAACTTTGACTTCCCAAAATCTATAGACTGGCGCAAACGTTTGGCAACTACTGCCGACTTGTCCAGACTGCAAATCGGGGCAGAAGTCATGTAGTGTATCCCAGCCCACTAAAATAATCTTAACACTAATATTGTGATTATATTTAAAGTTTACTGATTATCCCCATTCACTCCTATGCCAGTACTTCACTGTAATCCAGGTTTATGCTTCTTTAAAAGATGTGGAAATTAATTATTGTAGTAATCAACATGCCACACATTCTATCAATTGAGTTTAACATCCACTGAACCTGGAATATTCCTTTAATCCAGAACATTGCTGAGTTTTCATGCGGAGAGATGTGGACATTACAGAAGCTCCATCCATTTTTCCACCACCACTTGTATTGACAATCTCTCTTTAGTGGCGTGTAATCTGCGCTTGACTATGAATGTGAGCGTGTGATGTTTGCATTAGGCTGAAGCCTCTCTCTATGAATGTGTGAAAGTGAGAGTTTTGTCTAGGAAAATGTGTGTGGTCATGAAAGAGACTAATGTGTCGGAGCCCAACCCCTGACACGACCGTCCAACAGGAATTGTGAAAATCCTATTGTAAATTTGCCCACTCTTCGAAGATAATTGGCTTATTTCTGTGTTAAATTGGTCTGTTCTACAGGATGTTGAGTGGGTTTAACACGGTCTCACTGCAGACACAGTATGTCAGTTTCTGTGGGACTCAGACGGGTATTACACGCAGAATTATTGTATGACAATGATGGACTGATAGCTGTGGAGGGCCTGAAGCAGAGGAAGAATGTGCGATGGCACATGGACTGGCATCCGCTTTATCAGACAGACAGACAGACAGATGTGTTCCCCCTCACACAGTCATGCACTGCCTCTCTGGAAGAGCACAAATCACCAGTGAGATGGCTGCCTGGCTGGCTTTGGCGAATTTTAAATGTGAAATGTCATTTTCGGTTGCCATATTGGCTCATATCGAAGGATGGTTGAACTTCATCCTGTTTACTTGCTGTCAGTTGCTTGCTGTCCTCCTACAGAAACCCATGCCAGTCGTGAATACAACCGAGTTACCACCAATTTACCTGGTCTTATTAGAAAGTAGAAAAGAGAAAAAATGTCTGTTGCATTTTTTCCCCCTAGCTGAGATCGTACGCTAGCTACGGCTTGAGCATTTCAAATCCAATGTTCTAAACAAAGCATATAATAACCTCGACAACCAGCCTTCTCCAGTGACTGAAGTCCCAATTATGTCACATTTGACTCTATGAGCCAAACTTCCAGTGACCCTGACAATCATCTTTCCTCACCTCGTGTTGAGTTTCAGACCTCCGTCTCAAAATCTTTCCAATTTGCAGTCAAATGGAAATGTTGTCTCGCTATGTACCTTAATCATTATCTCCACATCAAACGAACAGAGCAGGCCTCAGTTTATGGCTTTGAAGATTTTTTCTCATCAGTCTTGTGCCTCAAGGAGCCGCTGGATAAGTGTGTGTGTGCGTGTTCTCAAGCACGCGTTAACCCTTTAAAGGAATATTTCAGTTCAATATAAGTTAAGCTCTATTGACAGTACTTGTGGCGTAATTTTGATTAACACAAAAATGACTTTTCACAAGTACTTTTCACATCGGTCATTCACTTGTCCAAACAAAAAAGTTGCTTGTGTGGAAAAAAGAGGATTCATTTGTTGTGTATAATTTATTCTGAAGCAATATTCTCAACAGTGTTCCATCAGTTTTTACATATTAAAAGGGATAGTTCATCCAAAAATTTACTCACCCTCAAACCATACTAGGTGTATATGACTTTCTTCCTTCAGACGAACACAATCGGAGATAGATTTAAAAATATCCTTGCTCTTCCAAGCTTTATAATGGTTGTGAATGGGGGGCACGATTTTGAACAAAATTAAAATGCATCCATCCATAAAAAAAGTAATCCATACAGCTCCAGTGGGTTAATAATAGGCTTTTGAAGCGAAGCGATGGGTTTTTGTAAGAAAAATCATGGGATCATTTTCATTTTTGGGTGTACTAACCCTTTAAATTTGCATATTTGTGATATTTACCCCAAGGGCATTTTTTTTTTTTACCTTTATAACAAGCATTTCCCCCCCCCCAATCTTATTAAATGTATGCTTCATCTTTTATTTCAACTTTTTATATTTGATCAATAAATTCAATAAGAAAAATAAGGCAGGGCTGTTACCAATCAAATTAAATAATTTACACTGAAAAATTACATCTGCATTAAATAATGTTATGAGATTCTTTAAATATGTTTGAATATACAAATAAGAAATGTTGGGGAAAATTATACTTTTAAACATGAAACTGAACCGCCAGTAGGTGGCGGCAAGTGACTGTTTTAGTCATTCATTCAAACGATTTGTTCAAATGGCTGATTCATTCAAGAATGAGGCAGGTGTTTAGGAATGGGTCATTGAATCGTTGACTCAACCGATTCGTTCAAAACGCTGAATCATTCAGTAATGAAACGCGGGTGAGTGTTGCTATGAGATGCACTATGGTTCTTCTGTGATCTTTGTTTGGAACTATTTTCGCTGCTGAAATAGAAAAAAAACAGTCAATATTGCACCTAAAATGTAAGTGACTTTATTAACTACTTGTTTATTGAACTGTTGTAGCCTATAAAAGTAGTGTCAAATTTTCAATCGTGATTTCAATAACGCGGAAAACAGCACTCTTGGTCGTGTGATGTTACGTAACTTTATCATATGTTATAAATATAAAAACCTCCACATTTTGAATTTTTACAGCAGCATGTTTTCTTCTCATTTGTTTCGATTTCTCCTCGAGAGGCTGAGCGAACCTCAACAGCGCAACCTTGTTACATTATTATTATCCATTATCAATCGCCACTTACACTAAATGTAATAGAATCATGCTTGTGTTTTGGTGATTCCCTAGCTATTTTTGTTATTGATGTTTTAATCAAGCGTTAACCCCTGTATACAACTGACAACATGACAACGTAACACCTAAATGCCTTAAACTACCATAAAAAAGATCAGCTCAACAGCCAGACAATATAGCTTTCAACAGAAGAATTAATATAAGTGCTTTTATAAAATTATAAGCTTTGTATTCCTCAAAAAATTGGCCTTGCTTACTTGTTTACATTGTGCCGCAGTGTAACCTAGAGTTTTAGAAAAAGAGGGAAGAGTCAAAATAATTTCCTGTGGTGATCAACATTACACCATAAATGCACAAAGCTCAGCTTATACTGAACCCAGAATATTTATTTTAACGCAGTGAAATCCAAGTAAAAAATGTGTCCTGAGCTCAAATAGTTAACATCAAGAGCCCTGAGGCACAATGTATCCCGTGTACACACTTACACTGGCAAATGACAGATGAGTTTGTCAGCAGTTGCAGCTGCTTGCAGGGATAGAATTAGACAGCAGCATTTATGAATGCAAGACTTCCGTAAACAAAAGCAGAGAAGCAAAGTATTAAAATAAAACTTCTCAATGCAAAATTAATTTTGATGAAAATGAATATGTAATATTTGCTTGATTTCCACAGACATGTTAATGACAAGTAGGACAATTGTACAAACAACTGAACCAACATTGGTGTCCAATCCTGCACTTTTTTTTTTTGAATGGATGTCAATGGAGGCTTTACTATGCTGAATTAACTGCTTTTGTGGGAAAACGGCTTATCATTTAATGAATTGACAGCCTATCAGCTAATCTTTAACATGTTTGCTCTTAAACATTTATTTTGGATTGATCTGTTTTTAGAGTTTACATCGAACAAAATGTTGTTTTATAAGAGAATGTGCGACAGGTAGGATTCGGCTTACGGCACTTCTCATTCATTTCTAAGATATCCGCAAACAGTGATTAACTGTCGCACAACTATGAACAAAATTCAATGACGTCAAGGCTGTAATGTGATTGGTTATCAAGGCACACATGATCCAAGTTGGCCGTTACGCTTTCTCCAATGATAACAGACCCTCGTATCCCCCAATAATAAGACCATAGCTGTGTCCGAAATCGCCTCCTATACCCACATTCACTATTCCCTACATTAGTCCACTAATATAGTTCACTTGAGGGAGTACATGAAAACGAGTGAGTGAATTCAGACACTAAGTGCACTGGAAGGGCTGCCGCTTTTTCATAGTTTGTGCTTGATGTTTAATAATAATTATTTGAAACTTAGCAAACTGGCAGCTCCAGAAAAGTTTTAACTTGAACTCTGTCATGGAAACTATGTATAAACCTTAATTAAACAGTTTAATAATCAATTAAGAAGGAATTTATGCCCGATTTAAGGGTATTAGAGGTGATTTTGGACACAGCCCATCTCTGTTTCTACTGAGTCTGAAGACCTTGATTAGCTGGTTCAGGTGTGTTAGTTAGGGTTAGAGCTAAACTCTGCAGGACAGTGGCCGTCCAGGAGCAAGTTTGGACACCCCTGCTCTACACATTTAAAGCCAATTTCACACTTGTAATGTGACATATTTCCAGGCAAAATAGTGAGGAAAAACATGTACTTGGATTGTTTGATCAGGAATTGACCCTTTGCCAGGAGTTTGATTGACAGGCGATCTAACCAATCATAATGCCGAATCCGCCATTTTGTCCGACAAAGCAGTCAGTGGAGTTAGCAGATTAACGTAGGTGGACTTGAACTTGAAAAATGGTGTATACTGACATCTTTCCGCGGTTGAAACAACATTTCTTATGATGTTCATTCATGTTTATTTGATGATATAAATGAACTAGTAGGAAGAGATGATCGGTTCACGAGCCGCTTGAACTGAGGTGCTACAGCGATCTGTCACGACACATTAAAGAGCCACAAAACGGTATTTATTGTTTAAATTTCTTTAAAAATAACAAAATTTGAAATTTGAAAACTTTGTTTCATATAAAAAGTAACCTGCTCTGTCTTGTCTGTCGACGTGTTGTCAGTGTCCTCTTTGCTCTGCGATGTATTTAGTCTTTGCAAACGGTCATGTAACGCCACTGTACGCCATTTTGTGACCAAAATCAACATACTTTTGCTTTATAAACATTAAAGATAGTGCCGTTTATACTTACCTGACCAGAAATGACAACTTAAAGTTTTTTTTATCTTTCTTTTTTAATTTCCTTTCATAAAGGCGATTAAAGAGGAGGAAAATAGGTATAGTAGCGATAGAGGAGGGATAGTTGTAAGATGTTGTAAGACTTTAGGTTTTGCAAAACAAACAATTTGATAGATAAATATGTAAAAAAAAAAATGTAAATATCTATCTATCTATCTATCTATCTATATAAACTGATACTATATATATATATAAAAGTGTCCCAATATATATATATATAGGATTGGGACACTTTTTCCAAGTCATCTCAATGACAAAAAGTGTCCCAATCACCCTGAATTTTTTGGCATTTTTGTCCTTTTTACGATTGGATAGTATGGAGTAGACAGGAATCAAAGTGTGAGAGAGAGGGGGACGAGATTGGGAAAGGTCCCCGAGCTGGGACTCGAACTTGGGTCGTCCAAATGTTGGAGCGCTGCCCACGAGACTATCGGCTCTAGGCCTACATATTTTTAAATATATTTTTCAAAATATATATAATAAATATAAATGTATTTAAAATATTTTAAATATCTAATAACTTTAAGCCTCAAAGATACATTTTTTAAATTAATAACATCAGTTAAATGCAAAGTTTAAAATCTACTCGCATTAGCACTTTAATTTAAAATGTCTTGGAAATGTCTGTACTCACCATAGGTCTGTATAAATAATTCCTACGGTATGGTAAAGATCAAAACTAATGATCTACATTTCTCTTGATATCATTCATTGGGTGTTTTAGAATTCACCACCATTGCTTTCACTTACTGCCGGTTATAAATATGGCAAGTGTGAGGAAAAAAATCACGTGACTGAAGCTGAAACAGATGAATATGATGGGGCTGAAGGGCTTGGTGGCATAATCTAGAAAGGAAAGTTGTTTCAGAAGTGGAGTAACACTGTAAAGAAAGATTATGAAAACACATATAAAGAAAGTAAATAAGAATAATTTTGTTTTTAATGTTGTCTTGAAGCAGGCGTACCACTCTACATTTAAATAAAAAGCTGACAAAGATAATTTAGAAGCTCAAAGATCCAAGTCAGTGATTGTTAATTTGTTTTCCAACATTAGTAGCGAGCATTAGTACAACAGAGTTTCTGTGCTATTATATGGTCTTTTGTTTGTCAGTGTGTACAAAACTTCAAATGCGGCACCCACGCTATTGTTTGAGTGTGTTCAAGTTCCAACACCCCCCTCCTTAACCACTTTTTTTTTTCAATTTGATGTAGAAATTGTGCATCGTCAGTTCGTGTATGTGTGTGTGAGGATTTATTCCTGCAGCTCTGTTTACCAGTGTGAATGATTATCCTCGTTTGTTAAAGTACGACTCTGATTATGTGAGTCTCCAGTGGAGAGAGAGAGACTGAGATTCTAATAACCAGAAGAGGAGTGTTGTGAACCTGGTTCATTGGGAGCATAATTAATGGAGTGCGGTTCAGTTGTCATGCATGATATTTCAGCTCTGGATATACTTGAGGAACTCTTTTGATGAATAGCCAATTAGAGAGAGCCCCCCTATGTCTGCTGCCTGACTGATCTCCTTTTTACAGCATTTCTGTTTCTCTGATACAATACAAAATGAATCATCAATACCTGGGTCCGGGGAACGCTGAGCCTGTGATTTTAATTCTAATAGGGTGTCGTGAACTGCTGGTGTGTGTGTATGTGTGTGTGTTTCTGGTCCTTGATTACATTTACAGTGAATTATCTGAAGCCATCAATAAATACGCATTTTGAATTTTTATACCTGAAAAATTCTTGGTTCTGATTCAGTGTTGATGTCTCTAGGTTGCTGTGTTTAATGCTAATGCGTTATCGCTTGCCAAAGTTTGGCAGAGTCTTAATTGCGTCTTCCCCCCCCTTTTTTCTGATGCATTAATCCTGTCTTGCAATCCTGTATTTTCTTTTTTTTTCTCAGATTGATTCTTATTAAAAAGGCTCATCACTCACTTCAATTAGAGAAGGGGGGTGGTGGGCTTGATTTTCAATGGCAGGCTTAAATCTTGTTTCTTGCTTCTTCTTTTTTTTTGAGGCCTTAATCGTAAAAGTGTTATATTATACATAATTGATGATCCTGCTTGGAAAAGAGGAACGCAATAAACAGCCGCCTCCTAAATGTTCAAAGGAGAAATCTGCTTGCGTTCCTCAATATTGTGCGTTCCACTGAGACAGGGACTGATTCAAACAGAGAAAGTGTTGTTTGAACTTGCACGGTGGAACGAAAAAGCACCACAACGCTCAAGCCAGCCGGTCGAACGACACACTCGACCTCATGCACAAGGTTCAGAACATTTCTATATCCGCCATGCTCAGTAATTCACTCAGTAATGCCATTTCAGTTTACACAGACACTACAGCTGATAGAATGATGAAGATGGCAGGCTGAAGCTCAAGGGGCAATCCCATCAGGCTTTGCTGCTGCTGTGGTGATAGGGCCAGTAATAGGTGCTGGAAGGACTCACGAACTATAATTGCGATGGTTTTATTGTGGTGAAGGTAGTAGCATAGCCATGTTATTTTATTGTGTGGAGCATCTTGTCTTACAAAGGTTGAATACAACACAACACTGAAACATTTTGTCTGAATCTGAGTTTAGATGAGCCAAACATGTCTGCTGCAGGAGAGATCAAAGAACAAGGGGTTCCCACACTTTAGGACACACCTAGAGATGTTTAATCAGTTTATTTTAAAGGTATAATCATATTTATTATTCATATTATTATACTAAGTATGCCTACTTTTTTACTATAAGTCTTATGGTCAACTATTAGGGGTGTGACAAGATCTAGTGGAACGATATTAAAATGATTGAGGTGAAAAGCTGTCTCGTGATATTGCCATGACGGAGTGTGAGGGTGAAATTAGGATGCCATCGCTACCTTTACATAATGCCTCCACTGTCGTTTTGCTTTTTATAGAAATAAAAACTATTTAATTCAGTTGGATAACGGTCGCTTCAATCCCATCCAGCTCATCCAACACGAGCTGCAGAGTTGTATGTAGTGCAGCAGGAATCAGAGTTCACTGATCATGTGATGGGATGACTGACAAGATCATGGCAGAGGATTCATTGCACAACTGATAAATGTCTTGTCTTGTAGAATATGCACTCAGCACCACCGCTCCCTATTCACAGAGTACACGCGAAATTGAAAGCGAAAGTAAAACGCGAACGCGCATTCAAACGCGATTTCAATACCCCACATTTTGAAAGCGGCTCCCTGATGCATGCAAATATCTCCCAATATGAAAGCTATCTTAGGCTGGGCTGTGTAGTTTTAACCATCTCTTATCTCTGTATCATGCTTGAAGAAAAATTTGGTCTCTATTTGCACTTTGAATATTGAGAGAGTACTTTGATTATGGTTGCACTTATTGCTTGTTTTTATTTCTATGATCAATTTGTGGAAAGGATTTCAGTTAGGAGGTCAAAAGTTGTAGAAGCTCATAAATCATTTACAGTAAGGTCTGAAGAAACTCATGAGAGAAGCCAGTCAGTTGAGTTTGTGGCAAAACCTTTTACAGTGCTTGAGTATTGTTGTCTTTTACTGCAGATGATAATTCATACTCAGAAAGAAGAACTGAAATGACATTCATTACAAGATGATTAGTTAAAACATTTCAAATGCACCTGCAGACTATTTTTCTAGACATGTATCTCGTCATTGAGGATTTCTTAAAAATACTGTGTAAAAATCTCACCTCGTCTCGTGAGCTAACTGTCTCGTCACACCCTAGATAACTATATATATAGATAAGAGGACAATTCATAGACACTATGTATATTCTTAGGATATAAAATCCAAATGTAAAAATAGATTCAATCAAACAATCAAGCATAGTATCTTTCTTGGTGTCACAGCAAGCAAGAACAGCCTAATAGATTGAAGTAATGATGCATTCACATGGAACTTGCAGATGTGTTGATTAAGTAGCCATTCTGAATGATTCATTAGTTCATTTAGTGAAGGATTCATTAGACTGATTCACACCTGTAAATACTAGTTAGTGAGACTTTTTGAACAAATCATTAAAAAAACGGTTGTTTGTTTGTGAATTGGACTACACTGTTTGTGCTGCTGTATGTTTTTGTTAGCAGCTGGTTAGGAGCACCATTGCTTCAAGGGACAGTACACCCAAAAATGAAAATTCTGTCATCGTTTACGTTCACCATCATGTCGCTCCAAACCTGTATGACTTTCTTGCTTCTATAGACCTTATACGCCAGAGAAATAAACGCACAGCCATCTTTAGTATTTTGTGTTTGAACTTCCGTTTTGCAGTAGCTCCATTTCTATGGCATCGCTGTTGAAGAGTAATTAGCTGGTGAAGTGGATTTACTTATTGTAGAGTTAACGACAGTTATCATGAGCATTGTAATGTTTGAAGCGGATGTCATAACAAATGTCAGTAGACCGGGAAGTTGTAAAACGAGTGGTTCATTCGTAAATCCGTAAGATCTTACCTTCATTTTGTGGAAATACAAACCGGAAGACAGAACACAACGAGTGACGAGTAAGAAAACAGTTTCCATTTTAATTGACTTGCATATTATGTTTTGTCCTTATATGGAAGTCAATGGGAACCTATACAGTTTACTTTACCAACATTATTCAAAATATCTGTGTTCCACAGAAAAAAAGAAAGCCATACAGGTCTGGAACAACATGAGGATGAGTAAATGATGACAGTTTATTATTCCTTTAAAAGTGCTGCAGGAAACATTTCTGTGATCTGCGACACACCTGAGATTTGTCACGTGTGAAATATGTAAATATAAGTTATGCCCACCAATGAACTTGCTAATTGAATTTGAGAACTTACATTTTTCATATTTCCCACATGAATGCACCACGATTCTACCACTTTGCATGACCCACTGGTGTAAGAGACCCCATGCGGTTTTGACTACATTTTGTTTGCTGTGTTTTGCCTTTGCAAGTTAAATGCACAATCACAGACTCAGAATCGCAGATGATTTTCATTTATTTTTCATTTGCTTGCAAATGCTCAAGACTTCAAAGGTTTGATTGATCCATCTTACCTGGCAGTTTGCCGTGAAAAATATTTTCTTGCCTTCGGATCACGTTTTTTATGATGGGTCATAAGCGTGGAGCTCTGCGGTGACCTTAATCTGGGGGAGGTCTTGAATTTTGAGTGCTTCGTTGTCTTTTTTCACCATCGTCATCTACAGTCAATTTCCAGGAAGCTGAGTGTGAATGGCTTCATGTAGAGAGAAAATCTTGTGCTTGTTGACTCAAAGATCTGGTAATCGCAAAGCATTGCTTTCCTTAGTACATAGCCATCTGATTCTCCGCTATTTATATGCAACCAGAACATAATATCAGAATCAGAGAACACCAGCGGTTATGTACACAGTTGCGTACACAGAAAGCTCTGTCCAAATCACTCGAGGGTGAAATTTGCTCAGAAGTAATACATCACAGAGAGTTTCAATATCATTTCCATCAACTCTAATGCCACACAAACGCACGCTCATTGGAATTCTTTTCCCATTTGAGATCGGAAAACTCTTATCGATCTCATCAGTGCAATAAAAGCTGCTAAATGCAATGCGATATACATATACTGCCACAAGCTACATGTTAAAAGGACTATTTAAACATCTCCCTGGGGCCCAGGTATGAATAAACAGGCTTTCTAGAGAATGCTATTGACTTTTATAACAAATACACTACATGGCCTAAAGTACTGTATGTTTGACAACTTCTTCTAATTAATGCATTCTATCTATATGGATTCATTACATGTGTGTATATACTACCAGTCAAAAGATTGGAATAATTAGGACTTTTTTAAATGTTCTTGCCTTCTTCTCATAGTGCATCCTGGTGCCATGTGTTCCCCAGGTAAGCGAAATGTGATTCATCAGACCAGGCCACCTTTTTCCATTGCTCCGTGGTCCAGTTCTGATACTCACGTGTCCACTGTTGGCGCTTTTCCTTCCTTGGACCACTTTTGATAGATACTGACCACTGCAGACCGGGAACACCCCACAAGAGCTGCAGTTTTGGAGATGCTCTGACCCAGTCGTCTAGCCATCACAATTTGGTCCTTGTCAAACTCGCTCAAATCCTTACGCTTGCCCATTTTTCCTGCTTCTAACACATCAACTTTGAGGACAAAATGTTCACTTGCTGCCTAATATATCCCACCCACTAACAGGTGCCGTGATGAAGAGATAATCAGTGTTATGCCTGATTTGTGTGTATATATATAAATATCTTGCCCTTTTTGTGTGCATATTAGTTGGGTCATGAATGTTCAGTGGGCAATCCATGGGCATTTGGGTATGCTGTGTCAGGCTGAGACTTACTGTACCATCTTTGTTAATACTGACCACATTTAAATCTCTTAAAAAGATATTTTTAATATTATGACTTTTTTTTATAACTATAAAAATGCATGATGTTAAGATAAATCATAGTGCTGCAGTACCACTGTAATTTCCTTGACTGGCCAAATGCCCCCACTATAACAGAGTCAAGAGATCAACACTCTTTAAGCATGTCATTTGGAAATCGATCAATTAGTTGCTCTCATATTTTAAGGTCCGACAGAATAACATCTCGCCTTCTGCTGTTCTCTTTTTTGCATGCAGCCTAAAACCATGACTCTCGACCCCTGAAAATGCACCCATGGCTTCATGCTAAAGTTCAAGCGCTGAAGATTTGCCAATTACAAAGCAGACTTCAGGATTATTGTACTGTAAATATTGTTTATTGCAAGTATAGGCGACATTTGCAGATTCTTAAAACCAGAAATAAAACACATCCCACATGCGAATGAGTTAAAATTAGCTTTCGCACAATTTTGGCACTAAGGTAATGTAAGTATTGTTGACTCTTGCTTGTGATGTTTCTCGCTTGTAAGTCGCTTGAGGTAGAGCATCTGCTAAATGACTAAATGTAATATGTAAATGATGTAATTGCAAATGTGAGCAAACTTTAGAGCGTGCATTTGAACATTATAGCTGCAGCCTGATTTGGTTAAAACTGCCTTTGGAGCAGCGTTAGTTTGAGCTGCAGTCCTGAAATAGAGAAATAGACCTCTCCTCCTGTCCAGTCAGACGTGAAATCACTAGACTCCCCTCTCCAGCCTCTGCCCGCCAATAACCAATATCCTAGTCAAAGCTGAGAGCCAAAACTTGTTCCTTTCACATGACAGAAAATTTTATGAGTAACACCTGCCCAGGTCCACGTATTTTACATTGCACACATGTACATCTGTGTGCATGTGGAAAAGACGTTGTGTGTAGCAGATGTGGGTTGGTAGGTGTGTGGTTCTGACAGATCTGGGTAAAGAGTCTTGCGTTGCCTTCGTGTCCAGTCATGTGCTGTTTTCCACACGTTGGCTGCTGCATCTACAGCTGTACTGTTAAAAGCATGAGTGACACCAGGCCATGGCTGTCATCACCAGGAAAAGAGAGTGAATCAGAGCATGGAGAAAGAAAGGGAACAGAGATGGAAGAGAGGGAAGGAGAAAGAGCAGCTGAGATTTTATGACATTGTTGGGTGAGATTTGGTTAAGAGCCAGACGGTTGTGGCAATATAAGTGTGCGTAAAACAGCTGTTTGTGAACAGACTATTTGATCATGTTTACTACTTTAAGTATGTTGTGTATATGCTGTATATATTAGGGCTGTCAATCGATTAAACATCTGTTAAGTACAGATTATACATATTAATCAAATCGCATACAATATCAATTTTTGCAGAATGATTTTTGGGGAAAACTTGGGATGGGATTAATGTATGTGCAGCAATGGCATTGTATGCTTATATTTTTTTTTTTATTATATTCAGTATTTTTTTTTTTAAAAAAACAATTAACATTAAAGAGTTAACATGGTTATTTTTTAAAGGTTTAAAATGGTTATTTTTAATGTGTTTTTTTTAAAAAAGTATTTTTTTTAAAAAAATTTTATGATTTTTAAAACTTTTTCTTAACATTATTAAAGGGTTAGTTCATCCAGAAATGAAAATTATTATGATTTTCTTCTTTCAGTCAAACACAATCGGAGTTATATTAAAAAATATTCTTGCTCTTCCAAGCTTTATAATGGGAGTGAATGGTAACCAATATTTTGAAGCCCAAAAAAGGCTGACCTATCCATCATGAAAGTAATCTATACGTCTCCAGGCGGCTAATAAAGGCCTTCTGAAGCAAAGCGATGTGTTTTTGTAAGAAACATATCCATATTTATAACTTTACAGACTATAATCGCTAGCTTCCGGTAACGTCCTTCCGCGCGATCACAAGAGAGTCGAGTTCGAGCGTAAGCTTTGGTGAGAGTAGACGCCTCTCGCGGTTCAAACAAACAGAGCTGGGCAACAAAGTCAAGCTCCTCCGACATTTCTCTTTAAAAATTCTCGTTTTAGACTTCTAATTCGTGACCGGTGATTTGTTTTGCTTTATCCTCTGTGCTTCCGCGTTCGTCAATATGTCACTCTTCCGCCAGAATTGACTCGCGTATGGAAGCCAGTGATTCTAGTTTATAAAGTTATAAATATGGACATTTTTTCTTACAAAAATGCATTGCTTCACTTCAGAAGGCCTTTAATAACCCCCTGGAGCCGTATGGATTACTTTTATGATGGATGTGCTTTTTTGGGCTTCAAAATCAGGGTCTGACGGTCCATATGTGTAAGCCCAGGATTGTGTTAAGGTTAGAAAGGCATGTCTGATATCCGCACTCGAGCCCATTCATAGCTATTATCGAGCATTGGGAGATTGATCAGCACTAACAGCTCTTACCTTGTCTCTGTTCCCTTTCACTGTTTCCTTTTTAGTTGCCGGTTTCTTCTTCTTTTTTTGTCTCTTTCTTGGATTGTCACCAGCTCTGCATCTTCTTTCATAACTGGTCTCTGGACACCCATTCATAATCATCTTATTATCTGCATCATTTCTGAATAGTCTAAAAGCCTAACTTTCCTTTTTCTATGTAATATTCCTTTCAGTAGTTCAATACCGCTGCTCAAAGTAATTACCCAGGACCATCTCCATCTATCTTTTTCTCTACTCTTTTCATCAGGCTTCAGCATGGTGCTCTATCGTAACCTTTGATCTGCCACTTAAACTGTGTCTGACGTTTCATCACAACGCTATGGAGCGGTTTATTTTCGTTTGCGTGACGGTTTGCAAGAAAACTCACTCCAGGCCTGTGCTGCCAACACGCCTCAAGGCCAAAGAAAGAGAAATAAAAGCTAATTTCTGCCTGATTCATCATGTGAAGATTGCCCTGCATTTATTGATAATTGCTTTTTTCCGTTTAAAAGGATGGCGTTAAAATGTCAATCGAGTAAACTCTGAGAAACGCAGCTGTCGCTGCAATTAACTTCTCGCTTTCCTTAATGAAAGGATTAATCCACTGGCAAATCTCTTGGGTCTTTACACACATCTATTCATTTCTCTGTCAGCAGCATAAAGCCGTCCCGTGTGGTGAAAAATAGGACTATCTGTAACTCGTGCCAAAAGCGGCATTCATCTTCGCGGTTTGATGTCGCTTCAACTTTGCCCTCTTAGCTTTATGCCCATTGACTTTTAACCATAGCCCCTCTGTCACAGCTTCCTGTCGATGCGTCTCTTTGCCTCGCTTTCCCACACTTCAGCTCAGAGCTTCCTTCTTCGTCACAGCGGGACGTCTTCCTGCTCTTGTCTCTAACCTTCAACAAACATACAGCCAGGCAAACACAAGTTCACGTATGAATGCTTTCTGTCGTGAGTGGTCTAAAGTTCACGGTTTCCGAGTTGCACGCACTTGATCAATTGTTAATGTCACTCGACGGAGAGCGAGAGAGGCCTTGGGCGATCGATCACCTTATTGATCCGGTTTTCTTTTCATCACGCCGTGAACACACACACACAGGTTAACCTGATAAATCAGACACTTGGCAAATGTCGATCAGTCATAGTTTTTTAGTTAATCCATTGATCAAAGCTCAAGACTTTATGGCTCTCATTTCAGCAAAGCTGTTCTGCCTGTATCGGACAGCGTCTGTTGAGTTCAATACTCTGAGACCGCAGTGATTCATTATCAGCGCTGTAACTCCAGAGATGTCTGCTGTACTTGAAAGCCGGGTTGAGGTAAGCTTTTCAGTGTCTGACAGTTAATCATTTTCACACTGGCATTCAGTATTGTTATACTGAACGAACTTTGTGCCCAAGTGGGGATTGAACCACATTTTTTTATGCATTAAAATTGTTTGTGTCCTAATAGTCATCATCCTCTTACCTGGAGAAGAGACAAAACATTGTTGGAGATTTGGGCTTCTGTGCAGTTTTACTAGAAAGCAAGGCTTAAAGGGATAGTTCACCCAAAAATGAAAATTATCCCATGATTTACTCACCCTCAAGCCATCCTAGGTGGATATGACTATCTTCTTTCAGACGAACACAATCAGAGATAATATCCTTAGTCATCCAAGGTTTATAATGGTTGTGGTTTACCACACGTTGTACGTCATGGCATAGTGTAGTACGTTGCGGAAGTTAACGTTTTTTGAACGTACGTCAAATGCGCATGGCTGTCGCGCCGGAAGCTTGTTATTTTACTTTATAAAGTTTTAAATAAGGACACTTGTCATACACAAATGCATCGATTCGCTTCAGAAGGTCTTTATAAACTCCCTTGAGTAAAATAGATTCATTTTTTTTTTGGGTGAACTGTCCCTTTAAAAAAAAAAAAAAAAAAAAAAAAAAAAAATTTCAATCGGTTCACTCCGAGCAGTATCAGTTTTTTAAAGTTTCTGTTCTGCATTCCTTCTGTTTGATTAGAAAAAAAATACGTTAACGTTATTTTTTTAGCCTATACTTTATACCAGAGCTTAAATTGAACTTTATTAGTAATTATTAGTGTTAGTAATATGCGCCTATAGGTGGGTGCACAACACACGTACACTCTGCTTATTACACACACAGGGACGCGCAGCAGCACACAAACATTTTTAAATATTAAAAATAAAAGGATTCCTCTCTGGAGAAGCGTTCAGTCTTTCCACTTGCAAATTCCGCCATGTAAAAAGTGAATCCAACATGGTGCAACTGGCTTTTAAAGGGAAACAACATGTTCTCCAACCAATACGCCTATATAGGTCGTTTGTTACTTCCCTGAAATACGACCCATAGGAACGTTTACTAAAGTTGCACCCCTATCGACAACAGGACACTTTCATTTTAATTCATGAAATAGGACCCATAGGAACGTTTGCTAAAGTTGCGCCCCTATCGACAACAGGACACTTTCATTTCAATGCATGAAATACGACCCATAGGAGCGTTTGCTAAATTTGCGCCTCTATCGACAACAGGACACTTTCATTTTAATTCATGAAATATGACCCATAGGAGCGTTTGCTAAATTTGCGCCTCTATCGACAACAGGACACTTTCATTTCAATTCATGAAATACGACCCATAGGAACGTTTGCTAAAGTTGCGCCCCTATCGACAACAGGACATTTTCATTTTAATTCATGAAATATGACCCATAGGAGCGTTTGCTAAATTTGCGCCTCTATCGACAACAGGACACTTTCATTTCAATTCATGAAATACGACCCATAGGAACGTTTGCTAAAATTGCGCCTCTATTGACAACAGGACACTTTCATTTTAATTCATGAAATACGACCCATAGGAGCGTTTGCTAAATTTGCGCCTCTATCGACAACAGGACACTTTCATTTCAATGCATGAAATACGACCCATAGGAGCGTTTGCTAAAGTTGCGCCCCTATCGACAACAGGACACTTTCATTTCAATTCATGAAATACGACCCATAGGAACATTTGCTAAATTTGCGCCTCTATTGACAACAGGACACTTTCATTTCAATTCATGAAATACGACCCATAGGAACGTTTGCTAAAGTTGCGCCCCTATCGACAACAGGACACTTTCTTTTAAATTCATGAAATACGACCCATAGGAACGTTTGCTAAATTTTCGCCTCTATCGACAACAGGACACTTTCATTTCAATTCATGAAATACTACCCATAGGAACGTTTGCTAAAGTTGCGCCCCTATCGACAACAGGACACTTTCATTTTAATTCATGAAATACGACCCATAGGAGCGTTTGCTAAATTTGCGCCTCTATCGACAACAGGACACTTTCATTTCAATGCATGAAATACGACCCATAGGAGCGTTTGCTAAAGTTGCGCCCCTATCGACAACAGGACACTTTCATTTCAATTCATGAAATACGACCCATAGGAACGTTTGCTAAATTTGCGCCTCTATCGACAACAGGACACTTTCATTTCAATTCATGAAATACGACCCATAGGAACGTTTGCTAAAGTTGCGCCCCTATCGACAACAGGACACTTTCTTTTAAATTCATGAAATACGACCCATAGGAACGTTTGCTAAATTTTCGCCTCTATCGACAACAGGACACTTTCATTTCAATTCATGAAATACGACCCATAGGAACGTTTGCTAAAGTTGCGCCCCTATCGACAACAGGACACTTTCATTTCAATTCATGAAATACGACCCATAGGAGCGTTTGCTAAAGTTGCGCCCCTATCGACAACAGGACACTTTCATTTCAATTCATGAAATACGACCCATAGGAACGTTTGCTAAAATTGCGCCCCTATCGACAACAGGACACTTTCATTTTAATTCATGAAATACGACCCATAGGAGCGTTTGCTAAAGTTGCGCCCCTATCGACAACAGGACACTTTCATTTTAATTCATGAAATACGACCCATAGGAGCGTTTGCTAAAGTTGCGCCCCTATCGACAACAGGACACTTTCATTTCAATTCATGAAATACGACCCATAGGAGCGTTTGCTAAAGTTGCGCCCCTATCGACAACAGGACACTTTCATTTTAATTCATGAAATACGACCCATAGGAACGTTTGCTAAATTTTCGCCTCTATCGACAACAGGACACTTTCATTTCAATTCATGAAATACGACCCATAGGAGCGTTTGCTAAAGTTGCGCCCCTATCGACAACAGGACACTTTCATTTCAATGCATGAAATACGACCCATAGGAGCGTTTGCTAAAGTTGCGCCCCTATCGACAACAGGACACTTTCATTTTAATTCATGAAATACGACCCATAGGAACGTTTGCTAAAGTTGCGCCCCTATCGACAACAGGACACTTTCTTTTAAATTCATGAAATACGACCCATAGGAACGTTTGCTAAATTTTCGCCTCTATCGACAACAGGACACTTTCATTTTAATTCATGAAATACGACCCATAGGAACGTTTGCTAAAGTTGCGCCCCTATCGACAACAGGACACTTTCATTTCAATTCATGAAATACGACCCATAGGAGCGTTTGCTAAAGTTGCGCCCCTATCGACAACAGGACACTTTCATTTCAATTCATGAAATACGACCCATAGGAGCGTTTGCTAAAGTTGCGCCCCTATCGACAACAGGACACTTTCATTTCAATGCATGAAATACGACCCATAGGAGCGTTTGCTAAAGTTGCGCCCCTATCGACAACAGGACACTTTCATTTCAATGCATGAAATACGACCCATAGGAGCGTTTGCTAAAGTTGCGCCTCTATCGACAACAGGACACTTTCATTTTAATTCATGAAATACGACCCATAGGAACGTTTGCTAAATTTGCGCCTCTATCGACAACAGGACACTTTCATTTCAATTCATGAAATACGACCCATAGGAGCGTTTGCTAAAGTTGCGCCCCTATCGACAACAGGACACTTTCATTTCAATTCATGAAATACGACCCATAGGAACGTTTGCTAAATTTGCGCCTCTATCGACAACAGGACACTTTCATTTCAATTCATGAAATACGACCCATAGGAACGTTTGCTAAAGTTGCGCCCCTATCGACAACAGGACACTTTCTTTTAAATTCATGAAATACGACCCATAGGAACGTTTGCTAAATTTTCGCCTCTATCGACAACAGGACACTTTCATTTCAATTCATGAAATACGACCCATAGGAACGTTTGCTAAAGTTGCGCCCCTATCGACAACAGGACACTTTCATTTCAATTCATGAAATACGACCCATAGGAGCGTTTGCTAAAGTTGCGCCCCTATCGACAACAGGACACTTTCATTTCAATTCATGAAATACGACCCATAGGAACGTTTGCTAAAATTGCGCCCCTATCGACAACAGGACACTTTCATTTTAATTCATGAAATACGACCCATAGGAGCGTTTGCTAAAGTTGCGCCCCTATCGACAACAGGACACTTTCATTTCAATTCATGAAATACGACCCATAGGAGCGTTTGCTAAAGTTGCGCCCCTATCGACAACAGGACACTTTCATTTTAATTCATGAAATACGACCCATAGGAACGTTTGCTAAATTTTCGCCTCTATCGACAACAGGACACTTTCATTTCAATTCATGAAATACGACCCATAGGAGCGTTTGCTAAAGTTGCGCCCCTATCGACAACAGGACACTTTCATTTCAATGCATGAAATACGACCCATAGGAGCGTTTGCTAAAGTTGCGCCCCTATCGACAACAGGACACTTTCATTTCAATGCATGAAATACGACCCATAGGAGCGTTTGCTAAAGTTGCGCCCCTATCGACAACAGGACACTTTCATTTTAATTCATGAAATACGACCCATAGGAACGTTTGCTAAAGTTGCGCCCCTATCGACAACAGGACACTTTCTTTTAAATTCATGAAATACGACCCATAGGAACGTTTGCTAAATTTTCGCCTCTATCGACAACAGGACACTTTCATTTTAATTCATGAAATACGACCCATAGGAACGTTTGCTAAAGTTGCGCCCCTATCGACAACAGGACACTTTCATTTCAATTCATGAAATACGACCCATAGGAGCGTTTGCTAAAGTTGCGCCCCTATCGACAACAGGACACTTTCATTTCAATTCATGAAATACGACCCATAGGAGCGTTTGCTAAAGTTGCGCCCCTATCGACAACAGGACACTTTCATTTCAATGCATGAAATACGACCCATAGGAGCGTTTGCTAAAGTTGCGCCCCTATCGACAACAGGACACTTTCATTTCAATGCATGAAATACGACCCATAGGAGCGTTTGCTAAAGTTGCGCCTCTATCGACAACAGGACACTTTCATTTTAATTCATGAAATACGACCCATAGGAACGTTTGCTAAATTTGCGCCTCTATCGACAACAGGACACTTTCATTTCAATTCATGAAATACGACCCATAGGAGCGTTTGCTAAAGTTGCGCCCCTATCGACAACAGGACACTTTCATTTTAATTCATGAAATACGACCCATAGGAACGTTTGCTAAATTTGCGCCTCTATCGACAACAGGACACTTTCATTTCAATTCATGAAATACGACCCATAGGAGCGTTTGCTAAAGTTGCGCCTCTATCGACAACAGGACACTTTCATTTTAATTCATGAAATAGGACCCATAGGAACGTTTGCTAAAGTTGCGCCTCTATCGACAACAGGACACTTTCATTTCAATGCATGAAATACGACCCATA
This sequence comes from Mylopharyngodon piceus, assembly GCA_039654765.1. Classification (NCBI taxonomy): domain Eukaryota; kingdom Metazoa; phylum Chordata; class Actinopteri; order Cypriniformes; family Xenocyprididae; genus Mylopharyngodon; species Mylopharyngodon piceus. The sequence continues at coordinate 23,227,325 of CM077451.1, forward strand.
GGAGCGTTTGCTAAAGTTGCGCCCCTATCGACAACAGGACACTTTCATTTCAATGCATGAAATACGACCCATAGGAGCGTTTGCTAAATTTGCGCCTCTATCGACAACAGGACACTTTCATTTTAGTTCATGAAATACGACCCATAGGAGCGTTTGCTAAATTTGCGCCTCTATCGACAACAGGACACTTTCATTTGAATTCATGAAATACGACCCATAGGAGCGTTTGCTAAAGTTGCGCCTCTATCGACAACAGGACACTTTCATTTTAATGCATGAAATACGACCCATAGGAGCGTTTGCTAAAGTTGCGCCCCTATCGACAACAGGACACTTTCATTTCAATGCATGAAATACGACCCATAGGAGCGTTTGCTAAATTTGCGCCTCTATCGACAACAGGACACTTTCATTTCAATTCATGAAATACGACCCATAGGAGCGTTTGCTAAAGTTGCGCCCCTATCGACAACAGGACACTTTCATTTGAATTCATGAAATACGACCCATAGGAGCGTTTGCTAAAGTTGCGCCTCTATCGACAACAGGACACTTTCATTTCAATTCATGAAATACGACCCATAGGAGCGTTTGCTAAAGTTGCGCCCCTATCGACAACAGGACACTTTCTTTTTAATTCATGAAATACGACCCATAGGAACGTTTGCTAAAGTTGCGCCCCTATCGACAACAGGACACTTTCATTTCAATTCATGAAATACGACCCATAGGAGCGTTTGCTAAAGTTGCGCCCCTATCGACAACAGGACACTTTCATTTCAATTCATGAAATACGACCCATAGGAGCGTTTGCTAAAGTTGCGCCTCTATCGACAACAGGACACTTTCATTTTAATGCATGAAATACGACCCATAGGAGCGTTTGCTAAATTTGCGCCCCTATCGACAACAGGACACTTTCATTTTAATTCATGAAATACGACCCATAGGAACGTTTACTAAAGTTGCGCCCCTATCGACAACAGGACACTTTCCTTTTAATTCATGAAATACGACCCATAGGAGCGTTTGCTAAATTTGCGCCTCTATCGACAACAGGACACTTTCATTTTAATGCATGAAATACGACCCATAGGAGCATTTGCTAAAGTTGCGCCCCTATCGACAACAGGACACTTTCATTTTAATGCATGAAATACGACCCATAGGAGCATTTGCTAAAGTTGCGCCCCTATCGACAACAGGACACTTTCATTTGAATTCATGAAATACGACCCATAGGAACGTTTGCTAAAGTTGCGCCCCTATCGACAACAGGACACTTTCATTTTAATTCATGAAATACGACCCATAGGAGCGTTTGCTAAAGTTGCGCCTCTATCGACAACAGGACACTTTCATTTTAATGCATTGTTCCCTTTTATCTGCGTCATATTTCGGGTTTCGGGAACATTGCAATATATAACAATATGCAATCATGTGATCATGCGATCGTGGGTTCGATCCCAGGGAACGCATGTGCTCATAAAGTGTATATGCACTATAAATCACTAAGGGTAGGTTTAGGGGCGGGGTGGGTGTAGTCGTTAATAAAAAAAAATGAGTTTTGCTAAATGGAAATAGGACAAATGGTGTAAAAAGTCCACACATTGCATTTAAATGAACACGCGTTTTGATTGGTAACGACAGTCATACGTCATTTCATGATGACAGACGTAACACGACACTGTCATTATTTTTACGCCAGCTAGAGGGAGCGTGACTTTAAAACGTAAATATAGGTTGTAATAAGGTGCTTGAAAAACGACCTATAGGGTAGTTTTTTTTTGGAGGACAGTCTGCTTTTGGACCATGCGCCGGGCGTGCCAACCATTTTTCCCGTCGTTAAACTAGCAAAAGTGGATTCGGACACGCCCTAAGTGCACCTGCACCATGCGCTTTAGATCATGCGCTTAGATCATTAAAATAGGGCCCATAGTCTGATATTTGCTGTCTAGTCATAGCCAATAGGCTATAGCATGTGCGTAACATTTCGTCTTTTATAACACAAGCTTTTTGCCAAATATATTAATCGACAGTAAAACTGAGCGCCCACATATAGCTACAATAACCTTTGTAACCTGTAAGTTGATAAAAACTAAATGCGATGCACTTACTGCCTCAGATGAAGCCGTTCTAATGACGGACAAAACACAAATCTCCGAAATTCGATGGTGAAACACCTCGTAACTCCATTTGAGCTTGATTTTGGTAAAATGCTAATAATATAATGACACATGCAAGTGTCTATAAAGCCACAATGCTAAATTTGACAACAAGGTGTTTAATCATTTTAAAAATACATTAAAAAAAACGGCGAATAGTAGCGTTTCTACACTAACCTGCAATTTTCGTTGGTTTCAAAACACCTCGCTGGATATAACCTGCCTAGTTGACATATCCTCGGATAAACTCCTGCGACACAGCGCATTGCCTTGAGACTTACCTATGAAGACTTGACTGCTGAGCGCGGGCATTTCACTCATGTTGGATGCGTTGGATATTTGCATAGGCTGTACAATTTGAATTCATGATTGGTTGACTGCCAAATGAAAATCTTAAATAGAAGAGAATTAGCGTTTCTGTTCAGAACGATTAAACTTGATTTCGTGTTGATTTTTGTTCGTTCCTGTTAAAATTTCGTTCGTTTCCGGTTTTTGTTTTCATTCCTTGAACCGGGTGTCATGACAAATCAGATCCTCCCTTGAAATCGGGTCTCCACAAACTGTCAGTTAATGATTATCCTAAGTATATACGAATGATATTAATTTAAAATACACATAGCTTACTATATAATGCGTAAGAAAACATTCCTTCAATTTCTTACACTTGATTACCTGTTAATTAATATATAATAATAGCCTATTAAATGAGTAATTGAACATCATTAATATGTTTTATTCATAACTGAAATATTTGGACATTTAATTACATTAAAGATGATTGTAAATACATGTACGGTAAGTGCAAATGCGTGTATGAAATAAGCTATTAGGCTAATCGGGTATCTGTATGCTATGCTTGTACATAAGCTAAATAATACAGATAAATGGTCATTATAATGTAGTTGAAACAGCATTTATCATAACATGATTTTGTGGGAAGTCAGGCGCTAAAGAGAGTACCTATTAAAAGCAATCTGAAACAATGGGATCGTGTAGGGAGACCCGATTTTGGCGGGGGGACCCAATTTATCACTTCACCGGTTTAGAGTCCTGCCAGAAAGACTCTGAATTTGGCATGTTATTTGGTGATTAAAATATAACCAAATGCTGGCATGCTGAAGCAACAAATGAAGTAAGGATGACACAACAAGCTTACTGCTACAAGTCTTTCTAGTAGAACTAATGCATAAGCTTCCCTTTTCCCTCAAGATTTATCATGATAATTCAAGGACCCTGGTCTTCATGACCGTCTCTGCTCTAATCAGACCCAAACTGCCCCTCACTGCCACAGCTGATATCAGTAGATTTGCATTTCTCTGAACTAACCTAAACTAAATGTTGCAGATCATTAGAACCGTAGATGCTTATATCCATCACGTAAACCCGGAAGTGTGGATGCTTGCTGTGTGTTTTGATCCAGAACAGGTGGTGACAAATCTTGACACCTGCATGCGAATGCTTCTCCGATCATCTTTTATGAACCACTTTTCTCTAAAACAGAGTGTAGCAGCCTTATCTTCTCTCTTTAATGCATCGGCCAACTCATTCACTGGGCTTCTCGCCACTTTTACTTAGGTTACAGGGTAGCTGTCTGTCCAGAAAGAATGGAACGCTATTTCTGGAGCTTTTAGGTCACCGTCTCAAAATTGTGCGGGTTTAGGGTGCTTTCTATTTGGAGCACATCCCTGACTGCAGGAGTTGATACAGTTTAGCTCGTGGCCTGAACATGCTGATCTAAGCCTGATTTCCAGTAGCATCTCGTTCTCCCCTAAGGACTAGGGAAGTTATTCATTTGAGGGAAGTTTCAAAGCATCGATCAGTTTACTTTCTGGGACCTGAGGATGTGCACCTGGAGGGAACCCAGAGCCAGTGGAGATGTTCACACTTCAACTGTCACCTCTGGCACTTCTGACTCGAGAGTCGAGACTGAGTGAGAGAGAAAAATGCTTGTGTGTACATATACATGTACATGTCACCCAGATGTTACACTGTACAATTAGTGAAAGCAAAGTGCACACTACAAGTCAAGTCAAGTCACCTTTATTTATATAGCGCTTTTTACAATGCAGATTGTGTCAAAGCAGCTTTACAGTGATAACTGGTATATAATTTTGGCTGCACAGCAGCTCTTAAAGAAAATGGTGTCATTATCCATCTTAAGTAAATTCAGTATTGATTCATTCCGTTGTAAGAATCAATAGTTATTAATTTAGTTAATTTATCTATATCAGAACTGGAGTAAACAGTGTCATCATCCAGCTCAGTTCAGTTCGCATACAATGGTGTCGATGCAGGCAGATCAAAACACTGTTGAATATCTAATGTCAAGTGTCCCCAACTAAGCAAGCCAAAGGCGACAGCGGCAAGGAGCCCAAACTCCATCAGGTGACATCAGGTGACAAACAGGTGTTAAAATGGAGAAAAAAACCTTGGGAGAAACCAGGCTCAGTCGGGGGGCCAGTTCTCCTCTGGCCAACAGCAAACAGTGCTTTATTATGATTCAGGCAGCTATCATAAGTCTGATGGGATCGCAACAATTAAAGTATTTATTCCAGTTCCATCCAGTTGAGGATCGTATTCATCACGCCGGTATGGACGGTTTGTTGAGGAACTGAGCCACTGGCTGTCGTGTCGATGATCTAGTTGACTCAATCTCTGCTGACACTTCAGGGCTGCGTTGTGGTCGTGTCAAGGCGCAGGTCCTTGATCTCACCTGGATACGGCCCGGATCCGGCTGACTACAGTAAACCTCGGGATAAACAGAGAGACTAATATTAGCGTAGATGCCATTCTTCTTCTGATGTAACGAGTACTACAAGACACTACAAGACTTAAACTTGTTGTTGTTGGATGTTTTAAGCAGAGATATTCATGCTTTTCTACTCAATAGATTATTAATTGATTCCTTATGGCTGATAACTGGCCATTTTTTTTTATTATTATAGTTATTATTATTATTACTATTATTAAAAGCATGTTTCTAACATTACTTTTTATCATGATTGATTTGTCAACAATATAACAACAACTATAATAAGTCATAATAATAATAAAAAAAAATTATAAAAAGAACACAAAAGTATTATTATTGTTATTATTATTAAAATCATGTTCTAAATATCATAACGGATTTTGTCAGTTACAAAACAAGTTTTGTTGTTGTTGTCAACAACAAAAACAACAACAACAACAATAATAAATGTGTTTGTTTATAATAATAAATTTATTATTATTATTATAATTATTAGAATATGTTCCTATAATTATTTTATCATAATTGAGATTGTCAACAACATATAGTAATAAGAATTATTATTAATATAATTACTATTAAAATAACACTGTCATTAATAACAACCAACAATAATTATATTTATAAATATTACTGTTGTTATTGTTATTAAATAACACATTATTATTATTATTATTATTAGAATCATAATCCTAATATTTGTTATAATTGCTGTTGTCAATATTATATAATAATAATAATAATAATAATAATTATTATTAATAATAATAATTAATAGAAATACTATTAAAATAACACATTATTATAATTGTTTATAATAATTATTGTTGATATTGTTATTAAATAACATTATTATTATTATTATTATTAGAATCATAATCCTAATATTTGTCATAATTGCTGTTGTCAATATTATATAATATTTAGAATTATTATTATTACAAATACTATTAAAATAACACATCGCTATTACCATTAATAATAATAATTATTATTATTATAATAATAATGATTATTATTAATCTTAATAATAATAATAATTATTATGATGATGATGATTAATATTAATATTAATGTTATTGATAATCATCATAATAATAATAATTATTATTATCAGTCGTAATAATAATAATAATAATAATAATAATAATAATAATAATAATAATATCATGAGCGCCAACACAGCTGCTTTAAATGTGTGCAGAAGGACTTCAGTCTTATAGTGTGTTTTTGACCTTTCTGTTTTTGCGTTTTTTAAATTTTTAAAATTTTTAAACTGAGGTACAAGTTGAAATTATTTTCTATGGTAACTGACATTTACACCAGACGTGCTGAAAGCTTAATTATATTGAACTTCATTTGTATTGCACTTAAAACAGTAGCTGGAGTATCCAACTTGTAAGACATCCAAAGTGAAGGTTTCAGTTTATGATTGCATAACTTCCCCTGTCCTCTACACTTGTCCGTGCTCCTCTCCTTCATTCAAACAACGTTCTTCTTTCTTCAGCCTCCCTCGAACTCTTTGTCTGTCTGCCCTTGCTAAAGTCATACATCCCTTCACCCGATTTAATTTCAAATCAAGTTCGGCTTTATTGGCATGATGGGAAATGAACACAGTTAGCTAAGGGGAATGAAGGAGCACGCTTTTACACACGCTCGTAACTCTTTCATTCTCTCCATCTCTCTTTCTTTTTGCTCTCCCCGTGTCCCTTCCACACACACACACACACATTCTGTAGAAAACCTCACTCTCACGCCTGAATGATTTGCCTTCTTCTTTCTCTCTGCTCCGTTCCTTCTGTGTGGAAAAAAAGGGCTCGGCGCGGCTGCAGTAGATATAAACTAATGACCGCCTGATTAATTCATTAGCCTGACACTCTCCTTACTCTTTCGTGTGGGCAAACCCATTTACCCATCACTGCTTCAATCCAAAAGCAGGGCATTCTTGGAAAAAATATCCCTCTCTCAATGAAATTGCTTGAAGAGTGCAGGTGTTTTTTTTCATTTGTTGAAGTTTTTCCTATTGAAACAAGATGGGACCAATATAAGGGCTCTTTTTTAAGCCCCAAATAGTCTTCAACATAGGCTCAAAACTCCAAAAATGTACCTATACAATTCACTGAAGTTTCCAGCTAAAATGAGCACTAGTGGCAGTAAAACACCTTGCACAATACTATGTTGTGACCTCAAAACAAACACGTTTGCAATATATAACCAACTCCATACTTGTGGCTTTTCTAAACCTGGTACAGCATGTGCATGTCCAATGCAGAATACTTGAGTGCGATTGTCGAGAAACGCGAGTCATGATAAAAGAGCGGAAAGATTCAGAGAAGCAAGCTAAAATGGCATGGTTGCTTCAGAAAATGTGTTTTTATCTCATGTTTGCTTTGTTAACACTATTGGTTAGTTTTGGGATACTGTAGGTGGTACGTTTTCAAATACAATAGAGCAATAACTCAAAGTTTTGAATAAAACTAATCATACTTTTAGCACCACTCACTGGACATTTTACTTTGAAAGTGTCGTGAAACGTGCAAGAAGCCACGTAATATCATTTTGAAGAAATTTCGCCACAGGCACATTTTTCAAACGATCCTGTGTTGATAATCTTTATTAGGCTTTAAAGGGTTAAATGAAATTTAAGTCTTTAAGTACTCACCCTTATGTTGTCCTAAACCTTTAAGACCTTCGTTCATCTTCAGAACACAAATTAAGATATTTTTAATGAAATTCGATGGTATCTGATCCACACATAAGCAGCAATGACACTGCATCTTTTGAGGTCCAGAAGGGTATTAAAAGACACTGATAAAATGGTCGACGTGACTACAGTGGTTCAACCTTAATGTTATGAAGCGACAAGAACACTTTTTGTGCGCCAAAAAAACTAAATAATGACTTTATTCAACAATATCTAGTGATGGGCGATTTCAAAACACTGCTTCATGAAGCTTTGAAGCTTTACGAATCTTTTGTTTCGAATCAGTGGTTCAGAGCGCCAAAATCACATGATTTCAGTAAACGAGGCTTCGTTATGTCATAAGTCTTTTGAAATTTTAGTGGTTCAAGTAACTTTGGCAGTTTGATACACGCTCCGAACCACTGATTCAAAACAAAAGATTCATAAAGCGTTGAATCTTCATGAAGCAGTGTTTTGAAATCGCCCATCACTAGATATTGTTGAATAAAGTCGTTTTTTTTTGTTGCGCAGTATTCTTGTCACTTCATAACATTAAGGCTGAACCACTGTAGTCACGTTGACCGTTTTATCGATGTCTTTTAATACCCTTCTGGACCTCAAAAGATGCAGTGTCATTGCTGCTTATGTGTGGATCAGATACCATCGAATTTCATCAAAAATATCTTAATTTGTGTTCAGAAGATGAACGAAGGTCTTACGGGTTTGGGACAACATGAGGGTGAGTACTTAAAGACAGAAATTTCATTTTTGGGTGAACTAACCCTTTAATCATGTCACAACCATGAATCATATGCTACATGCGAGCTGGCTGCAGGTGGTACAAGTGGGAGGGACTTATTTTAGAGAGCCTTTGATTGGACAAAAAATGTGTAGTGCAGGATGAGTCATCAATATTTTAGGTCCATTTCCCAGGAAGTTTTAAATGCATTTATCTACTGAAAAGTGAATTTTGTTTATGTTCTTTTCAGTGTTTTAGGACTACACTAGTATTAGCATCAAAGGTAACAGAAATAAGCTGCATAATGCTTGTTTTGTTTTTATGGGGCTTTAAAAATATTCACACAGAGGCAGAGCTGGGTAGTAACTGATTACATGAAATCTAGATTATGTAATCAGATTCCAAAAATTAAGTACTTGTAATTAGATTATATTACATTTTAAAATACTTGTAATCAGGCCACAGTGACTTTTTGAAGCCCGGAACACACCAAGCCGACGGTCGGCCGTCGGGCAGTTTTTGTTCGTCGGCCGACTAAGTTTTCTCAGTGTGTTTTCCGCACCGTCGGCTGAAGTTGGTCCTCGTCGGCTTTTTTTCAGCCGATTAGACATGTTGAATCGGCGTCGGAGCCCGTCGGTCAGTCGGGCCATCTGATCATTCTGATTGGCTGTTCAGCTACTGCCCCCTGCTGGTACGGAAAGGCATTTCTTCTTACGCAGGCGCAGAACGGACGTGCTACTTGGCCGTCGGATGTCGAGCGACGGTTTGGTGTGTCAGGGCAACTTTGGACCCAGGCGCTGCCGACGTGAGCCAACCCCGCAGTCTGCTTTCATCGCCACTAGTTCGTCGGCATCGGCTTGGTGTGTTCCGGGCTTTATTGATTACATGATTACATGTTATTCCCACAATGGAGAATTTTGTTTTTCGGACATACGTGTCAAAAGTTATAAGCATAAACATGAGTGAATTTTTGAACTGTTGGTGGCGCTAGTCGGTTTGAGGTAGAAACTCCAAATTTGCTATGGTAATATTTCAGACTGTCCTCTATCTGTGTGCCAAATTTCATAACTTTTTACCATACGGTTCTATGGGCTGCCATAGACTCAATACGTAATAATAATAATAATAATAAAATGGTTTTCTGATGTCTGTTAATGATCACATGACATGCAATTAAACAAATAAAATATATATTTTTATCTTTTTTAGTAGGTGTTTTATTTTGATTGCTTTTTATTTAATTACTTAATATCTTTTCATTAAACTCACAAACCCCCTGCAGTTCCTTCAGAAAACCCAATCTGGGAAACTTAAATGTAATATTTAATACAGTTCATGTTGTTGATAAATAATTAAATATATATGTATGTATTTTTATATCAGTATGGTACAAGATTATCCTATTCAAATCAATGTGATAAATGAGTTTGTTAAAAAGTCATCTAAAAGTAATCAAGATTACATTACCTTAAATGTGTAGCTACAATGTCTAGCTACAAATTTTTCATGAAATTTGGACCCAGTAACTGATTGCAATTTGTAAGTAATCTACCCAGCTCTGCACAGAGGTATTCTTGATAGTAAACTTTTAGAAAAAAGTACAATCTTCATTTTTCCCCCCTCATCTCTTCCCTGTCAAGTTATGAATCTCGGTACGAATCTAATATCAAGGCTCATTATGATTTCATGTTATTTATTTTCCAGCTGGGAAAGTTCGCTGAATAGAGCTGGTTTCTCTGATATATCGTTCTAAAAAAAACATGCCTTGCTAATTTAATGAGCCTCATTTCACCTTCCCGCTGTGAGATGGAGCACCGTGATCTGATTGGCCATTTGGCTACCTGCTGACACATGATTGGTTGGAGGTATTAGCATGCGTGAGAGTGGCTTGGCTGTGTCGCCGGGGTCAGAAGTTGAGAGGTGACAGAGTATACCAAATGTCACTCAAGCTTCCGAATGTAGGGATGACTCTACGTGCGGGATTAAATGACAGAAATGTACCGCCTGCCCTAAAGAAAGAGCGAAGTAGGGGAAAAAAGAGGAGCTGAAGCGTGCAGAGATTAGGACGGCCTGGAAGACACAGAGCGAGAAAGCGAGACCAAGAAAGAGCGGTTTAAAGAAAACACTAGGCTCAGCAAAGCAAACACTCACAGAAAAGAGGGAACGGAAAAAGAAAAACGAAATGATCCCTAGAGCTGGTCTTAGTCTGGAAGAAAGAGATAGAGCGCAGCAGATGGGTGAGAGTGATAGAGGGACAGATGGATAATTAGATAGATAGATGAATGCTGAGAGATGGCGATGCCGAGATGGAGATGAAAGTTAGTCCAGCGGGGGCTCGGGTAGGGGGGATTGTTAAAGTGGGCTATAATGCTGGCTGTCAGTAAAAGGGGCCTGCATCTTTTAGCAGCCTGGGCAGGTTCTGTTCCTGCCACACATACCGGGCTATTTTTAATAGAATTAAGCTCGTCTCGTTATCAGTGGAGCGGCGAGCAAAGAGTGAGGAGAGATTGAAACAGCGATTTCCAATTTGAGATTGTGTCACACACATCTCCCTGCACTGAGATAACATCGGCGAATCAACCGTCGTCATCATCTCTCTCACGTTGTAGCGCTCGCTCTTTCTTTAACTTCCCCTGGCCTTAATTTGTTCCTCTTTCTAATCCCTCTCTTCTCTTCCTGGCTCGCTGCATTTGCGGTTGTACTTCATAACTCTTTATAATTTATCGTTTCCTTCGATTTTTCTCCCTCTCGCCCCGTCAATCCTCTCGGTTCCGCTTAAGGTGTAATTCAGCCGCAGACTGTCTCTGAAATCAAACCGTTCGCGAATCAATCTGCCTGTATGTTCTTTTCTCGTTTGCTGATCTGTGGCACTTTTCTTCCTTTCTCTTCCTACTCTCTACTGTTCTCTTTGTTCGTTTCCGTCGCCCTCACTTTCACTCGCTTCCCCTATTTATTTCCATCCCCTCCACCTCTTCCTCTCTCAGGCTCAGCTTCCCTTTATCCGTTTCTCTCATAATTTCTCTAACCGCGTGCTTGTGTGTGTCAAGGCCCCACTGGTTTCTCTCACCCTGACTCGCCTTGGTTTTCTGTGTAGAATAATGGCATGACCTTCCATTAACGCACTGTGAAGAATTTCCGAACATCGAGGCCTTGCCATGAGAGGACTTTTAATAAGCAACATCAGCCGCGGTACTGTGGTACATGAGTGCTCGTCTTTGCAATATGATTGTTTTTTCTCTACGTAGCTTTGGTCTTGCTATAGACTGGCATTGCATTGTGGCAAAACCTGATTTCACCTGGATCAACATTCCAAACAACCAATCAGATTTGAGGGACAAGTTTACACTAGTTTATGTTAAGTTTAGGCTTACAACCAGGATTAAGTGTTTCTACATCTGTATTATTCACTATCATTTCCCTCTGATTTTAGGGATATGTTATGGGTTAGGTTTAGGGATATGGTTAGGACTACATTTTCAGACAGGAATGTTGTTCCAGGATCAACAAAATATGTTGACCCAGGAACGCGTCTAATTCGGCAAAATCAGGACGTGCGAAACTGTGACAGGAATTGACAGAAGCTGTTACGGACTCTCAGGTTATGATTGAAATGGGATCAAAACTAAACAATGCATAGAAAAACACATACAGACACAAACAAACATACATGCATATATAATACAACTTATTAATTTGTTTTTTACATTTCAGAATAAGAGTCAACAAAGTCATAAAAACTAAAAAAATATTTAAGTATTGGAATTATGCAGTGAGCAAAATAATCTTATATTTTATTTTCTTTAAAGCTGTTTATTACAGTTTTTCAAATAAATTTAAACATATTTTTAATTTTTATGAAAACTTTTTACATTTGTCTTTTCAGTTAGTTTCCATTGTCTATATTTTATACTTTATGTAGTTTAGTGTAGTTATTTATTTATTTATTTTTATTTAAATTTTAGTCTTGTACAGAAATTCATATACAGGAACAACTTGTATTTGTCTTCAACACTAACTTGTGGCATTTATCTTAAAGGGGACCTATAATGCTCCTTTCACAAGTCTCTGGTGTCCCCAGAATGTGTCTGTGAAGTTTCAGCTCAAAGATCATTTATTATAGCTTGTCAAATTTGTCCCTATTTGTGTGAGCAAAAACATGCAGTTTTTGTGTGTGTCCCTTTAAATGCAAATGAGCTGCTGCTCCCGGCCCCCTTTCCAGAAGAGGGCGGAGCTTTAACAGCTCGCGCTTCAGTTGCTCAACAACGACAAAGCTGGAGAATCTCACGCAGCCAAAATGAGGATTGTCAGTAACGGTGTTCAGCCTTACATTGTTCAAACCGGAGTCGGACACTGATGGAGAGACTCAGGAAGAAGTTACAACTTTTAGAATGAAACTGGACATTTCTGAATGGTCAGTGGATAAATTTATGTAGTTGCTGTGGAGTTGATTCAACTCATCGACTAGCATGTGTCGTCATGTTAATCTTTTGTGCAAATCCAGCGTTGAATTGGCCCTCGTTTGTGAAGCAGTCCGGCGTAAAATAACTCTTCCTCTTCTCTAAAGCAGCCCAACATGGCCTCACCCCCTTTGTTGTGTGTTCTCGGGGGCGGGGTTTATGTAAATTTTAGTGTTCGTGATGTCACCAACCCGGGAAGAAGCTCGTTGTAGTCCCTACCAGCCGTTTTTGTAGTCCTTAAAAACTGATTTCTGTAAAAGAAAATATCTCCCTTTGCATTGAACTTTGAGCGTCGTAACTTTGCAGATGTTGTTTATGCTCAAAGAGCAACATTACACACTAACTAAAATTAAAAAAGTGAAATCATAATCAACCACCCCTTTAAGCCTGTAGGATGATCAAACAATCTTTAAGGCAAGAAACATTAATTCAGGTGTTTCCAAACTGGTACTGTATTCTAAACAAACGTGAACTGACAGCAAGCATTGAATGTGACATACTGTCTGAAGTGACAAAATAACAGCCAATCAAAAATATTTGATGCCCAGCTATGTGGAGCGGGACCTTAAGTCAGATTTCACTGTGGATGGAGATAGTCAGCAAGAATAGAAACCAAGTGATGGACAGAATGTCTTGTCAAGCGTCTCATGTTGCAGTCATAGCTGGTTAGGACATGGACGTGAAAGGATTTATCGCTTGTCGCTTTATCAAGTCACACTTCATTAAAAAATGCTGTAAAAGCCTTATCCTGCCATCTCAGTATGTACTGCGCCGCCGATCCCAAATATTAGTACATGAGGGTGGCGTGGCCTTTTGGTTAAAGATCTTTGATTGTAACCGTTACCAGTTTGATCTCAAGGAATGAGCCATGAACCGTCACCTTTTTTTATATGTAGTTTTTTTTGTTGTATTTAGTTATTTTATTTATTACTTTGTCTTTACAATTTATTTGAGTTTCTGGTAGTTTTATTTTTCCCACTCTATCACTAGTCGGATTTCCATTACAGATTTGTTCAAAACTTTTGCGATATTTTGTAAATGTCGATAAAAAAACTATTGCAAAATGACAACGTTTCCTTTAACTGATGTTATGAGACTAAAACTTTTTTTTCCTCTTGCGATAAATTGTTCCAAAAATCATGGCAATGGATGTTAGTAGGTTTAAGTATCTCGCAGCCATTATTTTTAATCAAAGGAGACGTAGGCGTGTTATCCAAGCATTAATGGCAAGGAAAGCCTCTTATACTTGAGAGCGGCCACGTATGAGGTGTTTCTGGGTGTTTTCCCCTCATATCTGCTTCATCGTCTTAATAAATTGTGGCATTTCTTTGTTGTTTATAACCCAGTGTTCCTGTAATTCTGTTGTCTGTTATGAGTTTAATAAAGAACTCTCTCATCTTCTGTCCAAACATACCGCGCCATCTTTAAAGAATGATCGACTTTTACGTACACCAGGTGACCTGTAAATGTTTCCATTGCAGTCTTGTGAAATATTCCTTTTTCGAATTGCCTGAAAAACCAGCAAGAATAAAAACCTTTTTTTGCGAAATTGGTTTCCATTGGCCGTATTTTTAATTCGCACTTTCAATTTGCGCAATTTGAAGGATAATGGAAACACAGCACATTTTCAACAGTCCTAAGCTTCTAGATTCAGTGGACTGCATTGTGTGAAAAGAATGCAGCCAGATACAGTTGTAGTTGTTCCCTGTTGAGTCTCAGCATGTTAGTTTTGTGTTAACCATCTGCCTGAGGTAATTGCTGATCTATCCACACCAGCTGGGTGACGCTCCAGCAGAACCTCCACAGGACAGAGCAGCCCCCACACCCTCCAGCGGCCACGGCTTGGCCCTTGTGCCCAGCCAGTCATCCAGCCAGACGGCCCAGGGGTAAGCTAAGGAAGGGTGAATAATCTGCTGCACTAAAGCCCACCTAAGGGCTCTTTGGAAAAGAAGGAGAGGGAAGGCTAATCGGGCCTGGAGGTTTGGAGGAGCACGGCCAAATCTCTTTGACTGTTTATGCACATGTGTATCGTGTAAACACACACGCTCTCTTAATTATGAGCACTAACTACTTGCTAATAAGACATGTGCGCGCATGCTTAGGCACCATCAAAATCGGCATGATTAGAAGTCGGAAATTCTGCATAAACACGCAAACATTTAAACACAGATACACTCAGAGATGTGCTTACACGTGAGCAGTCTGTCAATTTCTCAATTTCTGAGAATCATGAATATTCCAGCATCATGAGAGGTGCAGGAAACATTTAGGAGTCTAGGAAAGCGATGATTAATATTTTTGACTCACAGCAGACAGCAGATGATGTTCCATTTGGCCTGCTTGTACTCATGGAGTTGTCGTGATGGCCCTGGGGTCCTCAGGGGACGATGCAATGAGATTATATTTTCCCTTCATGCCGTTCATTCTACAATGCAACCATGCTTAAAGGGTTAGTTCACCCAAAAATGAAATTTCTGTCATTGATTACTCACCTTCATGTCCAAACCCGTAAGACCTTCGTTCATCTTCGAGACACAATGAAGATTTTTTTTGATGAAATCTGAGAACTTTCTGATCCCCCCCCATAGACAGCAATGCAATTACCACTTTCAAGGCCCATCATTAAAATAGTCAACATGACTACAGTGGATCAACCTTAATTTTATGAAGTGACGAGAATACTTTTTGTGTGCAAAAAAAAAAAGAAAACCATTTATTCTCTTTTGTGTCATTCTCCTATGCTGTTTACGTGAAGTACAGCACTTCAGTGATCTACATCGGCTCAGTATTGCCCGGCTCCTGCGTCAGCATCACATGCATGCATTATAGTGCTCATGTGCACTCATGTGGAAGAGAAGAAATTGTTGAATGAAGTTTGTTTTTTGCACATTTTTTTCCTGTCTATGGGGGATCAGAAAGCTCTCTGATTTCATAAAAAATATCTTCATTTGTGTTCTGAAGATGAACGAAAGTCTTACAGGTTTGGAATGATATGAGGGTGAGTAATTTCATTTTTGGGTGAACTAACTTTTTTAATTCAAAATATACAGTAGTATATTTAGATCACAATTCTATCATCAACCTCAAACCCTGTATGGTCAGTGATTTATGAGCTACAAAATGTCAAAAAGCTCCATAAAATTATCATAGTAGTCGTCCATATGATTCATGAACAATATTCTGATTCTTCTGAAGTCATATGATAGCATTGAGTCTATGATGTTTGGTCAAAAGACACAGAAGAACCAATGATGTTTGGCATCAGTAGTGCTGATTTGACATTTTTATAGTCTGTATGACTTTTGTTTATTCCAGAGGTCTGCGGACAGTAAGATTTTCAGTGAATAATGACATTAAGGCCCTGTTCTCTAACTGGTATTAAAGGGTTAGTTCACCCAAAAATGAAAATTCTGTCATTAATTACTCACCCTCATGTCGTTTCACACCCGTAAGACCTTCGTTCATCTTCTGAACACAAATTAAGATATTTTTGATGAAATCTGATGGCTCAGTGAGGCCTCTATTGACAGCAGGATAATTAACACTTTTAAATGCCCAGAAAGGTACTAAAGACATATTTAAAACAGTTCATGTGACTACAGTGGTTCAACCTTAATGTTATGAAGCAACGAGAATACTTTTTGTGCGGCAAAAAAACAAAATAACGATTTTATTCAACAATATCTAGTGATGGGCGATTTCAAAACACTGCTTCATGAAGCTTCGAAGCTTTACGAATCTTTTGTTTCGAATCAGTGGTTCGGAGCGTGTATCAAACTGCCAAAGTCACGCCCCCAGTGGTGAACCATTGAAATTTCAAAACACTTATCACGTAACGAAGCCTCGTTTACTGAAATCATGTGACTTTGGCGCTCCGAATCCCTGATTGGAAACAAAAGATTTGTAAAGCATCATGAAGCAGTGTTTTGAAATCGCTCATCACTAGGTATTGTCATAAAATCGTTATTTGGTTTTTTTGGCACACAAAAAGTATTCTCATCACTTCATAACATTAAGGTTGAACCACTGTAGTCACATGAACTGTTTTAAATGCGTCTTTAGTAGCTTTCTGAGCATTGAAAGTGTTAATTATCTTGCTGGCAATGCAGGCCTCACTGAGCCATCGGATTTTATGAAAAATATCTATAAATTTGTGTCTCGAAGATGAACAAAGGTCTTACGGGTGTAGAGCGACATGAGGGTGAGTAATTAATGACAGAATTTTCATTTTTGGGTGAACTAACCCTTTAAGATGTGTTGTGTTCGATCAGATCACAAGTGGATGAGGGAGACACATTCCCATTTATACCTGGTGTTTTAATCCGTCTCTTTTGTCCACTTTTAACCACTTCTGTCCTGATTTCTTCGAGGGGAGGGTCTATGGGCGGGTAAAAGTATGGGTTTTTCAGATCTTTCAATCTAATGGACAAAATAAGCTCACGCAATTTACATATGAACGCGACCGGAGACGGCGGAAAACATATGGAGAGCATCAGCAAGACCGGCCGAACGCTGTGAGTGTGTGTTAGAAATCAGGAATTGGTACGTTTTTCATCTTCAAACCAAACTTGGGTCTTCAGCCAACAAAGTTTAAATCCCGTCTGGCTAGCGCGCTTCCCATAATGTTTACGTGTTAGGTCAGTAGGTGGAGAGTACAGTCTTTTGTGGCTGTTTGAACACATTCGACCACATGAGCGTCTACACTACGAAAGCAATCCGGTTGAAATATGTTTTCGACAACCTCTGGAAGTGGTTGAAAGTGAACAAGCTCAAAACGTTTTAGACCCCGTTTACACCTGTATTTAGCGTCGCCCACTCGTGATCCAATCGACTAAATTAATATAATCTTAATATCAGGTCTAAACAGTGCCAAAGAGTGTTGAGCAGAGCTCAGCTCCACTCTGGCCACTTGAAGCCTGGAGGATAACTCATCAGCTTCCGCTCACATCTACTTCCCCCTACTTCAATGAACACGCAGTCCTTTACATCCTACTTCACTCGCTCGCTTTCTGCTACATCCCCTTCTTTACTTAACTCCTTTGTCTCTCTCCTTCCCCCTCTCTTCTTATCCATTCCTCCCTCCCTTGCTCCCTCCATCCATCTCTGTTGTGCAGAGCTGTTTAATCAGACTCAGGAATATCTAAAGCCTTTTCCAATTAAGACGCCCTCTTCATTTAGAAATCTTGGCGGCGCTAACTTCCTTGACTTACAAAAAGGTTTAATCCACACGGCCTCAAAGGACCATAGGGGAATGGGGGAAAGTTGCTGGTTTTTTAGCTCCCTTCTTTTTTTCCCACTTTTAAAACCCAAGTGCCTGTGTGTATTTTTAACGCTAGATTCATTTCAATGCAGACAGCGAACTCTCTCCCGCACAAATCTACTTCATTACAGCAGAGGTTTCGGGGGTTGTGTGCGCGGGCTCAGGTTTATATTCTGCGTGCACTGCTGATGATGAAGAGTGAGTAGGTGTGCATGTGGGGCAGAGAAATTGTTTTGTGTTTGCAGGAAGTATCACGCAATTGTTTCTCTCTTTGGCACCAAGGAAAAAGATTCATGTAGGTGGATGAATGTTTCAACTGTTTTCGCCCATAAAATGAAAGTCATCGTGGCCCAAAACGGCATTTGACCTTCACTGTATGGACAATGTGTTCTTTTTGTATTCCACAAAACAGTTTTGGTGCTCTATGGGGTTATTTAGTCCTTCATTTTCCTGTCAGCGTGCTTCAAATTTAGTAGTCTAATGTATTAAGTAATCAAATAGCATAACACGCAGAGACCTTCTCATTTTCGCTTATGACCTTGGTCTGGTTGAAAGCTCTGCTCTCAAATTACACACTTTCTCTTCCTTTCTTTTTTATAATTTAAGAGTTCACGCATTTTTCTGAATTAAAATTCCCACTTAATCAATCTGCTTAACCACAGACTTCCTCACAGATAGGGATATGCAAGTAAATTAGCCTCCTTTTTACTCTCTGTGGCTGTGGGGAAAAACCCTGACAGCTACTTTGTGCATCTCTGCCAAAACAATGTATGTTTCGGCACAGATTTAGAAGGTACAAGACTTGTGCTTTGGAAACCATTGGCCTTGAGGCTTTTGCGAGGCAGAGGGGACATGTTAAACAAAAGTAATGGAATGTAAAATTTGCAAATTGTGGTTAACTTCAGGCATTAACGCCTTATTTTGGGGGTCTGACTTCCTCTGCTCCCTAAGGTAAGAACAGCACCTTTTCCCAAGCGATGTGCTACCAGCGCGAGGCCGAAGGTTCACACTCATGCTGACTTCAGCTTTGGCCTCAAACTTCTTCGTTAACTCTGAGAGATTTAGAAATGTTATTACCGGGTGTCGGTGAAATCCAGTTTCTTGCTGTGACCACATGGTGTGAAAGCTTTTGCTTTTGTACAGATTAATCTCAGCAGCCCTGCTGGCCATCTGTCTATCAGACATTATAAAGGCTTCACTACAATTACAGAGCTCACCATGATCGTGTAATTGAGAAATGTCTGAGACTGTCATATAAGGCCAAATGGAGTTGCGTGATTCCACTTAGAGCAAGGAGTGGGATTTTTGGATTTTTTGAGCGGGACTTCAAGATCATGCAGCTCACTAGTCACAGAAGGATCAGTGGTCATCACATTCAATAAATATACATTTCTATAGGCGCAAGGGAGGCTAAATTTTCCTCCTTCTGCATATATAACCAATCATAATCAAGAGGTATTCAAACCATTCAGCTTTCAGAATCACATTAGTGCGTCATCATCAAACCTCCTTGTGACAAGTGCAACAGGCGTAGAGAAAGCAAAATGTTGATGATAACCAAGTTATTGAAGGACCTAAAACAAACAAGACTGAACGACAGGACTGTATGTATATTATCTATACAGACTATTTAAACTTAACAGAGTATAAGTTTATATATATATATATATATATATATATTTCTGTCATGACAACTCTGTTTGGCATGGTAATGGTCTTGGTGGAATAGATCTGCTACGCTGCTGCAGAGCAAGTAAGCTACTTGCTACTGCCAATACATACACGACACGCTGCTGTGAGCAAGTAAGACATGCTGCTGCTGTACAATATAGCGTACATTAGGGGTCGGCAATTAAGTTTGGCATCGGGCCAAAAAAAAATTTCACCACTAGATGGCAGGCCAGAACATAGTCAAAGGATAATTTGAATTAATTAATGAAAAATGCAACTAGAATTGCCTGTGACAGACTGTTACAGTGTCTTTTGTAACTGGTATTGAACTGTTACTCTGTGTTAAATCCTGTAGTAGGACAGTCATTAACAAAAAGCCACATTTGTGTGGCGGTGTCCGGGTTTTACGCTGGATAAATTAATAAAGTGGAGTAGTGACCTGGCAAGTATCCTTATTCACCAACTTGCAAAACAGACTAAAACACACATGTGGGAGATGCGGAATGGATAAAAATAACTCAAAAAATAAAAGAGGACTTGAATAAGCCCATTAATGGCATGTTTGAGTCATGCTCTTAACGAACTATGTTTTATTTCCTCTTTCCATATTGTGAATAATAAATGTGTATCATTTTAATTTGCTTGTTACACAATGGAGCCTAACTTATTGTAATAATTATTTGACGTAGCCTACTGTTACACTCAGAATTATTCCTTGGCATCCTCACGTACTAAACTGCATTTATTTAAATTGTTTGTGTGCTGGAGGTACGCTATTATGTCGTGTGCAGACTGATGTTAACATTAAGCTAGCTGATGAAAGAAAATGGCACTATCAAAGAGTCTAAAGAGGACAGTTGACAGCGAAAATAGGGCATACAAAGAAGAATGGAAAGACAACTATGCGTTCGTCTTACCTAGTTTTGTGAATGCAAAGCCGGTGTGTCTTATCTGCAACAAAGTTGTTGCTGTTTTCAAAGAATATAACACCGGCGCGAGCGGCGTGAGCAGCGCGATGCGACGCGTCAAAAGACAATATCAGTGAATTGACTATCAGTGATATTGACTATACACTGGATGCGGCGCGGTGCGACGCGAGTCACGCAACACAACACATTCCCGACAGTAAACGGATCCCCCATTCTGTTTTTGATGTAGTCCAAGTGCTTTGCAACGGTCGGTATGTCGCGTTCAGTGTAGATAGCTTTTAGCTGTTGTGGCGCAATGCGACGCGAAAAAAGTCGCGTCTGGTATAGACATGGTGATAATATTAAACGGCACCATGAGACAAAGATCTATTTCAGAACCAGCCGCTATCAAAATAACATGCGGGCGCGGGCCAGATATTATTGCTGGCGGGCCAGTTTTGGCCCGCAGGCCGCCTATTGCCGACCACTGGCGTACATGAATTACCCGATCTATACAGGTGGAGCTGGGGAAGGTGGAGGGTTTCTGAAAGCGCGCTGCACTGCTAAGGCAAAAGCTAACTCATGTATTTGAAGATTGAGCACACAAGCTCATTGGCTACTGATACAGCAGGAACCAATCATCTTTGTCCTATAGAGAATGATGTGATTACGAGCAGATTGAGTTAAAGGACCTATTAGCCTGTGCCATCTAGAGTTTCATGCCAGAATACACTTTGTGTATTTTTTTCATGAATGAAAAAATTTATAATTATGAATAAAAGTGGATATGGATAGCTGAATGGATCTTGACTTGAAGTGTTATTACAATTTAAAATAACAGTTTTCTATCTGAATATACTATAAAATGTAATTTATTCCTGTGATGGCAAAGATGAATTTTCAGCATTATTACTCCAGTCTTCAGTGTCACATGATCCTTAATATGCTGATTTGCTGCTCAAGAAACTTTTATTATTATTATCAATGTTGAAAACA
Organism: Mylopharyngodon piceus; assembly: GCA_039654765.1. Taxonomy (NCBI): domain Eukaryota; kingdom Metazoa; phylum Chordata; class Actinopteri; order Cypriniformes; family Xenocyprididae; genus Mylopharyngodon; species Mylopharyngodon piceus. Next base: position 23,248,956 of record CM077451.1, read on the forward strand.
GTTGTGTACAATTTTTTTTTCAGGATTCTTTAATAAAAAACAGCATTTATCTGAAGTAGAAAGCTTTTGTAACATTATACACTACCGTTCAAATGAATTTTTTTTGGAAAGAAGTTTTATTCAGCAAGGATGCATTAAATTGATCAAAAGAGACAGTATAGACATTTATAATGTTACAAAAGATTCTGTTTCTATTTTCAAAATGCTGTGTTTTTGAACTTTCTATTCATCAAATAATCCTGAAAAAAACCTTTCTTCATTGATAATAATAATAAATGTTTCTTGAGCAGCAGATCAGCCTTAGAATGATTTCTGAAGGATCATGTGACACTGAAGACTGGAGTAATAATGCTGAAAATTCAGCTTTGATCACAGGAATAAATTACATTTTAAATTATATTCAAATAGAAAACAGTTTTTTAAAATTGTAATAATATTTCACTATATTACTGTTTTTACTGTATTTTTAATCAAATAAATACAGCCTTGGTGAGCAGAAGAGACTTCTTTTAAAAACATTAAAAAAATCGTACCAATCCCAAAGTTTTGAACGGCAGTGTATACATACATGAATCCCATTAAAAGATCACACACACACACACACACAAAAAACATGTAATATTGTCTTTATTAGTTTTTTTTTTTAGTTTTTTTTAATTAGTGTTATATTTTGACCTTGATAGTGCTTGATATCAGAAAGGAAAATTAGTGCCATTGCTCATCCCTAGTTACATTAATGAGCCGGAGTGGAGCTAAAGTGTGATTACAGCACTAAACATAGAGGTCAAATCATCAAATGAGCAAATGTGTGGATTTGTGATGACAGGGTGAAAATATGACTGAACCTGAGAGATGAAAAAAGGAAGAGAGCTGAGATTGCCAGTGATGCAATATAGGGGCCTCATTGGTCTTCGTTCACGAGTGGTCGTTTCCCTCTTCTTAAGCTAGTTTCCACCAATTACATCCATGTCACTGTGCGTCCTCAATTCCAAATGTAACCCGAGCCTTCGGGGCACTTCTGTCTGTCACACCCTTATTCATCTCTGAATCTTTCTGTGTGCCTACCCTGCTCCTTCCATTTCTCCTCCATTTCCTCTGCCTCTATCTCCTAAGTCTTGTAAACAGACACACACACAAACCAACACTCATACGCTACCCTCATCTCTCTCTCCAGGACTCCAGGGTCTCCATTCATCTCTTTCCTCTCTCATTTATGACGGTTACGCTGTTTGCCTGACCGTTCCCCACCCTCCCCCTCCATCTATCCTCTAGACTAGGGTGGCACTGCTATGGCTGATTGCTGAGATGGAGATAAGGGCTGGCACTATTGATGGCTCCTTGCGTGACAGCAAAGACAGAGGTGCTCTATTATTAGTGAGGACAATAACAACAACAGTGGAAGCCGTAATTGAATGAGAAGCGCCTGCGGCAACTCGACCCGATGACAGGGACTGAGAGATCAGACACGTGCAAAACCGAACGCGGGTGTGAGGCGACAAGATCTGACCTTTTGGGGCGATGGAGGAAGGGATCAGGAAAATAGGACGTTTATAATTAGTCTGGCTCATAAACAGAATAAAAAAATGATTGGTGTGTCTGAGTGTGAAGGAGAGATGAAGCTTGATGAAATTGTTAGAATTGGAGTGTGATTTGAGCAAAAGCAGAGGAAAATAGCAGAAAGTGTTAAATCAAAAGACAGATGGGACAGAACGGATGGTTTATGATGTCATCCGCAGCCAGTTTTAAGACAACTATAACTAACTGCACCTCAGACTGGTTGCACTGAGCTCTGTGCCATAGATTTATTTCTTTATTTTTCTAGATTTATGTGCACAAAGTTTGTGCATGTGAACAACATCTTCTCATTCGCACGTAAAGCTGTTTGCAAAAATATTAATGCAGAAATCATTAATTTATTAATAAGTATGCATGTTTATTCTTAATTTTGGATGCATTTTGAACCAACTCAAATCACATAACACTGTTGGCCTTGGAAATATGTAATGTGCTCAGATGAATTTATTTGTATACTGTAGGCCTATTTCTGACAAAATAATTCAAAAATATGTGAATTATAGTTTGACCTGGGGTAAGTTCTGTATAAATTAGGGATGTGAATCTGGTCTCACGATTCCTATCATGTCAACGATTTGATTTGATTCGATGATGCATCATGATGCGTTGCATCATTGATTTTCAATATTACTGCAGATGGCTACATTTCTGTCAGTGAATACAAGCAGTCAGATATATGAACTCCCTTTTTATTTGATCTGCTTCAAGAAAGTACACTTTCTGATTGTAGCAAACATCAAACAAAACTTACATCTGAACACAGCAGACGACAGGAGCATTTAGAACTAATAAACATTATACTAAATACTAAAAGCACGAAACTGTCAAGTACTGTACTTAAAGGGGGACTCAGTAATATTTCAAATACAATGTTTGGAAGTTAGTCGGGCCGAGACCAACAACAAACGTCTAACCAATCAGCATTAGGGGGCGTATGACGGTCGAGGAGGGAGAACGAGCAAGAGGGAGATTTGAAAATAAAAAAAAAAAAACTGCAGAACGAGAAATGGGACACAATACAAAAGAGCTCAAAAGAATATCACTGGAATGAAGGTTTATGACTGGGCAAGCGCTTTAGGACCCGCGTTTATATTAGAAAAGCTTTCCAGCGCTGGAGAGAGCTAAGCGGGAAGGCCTGAAAATAGACGCGGAGGCTGCTTTGATCCCACTTCACATGTGAGTAACACTGGGTTTTGATGGTCTGGAGCTGCTGTGCTGTTTGCGACTAACAACGAACACTTTGTATTTACTCTTGTGTACTGTACGTTTATTTTTTGTGCTTCCTTGTCATTCGTTCATCAACTGCGATTTATTTTTCGTGAAGCATTTTGTTGCGCGACAGCTGTGATAAACAGACATCCACTCTCGCATTGCGTGTTTAACAGAGGCCAGATAGTGAGAGTTGTGCAGGTAAACCACTGCACACTGACGACCGCTAGAGAATGAGGTATTTAGGGTCATTGTCAGTGCACTCGCCTCGCATGCCAGCAGTGATCAGGCCGGGGTTCGAGACCGACTCGGAGCAGGGTGGTTAGGAATGGAGTGTGAGTTTTGGAGGCGGAGCAATGAAGAGAGGGGTGTGTTTGTTTGGGTTGATTTCAAATATCAACAATGTCCAATAGCGTAGTTCAAATACTACTTTAAAGCTGCAGTCTGTAAGTTTTGCCTCTTTGTCGCCATCTCTGTTTGAAACCTGCAATTACAGTTATTTGCGGAATTATCATCTTTACGTGGGTTGTGCCTCGGCACGGCTCCTCAGCACGGATTAATCTAATGTTTGTTGTCAGTCAACACACCGGTCTGGATACTGTACTTCAAAATCACAGATTCTGCATCTTGGAAGTATGACCAAAATAAGAATTTTCACTGGAAAATGTCATCTGAACAAGTAAGTAACATGTCTGCCACTTTTGTTCTGACCAGCTGAGAAAAAAAAAAAGCATTACAATAAATCGCGCTGCCAATGGTGATTAAATCTAACGATCGCTTAGCTCGGATCACGTCAAACCATGCAAATTATTATTACTGTTATACTTTGTTTTCAAATTGTTAATGTTAACAACATCAGCATTGCGTGACTATGTGTATTTAGTGTGAATTAACGTTACCTGTAGATTTCAATTTCTGTAGCCACTGTGCAGTCCGAAGTCTTTTGCTTTTGACTACGGGTGAATCTCCAGTTGTCACTGATGATTGTCATTTGGACCTTTCTGGATTACAATCCGTCATCAAAATGATAAGATTAATTATTCCAGCTGCTTTGAGAAAAGGCTATAAATGATCTGCCGCCTGCAGCATCCTCACATGTGATTTAGCCTACTAGCTGGGACTCGTTCTTTATGTAAACAGACGTGACGTAATGACGCAAAGACGAACGGCTGCATAGTTTTGAACACTGGCTGGTTATGTACTTGCTCAAAAATTGATTTTGGATAATTTTTAACCAAAAAAAGTTACGGACTGCAGCTTTAATAAAGCAATAAGCCCCAAGAAGCCATTTACAGTAAATTTATAATAGCTAAAACCCCCTTAGCTTTTATAAATTCACTGTAAACCACGGCTTCACGGGGCTTATTGCTTTTATAAAACGGTTACCACACAATACAAAAAAATATGTATCAATGCATCTTTCATGAAGTAAAATCATTAAAAGGCTTCCTTCCGCTGGAAAAAATAGTCCCTGACCATGAACAGCAACAGAACTTACATTTATTACGCCATTAGATGGCGGCAAAGATTGTCTTTATGAGTGAATCACTTATATTGAAACTTGTTGTGAACACGGAACAAGAAGCAAATGACAAATGCTTTGACTAGCGCTGTCAGTGTCAGAAGGGAACGGGAAAACCCATTAAATGTTAAAAGGACAGGATCGCAGCGGACATTCAAACTGATTTTTTATTACTGACTTGAAGGAAAATGCTAAATCTGAATGCAGGTAATACACTCGCTCACTAGATATCACTCTCACAATACTCTTCTACATAATGCAGTAAGCTTCAATGAACAAAATCAATAGTGAACAAACATATGTTTACGTTGCTAAGAGTGGTTGCTAAGACAGATGCAGCAACATGCATATTCAGTGGCGCATCAATACTTATGTAATGTGGTCAACCAATCAGAATCAAGGGCCGGAACTATCGATAAAAAAATCGATAATGGTGTAGTACTGCATCAATGTATCATAGAAATGATTAATTTCAACACCCCTAATAAATAGCTGCTGATCACATAAGTTTAGAAATTCACTGAGCAAAGTGAACAGTATAAATGGTATATTGGGAACCTCTTTAACTGATACTCTTTTTTTAATAAACCAAAATATGGGCATAATAATATATGATATATAGCTTGCATACTTGTTTTTGATTGGGGAACATCTATTGTAATAACAACTGGATCACATTGCCAGAAATCAATATGTGCACTGAGCAGATGAGAGAAAAAAGAGGGAGGAAAACAAGGTGTTGGTGAGACGACATACTGTAAGTTAAAAAGTAAAAGCTTTATGGAGGAGTCAGACTATTATGAGGAAGATGGAGATGTTAACAGAGTTTGTGGAAGAGGTCAGGTGACACGGGAAAAGGTACAGACTGATGAATATTGATGAGAATGTGATAATGTGTGTTGTTTAAGTGCTGCCGAGGAAAAAAAAGAGAAGAGGCCTAGCCATTACTTCGGACCTTATACTGTTGGATGAAAGAATTATTTAAATGACGGTAAAAAAAATTCCTAGGCTTTTGGCAGGTTGGCACGTAGCATCTCTGTCATTAAATTATTCACAACCATGTTAAGGCGAGATGGCCTTCTCTCGCTCATTTTTATAACACCCATGTTCTCGGCTAAAATGCTTTTTTTATTAAAAGTTCCTCTTGCCTTGAGGAGAGAGAAGAAATGAAGTGCATGCAAAAGAGGAGTAGGAGAAAGGATGAGTGAGTTTATGGCTTATTTGCCATCGCAATGGCGTGTGTGTCTTTAGGCGATGTCTGTTTGCTATCTGTACTTGCACTGATGGATCTTGGGTATTGTAGTTTTGATGGATGAGTCCCATCATTTCTTTCTCAGGGTCATGGTGAAGGGCATGACTATTTGTCCAAATGCTGAACACCACTTACAGCCAGCACTCGAAAAAATCTTCTTTTTCAATGAAAAACTCTTGTGCGTTATTCTTCAACCCTTCATCGGGCACTTCAAAGTCGGATGTTAATTTTTATAGAAACCTGGGTAAAATATTAGAGAGCTTAGGGATTAAAATAAAACCTTTTCATGTTGTTTCAACCAATCTTTAATCTTCAAAAAAAAAAAAAATGGAGAAATGCAAAAAATGCAATTAAGTGAATAAAATGAGAGCATTTTATTCTTTGCCTTCCCTATGGTAAACATTCCGGTTTGGATCAATTAACCACGAGTTAATGAGCAAAGAGGGGTCCGTCTCAATATCTTGCCATTGTTCGTTTTGCGTTTTTTAATTAATGGGTTTTGAAGTTAAAAAATCATAAAAGTTTTAATTGTTTTCTTGTTTTATATTTAGGAGGGGAAGATCAGAGTGTTAATTATAAAACTGGCTTTAAAGTGTGAGGGATTTAGAGTTTTAATTAGACAAATTTACTAGGACAAGCGTAACTGTTGGTTCACATGTGACACAATCGTTCCTTCACTTCTTCTTACCTCTCTTCATCTTTCTCCTTCAACTCGGCCTCCCCTTCCTGTCGTTTCTGTCATGTTATGTTACGTATATGGATGCAGGCGTCGGATTAGCATGGGAACGGGATGGGCGGAGGGTTCAGTCACTCACTAGGATTGCAGAGATTGAATTAGTGAGCTTAGAAGCAGTGGAGTTTCACGAGACGTATAGCGTCGCCAGTCTCCTTTCTGCCTCCAGCGTTCTCTCTGCCTGCACCTCCTGTGGTTTCCCCCCATCATTTCCCTCGTAGATCTCTGTCTTTCCTTCTTCTCAGCCAAAAATGAACATTCTGTCATTTATGTACTCTTGTGACTTTCGAAGCTGGATGACTTTTTCTTTTTTGTGGAACACAGTAAGAGTTATTTACAGCAGGATGTCAAGCTGCTCTTTACCATATAAAGCAGGTTTTTCTCGGAATAAAGCCTGTTCCTCATACAAAACTGCTTTTATAATGCTTTTGGGGTGCTTTTTGACCTTTTTTGGAGCCTGACAGCTTCTGAATGTGTTAAGTAGAAAAAAAAACATTTTACTTTTTTTTTATTTAGCATTTTTTACATATGCATGACATTCAATGTATGTAAGGTAGCACAACTAGATCTCTTTTATTGAATCCAAAAGGTTTTAATTATATTTTGCTACATATAAAGGTATTTTAAAGATTTTGAAATGTCAAAAGGTCATTGGGTTTAACCGTCCAAAGGTCAAAACAGCCATTTCATTTGTGATTAAAACATCTTAAAATGTAATAAATGTATATATTTTTTATTCTGGCATGATTTTATAACATCATATATCAACAGTGCAAAATGGTATTAAAATTATGTGTAGAAGTCGTTGCTTTGTTATGAGAAACAATGTCCAGAAAAATGAATTTCAATGATGTCATTCGGAGTAACCAAAATAAAGGGACCATTTTGGATCAAGTCATGCAGTCAATATCATGTGACAGGATGTGACATCATTCAGACACCTGCAAAGGACCACATGGCGTGAAGCAAAGTAACTAACTCTCTCTTAAATATTTGAAAAATTCATGTTATTACTTGCTCATATGTCCCGAAACATCAGGTCATTCGGTACAACCGCTATAAAACATGGAAAATGTTGAAATATTTAAAAAACTTGTACTAAATATAAAATGTTTGATTTTCCTTTTGCTAGCTAGCTATCAGCCTGTGACAAAAACCGTGTTAATTGATTATAAAAACCACATAATCTCATTGTTAATACTTAATAAAATTTCAAAATGTATTACATATCTCCATTATATTTTTTGACACTTTTAAAAACCTTATTCGTGACCCATATATATATATATGTATATATAGATAGATAGTGTCTGTGATGTGTCTGATGCTGCCTGGTTTCCGCCTCAATCTCTTTCTGTTCTCTCGTTTTCTTCCGGAGAAGCTTTTTGTGGCTGTGGTAAATTAGGCTGAAGTGATTAGCTCATTTTGATTACAGTGCTTTGCTTATTTTGTTGGCAGATGCCCTTAGCCATGGAGACGTTTTGTAGGTTACATCTTTACACGTGCCCTGCTTGCACAGCTGGGGATTTCACCAGAGAAATTCAGGTTAATTGCTCAGATCACAGATCTGCATCTCCAGCATGAGCTTAATACCCACTTCTCTACTTACAGCAACCAGAAAGATTTTTTTTTTTTGATGTGCAATTATTTTTTTTCTTTTTGGCTTGATTATATGTTTATATATTTTTTTCCACCTTGTTTAAAACATAATGAGTCTAAAACTGCTGTTTTATATTCTCTGTGATTAATTATGTCTCATAGTTATAGTGTTATTGCTAATAGGGGTCATACATAATGACCTCTCCCAGTCAAATGCAATGGATTATATAAAACGAGACTGGGGTTAGTTGTCACACTTTTTATTTCAGTGAATATTCCTCAGGGCATGTTTAATTTTGTGTAGGAACAAACCTTATTCGGTGCTACCTGACTAGAGAAAAGCTGTTGTCTTCCGTTTTGCCAAATAGGTAGGAAAACTTCAACACCCATAATGCACTGGGCATGTTGCAGTCCAAGGCCACTCCCACCAGTCTGCTATCGATACACTTAGACTTAGTCAAAAAATCCTGCTTTGCTTTAGTAGCAAATACTTCTTAGCAAACTTTTAGTCATTTGAGTGCGTTTACATGCACATTCTTAAGCCGATTATGCTTAATAAGCCGACAACGAACGTGGTCATGTAAACGCAGTAACCCGTTTTCTTTTATCAGAGTAAGGTCATAAACGGCTTAAGCATAAACCGGTCAGAACAGGTAGTTTTTTGCCTCTTACCCCGATTTTGCACGGCATGTAAACGCATTAACCTGCTTTCTGTTGGCTTATTGAAGTGCACATTTGTGATACGTGACGGAAACGCATCCTTAGTGCAGATTTAAACGCATCCAGACAGAGCGAGCGTTTTGCAGGAAAGGAAGAAGGAAATAGATTGCAAACGCAGACTCTTTCAAGACCCAGAAAACTGCAAAAATGTGTTCTCATCTCTCGTGCAGCAGAAGTAGAAGTGGTTCAATCAAAACGCTGCATCTGTAACTGCATGAGAGAATAATATATGAGCCGTAAGTTTCCCGCTGACATGTTGCAAGCTTTATTTAACATCACAACTGACATAATACTCAGAGACAGATTATTGATTATTTTTGATGTCACTACAGGGAAATAACCCGATTTATTAATAAAGTCATGTAAACGCAGTTTACTTGCGTTGTCAGTTTACTGGTTTGCATGTAAACGTGGAAAGTTGGTTATTTCAATAAGCTGATATTTGTGAGATATCAGCTTACTGGTGTGCATGTAAACGTAATGTTGTTGACATATTGTTCCCTGGTGCAAGAATTCAAAGAGTAAACGTTTAGTGGGTGTAAGTTACTTTTGGTTTCCAGCATTGTAGTGGCTAAAGAATCGTAAACATGGAGATTTTGTTGACCTTATTTCTTCATAACTGGATTACCATGAACACAGTGTTTTAGACCAGATGGAGGGGAAAAACTGAAAGAAAGTGCTGTTCCTCCAAATCTCTCATAGGCAAAACGCTGTCGCGTATCGCAAGCCATTTTAGCTTAAAATGTTACTAGCGTTACTCATCGTAATTGCATTTTTACTAGTAAGAATTAAATTACTAGTAAGAATGCAATTGCAGAGCTCCCTAATTGAATTAGAGAACTCTCTAATCATAATTGTTACTAGTAAGAATTGAATTGAAGAGCTCTCTAGTTTAATTGTTACTAGTAAAAATACAATTACGACGAGTAACGCTGGGAACAAACGGCTTGCCGTAGTCGCGTACAGGTAAGAAAGCTGTTTCCACAGTGTTTCATTTTTACTATAATGTTGTTTAAAGAGTAGACAAAGTACGATACAATGAGACTATGCTCCAGGTAACACAGAGAACGAGTAAACATTGTTTATTAACATATAATTCCGACAATGAAACAATACAAATTAAGTTGAAAATCAGTGAAGTTATATTTTAATGTGTGGGTGACAAAAAAGCGACTGTTTTTAAAACATACAGTTCATTCAACACACCATGACCGTTTGTGACAACATGCCCCAATAGAGAGTAACATAAGCCTTTTCAGCTAAATTTAAACTGTAAAACCTAAAACAATTCATGGAAGAGCAAAAATATAAAAGGTAACTCTCCCCAACACTCTTAATTATGCTGTTAATTCATATCCAAGTGTCTGACAGTGTGGATTTATTGTGTTCATTTGTTTTTCAAAAGCTGCAGCAAAAATCAAATTGTAGTGAAATTTAAGTTTGGAGGATAAAATTCACAAAAAATTATTCTCATTGAATTGGGTATTTGATTCCAACCGGCAAAACCAATGATAGAAATGGTGTATTTGGACTTTTGTCTCAAAACCTCTAGTTAAGATACAGACTCTGTGACAACTTGCCCCGGTTTCATGTAGTCAGTAGAAGCCAGACAGAGTCTGGTAGGGTCCCTCACAGTCCATAATGTAAACCGTTCATACTTACACTCTCAGCAGCATTTAAAGTGGTAGTTCATCTCCTTCATCAAGTTTTTGGGTAGCAGACTCTCGACTTGCATGACTCCCGATGCAATACGATGCAATAAACTCCTCATATTCTTTTATTCCCGCCACATCTTTATTTTACGGCGGTAACAGAAGGTTGTGTGTGTCTGTACAAGCAGCAAGGGGGAGCTTGAGGAGAGAAATTGTTCCGAATAGCTGCTGTTTTTCTTCGATTTCTTGGGTGAAGGGAAGCGAGTTACGTTTAATCACCGGACCGCTGAGAATGGAAGGATCACGTGAGCGGCAAGGTAAATGAGGTGGCCTCACATTTTCCTCTCTCTTTCTTCTGCTACTGCTTTCTGTTTACTTTGGAATGACAAGAAAAGGGGGGATTACATCTTATCGACTGCCAGTCTCTCATCTCATCTCTCTATCTCTTTTTTTTTACTTCGCTTCGTCGCCTGCCACGTGCTCGCTCTCCTTATCTGTTTATCCTTAAACCTCTAATCTTCATCTTCTTTCTCCCGCTCGTCGCATTAATGTCTTTTCTTGCTCCAATCTTGATTTCTTTTTATTTTGTTCGCTCTCTTACTTTCTCTTCGACTTTCTCCTGCGCCGGTCTATACCTCTCATGGCTCCCATCTCTCCGTCTTTGGCTTTCTCTATCTATTTCTCTGTCTGTTTCCATCTGTGTACCTGCTGCTGAGCATATTGTGTATTCATTCAGCATAGGCATTTGTAAAAGAAATGTCTGCGCACATCAAAGTCGCTGTCTGTCACCTCTGTACCTTCAATCCAGGCCGCAATGTAAAATATCTCCACAAAAATGTACAGAGAGAAGAAAGTACAGCGATATGATAGCTTTCCTGGGATATAGGCCAGGTTTGTTATTTATTTGAAGTCCCTTTAGTGGGATCGTGCGGATTGGATTGTCTTAAAAAAGGATGTGGATCTTTTGAGTTCTCGTCGGCATTTGAGTTCTTGTCAGAATCGGTTTGACATTCCTTTGTAGAAACATTGACATTTGTCAGATTTCTAATTAAAGAGAGAGTATCTTCAGCTTGGTTTTGTTTCAAAAGTTTTGTCATATTTCATTATTTAAAATTATGTGTAATTCATTGCTATTCTGGTGTAATTTGTAAGGTTTTGCAAGTATTGTGCAAGACAGTGTCCAGTAAGCAACTTCAAAACCGAACCTTTAAACTGTAGTGAGCAGCGCAGTTTTTAAGCCAGGGACCTTAAAATTTTGATTTTCATCATTTTTTTCTGGTGAAATAAATACATAAATGAAGAAAAAAAGCCAAAATATTATATGTCATTAATGAATATTTACTGAGTAATCCACTATTTTGTAGAGGGGGTTCAAAATGACAATTTTCCCCTGAGATTTGGAGCTGAATTAAAGGGGGTAAAATTTAGAAAGATGGCAGTATCATGATTTTAGAGAGGTATGTTGTATGCAGTTGTTTTGATAGAGGGAAACAAGATTTCTAGTTTCAACATTATTTATTCTTCAGACATTGCCCTTTAAATGCAAGAAGTATCAGCTCTAGTGAAGCACATTTGGGTTTTGACCATTGAAAATGGGTAAAATTCAATAAATTGAACATGGAGCCGCATTGAGATCCTCATATCTATGGTACTGAACCATATAGGGCCTTGAAAATGAAGATTTCAGAAGAAAAGTTTGTTAGGAACCAGAATCTAAAATCATATTGAGATATCTTTAATACTTCTTGAGTGACAGGCAAGCAAACTTTGGAAAAGGAACATGTTCTGTGCAATTGTATTATTTGTTGTACATTATTTGTTGTTTGTTTGTTGTTCAGATATTCTCTTTAAAAGAAAAAAAAAAATTATCAGCTGTATGCAAAGTGAACCACATTTGGTTTTTGGCCACTGAACATTGACCAATTTACTCATGGAGCCACATTAAGATCTCCATATTTCTAGCATTGTACCATATGGGGCCTTTAAAATGAAGATACCAAAAGAAATGTTTGTTAAAAACCAAAATATAAAAAGGATATCAAGATATCTTTAATACTTCATGAGTTACAGGCATGCAAACTTGGGGCAAAAAACACGAAGTGCCTTTTTTTGTTTTTTTTTGCATTTTTGAACGGTCACCGTTGGCATATAATGCAAAAAAGATGGCTAAAGTCAACAGATTTAAATAATAGACCTACTAATGTCTGTGTCAAAATAAAAATAATGATTCTGCAATCTTTCTAAAGTCATTTTTACACCCCTCTAATTTGGCTCCAAATCCCTTGTGAAAATGGTCATTTTGACCCCCCTCTACAAAATGGTGGATTACTCAGTAAATATAAATCTGTGACATTTAATATGTTGGCTTTCATCACTATTTATGTTTGTCTTTCTTCAGAAAAAAATATTAACAAAATCAAAAATTCAAGCCAGGGAAGTTTCCAAAATTTGGTTGTTTTGACACGGAATGACCCTATACACATTTAGAGACGTGACTGAAACAACACTGTTGGAAATGTTCATGATGTTTGTTTAATGGTCCACAAGGCCAAAAGTGAATCATAGATGAAGAAACACACGAATATATCCTTGAATTGTGATTGACAGGATTAGATGAACATGCTTCAGAACTTTTAGTAAGGACAAATATAGGTATAGTAAGAAAAAAGTAAAGAAAGTGCAAGAAAGAAAGGGAGAAATAATGGGTGTGCATGTTTCAAGGAGAGAAAGATCTCTGATCTGAGTGAGAACCTGAAAGGGTGGAGAAAGAATCGAGACCAAAGGAATAATGGTACGAAAAAGTACAAATGAGAGAGGGGGAGTAAAGTTAGATGGCGAGAGAGAGAAGTACAGAGCTGGATGGAAGGGGAAGGAAGGGTGTGAGAGATTGATGAGAGAGAGTGAGAAACTAATTCTCACTTCACTCTGGGCTGGAAGATTAAGGAAGATTAGAAAGATAGAGCGAGGGCGGGAGAGATGGAGTGATAACTTTTACTGCATGCCATAGAGAGAGAGATCTTTGAATGGCTAATACCCCGAGAGAGGGAGAGATGGAATATATGGGTGATAAAAGGATGGAGGGATGGATCTAGAGAAGTAGAGAAAAGCTGACTCCAAAGACTCTTAATGGCAGCGGTGTACTAAAAACAAGCGATACCCTGCTCGCTATAATGCCCTTATTGATATGCGCATAGAGAGAGAGGGGCCTAAAAACAAAGCTCTTGTGTCGCCCGTCCATAAGCTACAGCCGTAAGCGTGCCGAATACCTGTCCTGAGCGGGCGAGAGCACACACATTAAAATTAAAGGGGGATCCATCAAAAGGAACGGCAGAGTCAATCCATTATGCGGGATTATCGGGTAAGCTTCTCCGCAGTAATGGATGTGGCTTTATAAACAAGAAAAAGCGAAGGAAGGCTAAACAAAGCACAGGGATTTCAGAAAAATAGGACGTGATCTCTGTGTTCCCAAGGTGGGGAATCTCCTCATCAAAGAACGCTTATGTGTATGCGGTATGTGTCCACGTGACCGCCGGCTGCTCTATATCTCTTATCAACCGCTGCCCTTTGCTCTTGGGAGTGACCTTGAGTGGTCAGATATAGGGGTGGGAGGAAATGAGAAAACGAGGAGGAGGAGGAGGAGGAGGACACTGTCTGGACGTCTACGGCAGAGTTACTACCTCCTGCTGAAGCCGAGCCAGACGACGCAAAAGACGACTCTCTGGAAACGACCCTGAAATACAACCCAACACAAAGCGGCACTAACTAAGGCTGCCGTGGCCTCGCTTAACTGAATTACTGTTGCAGAGGGTTGTGGGAAAGTATATCAGCAGAGCTCGGCATAAAAATGAATCTATCCTCCGCAAAACCCCATACAAGCGCTACTCGGCTCCCATATAGCCTTTTAAATCTCTATCAAAATAACTCAATAAAAATGCTAGGCTAACCAAAGAAACAGAACTGTACTTTATTGAGTCGCTCGCTTTGGGTTGTGCAGCGCAACATCAAGCAAATACGTGTCAGCTTGATGCAAAAAAAGAAACGAATAAGCCTTGCTCTGCACAATGTATTATATCTCTCCACAAATAAAACTACTAAAGATGTAAAAGCATCCAAATAAAACCAGCAGGCTATTAGAATGACTCATAACATAGTTCACTGCAAAGTACATCAGCAGTAACACACAGCCTGGCCAAACCTGTCCCGAGGCTCAATGCACTATAAAGTAATACATCAAAATATAACGACAAAGAGCGAGCCGGATCATTCGGCAAACTTACATCTGCGCAAAAAAACCAAAGGAGCTTTTACCTTCGAAAGAGCTTTTACCTAAATGTAGGATTATTGATTGCATCTGCTGGTTTGTTAATAAAAATCTTCCTATTATGCTTCTTTCTGCTTTTACATGCATCCTCTTCTCCTTTTGGAAAAAATAATGCTCTGCTCTCCTGGTGTTTTTACTGCAAAACATCATTTTTCAGTATTTTTGTCTAATGCTAATATCTCTTTAAAACAAAACAAGTTTATTGAGAAGTCAAATTGTGTAATATAATGAGAGTTAATCTGAGAATATACAGTACTGCTGAATTAATAATATTTTTCTTACCCTGTTCGACAGTTGTTTGCATAAATCAGTGAGGTTAATGCTTAAGGCAAGAGAAAAACTATTTGCCGGTGGCAAAAAGATATATTTTCTGAAAACAAGTCTTGTTATCTTATGCAGTTTTGCCTCTCAAGTACAGTACTTTAGTCTTGTTTTAAGCATGTTTTGATAAAACAAGACAAAAATACTGATTAACCCTTGTGCCGTTGTTGAAAACCCTATCACACTCGTGCTGTTCCCGTTCAAAAATAACTGGCCTGCAAAAAATAGCTTATAAATCTCTTGTTATGCTACCTTATCACCAAATATTGGATTCGATGTTTTTGTCAGCTTGTTTTCTTTCAATTAGGACAGGTTTTGTATTTATTTTTGGAACTGATCGATCGTAGGCCTTATTTATCTGAGCTTATGTACCTCAGTTTTTGAGTGAAAAAAGTGATTTTTGTGGATAATTTTGTCAATTTTACAAAAAAATTGCACTGTTTATCACACTAGTGTGCTTTAATGTTTAAACAGGACATTTGTTTTGAAATGGTTTTATTTTGTTTTTATTTATTACAAAATTTCACAAAATCACACTTATGGTGTTCCCGGTCAAAAATGACCAGCCTGCAGAAAAATAACTTATAAATCACTTGATACGCTATTTTATTAGCAAATATTGGATTCAATCTTTTTTTCAACTTGTTTTCTTTCATTTAAGACAGGTTTTGTATTTATTTTTGAAACTGATTCGATCTGAGCCTCACTGATTTGAGGATAAAGTTCATCTCTGTGCAAAAGAAAGCCTGTAATACTCAAAATAGTTTATGTACATGAACGTGTGTTTATGTGCACAGATGCAGGAGTATGCATGTATCCACACATGCACAGGTCTGAGGCCTTTATTTTTGCTCGCCCACATGTACATATGTGAACATGATGAACACGCTCCTGAACACTAATTGTTTCTCTGAATTTCTACTCCCCCATTCATTTTCAATGGGCAGTCATTTTTGACCAATATCAGGCCTACGATCGATCAGTTTCAAAAATAAATACAAAACCTGTCCTAATTTAAAGAAAACAAGTTGACAAAAAGATTGAATCCAATATTTGGTGATAAAATAGGGTAACAAGTGATTTATAAGCTATTTTTGTAGGCCGGTCATTTTTGACCGGGAACATCACAAGTGTGACTTTGTGCCATTTTGTAATAAATAAAAACCAAAATAAAACATTTCAAAACAAATTTCCTGTTTAAACATTAAAGCACACTAGTGTGATAAACAGTGCAAATTTTTAAAATATTTTTTGTAAAATTTTCAAAATTATCCACAAAAAACACTCAAAAACTGAGGTATAAGACAAATAAGGCCTACGATCGATCAGTTCCAAAAAGAAATATAAAAACTGTCCCAACTGAAAGAAACAAGCTGACAAAAAGATTGAATCCAATATTTAGTGATAATAGCATAATGTGAGATTTATAAGCAATTTTTTGTATGCCAGTAATTTTTGACCGGGAACACCACAAGTGTTACAATGTGGAAAAACCCCCACAAAAAATTACAAAAATTATCAAAAAAATTTTCGGGAAGTTGTTAGACTCTGGGTGAGTAAAGTCAGTAAATTTTAGTCCAATGCGATAACATTAACTAGCATTTTCGGGTATGGGAAAATCCTCTTCGGGTCAAAATGACCCAAACACATCATGAGGGTTAAAATAATGATTTTTTGCAGTGCTGCCTTACAGGAGAAGAATGTACCTCCTGAAAATGACCCATATACAGCAAACAACAAAACAGGAAATGCATTTGAGATTGGGGCAAAGTCATTAGAATTACAAAAATAACTGTCAACAGCTTGCTAAAGCACAAGAGGACCAGAGAGAATGAAAGTCACCCGTACAGGGAGATATGCTAATGAGGCAGGGCGCGCTGCGACTCCAACCAGGGGGATTAAAAAGCGAAAGCAGATGAGTTTTACAGTCCTGCATGCTGCTGCGGTTCTACGCTGCACTGTGCACCTAGTGTTTTGTGGAGTATAGAGAGCACCACTGTAGCAATTGTGCTTTATGAATGTATAACATAATCCTAGCTTCCTTTTGTTTGTCATATATCATCGTGTATAGCTTGTGTAAGCTTTTGTGTAGGTACAAAGGACCATGTACATTAGCAATCACCAGTATGACACATCATGAAGCTGCACTTTCCCTTTTAATGAATCTAATTCACTCTGTTATTGAGCGTATTACTGCATAACGTGACAGTTGAATGGAAAGAGCTAAAGCGGTGTTTCAGCTCAGACTTTTAGCTTGAACATTTGAAGACAGCACTGCAGATATTTAGTAGCTAGCTGACGCTGCAGGATTGTCAACATGCAAGTATGCTAACATTACATTTCAGAAGCATTAGCACTACCCTTGAGGTCTGCGTGAGACTGATTTTGTTTTCCCGCTCCTGTGAGTTTCATTCCACACCCACCCGCTCCCAGTGTCCATCCGTTCCGGACCTATAATGGTTTTCTTCCCACCTGCTCCTGCATGGTTTCGGTTCTATACCTAATCTTGCATTTTTTTTTTTTTGGTTACATTTTTCTCTGGTATCATAAAACTATGGAAGCTTGTTTCCGCCACTAAATAAAAAAATAAAAATGGTAATCGTGACTTTTTATCTCACAATTCTGACTTTTTTTCTCAAAATTGCGAGATTTAAACACAATTGCGAGTTATAAAGTCAGAATTGGGTGATGTGAAGTCAGAATTGCGAGTTTTTTCTTGCAATCGCGAGCTATCACGCAGTTCTGACTTTATATCTCGCAATTCTGACTTTATAACTCGCAATTCTGACTTTATAACTTGCAATTCTGACTTTTATAACTCACAATTCTGACTTTATATCACACAATATTGACTTTATATCATGCAATTCTGACTTTATAACTCGCAATTCTGACTTTATATCTCGCAATTCTGACTTTATATCAAGAAATTCTGACTTTATAACTCGCAATTCTGACTTTATATCACACAATTTTGACTTTATATCACTCAATTCTGACTTTATAACTCGCAATTCTGACTTTATATCAAGCAATTCTGACTTTATATCACTCAATTCTGACTTTATAACTTGCAATTCTGACTTTATATCACACAATATTGACTTTATATCATGCAATTCTGACTTTATAACTCGCAATTCTGACTTTATATCTCGCAATTCTGACTTTATATCAAGAAATTCTGACTTTATAACTCGCAATTCTGATTTTATATCACGCAGTTCTGACTTTAAAACTTGCAGTTCTGACTTTTTTTCTCAGAATTGTGAGTTTATATCAAGCAATTCTGACTTTATATCTCGCAATTCTGACTTTATAACTCGCAATTCTGACTTTATATCACACAATATTGACTTTATATCATGCAATTCTGACTTTATAACTCGCAATTCTGACTTTATATCTCGCAATTCTGACTTTATATCAAGAAATTCTGACTTTATAACTCGCAATTCTGACTTTATATCACACAATTTTGACTTTATATCACGCAATTCTGACTTTATAACTCGCAATTCTGACTTTATATCAAGCAATTCTGACTTTATATCACTCAATTCTGACTTTATAACTTGCAATTCTGACTTTATATCACACAATATTGACTTTATATCATGCAATTCTGACTTTATAACTCGCAATTCTGACTTTATATCTCGCAATTCTGACTTTATATCAAGAAATTCTGACTTTATAACTCGCAATTCTGACTTTATATCACGCAATTCTGACTTTATATCTCGCAATTCTGACTTTATAACACTCAATTCTGACTTTATATCACTCAATTCTGACTTTATAACACGCAATTCTGACTTTATAACACGCAATTCTGACTTTATAACTCGCAATTCTGACTTTATATCTCGCAATTCTGACTTTATATCTCGTAATTCTGACTGTATATCTCGCAAATCTGACTTTATAACACTCAATTCTGACTTTATAACACGCAATTCTGACTTTATAACTCGCAATTCTGACTTTTTTTCTCAGAATTGTGTTTATATCTCGCAATTCTGACTTTATATCTCGCAATTCTGACTTTATAACTCGCAATTCTGACTTTATATCAAGAAATTCTGACTTTATAACTCGCAATTCTGATTTTATATCACGCAGTTCTGACTTTAAAACTTGCAGTTCTGACTTTTTTTCTCAGAATTGTGAGTTTATATCTCGCAATTCTGACTTTATATCTCGCAATTCTGACTTTATAACTCGCAATTCTGACTTTATATCACACAATATTGACTTTATATCATGCAATTCTGACTTTATAACTCGCAATTCTGACTTTATATCTCGCAATTCTGACTTTATATCAAGAAATTCTGACTTTATAACTCGCAATTCTGACTTTATATCACACAATTTTGACTTTATATCACGCAATTCTGACTTTATAACTCGCAATTCTGACTTTATATCAAGCAATTCTGACTTTATATCACTCAATTCTGACTTTATAACTTGCAATTCTGACTTTATATCACACAATATTGACTTTATATCATGCAATTCTGACTTTATAACTCGCAATTCTGACTTTATATCTCGCAATTCTGACTTTATATCAAGAAATTCTGACTTTATAACTCGCAATTCTGACTTTATATCACGCAATTCTGACTTTATATCTCGCAATTCTGACTTTATAACACTCAATTCTGACTTTATATCACTCAATTCTGACTTTATAACACGCAATTCTGACTTTATAACACGCAATTCTGACTTTATAACTCGCAATTCTGACTTTACATCTCGCAATTCTGACTTTATATCTCGTAATTCTGACTGTATATCTCGCAAATCTGACTTTATAACACTCAATTCTGACTTTATAACACGCAATTCTGACTTTATAACTCGCAATTCTGACTTTTTTTCTCAGAATTGTGAGTTTATATCTCGCAATTCTGACTTTATATCTCGCAATTCTGACTTTATAACTCGCAATTCTGACTTTATATCACACAATATTGACTTTATATCATGCAATTCTGACTTTATATCTCGCAATTCTGACTTTATATCAAGAAATTCTGACTTTATAACTCGCAATTCTGACTTTATATCACACAATTTTGACTTTATATCACGCAATTCTGACTTTATAACTCGCAATTCTGACTTTATAACTCGCAATTCTGACTTTATATCTCGCAATTCTGACTTTATATCAAGAAATTCTGACTTTATAACTCGCAATTCTGACTTTATATCACACAATTTTGACTTTATATCACTCAATTCTGACTTTATATCTCGCAATTCTGACTTTATATCAAGAAATTCTGACTTTATAACTCGCAATTCTGACTTTATATCACGCAATTCTGACTTTATATCTCGCAATTCTGACTTTATAACACTCAATTCTGACTTTATATCACTCAATTCTGACTTTATAACACGCAATTCTGACTTTATAACACGCAATTCTGACTTTATAACTCGCAATTCTGACTTTATATCTCGCAATTCTGACTTTATATCTCGTAATTCTGACTGTATATCTCGCAAATCTGACTTTATAACACTCAATTCTGACTTTATAACACGCAATTCTGACTTTATAACTCGCAATTCTGACTTTATAACTCGCAATTCTGACTTTATATCAAGCAATTCTGACTTTATAACTCGCAATTCTGACTTTATATCACGCAATTCTGACTTTATATCTCGCAATTCTGACTTTATAACACTCAATTCTGACTTTATATCACTCAATTCTGACTTTATAACACGCAATTCTGACTTTATAACACGCAATTCTGACTTTATAACTCGCAATTCTGACTTTATATCTCGCAATTCTGACTTTATATCTCGTAATTCTGACTGTATATCTCGCAAATCTGACTTTATAACACTCAATTCTGACTTTATAACTCGCAATTCTGACTTTATAACTCGCAATTCTGACTTTATAACTCGCAATTCTGACTTTATATCAAGCAATTCTGACTTTATAACTCGCAATTCTGACTTTATATCACTAAATTCTGACTTTATATCTCGCAATTCTGACTTTATATCGCAATTCTGACTTTTATAACTCGCATTTCTGACTTTATATCACAATTTTGACTTTATATCATGCAATTCTGACTTTATAACTCACAATTCTGACTTTATAACTCTCAATTCTGACTTTATAACTCACAATTGTGAGTTTATATCACGCAATTCTGACTTTATATCACGCAATTCTGACTTTATAACTCGCAATTCTGACTTTATATCATGCAATTCTGACTTTATATCATGCAATTCTGACTTTATATCACACAATTGTGACTATAACTCGCAACTGCGACTTTATATCACACAATTCTGACTTTATGTCACGTAATTCTGACTTTATATCATGCAATTCTGACTTTATATCACACATTCTGACTTTATATCACGCAATTCTGACTTCATAACTCACAATTGTGAGTTTTTATCTCACAATTCTGAGAAAAAAGTTGCAATTACCATTTTTATTTTTTATTTCATGGCGGAAACAAGCTTCCATAGAAAGCTGATTATTCTTCTAAATAATGCCATAAAAAACAGTGTCGCCATATAGGCATTTTAATGATGCACTTTTGTCTTCAAGCACCATAAACACAAAATGGCTCCCTCTCATACATTAAACAGCAAATTTGGTTGGTAAACATAGAAGTTGTAAATGTAAACAGTATTCCTGGAAAACTATTAAAAATCACTAACTGAAAAAAAGGTGAAATAAAATAATGATACATATTAGACAAAAGACTTAAAATCATAATGAACGATAAGAAATGTTTAGAAATGTATTATTTTAAATGTTTCTTTGGCATCTAACTGAAATAAAATATAAGTTGAAGTACTATAATAATACTAAAAAACTTCTGTGGACACTTTGGTGCGATGATCATTTTGCGTGAAGAATCACTGAATATTTTTTGTCCTGATTCGTTCATTTTGTTTGACTTCCCAACACTGCATAGCTGAGAAACTGTTTTTCACATGCATTCCTAAAAGAACAACTATTTCTTCTATTTTTCTTCTTTTCAAACTACCAATTTATTCATAGAGTCGGGTTCAGACTGCCCGCTCCAGCCGAAACCTGAACAACAAATATAATCATCCAACCTGCCACACACAGGAGCTGAAGGTTTGTGGGGCAAGGGTGGCTTTAGCAATATAGAAACAGAAATGCCTCAAGCGTCTCACAAAACCCCAAAACAAACTTAAAATCTTATTTTTTAAGCACCGCACAACACCAGGATTCAGCTAGCACTGCTTTGAGCTTGTTAGCTTGATCAGTACCTGAAGCCATCACAGATCCCTAAAGCCTTAGTAGTTTTAATGACGTAGCAAAAACCTGCTCTAGGCTACAGAAGCCCTCAGAAGTAAATAATAAAATAGTAAGATAGCGTGTGATTCGGTTGTATTTGGGTTCACGCAAGATGTCAGTTCTGAACGTTGATAGCAAGGCTATCCATCAGACAGCTCGAACAAAGCCAATCGATCTGTGTTTCCTGAAGAAGTTCACTATTGTCATTCAGCTAGAGGATGTGCCCTGTGGAGATACTGTACTGCTTCTCTTTCTGCTCTTTTCATAGAAGCTTCAGAGCAACTATAGGCAACAATGGAAGCATTTGTTGTTGTATGAGCCTACTTGAGCAGTTTTAAAAAAAGGTTTGCATAGCCTTGAGGTTAAAGATCATGGCTGGTAATCAAAAAGTTCCTCATAAGGATTGATCAATGGATCGCGCCCTTGAGCAAGACACTTTACCCTGAGTTGCACCACGGGGGATCTTCCATAATAAGCGTATTGTAAATTGCTCTGGATGAAACCATCAGCTTAATGACAAACGAGTAGTAATTAGTAAAATGAGCTATTAAAGGTCATTATTCTCTTTCAGGCTTTTTGACAGAGGGCTTGTCATTTTCTTAGGGATTGTAGTGTTGGAAATGTTTAAATGTATTGGTTAACCTGAGGCTATTTGGATTTATTCATCTTCAGATGTCTTCTGCCTGTCCGGCTGACCTTCTACAAGAACGCTACAGTTAGAAAGGCAGTTTATGTTCTCTCAGGTAAAGTTGTTGTAAGTGAAGTGAAATACACAGAATGAAGGCGCTTTAATCTGTTGAAGCAGTTTTATATCCTGTTGAGAGGTTGTCAAGTATTTTAAAAGATACAGGTGTTTGAGAGACTGCAGTCATTTATATTTAATTAGGTTTGTCAGTTTAACAGGTTAAACAAGTGAGAATAAATATAAAAAAATAAATAAAATAATAATGTAATTTAAAATGCAAATTTCTAAAACACCAGAGAAATTATATTTGAAGTACCATCTCCATGTTTTTGCAGTGTTAACCACACATACAGAGAATGTTCAAACGTTTAAAGATACTGTACATAAAAAGCATCTTAAACTAGCCTAAACTAGTTTGCTAGTCTTAACTGGTCTCCAGCCTGGTCAGAATGGTCTGTAGGATGGTTTTAGAGGGGTTTTGGACATTTTCCAGCTGGTCAGGCTGGGATTTCAGATAGACTAGACCAGCTTTGCAAGGCTGGGAGACCAGCTTAAACCAGGCCATTTTAGTCTAGTTCAGGGGTTTTCCAAATGTGGGGGCCGCGCCTACCCAGGGGTCGCCAGACCATGTCAGGGGAGGCGCGCAGAATGGAAAAAAAAAAAGGTTAATAATAATGATTAATAATTTTAATCAATACATTATAGTGGAAACAATACTTTAAAAAGCGAAAAGAAGCAGGTTTTGGACAAGAGACTTTGTTATGTTTCTGCTCCTCTCTTTTCAATCAGATCAGTTTAATCTGTAAACTCCTGAGTTTTCAATCCTAGGATCCAGTAAATTAATATATTCAAACAGTCAGTCCAAAACAGCCCTAATGCATAGAAAACCTGGCCGATTTCTTCAGAAATGGCAGAGATGTAACCCCTCCAGTTTGAACTGCCCGCTCTAAGCGGGATTCGAACTCGGGTCCACCCGCATGGGAGTCGGGCGCTCTAACAAGGGGGCTAAAGACTGCAGTCTCTACCATCAGTTGCTAGAGTGCCTTTTACTAGCCTACGTCTGTTACACTCACCTCCCTAAACCTCACTCCCATCCGGGTCACGGCACCAATGTAACCCCTTCTGTTCAAACCGCCCGCTCTAAGCGGGACTCGAACCCTGGTCCGTCTGCATGGGAGTCAGGTGCTCTAACAAGGAGGCTAAAGACCGCAGTCTCTAGCACGCCTATTGAGTTCAGGGTAGTGAAGTTTACACACACAGCTCTTACTAGCCTACGTCTGTTACACTCACCTCCCTAAACCTCACTCCCATCCGGGTCACGGCACCAATGTAACCCCTCCTGTTTGAACCACCCTCTCTAAGCGGGACTCGAACCTCGGTCCGTCTGCATGGGAGTCAGGCGCTCTAACAAGGAGGCTAAAGACCGCAGTCTCTAGCACGCCTATTGAGTTCAGGGTAGTGAAGTTTACACACACAGCTCTTACTAGCCTACGTCTGTTACACTCACCTCCCTAAACCTCACTCCCATCCGGGTCACGGCACCAATGTAACCCCTCCTGTTTGAACCACCCTCTCTAAGCGGGACTCGAACCTCGGTCCGTCTGCATGGGAGTCAGGCGCTCTAACAAGGAGGCTAAAGACCGCAGTCTCTAGCACGCCTATTGAGTTCAGGGTAGTGAAGTTTACACACACAGCTCTTACTAGCCTACGTCTGTTACACTCACCTCCCTAAATCTCACTCCCATCCGGGTCACGGCACCAATGTAACCCCTCCTGTTTGAACCGCCTGCTCTAAGCAGGACTCGAACCCCGGTCCGTCTGCATGGGAGTCAGGTGCTCTAACAAGGAGGCTAAAGACCGCAGTCTCTAGCACGCCTATTGAGTTCAGGGTAGTGAAGTTTACACACACAGCTCTTACTAGCCTACGTCTGTTACACTCACCTCCCTAAACCTCACTCCCATCCGGGTCACGGCACCAATGTAACCCCTTCTGTTCAAACCGCCCGCTCTAAGCGGGACTCGAACCCTGGTCCGTCTGCATGGGAGTCAGGCGCTCTAACAAGGAGGCTAAAGACCGCAGTCTCTAGCACGCCTATTGAGTTCAGGGTAGTGAAGTTTACACACACAGCTCTTACTAGCCTACGTCTGTTACACTCACCTCCCTAAACTTCACTCCCATCCGGGTCACGGCACCAATGTAACTCCTCCTGTTTGAACCACCCTCTCTAAGCGGGACTCGAACCCAGGTCCGTCCGCATGGGAGTCGTGTACTCTAACAAGGAGGCTAAAGGCCACAGTCTCCAGCGTCAGTTGCTAGAGCGCCTCTTGAGTTCAGGGGAGTGAGGTTTACACACACAGCTCTTACTAGCCTACGTCTGTTACACTCACCCCCCTAAACCTCACTCCCCTGAACTCAAGAGGCGCTCTAGCAACTGACGCTAGAGACTGCGGCCTTTAGCCTTTAGGTTTACACACACAGCTCTTACTAGCTTATATCCGCTACACTCACCCCGCTAAATCTCAGTCCCATCCGGGTCACGGCACCAATGTAACCCCTCCTGTTTGAACCGCCCGCTCTAAGCTGGACTCGAACCGAGGTCCGTCTGCATGGGAGTTCAGGGGAGTGAGGTTTACACGCACAGCTCTTACTAGCCTACATCTGTTACACTCATCCCCCTAAACCTCATCCGGGTCACGGCACCAATGCAACCCCTCCTGTTCGAACCGCCTGCTCTAAGCGGGACTCAAACCCTGGTCCATCCGCATGGGAGTTCAGGGGAGTGAGATTTACACGCACAGCTCTTACTAGCCTATGTTTGTTACAGAGAGAATAGTGTATTTGGCTTCAAAGCACGATCTCTGTTTCAGAGCAGCACAATCTGTTTCTCATCATGCTGTGAAATACAGACTGAACGCCAGCTCAAAACACCCAACCTCTGCATGAGCATATGATACGCAAACTACATATCGCGGTTGGATAAAGCAAACCAGTGTCATGCAAGTTTTGATGGATGACGATTGTAATTAAGGTAAAGATGATTACAGTGGCATACAGGAGTCGTACATGAGGCACACGAGACGAGAGTCCGTTATTATTGATGCGCAAACAAATCACATGTGTACGGCGCTCTCGGCGCACTGATCGCTATTAAAAATTAGTAATAGCGTAGTAATAGGGGTGGGAAGGCGCCATTGTGTACGTTTTTTCAAAATGGAGGCCCACTGTCTTTGACTTTGAAAACCCCTGGTCTAGTTTAAGCTGTGTTTTTTCTTCTTCCAAAGCCACTTTTTGCCTATTCCAACACATTCTCATAACTATTTTATGTTTTGGCTTATTGGTGGCTTATTCGTGTGAATCTGCTTAAGCCCTAGTGACATTTAGTTTTTATCTAAAAAAAAAAAAAATGTAAGTTTCAGTATCAATTACATCTAAGAAATGAACACAAAATTGCCACCTCGAAAAATAGTTACATTTCCTCATGAAATCAGGTTGTCTATTCAATGGATTCATCTACCGCAATAATGTAAAGTCTTTGAATTGTCTTCATTGGGTGGGTTTTTCTCAGCAAATATTGATATACCAGTAATTACACTGCATTTGTTTAATTAACCGTATCATATAAATAATTCAATTAAAATGTAATCAATTAACATCATCTTGACATATTTGCCTTATTAGCATTGTGTAAGCATGTAGTGAATCCACACAAACACGCATACATAGAGCTTTTGCTGAGTGGAGTGAGGCAAAGATTGCAGGCCATTCGGTAAAATGTCAGGCGCTGTTCTGAAGGGATCAGATAGCTTTTTGATGTCAAGAGCCACTGAAGCAGAAGAAGAAGAAAGACTCTTGATGGGCATCAGGTGTAATTTCAGCAAATGTTTCCGCACTTTCTGACTCACCAGCAAATCTTCTCTGGCAACTCTCTGTCTTTGAAACACTGGCATACATGAGTCCATAGAACCGATGACTGAGCAGAAGTTATTATTATAAGATGTAACTAGACAGCTTGAAAGTCCATTTTCCAGTGTATAGTGCATCATAAAAATAAAATTGTAACTCCTCACTATTTATCAGAAACGACTATGTTAGAATCATTAAATCATAAGACAAACACAGAGGTGAATGGAAACTGGTTGTGGTGAGTAAATAAAACAGTTCCTCGCCAGTTTACTGGAACTGCAACATAATACATGGTTAAATCACAATGTAAATGACACAAGCATTTTGAATCAAAGACACAAATGATCTTTTGTGGCTTGCATATCGTCTAACAATAGACTACTTACCTTGTGAGATGTAAACAGATATGAAAGGGTTTAAAGACCCCCTGTGGTGTAAATCATGTTTTAAATGTTATTTATATGTCTATGTGGTGTTTTTAATATGCTTTATGATGAACCATGTATAATTCATAAGTCAACACCATTGCTGAGTATTTTCTCCTTAAAACTCCAGTGAACCAAAGACAGTCTAAAAAACGCAGTTTGAAATCGCAAACATGTTGTAACCAATCACGTCAACGTGTGGGCGGGCTTTAGCTGTGCTCTGAAGCAGGGAGTCTCAAGAGAAGCCAGTTTATCCTGGTATATTTTTCTGTTGATATGAAAAATCGGGTACTTTTAACAATATAGCGGGTGAATTATGTATATGATGTACATTACGATGTTATGATGAACTATATGCCTTTCTCCACTGATGTTCTAAGATGTTCAAAGCGTTTCTAAGGAATTATATTAATATTTAGAAGGGAGACGGGAACATGGTTTGTGTAACATTTGCAACACATTATTAGCCGTTTGATAACGTAGTCAAGCAAAAGCAATACATAAAACACATTACCATTCTGATACATGGACTTGTAGATGAGTCTGTATAATTCACTCTTCCACTTCTTCTTCTGAATCAGTTTCTGGTTCAAACATATATGGCTGAATTAAACCAGAGTGGAGGCGGGGGTAATTTGCATATTCATGGTTCTGCGTATACTAAATGAATCAAGGGTGTAGAGTTACATTCAAGCTATTTGAAGGCATGAAGAAATAATTTTCACAGGAAAAAAAACGTTTCAATATGTCATTTTGGTGATCAAAGATGAGTTTTAAGTGATAAAATTATTGACTACAGGGGGACTTTAAAACTTGTTGGAAGACAATCTTTAAATCTGTTATTTTATGCTAATAAGAAAGTGGTTAATTTAGGGGCCAGTAGCGGTTTTGAGAGACAACACTTTTATAATAAAAAATAATGCAAAACTGTTTTTGTCCATAAATATTCATATAACTGTATATTTATCATTGCATTGGCAAAAGGTTAATTTTAGACTGCAAACTCGACAAATACCAAAAGGTCTCTTATCTTATCTCTCGCTCTGTTTGCTAACCCTGTTGCATCTCTTGTTGCTGTTTATGAATTATTAAAGGCTCAGTAACGTGTGTGAATACTGATTATGTTATTAATAAGGTGCTTATGACAGTGGGGTCAGAGCGAGGCCAAGTTCACCATTTTCCCACTGTACGTTTAGCGCCATCAGCCGTAATCAGATTACTGACGGCGAGATTTCTCCAGTTGGCTTGTGGTGTGGGAGGCAGATTGATTGTCTCTTATAGGCTGTTTTGTAACAGAGGGCTCAGAGATTGTTTATCTCTCTCACTCTTGTCCCGTTTCATCTGCCGATTGCTGAGTTTTCATTTCCTCTCCTCCGCTCGCCCCGACGGAAGCGCTCGCAGCGTGCCGAGGCCCTGCGTGGTTTTAAGCCCCTTTTTGTCTTTTGTGTTAAAATGATCCTTTTATATTAATCCTCCAGACGGGAACCACCCTGAAGTGGACTTATCCTTGGCACTTATCGGAACGTGAAAACCATCTAGATTATGCTCTCTATGTCCTTTTCTGTCGACGACCGTGTTGTTTTTTTACCCCTTCCAGCTTGTTTCTCGAGTGTCCCGAGAGAGCCGACATTTTAAAAAACACCGGCCCCCCGTCGACACCCCGCGCTAGCGTAGTCACGGCATACTGATCAGCAGTTTAGCAATTTCACCTCAGGTAAAATACAAATGTAGGAGGATGGATTTTATCCATTTAGATGTAGATACGTCCTCCTTTCGCAAAGAGAATGCCTCTTGCATTTTCCCTCAGCGCTTTGGCAGATTTCCCCCCGTTGCTGTTGCTCTCAGATCTCTTGTTTCACACTCAAGCTTTTGTGAGGGAGGGAAGACTGACTCTCTCAAAGTCATTTTTGTACTTGAAGGTCTCGCAGCAGGGAGCACCTGCAGCCACCATACAATCCGCACAGCATTAGTTTGCCTATATTTGTAGGTGGAGCTGTGTGTGTGTTTTGTGTTTTTTTTTTTTTTTTTCTACAGGGGCAATAAAGAGGCTTTTTCTTTCCTTTTTCACTTTTGGTCCAGAAGGTTCTTCCCTGGAGCACTATAGCAGGAGAGTTGAAAAAAATATATAACAAAGCTAGCTTTATTTATTTCCTCTGCCATGTGTGGGATAATGTTTCCTAGAGTGAAAGTGCGCTGTGTATTTCTGATCTGAAATCAATTACGGAATGTGTATTATGAAGAGTTAGTGTTATTTTCAAGAACACCATAGATGCTGCCTTGCTGCCTACATACTAACTGAAATACAACTTCATAAGTGACTGATTTGGAGCGCTTACACGTAGGCAGCAACTCTGTGCATCATACAAATAGCACTCTGTAATACCCTTACAAACATACATTAAAGGCTCGTTCACACCAAGAACGATAACTATAAAGATAACTATAACGATAACTCCAGCATCCACAACAGCTCACAGTATTGTGCTGTTTATTCTAAGCGTGTATATATATATATATATATATATATATTAGGGATGCACCGATATGATTTTTTGGGGGCGATACCGATACCGATTTTAACAAACAATTATTGGCCGATACCGATACCGATATTTGTCTCTTCCTCTCTTATTTGAAATTTTGTCATCAAAATAGATAGAATTTTGATCATGTTTTAAATAAGCAAAGTTCAAAAACACCTGCATTAAAATATACTAGCAGGTTTACTGCTGCATCATCAAATAATTTTTAATGAACATGGATTGGATCCATTTAACATTCAGCAGGCCTACATAAAGACAACAGAACAAAGATACATATGAAATAAACAGTGCTTTTTAGGTAGGTTTAAAAGTTTTTAGGTACAGAAATAAAGTAAACAAATGTAAAATAACACTGCATATTCTTCACTGTATAAATTATATACATATTATTCCTTCTTTATTGTAACAGACTTTATTGTGATTAATCTTCTAATTTGTTTTTGTATACATTTTAATATTTTTTGTAAGTTTAAATATGTATTAGATCTGCACTGTCTCCTTTACTAAGGCGGGACTCTTATTTTGACGGGTTTTCTCAGGTAATGGAGAGCACGCAGTTTTTCGGAGATATTTTGCAGATTTAAAGTTTGTCAGTTTATTAAAGGAACACTCCACTTTTGAAAATAGGCTCATTTTCCAACTCCCCTAGAGTTAAACAGTTGAGTTTTACCGTTTTCGAATCCATTCAGCCGATCTCCGGGTCTGGCGGTACCACTTTTAGCATAGCTTAGCATAGTTCATTGAATCTGATTAGACCGTTAGCATCTCGCTCAAAAATGACCAAAGAGTTTCGATATTTTTCCTATTTAAAACTTGACTCTTCTGTAGTTACATCGTGTACTAAGACCGACGGAAAATGAAAAGTTGCGATTTTCTAGGCCGATATGGCTAGGAACTATACTCTCATTCAGGCGTAATAATCAATGAACTTTGCTGCCGTACCATGGGTGCAGCAGGCGCAATGATATCACGCAGCGTCTCTCACAAATGTTTCCATGGTTGCAAGGCACGCTCCCTGTGCAAGCAGGGGGTCACAGGCGCTGCGTGTGACCATCGGTGCATTTTCCGTCGGTCTTACACAATGTAACTACAGAAGAGTCAAGTTTTAAATAGGAAAAATATCGAAACTCTTTGGTCATTTTTGAGCGAGATGCTAACGGTCTAATCAGATTCAATGAACTATGCTAAGCTATGCTAAAAGTGGTACCGCCAGACCCGGAGATCGGCTGAATGGATTCGAAAACGGTAAAACTCAACTGTTTAACTCTAGGGGAGTTGGAAAATGAGCCTATTTTCAAAAAAAGTGGAGTGTTCCTTTAAGCACCCCGCGAAAAGGCATAAGATCTGTATGTATTTATTTACTGTTAGTTGTAATAAGTGTTTTGAGTAATTCGCTGTATGTTGATGATAATGCAATGGAGAAGGAGAGAGTTTAATGCGCACTTCTTGTGCTCTGTATTGTTTAGCTTTTGTGGTGATTTTTTAGGGGTGAAAACGGATGCAACAAACTTAATAAAACATTAGTAATGTTTTGGTCATCATTCTGATGGGGTCCACTACACTTATGAAAGTTACAAAAGTTATTTAGTCAAGAATAGTGTGCGATCTTTTGTTATTTGATTAGCATTAAAGTGCAGACAGCAGCGCTAGGATTATGCAACAGACATTATACAGCTCAGTGCCTTCAAGCAGTTAATTAATAAACCATCGGTTTGTTATATCGGCCTTTTTCCTGCTACAGCCGATATGCCGATGGTTGTAAATTGAGCAAAAATCGGCTGATAAATATCGGCAGCCGTAAGCATATATATATATATATATATATATATATATATATGCTTAGAGTGAAATACAACTATACATATGTATTAGGGGTGTGAGATTAAAATGTGAGATTAGGCGATTTTAAAATGTGACGAGATTTCTGGTCGAGGTGAAAAGCTGTCTCACGATTTTGCCGTGACTGAGTGTGAGGATGAAATTAGGATGCCATCATGCCACGGCTACATTTATATTATGCCTCCACTGTTGTTTTGCCTTTTATAGAAATAAAAATCTTTTAATTCAGTTGTATAACGGTCACTTCTATCCCATCCAGCTCATCCAACATGAGCTGCAGAGCCGTACGTAGTGCAGCAGGAATCAGAGTTCACTGATCATGTGGCGAGATGACTGACAAGACCATGGCGGAGGATTCGTTGCACAACAGAGCCTAAAAGCTTCTGATAAATGTCTTGTCTTGTAGAATGCACACTCAGCACCGCCGCTCCCTATTCACAGAGTACACGTGATCACGAAAACGAAAGCGAAAGTAAAACGCGAGCGCGCATTCAAACGCGATTTCAATACCCTGCGTTTTGAAAGCGGCTCCCTGATGCATGCAAATATCTCCTAATATGAAAGCTGTCGTAGGCTGAGCTGTGTAGTTGTAACAGTCTCTTATCTCTGTATCATGCTTGAAGAAAAATTTGGTCTCTATTTGCACTTTGAATATTGAGAGAGTACTTTGATTATGGCTGCACTTATTGTTTGCACAAGACTAAGAGAAAACAGTGTTATTCATTTTTATTTATACTATTTTTATTTCTAAGATCAATTTGTGGAAAGGAGTTCAGTTAGGAGGTCAAAAGTTGTAGAAGCTCATAAATCATTTACAGTAAGGTCTGAAGAGACTCATGAGAGAAGCCAGTCAGTTGAGTTTGTGGCAAAACCTTTTACAGTGCTTGAGTATTGTTGTCTTTTACTGCAGATGATAATTCATACTCAGAAAGTAGAACTGAAATGACATTCATTACAAGATGATTAGTTAAAATATTTAAAATGCACCTGCAGACTATTTTTCTCGTAATATTCGTCATTGAGGATTTCTTAAAAATCCTCTCATCTCGTCTCATTCTCATGAACTCAATCTTGTGTCATGAACTAACTCTCTCGTCAAACCCCTAATATGTATGTATTTGTGCATTTTTCTTTAGGAATGCTCAGTATATTATTTAAGTTTTTAGTTAAATGATTTATTTAGACAAAAATGTGTACAATTTTAATATCAGACGAAACATGAAAATTCTGCTTATTATTATTGGGTAGAATAACATCAATGCATCCCTATTTCTTTCTTTTTTTTCATCCGTCATCTTGACTCTTGAGTTTTTGTTTCGGAACTTGTCATAGTGCATACTGGGATTTGTGATGTTGCTTAAAATTTGGTCAAAGCAAGGTTTTTTTGAGAGCACTGTAATTAAGTTGCCTACTTTTTTGAACAGCTCTCACTTTGATAGCGCGCTTATGATGTCTTACACGCCCAAGGCACGTTTTGGAACGGAGCGTATATGTAGCACAATGTCGGCATGAATGTGTTTCTGGCTTTCTGTTGAGAACAGTGTTTTGTGGGTAGGTGTTATGTGTGTGAGTGAGGAAAAAAAGTGGCAAGTAAGGAGTACGGAGGAGAATCGTAATTAAAATTTTCAGTCTCGTTAAGTTGGTGACAGCCTTCACTGCACCATGGGTTCCGGCGATCGATGAAAAGGATCTGCCTCCAATACTAACGAACCAAGAGATTCTGAAGCCCTGGGGAAAAGAGAAATTAATTAAAAATATTTATGGCCCCAATTAATCAGTTCAGTGAGATACTCTGATTGTCCAGGGGGCGTATGGATGCATGTCTCATGAAGCAAAAGGAAAGTCTCAGAGTGATCGGATGCTGTCACGTTCTGCTTTTCACACTCCAGCTTAAAGAGCGACTGCTCTCGACACCTTCAGCCGTACACTTTTACCCTGCATTGATTCAGCATCAGACAGACCACATAGTGACGGGGCATTATGCTCAGTCTGTGTCCCTCACATATGCTGTTCGTGTCGAGCAAGAGTACACTCCCACCGCAGATGTGACAGTGTCGATACGCTGGTTTACTCTATGCTCTCAGCATGTTGCCCTGGTGCCCATGACAATAGCGAAGTCCAACCACCTGCATTTTACGCCTCTCGCATAGGCACGAGCCATTACTGGACAGGAATAAGCATGGCATCGTTACACGTCCCCACCACTTTATGAAATAGCTTGCGACAGGGATGTGTTTAATACAATAGAAGCATAGTTGTTGCAAGAATAGCAGCAATTTTATCTTTTACACACAACTACGTGTGCCACTTAATGCTTAATTGCTTCATTTTACTGTAATATTATATTATATTATATTATATTATATTATATGCTGATTGATTCATTAATTGATTAATTGTCTATCAATATTTACCTGTTCGCACTCTGTAAGTGTAGTTTGTGGCAGTTTATCTGTAGTAGCAAAAACAAAAAAATGAAGATGGTACTTCAAGCTTGACTGGCTTTAATGGAAATTTTTATTATTGAATTTACATACAGGTCAGGGGCATGATGAATTGCATTAATTCTTTTTCACATTACTTTCTTAATGATTAACCACACTAACTTGTGGCTAAATGGACAGCACTAAAATAAATGTTTCAGATATGCAGTATGTATATCTATGGTTTAATAAAGGTGTCATGAACTGTATTTTTTGTTAATTTTATAATGTTCTCTGAGGTCCACTTGCAATGTTATCGAGATTTTTCCATCAAAAAACATCCTAATTTAGAAGTAATAAGCTATTTTATATCCTGGTTTTGACTGACTCTGTCAAACACTCCATAATAGTTCTGCATATTAAAATAAGTACTAATAGTTACCACAGTTATAACTGACAAAGAGTGACTTACACTGTTTTGTGAATTATAAACAGAATTATGAGCGAATGTTCCTGTGTTTGTCAGTCTCTCCGAAAAGCCAGCATCGAACTGTGTCTTGTTTAAAAATGAATCTGCAATAAAATGAAGCGAACAAACGAACAGTGACTTACTGACACAATCTGACCTGAACTTCATAACTTCTTAATGTTATGATCTCAAGGATGGCAGTGCAAAGACTGTGTTTTCCCACAACTTGGCACTGCAGAACGTCTTGTATTCCTCAGAGGCGTCTCTATGGTTTTGTTGCTGGAGTAATCCTGTGTTTGCGTCTGTATTTACTACTACATGATGTGTGAATCGGTGGGCGGGGCTAAAGAGGCAATGATGTCGAAGTAGGTGTTGATCTTCTGCAGAGGCGGTCTTTCGTCGCACTATGATGTAATAATGTCTTTTTGTAATAGATTCTTTTTTGATATCGGATTCAATAAAAGCTGTTTTTGACAAATGAAAAAATTTTGAATTCTGAAACTTACAGGATATTTTTATATGTCAAAAGATCAAGGAAAATTTGATTTCTCAATTCATGACGAAAACTAACATTAGGGCAAATCAGAACCCCAAACCCATGTATTCCAAGTGAAAATGTTTTCATGGTTTTTATATGAATATATCACAAGTTTAAATTAAGCACTTGAAGTGGTCAACAAGAATGAACGCTTTTTCAAATCATGGTGTGAATTTAGTTTTCTGTTAAATTACCACTCAGCATGCGGTGGAAATTGTTGTTTAAATCATTTAATATCTAATCGTTATTAAGTTTGTGGATCGCGTCTCAAAAATTAATCGCAACTCAGCGTATAGGCTACTAGCGAGCTCTTGGTGCCATCTGAACTCTTGTTTTGGGTTGGTGTATAGATCATCCTTTCTTCTTCTGCTCTTTTTTTCTGTTGTGGCAGTTAGCAAACAGTGTTGCATTACCATGCGCGCCCCCTTCTGGATTGGAGTGTGAATCGCTTGTGACCGACTGTTATTCGTCGTCTGACTGATACCGTTACACCCCTAGTACAAATGCACAGGTAGTACACAGAAATCCTCAATTATTAAATTTTTTATGGAACTTTTCCTTGTCACGGTGAAGGCTATGTACACTGTACAAAATGATCGCAAAACAAAAAAACATTGATTTCCTTATATAGTCCTACGGTGAATAACTGTAATAGATCTAATCTTACATTTAATGTAACAGTACAATACTGTTAAATTTACAGTTTTTGGAAGAGAAAAAGAAGAAGTCATTGTATAATTTACAGTAAAAAACGTAAATTGACATGACACTTCAAATTTGATGTATTTTTGTTGAAATAACTATGAGTCTTCTTAGTTTTTTCTAATCAGTTATGTACATTTGGGTTTTGTCACATCGAATGTTGTTAAATGAATGTTTATTATTGTTTTTGTTTTTTTGCTGTAAATTTAAGTTAAATCTGTAAATCTTTCTTTTTTGAATTGAACATATATTCTATTTTAAAATATTTTAGCATGATCTTATTAATATTCATGAGCTGTCTCCATGATATCACAACCGGCATGTTTTCATGTTCAGATGCCACCGTCCCATCCACTTTTAATACAAAATGCTGCCCATGGGCATAAGAGTGATTAACGTTTAGCAGAGCTATTAGTTTGCTGAGTTTGCTTACTTTACTGCTTAATTCTTCTTCATTTTTCAAGTTGGCAACAGCTTTATTGATTTCTGCCCTAGGAAGGGCTCTTCGTGGCTTTTTGTAGCCTTAAGAAATTCCTCTTTTTTGTCACTTGGCTCCATAAGTGAGGCGTAGGCAGAGCAGCATCAAAACACCTAATGAAAAAGCAAATATTCTAGAAATATTGTAATGGATAACCTTTTTTCTGCTGGAGTAAGTTGTGTTACTTGTAGGAGAACTGTGCAGGTTAATTCAAGGCAGAATTTTGAATCACAAATGGGAGCTTTTTGTCCAGATTTGCACGTACATTTGTATACTGTAGATGGGTGAGTAAATAGGCTGAGCGAAATAAGCAAAGACAATTTGTGCCACTTATAATTCTCCATGTGCATATTTTGGGGACTGGAGCATGAAAACGGCTTTATTAAGATACGCAGCTCTTAAATGTATCCAGCATGGTTACTTGTCATTTTGCAGACATTTTATTTAAAGTAACACTGTAATTGGAGGGACAGTCTGCCTGGAGCAGAGGCACTTAAACAAGCTGGTGTTAAGAGCCGTAGTCAGGGGCAGAGCGAGGTTAAGTGTCTCACTCAGGAGCACAACAGTGGTAGAGCAAGAGTGCTGTCACAGAACCTCTCCAGTGGGACACTCTTTCCTGGAAATAAACCAGCGACCTTTGTGTTAGCGACCTGGATCTTTGTAGACTGCAGCTTCTTTCCCATCTACGATTACATTGAAGTAGCTTATTTGTTTGATGTCTGGAGCTACTAACTAGAATATGACCTAATGATGTAGGTTTGGTTTTAACATTGACTTACCAAACTGTACAAATTAGGGGTGTAATGGTACACAGAAGTCACGGTTTGGTACGTACCTCGGTCATGGTTTGATACAAGTTTGGTACAACAGGAAAAAGCAACAAATCCCCAAAGCACGTGAGAGTTCATTAACCTGCGGTCATACAGATAAGAGTAAGACATCATTCAAAATTGTATTTTTATTTGTATACACTCACAATAAAAATAACGAAAACAAACAGGATGCCCCTTTCCGTTGTCCCAGTTTCCTTTCCGTGAAGTTTGTGGAGCGCGTCACAAAAATTAATCGAAACTCAGCGTATAGGCTAGCGAGCTCTTGCGTGCCATCTGAACTCTTGCTTGGGGTTGGTGCATAGATCGTATCTTCTTCTGCTCTTTTTTCCTGCTGTGGCATTTAGCAAGCAGCGTTGCATTACCGCGCGCGCCCTCTTCTGGATTGGAGTGTGGATCGCCTGTGACTGACTGTAACACTTAAAATGTCTACCGTATTTGTTTCCGGTAAATTTCTGGCAACCACAACTGCCAGTTCATACTTATATGAACTATATTACACCCGGCGCAATGTGATGCCAGGCGCGATGCAAGTGTTTTTTGATAGTTTCAGCCAGACGCAGTCATCATTTTCACGTCCAGAGCCCACGTTGTTTAAATAGTAAATGCACTCGCACCTATCTGTTCGCCCATGTGCGTGCTGGTCTGAAAATGAGGTGTGTTCAGGCGCGTTGCTATTTTGAGGCAAATAGCAAATTAAAGTTACAAAGAAGCTTCAAAGGGCTCTACACGATCCCAGCTGAGGAATAAGGGTCTTGTCTAGCGAAACGATCTGACATTTTCTAAAAAAAAATAAAAATTGTATACTTTTTTACCACAAATGCTCGTCTTGCACTGCTCTACGATGCGCCACGCATTACGTAATCACATTGGAAAGGTCACGCATGACGTTGGCGGAAGTACAGCGGTAGGGCGAAAAACTCCATCTCATTTTCTCCTCCAACTTCAAAATCAAAAAGTATAATAAAAGTATAAAAAAGTATATAATTTTTATTTTATTTTTTTTAGAAAATGACCGATCGTTTCACTAGATAAGACCCTTATTCCCCGTCTGGGATCATGTAGAGTCCTTTGAAGCTGCACTGAATATGCAATTTGTACCTTCAACCCATTGGTCCCTGTTGAAGTCCACTTTATGGAGAAAAATCCTGGAATGTTTTCCTCAAAACTTGTTTTTGACTGTAGAAAGAAAGACATGAACATCTTAGATGAGTAAATTATAAGGAAATTTGAATTCTGAAGTGAACTAATCCTTTAACAATATCTAATAGCTCACGGCCTTCTTTTCAGCTGAAAAGAAAAGTTGTTTCAGAGCAAGTTATTGAAAAAAAAAAGTAAAAAAAAAAAAAAGAGATTAAATATAAAAGATTATATACAGGTGCTGGTCATATAATTAGAATATCATCAAAAAGTTGATTTATTTCACTAATTCCATTCAAAAAGTGAAACTTGTATATTATATTCATTCATTACACACAGACTGATATATTTCAAATGTTTATTTCTTTTAATTTTGATGATTATAACTGACAACTAAGGAAAATCCCAAATTCAGTATCTCAGAAAATTAGAATATTACTTAAGACCAATACAAAGAAAGGATTTTTAGAAATCTTGGCCAACTGAAAAGTATGAACATGAAAAGTATGAGCATGTACAGCACTCAATACTTAGTTGGGGCTCCTTTTGCCTGAATTACTGCAGCAATGCGGCGTGGCATGGAGTCGATCAGTCTGTGGCACTGCTCAGGTGTTATAAGAGCCCAGGTTGCTCTGATAGTGGCCTTCAGCTCTTCTGCATTGTTGGGTCTGGCATATCGCATCTTCCTCTTCACAATACCCCATAGATTTTCTATGGGGTTAAGGTCAGGAGAGTTTGCTGGCCAATTAAGAACAGGGATACCATGGTCCTTAAACCAGGTACTGGTAGCTTTGGCACTGTGTGCAGGTGCCAAGTCCTGTTGGAAAATGAAATCTGCATCTCCATAAAGTTGGTCAGCAGCAGGAAGCAGGAAGTGCTCTAAAACTTCCAGGTATAACGCTGCGTTGACCTCGGACCTCAGAAAACACAGTGGACCAACACCAGCAGATGACATGGCACCCCAAACCATCACTGACTGTGGAAACTTTACACTGGACCTCAAGCAACGTGGATTGTGTGCCTCTCCTCTCTTCCTCCAGACTCTGGGACACTGATTTCCAAAGGAAATGCAAAATTTACTTTCATCAGATAACATAACTTTGGTGCACTCAGCAGCAGTCCAGTTCTTTTTGTCTTTAGCCCAGGTGAGACGCTTCTGACGCTGTCTGTTGTTCAAGAGTGGCTAGACACAAGTAATGCGACAGCTGAAACCCATGTCTTGCATACGTCTGTGCGTAGTGGTTCTTGAATCACTGAATCCAGCTGCAGTCCACACATAGTGAATCCCCACATTTTTGAATGGGTTTTGTTTCACAATCCTCTCCAGGGTGCGGCTATCCCTATTGCTTGTACACTTTTTTCTACCACATCTTTTCCTTCCCTTCGCCTCTCTATTAATGTGCTTGGACACAGAGCTCTGTGAACAGCAATGACCTTTTGTGTCTTGCCCTCCTTGTGCAAGGTGTCAATGGTCGTCTTTTGGACAACTGTCAAGTCAGCAGTCTTCCCCATGATTGTGTAGCCTACAGAACTAGACTGAGAGACCATTTAAAGGCCTTTGCAGGTGTTTTGAGTTAATTAGCTGATTAGAGTGTGGCACCAGGTGTCTTCAATATTGAACCTTTTCACAATATTCTAATTTTCTGAGATACTGAATTTGGGATTTTCCTTAGTTGTCAGTTATAATCATCAAAATTAAAAGAAATAAACATTTGAAATATATCAGTCTGTGTGAAATGAATGAATATAATATACAATTTTCACTTTTTGAGTGGAATTAGTGAAATAAATCAACTTTTTGATGATATTCTAATTATATGACCAGCACCTGTATATATATATATATATATATATATATATATATATATATATATATATTGTTTACTACCTTTAAATGTCCAAATAATACACTGTAGTTTGATGATTTTATTTTAAAGAATCTCTGTTCTCATGCTTTATTTTATAGAGTGCAATATAAACGCATTTAATTCTATGTATAACTGCAGTTTTATTTCATAAAATGACTTTAAATGTAACATCTGTACTGTAACTGTAAAAAACATGGTTTATAAAAACAAACAGCTGTTGTGTCTAATGAAAAAATGACACACCAGACTTTTATTGCATTCAATACTTACATTATATTCAGCCAACGGCACTACAAATATT
The DNA here is from genome assembly GCA_039654765.1 of Mylopharyngodon piceus. Lineage (NCBI taxonomy): Eukaryota > Metazoa > Chordata > Actinopteri > Cypriniformes > Xenocyprididae > Mylopharyngodon > Mylopharyngodon piceus. The sequence goes on from CM077451.1 coordinate 23,289,347, forward strand.
CCTAGGATCTATTCTGCAATCTATTAACTATCTCTACAGTCCATATCCAAATCTGCGCCCAAGTTATGACCGGCTAGCCATCAATAATAAGTCAGCGAGTGTGAAAAAAAGTTCCTATCTAATGAATCTAATCTAAAGAAACTGTCACTGCTGGCAAGAACATTTCACTGCCTCTGCAATTTTTGCCTCGCCGTTGTTTTCAAGCTTGTTAAATTCAGAGCACAACAATCTATCAGCAGTTTCCTATCAACTCTATCTGCATGAATGATTTGTTTGGCACATAGTCATCTGTTGTTTAAGCAAAAACAAATCCATTTTTTTGTATGAACCTTAGCTGCCATGTACCCACAAACAGCTGTTTAGTTTTTATTCATTGTATAAATCTGCTGCTGGGCAGACTTGGTTCCCATTGTAGCATGTTTTCATTTGTATAATCTATAAGATTCACCGGTAAGACGCTCAGCTTCAGGTTCATCTAGTTTAGGAATCAGTGCAGGTGCCGGACAGCTGTCAATCCCAATGTCAATGCGGAGATTGGCTGATTGATCGAAGCGAGTCAAAGCGCAGAAGGTGAGAGAGGTTAAAGCACAATCATGATTGACGTGGAGGTAGCCGGAGAAAAGGAGAGAGAAACAGAGGATAACGTATTAAAACAATGTTGTGAAATGCAAAGAGAGAGGCAGAGAGAGACAGGTGGTGAGTGGGAGGAGGTGATGAAAGAGAAAATATAACATGAACAGAAAAGCTTTTAGGAGATGGGAGAAATATTTGTTAAGGAATGAAGGCTTGTGTGAATAATCAGGAGGGAGAGGGAACCAGGAATTTTGGGGATCCTGTTTAGGAAATGTGAGCAAACTTCAGTGGGCATGTTGACAAGACCAAGAGCGCCGCTACTGTACTTGTATGTCACAGCATTTACAGCGGACGTAACACTAAAACAACATGCATAACGCACAACGCATTACTCAGCAGTTATATACTCTAAAAAATGCCAAACCCAAGTTGGGTTGAAAATGGACAAACCCAGCGATTGGGTTGTTTTAACCCAGCGAATGGGTTCTTTTAAAGGATTAGTCCACTTTCAAATAAAAATTTCCTGATAATTTACTCACCCCCATGTCATCCAAGATGTCCATCTCCTTCTTTCTTCAGTCGAAAAGAAACTAAGGTTTTTGATGAAAACATTCCAGGATTTTTCTCCTTATAGTGGACTTCAATTGGCCCCAAACGGTTGAAGGTCAAAATTACAGTTTCAGTGCAGCTTCAAAGGGCTCGATCCCAGACGAGGAATAAGGGTCTTATCTAGCGAAACAATCCTGGAATGTTTTCATCAAAAACCTTAATTTCTTTTTGACTGAAGAAAGAAGGACATGGACATCTTGGATGACATGGGGGTGAGTAAATTATCAGGAAAATTTTATTTGAAAGTGGACTAATCCTTTAAAAGAAGCCAGTTGCTGGGTTTGTCCATTTTCAACCCAAATTGGGTTGTTTTTAACCCAGCAATTTTTAGAGTGTAGGAATGCTAATGGGTTAATGTAATCCTTGGTTATTTTATTCATATTTCACACTGTTCATACTTGCAGGGTTGCCAGGTCTGCACAACAAAACCAGCCCAATTGCTAATGAAAACTAGCCCAATCCCATTCCGGGGGAGTTTTCCAGGGGTTAAAAACTGTTTTCCAGGGGTTAAAAACCATGTTCCAGGGTTGACGCTTCAACCCGTGGACTACAAAAACAACACGTGGCTACAGTGTAAAAGTAGCCCAAATCTGTGGGAAAACCACTGCAACACTGCATACTTTATTCATGGTTAGTAATTCATAGATTTCACACTGTGCGTTTGTTAATGCTGGGTTAAAGTTCTCATTTGCATATTCATGAGGTCATTAACATTGATTGACAGGACATGACCTGTTTTAATAACTGCTTGTCTGTTAGTAGGAACGTGGCACTGCTCTGGTTGTCTTCTGAAACGTACCTCAATATAATAGTGTCTCTTTATCTGTCCAGTTAAAGTTGTGATAAAACAGAAGTAGCGACAGAACTTTTTATCTCGCATTGTAAAGTACATCAGATCAAGTTATGACATTTTTGATTAAAAATGGTGAGGTCAAGAAGAAAATTAAACATATGCATGGATGAATCAACCACAATAAGAGCAATAACAAGCATTTAGAAAATAGATTGGGTGAATTTTCATTTTATGCCTACTTAAACACATCTGTCGTCACTGTTTCTCTTAGACGTGGGGGCATGGATATTTTCTGCATCTGTACAAAGCACATGAATATTTAAGGAGGCAAGAACTGAGGCTGGTTACGAATGGTTGTCTGTTGCTAAACATCTCCCCATGGCATTATAGCATCACATTGTATGCATTTGGTGCTTAAACTTGCAAAATCATTGCTAAATCCCTTTCAAAATCACAAGTATGAAACGTTGCTTAACCCAGGGTTAAAACTGGCCATTACCTGGTGTTTAAAAAGAGGGTTAAGTGTAGTATAGAAGTCCTAATGCATTCCTCTGCAGTTAAATTTATAAATCTGTCCATTTGCTCACTCTCTGCTTTTTTTTTTTGGCTATAAAAATGGCTGAAATCACCAGTTTCGGTCTGATCGGAAGGCTTTATGCACTTTCCAGCACTTTCCAACACACTGCTCTTGGGTGAAAGTAGTTCTGTAGTTACATAGTCCATAATTCTTTGTTTTGCAATTATATATCCCACAGGGCATCTCTTCGCACATACACAACCCACCATGCAATGTTATGCAGTTTTACCATTACCATCATTCAACTAACTGTCATTACTCTTCATAAACACAACTCACACTGCAGTGCCTCATTGTTCATGCCTACACAAATCAGACAGTCTCATTCAACATCACACTTAAACTGTAAAATTGTGCAGTTCCTAATGTATTGTGGTAGAAACAGCTTCGTTTCCAGGTAATTGCAAAAATCAACCTGTGAAATGATGCATCAACAACTTGGAAGGAGCTTCTATTAGAGAAGAAGACTGCATGCTTGAACGCTTGAGAAGTCTGTCAGTCTTTTCAGCAAAAATATACTCAAATGTTGGTGTGTTTTATTTAGGTGTTAAGTTGCGTTCACTGAAGGAAAATGGATGACTTCAGTAAGGACATGCTTGAATAGATTTGTACCAAAATCAATTTTAATGGATATTTGTCTTGTTTGCTCAAAAAACCAAACACTTGAATTAGAAGGTCTTGAAGTGTTGACACAAAGCAAAGGCTCAAAATGAGGTGCTGAACTTTAAAAATCACTTCAGTTGATTGCATTAAAATGCACATAGATCACCTAAAATTTATATAAAATAAATCACTGGTTCTCAACCTTTTTGACTCCAAAGCCCCCCATTGTTAAGGCAATATTTGAAGTACCCCTAAGATATTTCTGGTACTTCTACTGTAATAAAAAATAGCTAATTTTAAAACTTTTTTTTATTTACAGAAACTAGGAGTGGCAGTAAATTAAGATAATTTAATAAAATTTTTAAAATAATTAAATTCCATACTTCCAGAAGTTTCAATAACTGAATCTTTTTCAGGGTTTACACTTTTGATTACCACTCAGTCAATTTTTTATGACTTTTCTAGTCATTTGTGATCACAAATAGCATCTTCTACCACCAAAGAGCTTGACATAACTAGAAAATTTTGTTAATTAGAACATTTTCCATAACTTTAAGATTAATATTAAGTCATTGCATGGTACTGTACATACTAGGGGTGTCGCGATATAATGGTATTGGACGATAATCGTAATATTTAAAAAATTAAATATTGTTATCGTTTTAGGGGTGTTGCAATATACTACAGTACAGCCCCCAACCCTCCACCTGCTACAGTAGCCACGCCCCAAACCCTCCACCTGCTACAGTAGCCACGCCCCAAACCCTCCACCTGCTACAGTAGCCACACCCCAAACTCACGCTATAGGTTGAGCTGGAAAGAAATTGACAGATCTGAGCGGACCGCTCTCAATGTTTAGATGGTGCCTGGGAGGCTCGATGTTTACACTTTTGGGGGAGATAAACCCATGGATGGCATACTAATAGTAGTCAATGAACAATAAACTGGGTTAAGAGAATGTATTTTAACATACTTCAATTTTAAGTGTAACTTAAAAAAAAAAAAAAAAGTATTAGACAGTAGAGTCAGATATAAGATCCGGAGCACCACTGTGTGCGCTACCCACCAGACGATAAGCACAAATGAAATGCCATAACATAATTTTCCTATAAGCCTTCTGCTGATGCCTTAGACATCTGACAGTACAAGAAAATATCAGCCACCTTGGCTCATATTGAATTCTAATGATGATGCTGATGTTACTGTCTTGCAATTACTCATACGTGAATGAATCAGCCTGGCTGTGTTCTGCTACCTTGCCTTGTCGTTCCACTTTTAATTAACATACCACAATGATTAAAGTTTTAACTTAATTATCTTTATCTTTTCTCTTAGGGCATCCAACCCTCGGTGGGAAACTGAGTAAAACGTTTCACCAGCAACAAAACACAGAAGCTCTGCTAGATAGAGGGAGATACATAAAGTGAACACAACAGTGACTGACGCACACTCTCCAGAGCTGGATGAAGGCGGTGTAATGGAGGAATAAGTGAAGGAGAGTGAGAAGAGAAGAACGAAAGAATGAAGACAACTGGAAAGCGAACACGTCTTTTCATCAGTTGTTGTTTAAAGTAATACATCACAATAAGACGACATGATTGACCAGAGGCTGCTCCTATTGGTGTCCCTCTGTTTTGTAGGAGGTGCCTGCGTCAGTAAGATTGTTCGGAGAAGAGGGGTGAGCTCAATTCAGACCCAGCACACAACTGACCAATGGGATACAAGTTTGGAGAGGAATGGAAATACAATGACAAGACTCAAAGAACTGATTGGTCCTGAGGAAATTGAAGAGCAGATTACAGCTCACCAGAGCCATGGAGCTTCTCCCATCTTCACCAAGGAAAACTTTGTTGGGTTCAATGCCAAACCACCCGTACAAGTAAACGAGGACTCCGATCAAGCGGATTTTAAGGTACAAGCACCAATTGATGACACTTTAGAGTTAAAAAGGAGCAGAAATAGCACAAGAAAAGGTGGAAGAGTTGACAAATGGATCCCAAAGCACCACAGGACAACCTCTGGCATGCACTTCAATAGAACAAGATTCAAAATCCCACCAAGATCCAGATCGAGTTCAAATTTTGCCATTCACACTACAGCGGGTACAAAGGTAGTCACTCCAGATTCGCCTCGAAAATTGAATCTCACTGGAAGCTTATTAAAACTAATATCTAAAGAAAACCTCGTTCGGATTGTGAATTCCCAGCTTCAGAGTGTTCCAGGTCTGAATATTCCAGGGAAAATGAGTCACAGCAGGAAAAGGGATCTGATCAACATGGATCACAGTCAGATGGAGGCGCTCAAACTGAAAAAACAAGACAGGACAGGTGCTCCTGAACTTTATAACGCGGATAACCAGACTGCGGAGCTACATTCAAGCACTTATACAAATGCCAGTCTGAATTCGGATCAGACTGTTCACACTCTATTTAAACAATTCAATATGAATCTAGGAGAGGAGGACAGAAAAACGGAGGCGAGAGGTGCACCAGTCACAGCTTCATGGAAGTACAAACACTTCACGACTCACATAGCATCAACTCCCCAAAGTGAGATCATGACCAGCACCGAGACGAATCCCTTCGCTGGTCAGAGAGATATGGGCGTATCACACACTCCGTCTCAGATCGACTCAGGACTTCGGCCTGATGTTTTCAGCTCGCTGACTGAGAGGAGTCTTGATGTTAAAGAGGAATCAGATCAGAGCATTCTTATGCCTTTCAGTGTCACTCAGAATCCATTGATTAAAATTTCAGAACCCATTGACAGCAGCCACATCCTAAAACTCCCACCAGATCCAGAATGGGGAAGGAAGGAGGTGGAGGAGAGCGGAGAGATGACTGTGGACTCTCGCCTTGGCAGAGGTGGACAGGGCCTTGTTTTCCAGGAAATGGATGAGGATGAAGATGAGGGGCAGAATCAACAAAAAGGGCAAATCTCTCGATCCAGAAGACGACGAAGCTGGATCTGGAACCAGTTCTTTGTCATTGAGGAGTATGCTGGTCCAGAACCAGTGCTCATTGGAAGGGTAAGAACCCATTTTGTTTCCATTAAAGGGATGGTTTACTGTAGACTAATGTTCAAAAGTTTGGGGTCGGTAAGAATTTTCTTATTTTCTTCAAGTGTCTTATGCCCAACATCGGTATCGACCACCATATCGGTATCGGCCGATATATGCTCATTTGTAATGTTATCATTATCGGCCTGATAAGAAAATTTGGCCGATATATTAAAGCCGATAAATAATGGATTATTTCCTTCAGCTGAGACACTTCAGATGCGCACTGTTCACCATGATGGTTTTGAATCGCTTGAAATATGATTGAAATCACTTCAAAAAGGAAAATACAGTTAAGTGCAACATGTGCAGCACAAGTCTGTCATATAGGCTACATAAAATTATAATGAGAACATTATAATTGTGTGCTTGGGACATGGCTTTTAATGGTGAGATTTTTGTTTTTTTAATCAGGCTCTCAAAAATTATATAAAAATTTTGACTTAGATGGTTATCGGCTAATATATCGGTTATCGGCTTTCAAATATAAAGAATTATCGGTTATCGGTATCATCCAAAATTTTCATATCGGTGCATCCCTAATTATTTATTATTATACAGTTTTTCAGGATTCTTTGATAAATAGAAAGTTTAAAACAATAGAAATCTTTTGTAACATTATACATGTCTTAACTGGCATTTTTTAATGTATCTTTGCTAAAAAAAAAAACTGACCCCAAACTTTTGAACAATAGCGTTTGACTTTATTTCTTCACAAAGGAAGATATTTTGGTAAATGTCTGTGTTTTTTTTTGTTTTGTTTTTGCCCATACAGTGAAAGACAGTGTTGTTTTGGACCCCATTGACTTTCACTGTATGGACAAAAACATTCTTCTGTAAATGATTTGATGAGGTGAACTTTCCCTTTAACACACAACTCAATGCTATCAACTTTTAATAGACAATGATTTTAAATATATATCTAAATAACCACTTATCCAAATTAAATAATGAGCTGAGATTAATGAAATTGGCAGAGGAAAATCAAATGATCACTAACCAATATGACCCTCCACACAGTGAATTGGAAAAGTAAAGCTCACACTGAGAATGAAAGACGTCTCCCACAGAACATCATGTCTGAATGTTTATCACATCACTGATCTTAATAGCATTACTCACATTATCCCAGTCTTTTTTCTTGCTATCGTTGTCTGTTTGAATCCTGAGGGTTGAGGAAGTCGAGCTCTGCAGGTCACAGAATAATGTTTCAATCAGGCTCTTAATCAGCCGCTGATTCTGCTCTGTTAAAGCTACAGTATGTGCTGTGATAAACAATCGCTCTTCTCATCAGAAAATCAAGAGCCGGTGGTGGAGCATGGAAACGTTACCTGCCCTCTCTTCTATGAGTCATACTCCGTTACTGACCCAGTTTGGGGATCAAAGTGTTGAACTGTGCGCATGACTTACAGTACCAGTCAAATTTTAGATATATATTCTTTATTACGATCTTTAGAATAATTATTAAAGTTCAGAATGATGAAATAACACAAATGGATATATATATATTGGAATTATGCAGTGACCGAAAATGTCAATCAAAACTATCTACTGAATTATAAACTATATTTTAGTTTTCCCCACCATTTGCCTTGATTACAGCTTTGCAAATCTTTTCTCGCACGTCATGAGGTGAACTTCTCAACCATTCATTTCAATTTTAAATTCATTATTTTTTTAAATATAATTGTTATTTTATATATTTATTTATTTTTAATTGTTGTATTGTAATATTTCTTTTTTGTAAAGAATTTAATAATTTTATATACAGTAGGAATTAATACAGATACTGCTAAATAATTTTTTTAATCAATATGTTTGTTATCCAGTAAAAAAATATTTAAACATCTTCCTAAGTACATTTGCTTTTTTGTGTTAGATAATAAATTTAAGCAGTTAAGCTTAATTAAAAAAAGAGGAAATTAAGTGAATATTTTTCTCTTTATAAGAATAAATTTTATTTTATTTAGGTTTTTTGAGGTTCAGATTTAAAACAAGAAAAAGTGTCAGTGGGATCAGTAAAATAGTTTTAAGATTTATTTCTCTTTATTAGCTTTAATAGTTTTGATTTTAGCTTAGGTAAATTTAGCTTGTTTTATTTATTTATTTTGAAAACCGTAAAGAGAAGAAAATATGAAAGCTTGTTTCTGCCACTGAATAAAAAATAAGAAGGGTAATTGTGACTTTTTATCTCACAATTCTGACTTTTTTCTCGCAATTGCGAGTTTATATCTAGCAATTCTGGTTTTTCTAGCAATTCTGAGAAAAAAGTCAGAATTGTAAGTTTATATCTCGCAACTGCGACTTTATATTACGCGATTCTTACTTTATAACTCACAATTGCGACTTTATATCGCGCAATTCTGACTTTATAACTTGCAATTCTGACTTTATATCACACAATTCTGACTTTATATCACGCAATTCCAACTTTATAACTCACAATTCTGACTTTATATCTCGCAATTCTGACTTTATAACTCGCAATTCTGACTTTATATCACGCAATTTCGACTTTATATCACGCAATTCTGACTTTATAACTCGCAATTTCGACTTTATATCACGCAATTCTGACTTTATAACTCGCAATTCCGACTTTATATCTCGCAATTCTGACTTTGTAACTCGCAATTGTGACTTTATATCACACAATTCTGACTTTATATCACACAATTCTGACTTTATATCACACAATTCTGACTTTATATCATGCAATTCTGACTTTATAACTCGCAATTGCGACTTTTTTCTAGCAATTCTGAGAAAAAAGTCAGAATTGTAAGTTTATATCTCGCAATTGAGACTTTATATTACGCAATTCTTTATAACTCGCAATTGTGACTTTATATCGCGCAATTCTGACTTCATATCACACAATTCTGACTTTATAACTCGCAATTCTGACTTTATAACTTGCAATTGTGACTTTATATCACGCAATTCTGACTTTATATCACACAATTCTGACTTTATAACTCCCAATTCTGACTTTATATCACACAATTCTGAATTTATAACTTGCAATTGTGACTTTATATCACACAATTCTAAATTTATATCACAATTCTGACTTTATAATTTGCAATTACGACTTTTTTCTAGCAATTCTGAGAAAAAAGTCAGAATTGTAAGTTTATAACTCGCAATTGCGAGAAAAAAAGTCAGAATTGTGAAATAAAAAGTCGCAATTATCTTTTTTATTTTTTTATTCAGTGGCAGAAACAAGCTTCCATAAGAAAAATATTTTTGTCTTACAAGTATTTAATTCCAAGCCTTTCGATGAAAAGGTCTTTAAGATGATGAGAAACATACATTCAATCAGATGTTTCCAAAACTTTGCCTGGCACTGTATGTCTGACATTGTTTGACAGTCTTCTCCTCTCTCTTTGCGTTTCTCATCTTTTTCCTCTTGCCGTCTCCCTGAGCTGCAGTTGGCGTGGCTGGGGAAGGTGGTGGGGTAATACGTTGAGTAAATGAATGATGATGATTCTGCGTGTCTGCCTGAGGCAGTCAGACGGCACTGTGGGATATGAAAAAAACCCTCTTGTGTTCTCTTCTGGGATGCTTTCCTGTCTGTGAGTTGGCTCCTGCTGCATTTAATGGAACCCCCTGTGCTGTTAATACCCAGCTCCAGAGCCAGACACATCCACCCGACAGTTTTAGACACATTTGATCACTGCACTCAAACGGGACGGCTGTTTAGAGTGGGTAAGAAGACAAGCATTGATCTTCATTAGGGCCTCGTGGACAGCAGAAAGAATCAGCGAGAGAAAGCAGCAGAGAGAAGGAATGGGGAATTAGGAGACTGAAAATGCCTTAGGTGCTGTTGACCATTACTACAGATGGACAGTCCTGTATGTCATTAGAGCCAATATGGTGTGCTTAACAGGTGGCAATGCTGTCACTGATAGTTCCCATCCTTCACGGTATCTAACACCGCGGCTGAGCCCGTTCAGAGCCTGAGCATGTGTTGTGTGTGTACGTACACACCTAATGCTCTTATGTGTCCTAATGCTCTTACGGATGTTTAATCTAGCTGCTTCGGCCCTATGCGGAGCCGCCTGCGTTGCTGTCTGTTGAGTCAATGGGGACGTGTTTTGCTGCGCCTTATAACTGAGATGATTATGATTTAATAAAGGGCTGAAGCGAACTATGTAGCCCCGCGGCAGACGTGCCAAGTGCCACTGCGCACTCAATCTACAGCGTGATGCTAAGCACAGATTCGGCATTTGGAGCGCGCGTTCATATACTCATTACGGCGTCTATAAATACAGCATTGGCCCATTATGCATTTTAACATATTTTATGGTAGGTAACATCAATTATACGCAATTATGGTTGCGTTAAATGATAATCAAATTGGGGGGTTGGCATAACAAGCATCCATATGTTTATGTCAGAGGACTCATTGCCAGTGAGCATATGCAGAGGCTTTATGATAACAATATATGCTCCTCTGTAATTCCATAATGAATGCATTTCGTTCTTGATCTTAATGTATGGACATAAATTAGCACGTCTTTTGCATTCAAAAGCAACGGCAGGGTGTGACGCATGGGGAAAATAAATTTGCACTCTATTGTATGAACTTATCAGAACAGTGGTCTCATAAAACTGTGGGTCTCCCTAGGCTCTTCATAACAGGCATAATTTGGATGTACAAAATATAAGTGGCGTGACTGAGATTTGGTACTCGAAGTGCTTGCAAACACCATCATTCCTCCGTGGGTTTGTGTTTGTGGAAGTGATGTTGTGGTGCTCGGGGTCTCTGATTACAGTATCAGCCCTTTACTATCCTCTGAGTTTGTTTGATTGGCTTTGATTTGAAATGTTGTGGTTTACAAATCAGATTCAAAATTCCACAGTTGTTTTGCCAGCAGCTTGTTTGGCATCTCTTTATCTGGTTTCTATCTATCTGTCTGTCTGTCCATTCATACGTCCGTCGTGCTGTCGTTTTATCTGTTATTCTGTCCTTTTTTTGCACAATTCAGTTGAATTGGAATTTAATTAAATTGGAATTTAAAAGGCTTTTTCAGTTACATTCTGAATGGGATAGATAGGTCTGTCTGTCATTCTCTGTCCGTTCGTACGTCCGTCCATCCATCGTTCAATCAGTCCATCAATTGTTCCATCCATCCATCCATCCATCCATCCATCCACTGTTGCATCCATCCATCCATCCATCCATCCATCCATCCATCCATCCACTGTTGCATCCATCCATCCATCCATAGTCCCATCCGTGTATCCATCCATCCATCCATCCATCCATTGTTTCATCCATCCATCCAGCCATCATCCATCCATCCATTGTTCCATTGTTCCATCCATCCATTGTTTGATCCATCATCCATCGTTTCATCCGTCCGTCTGTCTATCCATCCATTGTTGCGTCCATCCATCCATCCATTGTTCCATTCACGTATATATCCATGTATTTATCCACCCATCCACCGTTCCATCCATTCATCCACCCATCCACCGTTCCATCCATTCATCCATCCATCCACCGTTCCATCCATCCATCCATCCATCCATCCATCCATCCATCCATCCATCCATCGTTGCATCTGTCCATCGTTCCATCCGTCCATCCATCCATCCATCCATCCATCCATCCATCCATCCATCCATCGTTGCATCTGTCCATCATTCCATCCGTCTATCCATCCATCCATCCATCCATCCATAGTCACATTCGTGTATCCATCCATCATCCATCCATCCATCCATCCATCTATCTATCTATCTATCTATTGTTCCATCCATCCATCTATCCATTGTTCCATCCATCCATCCATTGTTGCATCCATCCATCCATCCATCCATCCATCGTTGCATCTGTCCATCATTCCATCCGTCTATCCATCCATCCATCCATCCATCCATAGTCACATTCGTGTATCCATCCATCATCCATCCATCCATCTATCTATCTATCTATCTATTGTTCCATCCATCCATCTATCCATTGTTCCATCCATCCATCCATTGTTGCATCCATCCATCCATCCATCCATCCATCCATCCATCTGTTTCATCTGTCCGTCTGTCCATCCATCCATCATTGCATCCATTGTTGCATCCATCCATCCATCCATCCATCTATCCATTGTTCCATCCATCCATCCACCCATCCATTCATCCACCGTTCCATCCATCCATCCACCCATCCATTCATCCACCGTTCCATCCATCCATCGTTGCATCTGTCCATCGTTCCATCCGTCCGTCCATCCATCCATCCATCCATCCATCCATCCATCCATAGTCACATTTGTGTATCCATCCATCATCCATCCATCCATCCATCCATCTATCTATCTATCTATCTATCTATCTATCTATCTATCTATCTATCTATCTATCGTTCCATTGTTCCATCCATCCATCGTTTCATCTGTCTGTCTGTCCATCCATCCATCATTGCATCCATTGTTGCATCCATCCATCCATCTATCCATCGTTCCATCCATCCATCCATTTTTGCATCCGTCCATCGTTCCATCTATCCATCATCCATCCATCCATCCATCCGTCCATCCATCATTCTATCCATCCGCCATTTTATCTGTTGTTAAATTGGATTTTAAAAGACTTTTTCAATTAAGTTCTGAATGGGATCGATAGGTAGGCTGACGTCTGTCTAGGGGGAAGTACCAATTTTTAAAGCAAATTTAAATCTGATTTTCCCCACTTCGAGCACTGATAGAACTGACAATATTAAGTGAGGAGGACTGGAAACAGTAAGTGAAAGTTAACTACACAAGCAGCTGTGATGTGTTTATGTTATTCCTCCAGCTGAATTAACTAATGAGACTCTAGCAGAGAGATAGCACTGCGATTAGTCCTAAATAATTATTTGTTAAATAATAACAAATTCACTTAGGTCTTCAGAAATCTCCTCAGACCACTAACAGCGCTCTGTCCAGGAGAATCTCTAAACAGCATTTTGAGCTTTGATCTTTCACTTTCTTCATTTCATATTTTCAAATCCTCTCATGGCAAGTGCATCAAAACACCATAAAATGTGTTGCAAATGCTTTATGAAATCCATTTAAAAACACTCACAAACACTTGATTTCTGTAATTTCATGGCAGCTCAGCTATCTCCAGTTGGGTGGCTTTTGAAACCTTTTGCTCCAGTAGTATTTTGATATTTCAGATTGGGTCTCACTGAGTGGGGGTCTTGGTTTAGACTGGGGTTGTCCACTACTGTTTCATGCATTCATGTAGATAAATGCATTTTAAAAAGAGGTTTGTTTTCATATGTGTTTTGAGGAATCTCATGGACTGAGGGTTAGGAGTTTGTTTTATCATCGATGGACCGCAAGTGTTGAGGTTTTTGAAAGTGACCTTGTCGCACGCTGTGATGTTACCACCAGGCGTCATTCATTGACTGACCGCAGGGTGTTATACTTCCTTCCCTGCCGCTGGCTGCCCCATCGCTCTTCTGCTGCTATTTGTCTGCCCATGAGTCTCCTCACCTGCTAGAGGCCAAACATGGAGGTTGGGGGTATGGTGTTATATTAATAGCACCATATAGTACAAGTCAGCTGAATAAAGTCAGTAAAACCACATAATGTAACCCTACTTGTTTATTGAAGAATTATGTTCAAATATAGGACTTTTTAATCTGTCAAAGTCTATCAAAAATCAGATCACTCAATAGTATCAGTATTACTTCATTTATTGTGTGATTTTTGTGCTGCCTTTGCAAGATGTAAGACATGAAATACACTGAAAATCATTTTATAAAGTGGGGTTCAAAGGTTCACATTAAATCTCTTGAAAGTTAGTTTGGTAATTTCAGGCTTCAGGCAAGTTTGTGTTACAGTATATGCTTGTGATTCTGGAAACTTGATTACACTACTAAGGAAATGCATAAAAAAGGTAATTCTGACTTTATTTCTTAAAATTATGAGTTTATTTCTCACAAGATGACTTATATCCCACAATGCAACTTTATATATCAAATTGTATTTCATAACTGCGACTTTATATTACGGAAATTGTTTATATCTTACAATATGACTATTTATTGCGTAATGTGACTTTATATCTCACGGTTGCAACTTTATATCTTTAAATCTCTTAATTGCGAGTTTGCATTTCACAGTATGACTTTATATCGCATAATGTCTGAAAATGTGCCATTATATCTCACAGTTGTGAATTAATATCTCATATTATGACTTCTCACAGTGTAGCTTTATATCTCACAATCTGAGTTTATATCCCATATTGTGACTTCATATTGCATAACGTGGCTTTATATCTCACAATGTGAGTTTATATCCCATATTGTGATTTTATATCTCTCAGCTGTGACTTTATTTCCCAAGATTGTGAGTTTATATGTCACAATATTTCTTTACATCGCACAATGTAGCAATACGTCTCACAATATGACTTTATATTGCATAATGTGACTTTATATCTCACAGTTCCAACTTTATTTTCCAAGATTGTGACTTTATATCTCACGGTTGTGACTTTAAATCTCTTAATTGCGAATTTGCATTCCACAGTATGACTTTATATCGCATAATGTGACTATGTCTGAAAATGTGCCATCATATCTCACAGTTGTGAATTAATATCTCATATTATGACCTCTCACAATGTGGCTTTATATCTCACAATGTGAGTTTATATCCCATATTGTGATTTTATATCTCTCAGTTGTGACTTTATTTCCCAAGATTGTAAATTTATATCTCACAATATGACTTTATATTGCATAATGTGACTAACTTCTCACAATTATGACTTAATTTCTCAAGATTGTGAGTTTATATGTCACAATATTTTTTTATTACATCACACAATGTAGCATTATATCTTACAATATGACTATATTTTGCATAATGTGACTTTATATCTCACAGTTGCGACCTTTTCCCCAAAAAATTAGTATATATATATATCACATAATGATTTGCCACCTAATGTGACAATATCATTGTGAATTTATATCTCATAATATGACTTCTCACGATGTGACTTTATATCTCTCAGTTGCAACTTTATTTTCCAAGATTGTGACTTTATATCTCACAATATAAATTGCATAATATGACTTTATATCTGAAAAGCTGTTGTTATTTCTCACAGTTGTGAAATTATATCTCATAATATGATTTCCCACAGTGTGGCTTTATTATATCTCACAATTATGTCTTTTTTCAAGGGCTGCACAATTAATCGAATTTCCAATCGTGATTACAATTACAGATGCCACAATTACGTAATCGTTCAAAGGCGCAATTACAAAAAAATGTCCTCTTACATTATTCTGCGTGCTTAAGATGTGTTTTTTTCTTTCTACATGTTATCTTAAGGGTTTTTTCCATTGTTTTAAGTTTAGTTTTAGTATAACTCTATAATACCATGCATATTTTTACTTTTTTTTATTTAAAGAAGAAACCAAACCAGTGTATAGTTGACATTTAATGCTGTAGATAAGCAATGCAAGTTTTTCAGGAAGAATGTTTTCAGCTTATTTTCATATAAAAATATGGCATGCAGTTACTTCAAACAATGGTAAAAAGCTATTCAAAACATCATTCAATGTAAATTGTGATAATCGTAATTATTAATCGCAATTACAAATTCAAGGGAATAATCGACAATTATGATTTTTGTCATAATCGTGCAGCTCAAGATTTATCTCAAAATCGGCAATGTATTTTTTCCTCTGAAGTGAAAAGGGGCTTCACTTGTGTATTATTATTCATGGTGGGTTGTGATGGTCCGGTGTTGGCCTTTGAGTCCCAGTCCATCCCTGGATAGAAGCAACCTGTTTGTCAAGACTTAATGTTAAGTATATTTGTGTGTGTTATAGACCTTGTGTTCCTACCGTATGCTCCGGTGCTGGTGGGTACTACAAGCAACCTGTAATGTAATACGCCCTCCTTTCAAGCTGTTGCTCGAAGGAATGACACACTGCAGCAGCAACCAGCTGCCTGATCCCCTGCACTCTTTCCGCAAGCTCCAGGGCCCCGACTGTCACGAGGGATCCGCGCAGATTCTCCGTGAATCCACCTGGAACGCACCAAGATCTCAGACAATCTGTTGATAAAACCTATAACCGAATTCAACAGAAGCACGCTTGTAGCACGTTGCGCATTTTCGGGATGAAAAAGATGAGGTTAGGATGCCACCGTGGAGCTCCAAGCTGGTGAAATTGAGTAACCTTGGAGCATGTGCAAATTTCGTGCTGTGTACGCATTTGCAGCTCTGGCACACTGGGTTATTATATTTCTCATTTCTCGAGTGCTCGGGGAGCGTTTTGAATATGTTAGGTGTTGGCAGGGGTAGATGGTGGCTGTCACTGGCATTTTAATGGGGTGTGTCTCTTGGGGGGGCAGTATGGCGTAGTGCGTGTGATCTGACCACACACACACACACACACAAGCGGCTTGTCTACTCTCATTCCTAAAAGCATGGCCAACAAGCTGTTCTAAAACACTGCACATCCAAATAGAATTAAATATCACTACAAAGCAAGGGAGGGGGGATGAGTAAAAATGCGAATAAAGTGAGAATAAGAGCGAGCGAAAAGAGTGCATGCAGGGGCAACAGTTACAGCACACACACGCTGCGAGAGAGATCATCAGTAATAATTGCGGAATGTCTTTTTCGGAACGGCTTTGTGTTTTCTTTCACTCTGTCTCTTGCAGTGAAAATCATTTAGCCTCCGGGCTGGAGCTCAGCAGGAGAGAGAGAGCAATTAGAGAGAGAGAAAGAGACTGACAGGGAAAGAGGGAGAGAAGAAAAGGAGGGGCACACAGGTAAATGATAAAGGAAGATGCGGGAATGATGCTGAGATGCCGAGGTGAGCGATGGGGTGGGCGGCGGAGATGACGGATGGACAGGGAGATGGGCTAGGAATGAGAAAATGTCGGAAGGTTAATGCCGCGGAGCAAATGAGCTGGAAATGCATGCAAGAGGGGAAGAGAGGGTCAATGCGGAAAACACAAACAGTGGGGTCCAGAAGTCTGAAATCATTAGTGAAAATTATCAGCATAATAATAGTGAAAAGTTGCTTTTTCAGAATGTCTCAGTATTTGGTTTTGTCTCTCTCTCATGCATTCGAACTGCATGAATGACGCAAGTTTGTCAAAACTGATGATCATGTTCTCCAGTGTTATTTGAGAACAACTCAAACAGCATCTTGGTCTTCATTGGAAGCAAAAACTTCTGATTGTCTGTACAAAGGAGTCGGACATGGTCAGTGTCACAAATTTATTTAGTGGCCTGTCAATAGTGCAGAATCTTGAAGTATTTATTATTAATTTTACATCATAGCATGCTCTTTAAAATACTAAAATGTTCCAATTTAATGTGATAATTCACCCAAAAATAAAAATTCATTTATTCACCTTTGTCGTTCCAAGGGACTAATCACAGAGAATGTGTTTTTGCAATAAAAAATATGTGAGCAGTGGAATGGAAAAAAAACACAGAAAAAACAAGTTCTTAAGATGCTTTATTTTTTTTTGTTCAGTTTTACTCTTCTTTTAACTTAAAGGGATAGTTCACCCAAAAATGAAAATTGTCCCATAATTTACTCACCCTCAAGCCATCCTAGGTGTATATCTTCTTTCAGACTAACACAAAAAAAATATCCTGGCTCTTACAAGCTTTATAATGGTTGAGAATGGGGGGCGAGATTTTGAAGTCCAAAAAAGTGCATCCATCCATCATAAAAGTAATCCATACGGCTCCAGGGGGTTAATAAAGGCCTTCTGAAGCGAAGCGATGGGTTTTTGTAAGAAAAATATCCATATTTATAACTTTATAAACTATAAGTTTCGACTTACGCCAAAAGAGTAACCCCTGACCTGACGCATGACGTAATGACGAATGGAAGCGCAGAGGAGAGAGCAAAACAAAACACCGGTCACGAATTAGAAGTTTAAAGCGAGAAATTTTATAGAGAAATGTCAGAGGATGTCGATATAAGAGAAGAGGAGCTTGAGTTTGTTGCACAGCCCTATTTGTTTGAACCGTGAGAGGCGTCTAAGCTTATGTTACTCCTACATCCTGCGTCATACTTCGCTTCAGAGGATTACTCTTTTGGCGCAAGTCGACTTGCGTAAGGCTGCCTACCGGAAGCTATTATTTTAGTTTATAAAGTTTTAAATATGGATATTTTTCTTTAAAAAATGCATCACTTCGCTTCAGAAGGCCTTTATTAACCCCCTGAAGTTGTATGGATTACTTTAATGATGGATGGATGCACTCCCATTATAAATATATATTATATAAGATAAGAAAGTCATATACACCTAGGATGGCTTGAGGGTGAGTAAATCATTGGATAATTTTCCCTTCAAACTGTAGAACGTTACGTTTGTACAACAGCGTGTCATGAGCGAGACACTACAAAATATGTAAGACGTGAGTGCAACGGTTAAACATGAATGCTAGTGCATGTTTACATAGAAAATCAATGGTGTGAATGACCCCTTATGTTCCATCTTCTCTGGAACTCAGAAGAAGATATTTTGAAGAGAAGACTTTTTTTTTGTCTGTACAAGGTTTTGGACCCCATTGACTTTCATAGTATGGACAAAAACAGTACAGAATATCTTCTTTGTGTTCCACAAATGAGAGAAAGTCATTCAGGTTTGAAACGACATGAAGGTGAGACAGGTTACGTGATAGAATAGTCATTTTGGGTGAACTGTTCCTTTAAATTAGATTTTAAACCCCAGATTTTGAGTGTATATTCAGACTTTAGGACCCTACTGTATATATGCAAGCTCATGACCTTGAAATCCAGTGAGAGGGATCCTTGGAAAATAATATATATTTTTAAAAAGCACAGCAAACAAGGAGAGAGTAGGATGCAAGAGAGAAGGAGGGCTAAGAAAGAGCGAATGAGAGAGAGAGAGAGAAAGCGTGGTTAAATAGCATTTTATCATAAACCCCTGTGGAGAAGAAATTCAAACGTGTTTCTGTTCTGAGAGTGGGAGAAGTAGAGGAGAGGGGGAAGGGGGAGGATCTGGAGAGTCTATTATAAGTGAAATTCAAAGAGAACATGTCTAAGCCATTCTCTTCTCTCCTCTCTCTTTATTCTATTCCCTGCCTCTCCCTGTGTATCTTTCAAATCAAGATAATGCCACACACAAGCTCTTTTTGTGCTTTTTTCTTCCCTTACCCATGCTTTCATCGCATGTAAACGTGAACTTATTTTCATTTCTCTAACGAGTGGTGCTATCACATGGCATTCTGATATTTTCTGATTCCTGAATAACTTTAACTGTTATTCTCTCTCACAACAGAGAAACAGCTTGCGTAACGTGATGCAATAACGTGACAAGTGGTAAAAGCGATCTCTTGCATGTAAATCTTTGTGGAGTTTTTCCTTTACCAGTCGTGACTGCAGTGAGCAACAGGACATTTTGATGATTGCTTTATTTCTATTTCTGTGGGGCTGTGCTTAGTAGCCCCGCCCACTGTGAAATCTCATTGGTCCAAAATTCCTCTCCACATAAAGTGCCTTTAAAAGTTTTTTTTTTTTTACATTTTATTCAAAAAGGATGCATTAAATTGATCAAACGTGACAGTAAAGACAATTATAATCTTAATAAAATATATCTTTTTCATCTATTTTTGCATTTCATGCACAGAAACACAAAAGCCAGTTGCCTTCCGTCAAATGTAAAATCCTCTATTCATTTCCGACACAAAATTCTGAACCAGACAGTCATTTCATGCACAGACTTTACATAAGTTCAATCCATTTACACACATATCAGTGAATGAACTTTTTAAAAACGTTTTCAAATAACAGAATAAATGAAGAGGTTCCACTGACAAAATGCAGCTGGCTTTTGTCGTTCTGTGTATGAAACACATTATGGTGTAACAGCATTTTATCATGAAATACTGCATTTTGAGTCATGTAATTCATACGGTGCATGAAATTAGTCAGGTTACACTTGATGCTCCATAGTGATTGTGTCACATCGTGCAGCAGTTCGAATCGGACGGACAATATACTTGTTGCATTGCTCTAGTTTAGGATACGGTGTGAGTAGTTTATATTTCATCTACTGTGACAGTCTAGATCAGTGTTTCCCAACCTTTTTCTAACAAAAGAAAACTTTTATTTATTTATTTATTTATTCATTCATTTATTTCACAAAATATGCTTCACAAGCCTCTATCCTCATGCATCTGTGAACAGATAATATAAATGGACCAAATTACCTGCTATTTCATCGTGCGCCTACATTTCTTCAGATACATCCGGAGTGATTTTAGTGATTGGCATATGAATATCACTGCACATTTTCAATATGTTGCGTGTCTTTCTTTTGATTGCACCTATTTCACTGAATGCTGAGGATTTTCACAAGAAACAAGGAGTTTTTTTTGGCCCCAACATGTATTGCGAAATGAGCATTTCAAAGTTGAGCTTTTTTTTCAACTAATTCAACTAGTTTTGTCTAATTTGTTTATATTTTATTTTATTTCAGCATTATTTCGCCATTAAAAACACTAGTGCCTTTCCTAAAGTTTTCACTCTGTGTTTATTTTCTGTCTGTGTGGCAAATTGCTTGGTTCAGAGAAAATCATAATCAGTTAAAATAAAAAATCAAATATATGTGGTGACCCACAGGTTGGGAAACCCTGCACTCTAAAAAATGCTGGGTTAAAAACAACCCAAGTCGGGTTAAATATGGTCAAAGCCAGTGATTGGGTTGTTTTGACCCAGTGGTTGGGTTAAATGTTTGACCCAACCTGCTGGATAGTTTTATTTAACCCAACTATTGTTTAAAAATTACTATATTGCTTGCCTAAAATGAGCCCAAAATAGGTTGGAAATTAACATTTATTAAATTGCTTATTAATAAATCTTCACCTGTTGATTATGATCGTTGCCTCTAGAAATTATGTGTCTCATTTTTAATTTCCAACCTATTTTGGGTTTGTTTTAAGCCAACCATATAGTAATTTTTAAACAACAGCACGTTGGGTCAAACATTTATCCCAACCACCAGGTCAAAACAACCCAATCGCTGGGTTTGTCCATATTTAACCCAACTTGAGTTGTTTTTAACCCAGCATTTTTTAGAGTGTAGTAAGGGCAAGTTTCGACAGTGAAGAAATGATATAAGGTTCTCATATGCCTGGCTTGTATAAATGCTCTTTTTAGAGGTAGTTCACTGTCAGTGATGTGCAGCTGTAAGGCTTTGCTCATGCTCAGACAGGGGATGGTCATGTGGAGGGTTAACTCATGATTATGCATAGTCCAGTGTGAATACAGTGCATGACCTTGAGCTAATATTTATTCTGAATCCTCTCAGCTGAGGCTGGCCGTCCGCTCTACTTAACCATGCCCACTGCCCCTGAGAGAGAGAGAGAGAGAGATGAAGAGATATTATTGAATAGGGTGAAGCTTTAGGGGAGGGGAATTGACCTGTGCCCTATACTGTTAAAACATGAATATACAAAGGTGCAGTGTATTTTTCAGATGTGCATCTAACAGCCTGTGAACTGCTAAGGCACATCACCGATGTTTAGTGTGAAGCCATTAGAGTCAGAACAGGTCTTGAGCTGTTAAATGTTTATTTTAGGGCTGTCAATCAATTCAACATTTAATCAAATTAATGCATGAAATGATGATTAATTTTATTAAATGATCTCATGCATCAATATGTGCTGAGAAAATACAGGTATATCAAAGACATTAATGTTGAAGGCGAGTAAACCATTCAGTAGTGGCTTTGGAGGTCTATATATCGCTGAACTGGACAAAAGCCGTGCTGATATTCAGGTCGTGAATGTGATATTGCTTTCATACATACATTTTAATAAAACAAAACAAGAAGTTAACATTGAGTAACTTACATTTTAGACACAATATTTCAGACACTACTTTTTACTCCACCAACAAAAACAGTTCCAAAGAAAACCACAGCAGAATTAACTGTTCACTCTAAAAAATGCTGGGTTAAAAACAACCCAAGTTGGGTTGAAAATGGACAAACCCAGTGGTTGGGTTAAATGTTTGCCCAACCTGCTTCGGTAGTTTTATTTATTAACTCAACTATTGTTTAAAAATTACTGTATTGCTTGCTAAAAATGAACCCAAAATGTTGGAAATTAACATTTGTTAATAAGTTTAATTAATAATAATTAAACAATAAATTTCTTATTATTAATACATGTTCACCTTTTGATTATCACTGTTGACTCTAGTAATTATGTGTCTGATTTTTAATTTTGGGTTCATTTTAAACCAGCCATAAAGTAATTTTTAAACAATAGTTAAGTTAATAAATAAAACTACCCAAGCAGGTTGGGCAAACATTTAACCCAACCGCTGGGTTTGTCTTTTTTCAACCCAACTTGGGTTGTTTTTAACCCAGAGTGTTGCATGTTTCTGAGCAACGACACAGTAGTGGCATTCCTAAATGAATCAGCATTTTGAACGAATCAATTGAGAGAATGATTCAAAGACTCACTTGTTTTGTTCCTGAATGAATCAGGCTGAATTCGGAATTGCATGCTAGAATACCACTCTTACTACTTCTACAATATAATTATGTTGCGGAAATAGTAAGAAATTGTATGCAATTTTGAATTCAGCCACAGTGTTTTTGAACAAATAATTGACTGATTCAGTGACTCACAATTATTTCACTTTCAGTGTTTATTGAATGAATCACTTGAGTGAGTGATTCAATTACTCTAGGCTTTATTCCCAAATTAATCAGTGTTTTTGAATTAATCATTTGTATGAATGATTCAATTCATAAAGACAGTCACTTGTCTTTGCAGAAAGAGTAGGGAAATATTTTAAATTTAAAAAATGAAATTTTAATATATGTGACCATGAACCACAAAACCAGTCATAATTTTTGAAATTGAGATTTATACATCATCTGAAAGCTGAATAAATAAGCTTTCCATTGATGTATGGTTTGTTAGGATATGACAACATTTGAACAACTATTTGAAAGTCTGGAATCCGAGGGTGCAAAAAATCAAAATATTGAGAAAATCACCTTTAAAGTTGTCCAAATGAAGTGCAAAGCATATCCACTCACAAAAATAATTTTTTTTATATATGTAGGGCAGGAAATTTACAAAATATCTTCATGGAACATGATCTTTACTTAATATCCTAATGATTTTTGGCATAAAAGAAAAATCGATAATTTTGACCCATACAGTGTATTGTTGGCTATTGCTACAAATATACCCGTGCGACTTATGATGGTTTTGTGGTCCAGTGTCACATATTTTCAATATAAATGTTATAAATATTATATTACAAATATATACTCAATAATATAATATATATTTAAATCTATGCTAAAGCTATTTAATCATGGAATTTGCTTATGTTCGAGATTAATAAACAACAAAAAATGCTGGGTTAAAAACAACCCAAGTTGGGTTGAAAATAGACAAACCAAGCGGTTGGGTTAAATGTTTGCCCAACCTGCTTGGGTAGTTTTTTTAATTTATTAACTCAACTAAGTGCCTCCCTTCTCCCTCAAGAGATGTTAGATGTATATTCAAGACCACTGCAAATTGTGATCCCTGTTCCCGGCGAACCCCTTGAAGAGTAACTACTTCAAAGGGTTTTCTCCTTTACAGGGAATAAGGCATAGAGATGACCACTTTGAAATGGACTGCACCCTAATGGTTAATAAACACGCTTAACGTTTCTCCAGAGAGACCAACGCTTGCTATTTTTGAACTGCATGGCACTTTTTATGCAAAGTGTTTTGGAAAAGCGCCAAGTTAGTATTGTTTGTACTTTTATTCATACAATTAAAAAAAGAAGCTCTGTCTTTTGCTATTCAGTGATGTATAGTTTTTGGCACAGGGTTGCTCGTCTTGGCACTGTCAGACAGTGGCACAGAAGTGAGCAAACTGCCCTTTAAATGCGCAGAAAAGATTTGCATCAATATTGGTGGCCTTTTCCTGCCTACATGCTCCCCTGTTGAAAATATTAAAGTAAATAAAGATAAAATATATAGTGTCAGCCTCAAAACCAACCCATTAAAGTTAAACACTATTCATAAAAACAACCATGCGCTCTTTCTTCATATTTCAGCTGATTATGCTAATAACCACTGGTATTTGCATAAACTTGTGCCAAATAAAGATGGTTTTGATCATAAATGATGCATGAAGGAGGCTGAACAACAGCAGCAAATTGGAAAAATACTTGCTGATGATGTAAAGCAACTTCTCATGTGACCGTCAAACGTGGGCATTTGAGTGATGGACGTTGTCGGGTGTTGGGCCAAGCTGAGTCAGATGGCATTACATCAGTTTCAACAAAAACAACACAGACAAAAACAACACCTCATTTCTCAGACTCAGCACCAGTAACTATCCTCGGCACCCCTACTAACTTGCTAGGGGCATTAGTGTAAGAGTGTGGGTGAAACCGGGCCGCGGTGTGACTCCACTGACCTGTAACCGCGCCTCAACTCAACTTGTGAAATCAACTGCAAGACACCATTCTCACCTAGTTCTCGCAGTGCTTACATGACTGTTTCAAATCAGATTGAGCAAAGCCCCATAGAAGAACCAAACCTTCTTGTTCTGTAGTCCACAGTGCTGCACTTCAGAGGAGTCACTTTGTAGTCAGACTGATGGTAGGAGGTCTGGACTCCATAACCGCTTTCATTGGCCAAGGACCGCCCAGAGGCCATCTGACTGACATGTAAAGCAAACAATCACAGTTCGTTTTTCCTTTCGCACAGGGCTTGGCATTTACATCCGCCAATCCGCCAAATGCGGGTGTATTTCAGCAGTGGTGGCGTGTAATGCAGTCACTCCTACTAGCCACTTTGGCGGGTTGAATTTTATATATAATAAAAAAAAATTTTAATTGTACTTTTTTAAAAAGGCATCTGAAATAATAAACTAAGTGCAATGTAGTGTTGTCAAAAATATTTCGATACATATCGATACTGAAATATCTGAAACGCTACTCATTTTCCGCACAATATAGCTCTCCACAAACGAGTCGACACACAAACCCTCCTCCCCTCACTCACTCGTTTCATTTGCTCCGGGTGAATATTGTTGGTGTTACAGGGCTTGAATTTCGGCGTGGGATTGTGCGTATTGTGCATAATTTCCACAGATTTTGTGCTCACACCCAAAGTGTGCACACATAAAGCCACCTCTCAGTACTAAATTGAGTTCTTTTTCGCTGCTTATTGCACTTAAAAAGTCAAATACACACAAAATAACGTCAAAATGCCGGTCTTGGCGAGTATTCACGTAAGTTATGTTTTAAGTGAACGTAAACAGTTGAGAAAGAAAACGCATGTAGTGCGTCAGGCCTTAAAGGCTACGTTCACACTGCGAGCCTTAATGCTCAATTCCGCTCAATGCTCAATTTTTTTTTTGTATAGCTGTTCACATTGTTGTTTTAAATGTGGCCAATATAAGATTTCCAGTGTGAACAGATCATGGTTCTGAACTGACCTGCATGCGCAAAAGAACGACACAAACAGGGTTGCCAGGTTGTTTAACCATAAAATCCACTCAATTGCTTCTCAAAACTAATCCAAAACTAGTAAAAATTGCGTTCCGGGGGTTAAATATCACGTTAGTGCGGTCGTTTCAACCCACGGAGTTGCAAAACAACCTGCGGCAACAGTGAAAAAGTAACCCAATTCTGCGGGAAAATCGTATGGAAGTAAACACGTAGGTCATTAAAGTAAGCGATTATGCGTTTATTTATAGTGTGATCTGCCGCGGAAGCCAGCGAAATTATGCGCAGGCAATATAAAAAATAAAGACAAAAGAGAGCTGAGTTTTGAAACTTTTATGATACGAGTCCTCACGTTTTGCTTGTATTATAGAACTGTCTCTGTAATACTCACGAGTTCTGACACATCTACTGACTAACTTCACAACTGTCTTGATAATGTTGGGTATGTAAAATCTTTGAATAGACTCCCATGAGCGCAGAGTCGTGACGAATGTTGATCTCGAGTAACGTAAAAATCACATGAATCCTGATATGACTGTTCATACTGCGGTTGCATTACAAAACATCTGACCTGTATCGGAATTATTACCACATATGGAAGTGGCATAAATCGGAATTGAAAAGATCAGATTCCATGTGGTTTGTACTGTTCACACTGTCATAGGGAAAACAGATATGATGTGGGCAAAAAATCAGATTTGGGCCACATTTACCTGCAGTGTGAACGTAGTGACAGCAGCCTAATAAACCTGCTGCCAAATTATGAGATAATATTAAAAATATCTATATGGCAGTTTTCCCCCATGGTATTGATTAAAAATTGTGGCCAGTGAAAATGCTGAGTGGCTAGTAACTAGCTACAGTGGCTGGTTTAGGGGTGTGAAAATGTAACGTCGATGTCCTCACAATAACAGACCGGCATGTAAAACTCTTGGACGTATTTTAAAGAGTCTAACTTTACATACTTCACATACTTTTGAAAATCCAAAGTTTAGTTGATCCTGATAAGCAGGATCTCAGTTGTAAACACGATGGTTTATTTCTTTCCTGAGGGGGTTTGCCGTCAAGGCGGCTTTGTTTCCAGGCGGACCGTTAAAGAACGCGACACACACGTCTCCCGGAAATCCTAGAATTCAACAAATCAGATGGCTACTTCGAAAACCCTGAAGTGTTCCCTGTTAAGTGTGCCATATGCGTCAGACGTTCAGCCAGACTAGGCACTTTGGTGTTACGGTGTCAGCCTACAGCATGCAGGGTAAACAGCTTTAATAATGCTGGCTGGCAGGGCTGATGTTAATTATGTGTCAGTGGATAGATAAGGGCGCCGCTAAGGCTCTGTGTCGGCCCCACAGTCGTAGACTCTCAGCTGGGCCCTCGGGCTGCAGGTGCGGAGCCGCCTGGCAGAGGAGATCCAGTGAGGGATGCGAGGTCGGTTCTAGCTGGGGGCCAGACAGATGGAAGGTCAGTCTGGGTGAGAAGACACAGTCACGCCTGCTCTTAGTCATGCAGCAGGGCCAAGAATGGAGAGTTGGCCAAGCAAAGTCATCCCGATTTGGAAATCTCCCACACTGCACCTGCAGGAGAGAGACCTGTCACTGTGCCAGATCAGAAATAACATAGATGTGTAATAGATTGTCTGGTTTTGTCATTTGACTTGTTTTGCGAGATATGCCCTGAAGCTGTTACGCGGAAGTCGTTATGAAGATATTTAGCAGATCTTTCAATAGTGACATGATTTCTGGCAGCCTTCTTCTTCATGGGCAGCAATAGGTGTAAGTCAGATCACATTTTGAAAGTATTTTACTTGATTGTACACAATAATATCTATGTTATTTAAATCCATTTGTTCGTTCATTCACTGTAAAAAAAAAAATCTGTTAAATTTACGGTAAAAAAACGGCAGCTGTGGTTGCCAGAAATTTACCATAAAATATACAGTAGCGACGTTTTTATGGATTTAACTTAAATTTACAGTAAAATACCATATCTCATTAACTGATATAATGTTAATTTACCAACCTATTGAAGAACTAATATCTGTTTTGTACCTTTTATAATACACTGACAACCACCAAACACAATGGTGATGAGAGTATCATATATAATGATACTTTATAATAACACTTTACAATAAGGTTTCATTAGTTAACTACATTAGTTAACATGAACTAACAATGAACAACACTTTTATTAATCTTAGTTAATGTTAATCTCAGCATTAACTAATACCTTTTTAAAATTAAAAGTTGTATCTGTTAACATTAGTTAAAGCACTGTGAACAAATGTGAACATTTTATTAACTAGCATTAAGAAAGGTATAATAAATGCTGTGAGAATATATTTGTCATTGTTAGTCCATGTTAGTTAGCTGCATTAACTGTTAACAAATGAGACCTTTAATTCACACATAAATGTATCGACGTGGTCATGTGAGGCCGGGCTCCTCTGAGGAGAAAGCGTGTGAGCTTCATCTTCCTCACTCAGACGTGAAGGAGCCGAGGATTCTCTCCCATCAGCCTTAAAGCCTTTGATAAGATTCCCTGGTCGCAAAGGGGGATTGAAACTCATAACACGCTGAGATCTGTGTGTATCGGAGTGTGTGTTTCTGTAATGGTTATGTGTGTAGATGGCCTCTCGGTATCCAGGCCACCGCATTGCTGTTTAGAGCAGTCAAAACCCATTTCACATGATGGCTGAAGTGCCATTTTCTCAAACACTGTTTCTCCCAACTCACGGGGCGCTAAATAAATCTGCCCAGGAAAACACATTCATTAGGTTAATGCACAGATGCGAAATGCATTTTTTTCCCCCTCTCCCAATGTTTTATGATTTATTGTGCTGCAGGAATGTGAAATTGAGTATACCCGAATAAGTTATTTAAGTGATTTAGAGGTTGACACTGAATATTTTTTCCCACAGTTCCTGATTTATGGCTATTGCAAAAATATGAAATTGACTATATGAGTATAAGAACATTACTTTATAATATAAGTAATTTAGTTGATTTAGAGGCCTAATGATAATGCCCATGTATACAAAGGAAGGCGAGGATCTGTCCTTGAAACAGGATGTCTTTACATGGCTAATTTGAATGCATATTATGGTCAGCTGGGTGTCAATGCATAAATTAGACCTTTCTGATGCGGTTTCATGTATAATTCAGTTGCTTTTTAAAATGTCTTGTTTTTGAATCAGCAGCCTCTCGGATAAATCCTTTATTAAGGTGTCAGCCCGCTTCGGCTGTGTAGATATTATACCTCATTTAGTACCGATATTCAAATCTCAGTAGGGCCAATAATGGTGCGACTGTTTAAATTCAAGCTTCTAATGTGGTCAGGCATCTGCTTGGAAGTGTGTGTGTGTGTGTGTGTGTGTGTCTGTCCTTGAGTCTGTGCGTGTGTTTGAGTGTTTGTTTGGAGCCGTGTCACTACGTCTGTGTTATTGGATGTGTAAATCATAAGCAGTGCTGGCGGAGGTCACGTCGATCAGGTCAATGCCAGGGACAAAGGGACACGCTCCTCTCATTCGCCCTGACTACACAGAGGGGTTTCTCCGTGTCTTTCATCATCCCGCCATCTCCAGCCTTAACGATAGCGGCAGCTTCATTAAGGGCCTCGTTAAGTCTTGTCGTTAAGGCCTGTCGTTAAGGCGGGTCATTAAGGCCCTTCGTTAAGAACCCCGGGCTTGGAACGGCAAACTGCTGGCAGGCTTGACTGACCGAGAGCTCAAGGCGGAATTAATGGATGGAATCAGGAATTCCAAAGCCATAACATAGCAACAGCTTCGTAGCTGCCGGTTCTCCCTAGCAACGACACTCGACACCTGGACTGGCAGTCACTTATGTCCCTCGACTGGTTACCAACTCGAGCTGAAGTACTGACTAACACCTGGTATTAACCTCCGTTTCAGCGAACCAATCACAAGTGACCTGCACTAAATACAAGTGTGGGTCCAAAACCTTTTGGGGCATATCCATCCTGTGCATATGTACCAGCCTCATCTCATTCATATTCATAGGAATTTGAATGCAACATTTACATGTACAATTTTGTACATTTGGATATATTCTGGAAAGCGTAATATGGACATACTGACAGCATCTAATATTTTTGATATAATATTATAATTATCTTTACGTTTTATTACTATATAGGGTGAATTCAGGTTGATTGGGACAATTTTCCAAGTCATCGCAATGACAAAAAGTGTCACCCTAGGTATTTTTCAGTCTTTAATCCCACCTCTTTCCTAAACTTAATGGATTAGTTCACTTCAGAATTAAATTTCCTGATAATTTACTCACCCCCATGTCATCCAAGATGTTTATGTCTTTCTTTCTTCAGTCGAAAATAAATTTTTTGAGGAAAACATTCCAGGATTTTTCTCCATATAGTGGATTCAACAGTTACTAACGGGTTAAAAGTTTGCAAATGTCAGTTTCAGTGCAGCTTCAAAGAGCTCTACATGATCCCAGACGAGGAATAAGGGTCTTATCTAGCGAAAGGGTCTTATCATTTTCAAAAAAAAAAAAAAAAAATATATATATATATACTTTTTACCCACAAATGCTCATCTTGCACTGCTCTGCGATGCGCCATGCATTACTTAAAGGATTAGTTCACGTTCATATAAAATTTTCCTGATAATTTACTCACCCCCATGTCATCCAAGATGTTCATGTGTTTCTTTCGGTTGTAACTGGCGCTGCGTTTTTTCCGCAAGTTGAATAGGGAAGGCGTAGGACATACAGCGTAAGATTTTTGAAGAATACGAAAGTACGGTTTTGGCGGAAGCACTTGGAAGGCGATCATTTGTTTATATAAAGCATACACGTTTACAATTTTTTCGAAAATGACCGATCGTTTCGCTTCGTATTCCTCGTCTGGTATCGTTTAAAGCCCTTTGAAGCTGCACTGAAACTATAATTTTTACCTTCAACCGTTTGGAGGCCATTGAAGTCCATTATAAGGAGAATAATCCTGGAATGTTTTCATCAAAAACCTTAATTTCTTTTCGACTGAAGAAAAAAAGACATGGACATCTTGGATGACATGGGGCTGAGTAAATTATCAGGAAATTTTTTTATGAAAGTGGACTAATCCTTTAATCACGTTGGAAAGATCGCGCGTGATGTAGGCGGATCTCATATGTGTGATTACTAATGAGATAATGTTGCATATACATGCACAAGACTGTGTGGAATGTCTTTAATTTGCATGGCATCAGCATTAAATGACACAGATCATGTAAAGTGCATCCAAAAATTACTTTAAATAGGAGCTAAAATAACAAATGAGCATTCGATTCAAAACATCATGTTTGCGGTAGGATTTTATGCAATAATCAATAATGTGCCTCATTTTGCACCTGCAAATATGTAGTATACATAGTGATGTATATAGTCCTGAGACCCTCCCCTAAAAATTTGATCACAAGAGGTCACACGAGACTCATTTGAGATGCATACTATCAGATCTACACAGTGATTTGTCTTGGCTGACCACATGTGATTGGTTGACCCAAAACTGATTTAATACCAGGTGTGAACAGGGACTAAACCAAGGTCTTGACTGTTGATGGTCATTAAAATCCCAGGGTGCTTTTTGAAAACAGTAGGTATGTAACCCCTGCGCCCTGGCCTCACTCCATCACGGCCTCCTAATCATCCACATATAATTTGCTACTTCACACTGTCTCCTCTCCAGAAATAAAATATAAAATGCTTTGAGCGGTAGTATTGGAAAGAACAAAGAAAAGGGCTATATATTTTTTATTTATGTATTTATTGTGATTGGTCTCAGGAAAATATTAAAATTATTTAATAAAATTATGTATTATTTTTTATTATACAGGCTGGATGATGGTCTGTTAGTCCAACTTTGCAAAAATCAGACTAGTACAATTTCATTCTATCTAAAACTTTTACATGACATTTTAATGGGGACCTGTTATGCTAAATTCACTTTTATAAGGTGTTTGAACGCCGATGGGCGTCCACAGTGTGTGTAAACAACCAGTCTATAATAGTAAAAATCCACCCACTCCTTTTTTTATAATCCTCATAAATCATAAACAGTCTCTCTGAATGAGCAGTTCCAGATTTCCCCCTACTCTTACGTAAGAGTTCAACGCTGGATTTGCACAAAAGATTAACATGACGGCACATGCTAATGGATGAGTTTAATCAACTCCACAGCAACTACATAAATTTGTCCACTAACCATTCAGAAATGTCTAAAAGTTGTAACTTCTTCCTGAGTCTCTCCATCAGTGTCCGACTCCGCTTTGAACAATGTAAGGCTGAACACCGTTACTGACAATCCTCATTTCGGCTGCGTGAGATTCTCCAGCTTTGTTGTTGTTGAGCAACCGAAGCGTGAGCTGTTAAAGCTCCGCCCTCGTCTGGAAAGGGGGCCGGGAGCAGCAGCTCATTTGCATTTAAAGGGACACACACAAAAACGGCGTGTTTTTGCTCACACCCAAATAGGGGCAAATTTGTCAAGCTATAATAAATGATCTGTGGGGTATTTTGAGCTGAAACTTCACAGACACATTCTGGGGACACCAGAGACTTGTGAAAGGGGCATTATAGGTCCCCTTTAAAAAGAAAAAGGATTGCTTTAATCTGATTGAAGTTGAACTTTTAAACTACTTATGAACATACTGAGGAACGCTGCCTGATACAGCTAACTGAACGCCTACTTGCAACAGTACAGAGACCTGGAGACCTCAATGTGAACACCCCTTGACATGGAAAAACTGCTTTATCGCTTGCCAACTGGATATTGTACACAAAAATGTGTGTATCAGCGAGCAGAATGTTCTTTCTTAGAGTTTTCCTCATCACTGCCCACAGAGTTTCAGGACGTTCTTTGGGGATTTAAGATCTACGCAACCACATGTCTTGTCTCAAAATTCAATCTGGAAAAACCAATGAATATTCTGATTCCAAAAAATCTCCATTTTGATTCCATTGAGGGAACGCACTCAGCTCTTTCCACACTCGAATGCCTGCAAACATAGAACACGCTCCCATTTGTCTTCCAAACTTGCTGTGTGGCACTTTTTGTAGAAGTTGTGCTGTTATGGGGTCTTTTTAAGCAGCCGTATTCTGGCCACGTAGAAGCGGTAATGAGGATGAATGCTGATGCGTTCTCCACACTCTTCTTTCTGAGCGTCACGCACTCTCTTTGCAGCCCACTGCATGAAGGCTCCTTAGCTGTAGACTGCTGCTGATCCGGTAACCAGACTCCACCCGCAATCAATGCCTCGAGTACGAGCGCTTCACGCTAGGCTGTGTGATCATTACCGGCCATCTGTACTGTCTGCGAACGAGCCCCCGAAGTCTTCGCCCATCACAGTGGCGTCTATATTTCAAGATTAATCATCTATTTGACTGTTTTTGCTTGACGCAAATGTATGTTTTTATAAAATCGGTAGTGTTTTGACCTCAGTATACTATATATTTGTCCTTCTGAACACTGTCTCATCCTTTCCCTCTCTTTTTCTCCTCATCAGCTTCACACTGACATGGACAGAGGTGATGGACGCACTAAGTACGTGCTGCGGGGTGAGGGGGCGGGGTCAGTGTTCGTGATTGACGAGAAGACGGGCAACATCCACGTAACCAAGCCCTTGGACCGGGAGGAGAAGGACGAATACCGGCTGATTGCCACGGCAACAGACAGTCAGACGGAGCGTGCCCTGGAGCCCTCCTCCCAGTTCATCATTAGAGTGCAAGATATCAACGACAACCCACCTGTCTTCGAGGACGGACCCTACAGCGCCACAGTACCCGAGATGGCGAACATAGGTAGCGGAAGACAACATATGCTCATCCCCGCTAGGGTGTTTTTTTCTCGGTGAATGTCAATGATTTTTGAATAATGCAGGATTCACGCTGTCCCAAAAATCATCCGATGAAAAGCTGAGGAAATGCTGTCTATAATTTGCGGCGTTTAAATGTTAATGACGCTCATTCGGGTGAAATAACCTCTCACGTTTATTGATTTTACGTCCGTTTGGACATACTGACAGCATCTAATATTTTTGATATAATATTATAATTATCTTTACGTTTTATTACTATATAGGGTGAATTCAGGTTGATTGGGACAATTTTCCAAGTCATCGCAATGACAAAAAGTGTCACCCTAGGTATTTTTCAGTCTTTAATCCCACCTCTTTCCTAAACTTAAAGGATTAGTTCACTTCAGAATTAAATTTCCTGATAATTTACTCACCCCCATGTCATCCAAGATGTTTATGTCTTTCTTTCTTCAGTCGAAAAGAAATTAAGGTTTTTGAGGAAAACATTCCAGGATTTTACTCCATATAGTGGATTCAACAGTTACTAACGGGTTAAAAGTTTGCAAATGTCAGTTTCAGTGCAGCTTCAAAGAGCTCTACATGATCCCAGACGAGGAATAAGGGTCTTATCTAGCGAAAGGGTCTTATCATTTTCAAAAAAAAAAAAAAAAAATATATATATATATACTTTTTACCCACAAATGCTCATCTTGCACTGCTCTGCGATGCGCCATGCATTACTTAAAGGATTAGTTCACGTTCGTATAAAATTTTCCTGATAATTTACTCACCCCCATGTCATCCAAGATGTTCATGTGTTTCTTTCGGTTGTAACTGGCGCTGCGTTTTTTCCGCAAGTTGAATAGGGAAGGCGTAGGACATACAGCGTAAGCTTTTTGAAGAATACGAAAGTACGGTTTTGGCGGAAGCACTTGGAAGGCGATCATTTGTTTATATAAAGCATACACATTTACATTTTTTTCGAAAATGACCGATCGTTTAGCTAGATAAGACCCTTATTCCTCGTCTGGTATCGTTTAAATCCCTTTGAAGCTGCACTGAAACTATAATTTTGACCTTCAACCGTTTGGAGGCCACTGAAGTCCATTATAAGGAGAATAATCCTGGAATGTTTTCATCAAAAACATTCAGTCAGACGGAGCGTGCCCTGGAGCCCTCCTCCCAGTTCATCCTTAGAGTGCAAGATATCAACGACAACCCACCTGTCTTCGAGGACGGACCCTACAGCGCCACAGTACCCGAGATGGCGAACATAGGTAGCGGAAGACAACATATGCTCATCCCCGCTAGGGTGTTTTTTTCTCGGTGAATGTCAATGATTTTTGAATAATGCAGGATTCACGCTGTCCCAAAAATCATCCGATGAAAAGCTGAGGAAATGCTGTCTATAATTTGCGGCGTTTAAATGTTAATGACGCTCATTCGGGTGAAATAACCTCTCACGTTTATTGATTTTACGTCCGTTTGAGGCAGGCTCAAAATATTACCCCTCGACAGTCATGGTTGTTTTGTATTGCCTGAAATAGGTTTAATTAATTTCAAAGGATCCCATCGGCAAACAAGAAATATTCTGCGCCGCATCTGAATGCTTGAACCCTTGCTGGGGCAAACGAAACCCGAGCGTCATTCACATCTAATATTCCAGCAGTGTGAATGCGTTATCAGTCTAAATTGTGGCGCGTTTCTTTAGTTCCACTCAAATTGAATATGAATAGATTTCTCCGGAGCCGCTGCATGTTGCGTCAACCCGGCAGTCACGTCTGTTTTTTGATCTGCCTATCTGATTGTTCGTTTACAGTGACAATCTCTCTTGCTCTCTTTCTCCTATTTGCCGCTTCTTAACTACCTGCGAAAGATCTGTAATCAGACGGCAACCCACAAGCTTTTTCGGTGACACTGTCAGGCCTTTGATGTCTGAAAACAGCAACAGCTGCTCCCACAAATCCCTTCGTCCCATTGAGCTTGTCAGCCGTTGCCCCATGGGAAACGTAGTTCTCTTTCCATTGTACATATATATGTTCTTTTCAAACCACTTCAGTCCTTCGCATGAAGCTCTTTGATTTATTTGGTTGGAAAAAAGTCTATATCTGTCAGGAACGCAGGAGAGATTCGAGACGTGAGGGAGTTATGGGAACAGGGGAGGGTGGCCGCAGAAACAGGCATAGAGATTGAGAGAGGGAGCAAATGGGGAATTGGAGAAGGAGATGAAGAGAAATGAAGTGAGACAGTCAGAGGCGCGAATGAAAGAAGGTGTGCGGCTGGGGAGAAGAGAAAGTGAATACTGTATTTGTCACACTGCAGCAGGGGGGAGAGAGAGGAGAGAGGGAGAGAATCTGTCAGTCTTCATACGGCTCTCTCCGTTTAATGTGCTTGTCCTGCGATGACCTGTGTTCATATGTGCCGTATTGATCATATCTTATTGTCTTTCTCCCTGAAACTCTTCCTCAGGGACCTCCATCATCCAGGTGACGGCTTCAGATGCAGATGATCCCACGTATGGGAACAGCGCCCGGCTGGTGTACACGCTAGTTCAGGGGCAGCCGCACTTCTCAGTGGATCCTCAGACAGGTGGGTTTTTTTATCCTCTTGCTTAAACAAACAGAATTGTTTTCTTTTTATAATAAGAATGTCACATTGGAAACTTTTTAGCATGACTTTAGCATTCATTTTATTACTTGTCCCAGACCCAGACTTTCCATCTTAAAGGGATAGTTCACTCAAAATGAACTCTGTCATCAATTACTCACCCTTGTTATTCCAAACCCATGAAACGTTTGTTCGTCTTTGAAAACGCAAAAGAAGATATTTTTAATGAAACCTGAGAGATTTCTGTCCTTACATTGAAAGTCCATTCCCCCTAAGCTTTCACGCTTCAAAAAGTTCATAAAAACGTAATCGAGCAGTTAAATTCAAGTCTTCTGAAGAGACACAGTACAGTTTTGATTTAGGCATTTATTCACATCTAAACATTGATCAACGGACATGGAGCACATCAAATGAGTAAATTATTTTTCATATATTGGGTGAACATTCCTATTAAACTATAAAAACCCAAAATCAGACAAAAGAATTAGTGAAAACATGCTTAACATGAAATTTGTGAATATCAATTACGTTTTTATCTGTAAAAATTTACAAGCAGTACATTTTGCGAAAGGGTGAGGTAACACTTTATTTTAAGGTGACGTAGTTACATGTTACTATAGTAATAACAGTAAATTATGCATGATTACAAGTAATTAACCCTAAACCAAACCCTAACCGAAAATCTATAGTAAGTACATAAGTTAATTAATATTACTCAGTACTTATTTGAGTTAGTACAATGTAACTATGTGGCCTAATGGTTAGCGAGTCTGACTGGTAACCCAAAAGTTGCTGGTTTGATTCCAGCACCGGCAGGAAATGACCATACTTGGCCTTCATGTATCACTTTCTCTTACACTTTTGAAAAAAGTTGCCAGTTAGCGCCAGCATTTTTGATCATTTTTACAAAAGTTTCATGCCCCCCAGATTATTTTGTTGTATGAATATCTGAACATGCAATATATCAAAAGAAAGAACAGAGCTTTTGCTTTTAAACAAAAAAAACACCATTTTATTCTAGCTTCATGCATTCTTTATCAACGTTTGAATGTGGGTAAGTTTCATAAAAAAGCAATATTTTGAGCAAAAAGCTGAGAAAATTCGTTTTTTTGTCAAAGACTACGTCTGGATCGGATTCACAACATCAAAACACAAATGGAGTAGATTGAGTCCATCAACACTCCCAAAGATTCACAGTCCTATAGCTCATCCTGGGTCGACATTTCATTCTGTAATGTTAGTTAGCTTTGATTTATATGCCTATTCGAACCGCCCGCTCTAGGCGGGACTCGAACCCGGGTTCCTTGGCATGGGAGTTGGGTGCTCTAACAAGGAGGCTAAAGACCGCAGTCTCTAGCGCGCCTATTGAGATCAGGGGAGTGAGGTTTACATGCACAGCTCTTACCGGCCTACGTCCGTTACACTCACCCCCCTAAACCTCACTCCCATCCGGGTCACGGCACCAATGTAACCCCTCCTGTTCGAACCGCCCGCTCTAAGCGGGACTCGAACCCCGGGTCCGCCAGCATGGGAGTCGGGTGCTCTAACAAGGAGCCTAAAGACCGCAGTCTTTAGCGTCAATCGCAGACATAATTGCGCCCCCTACCATATAACAGTGAAAACACGGAAAGCCGGAAAATTCTGTCAATGGTGGGGAAGCGTTAAAATAAAGTGTAACCAAGGGTGATTATATTATTTTTACTCTGTATTTAGCAAAGCATAAAATGCTAGCTATGAATTTAGCCTTAGCAAGACAAAGGAGTTGGACAATGTATTCCAGAAATGTTTAAAATGTTTTTGCCGGCCGAAATTACTCGTCAACCAGTTTCCATCATAGTATTGCTTGGTCCATCAGCTATGCCAACATCAAACCTGCACTAACAACCATAAACCAGTCATGTTTTCAGTTTTGACACACGCTGCGGCAAGTGTGAGTTTGATTCTGGCTTGCATCTTTTTCTGATCTTCTTTTTCCCATCACTTCCCATCTTCTCTCTACTGTACTGTCAATAAAAGTGGGAAAAAATAAAGGTCTCTGACTGCAGAGCATGCAATAACAGAAACACAATAACAGTAGATACCTCTAACATTTAAAACATTTATGAGAAACTGTTTGAAGAACCGCTTCAAGTGTTTGGCTAACGTTATCCATGGAGAACAAGATCTTAATCAGATTCTCACCATCCTTCAGCCTTGAGGGACAAGTAAAGTCTCTAAACCTCAAGTGAAGTGACTAAAAATCAGTGAAAAATACAATAAAATGCTTTTGTGGAATAGAGAGCCTTCAGTTTCATGTTTCATACTGTCTTTAGGCCGGTCTCAGTCCCTGATCAGCCATTAGCACCAAGCTCTATCCCTTCAAAGCCCTGATCATTTCCCTAAGTTCCCCCTCACTCCGTCATCCCTTCATCTCTCTGGTTCATTCCTCCTTCCTCTTTTCCTGGTTCTTCCCTCCCTCTCTTCAATGCTCGTTAATCCAGACTGACGTGGCAGAAATGTATTCATACCGGCTGAGCTGCTGCACTTCTAACAAATGCTGCAAACACTAACTCAAATCACACTTCTGAGGGCTGTGGGGAAAAAAGAGAAATGCTTCAAAGTGGGACGCCACCACAGGTTTGTGAATAGTTAAATTCTGTCATCATTTACTCACCTTCATGTCATTCCAAACCCATATGCTGTTATATTTTCAGTGGAATACAAAGTAAAATGTTTTAAAGAATCTTTGCGTACAGTAGCTCTTGCCATACAATGACATTTCAGTTACCAAGCTCCAAAAAGGACAGAAATCACCATAAAAGCATCATAAAAAGTAGTCTTGTGCGTCATATTCCAAGTCTTCTGAAGTCACATCATAGCTTTGCATGAGATTTGCAAGTCATTATTCACTGATGCCACCAAAGCTCACATCTAGCCTGCATCTCCAGATTCAATGATGATTCTGACATTTTTAATTGATGATAAATTGTCCTTAAGGCTTAGTGAGTAAGTTTAAATTGGCTTTTTTCTTTGGGAACAAATTATGTTTTTCGCTTGATTGGTTAAGGAAACATTCTTGCAATCTGTCGACTTAAATGTCAGTCTGTTTCTCACATAAAGATATTGTACTGTATGACTTCATGTCAAATGGGATACTTTTATGACACTTTTATGGCTCTTATACTGCCATTATATACACAACCATTCAAAAGTTTGAGGTCAGTAAGATAAATTCTTTAAAAGATTCTTTAAAGTAATTATTATTTTTATTTAGCAAGGAAGCATTAAATTGATCACAAGTGACAGGGTCACACTTTACAATAAGGTTTCATTTGTTAACATTAGTTATCTACATGCAGCTTTAACAATACTTCTAGAGCATTTATTAATCTTAGTTAAAGCTGCAGTCCGTAACTTTTTTTGGTTAAAAATGATTCAAAATCTATTTTTGAGCATGTACATAACCAGCCAGTGTTCAAAACTACCCTTAGCCTGATTCACAACGGTAATCTTGTAATAATGTTTTCTAATAGGAGCCGTACTGGTGGGTTTCCGCAGGAAATTTGAGCATACCTTCATTCGTCTTTTGCGTAATTAATTCATGTCTGTTTACATAAAGAACGAGTCCCAGCTTGTAGGCTGTATGGCATGTGAGGATGCTGCAGGATCATTTATAGCCTTTTCTCACAGCAGCTGCAATAATTAAACTTATCATTTTGATGGCGGATTGTAATCCAGAAAGATCCAAATGACAATCATCAGTGACAACTGGAGATTCACCCGTAGTCAAAAGCAAAAGACTTCAGACTGCGGAGTGGCTGCAGAAATTGAAATCTACAGGTAACGCTAATACACACTAAATACACATAGTCACGCAATGCTGATGTTGTTAACATTAACAATTTGAGAACAAAGTATAACAATAATCTGCACAGTTTGACGTGATCCGAGCTAAGCGATCGTTAGATTTAATCACCATTGGCAGCGCGATTTATTGTAATGCTTTTTCCCTCAGTTGGTCAGAACAAAAGTGGCAGACATGTTACTTACTTGTTCAGATGACATTTTCCGGTGAAAATTCTTATTTTGGTCATACTTCAAGACGTAGAATCTGTGATTCTGAAGTACAGTATCCACACCAGTGTGTTGACTGACAGCAAACATTAGATTCATCCACGCTGAGGAGCCGTGCCGATGCACAACCCACGTAAAGATAATTACGCAAATAACTGCAGGTTTCAAACAGAGATGGCGACAAAGAGGCAAAACTTACGGACTGCAGCTTTAATGTTCATTTCAACATTTACTAATACATTATTAAAAGTTGTATTTGTTAACATTAGTTAATGCCAGGCCTGGCGCCACGAGGGGGCAAAAGGAGGCATTGCCCCCTCAGTTTCAATTAGTCCCCCCTTCACCCCCAAAACGGGATCGATTTTAACCCTTTGACGCATACGATCACACCGGTGTGATTGGAAAGTTCAGTGCATCACTGCTAAATTCGAATGTGCTTTCTTGCTTTGGCTGGCGCTGAGCCAGAGACGGACGCGCTCAGTGCTTTTCATATTTCACAATGTTTATTTGAGGTTTCAGTTATTAAAATAGACATTTAAATGAAGTACTAGACTATATATAAAAATAAGACATTTATAGTTTGTTAAATTCAAATTCCATACACTGATATGGAAGTTGCAATAATCCTTTCAATTATAATTTGACGAAGTTTATATCAGATACATTGTGTATGAAACAATAAAGTTTAATCTATTCTTCTCCCAGTTCACCAGCCACTTACTTTTATGTATTTCAAGAAAAAGTGGATGAATTTACGTGATGTAAATCCGACAGATCCTCTGAACTGTGGTGCACACTCATTGCACGTTGTATCAACTAACATGATCATTATAAAGGTGTTTAAACGACAAATTACATTCACTTCCTCATTGTCAATCAGAATATATCATATAATTCATGATATAGTTTGTGAATATTTTGAAAGGAAAAATGAAATAAACGCGATACACACCTGTCATTGTGTGGCTGCATGACGCGTCACTAAGGAATTAATTGCCGTTGTAAAATAATGCTCTGAAATAACGGTCGCCTTAAAAAACTCACGCTTGGGGCTGGGCTATAGAGCCCCTAGAATATAGCGACCAGTAAAAAACGCAGAGCGCCCAGCGCCTCGTTACGCTCCTGGTGTTTTAAAAACACTGTGCTCCCATTGAAAACAATTGGAAAAATACCCTAACCTCGGGGAAAAAAAACGCTTTGGTGGACACGTGACCTAAGAGACTTTCAATAACATAAAAAATCTTACCAACCCCAAAGTTTAAATGCTAGTGTAGGTGCATAAAAAATATCTTTTTCGGTGTTCCACAGAATAAAATGACAGCGTACGGGTTCACACTGGCATGAGGGTGAGAAAATGATGGCAGAATTTCTGGGTGAACTTTTCTTTCAAATGGCAGGCTTAAAGGACTGCCTCTGTGCCCGTTGGAGGGTCTGGTTTGTGACCCGGAGGCTTGTGAGAGGCTTTTATTCAGGCTTACAGGGGGGCTGTAGTCATTTCAAAAATCACTCCTGCTTCTTTGTGCTGTAGAGTGGAATTGGCAGAAGTGAAGTGAGCACAGGGCGATTCTGCACACAGTGGGACTGTGTGGCCAATGTCTATGTGTGAGCGTAAGGGTTGAGAATAGAATGATGGGTATTTGTGTGTATGACAGGCTAGAAAGAATGAGGCAGAGAGAAGGAGCGAGAAAGTGAAAGATGAATTTTACTGCAAGCACGGATCCATTGTGCGAATGTTTGTGTAGCAGTCGGTGTATTGTGTCTCTGTCTATGTGGATAATGGACTTCCTTCGTGTTTTGATTCCATTTGGCCGTCTAATGAAACCTAATTAATTTTGTTGACATTTGTGGACCCCACGCTGATATGAATGAGAGGGCTTTTTCTCCTGGAGGTTTGTGAATGCTAATCAAGGATATTAACCTAATTCTGTCGTGTATGCATTGCATGGCATTCTTTTTTACTCATTAGCGGGAATTAGCATTCTGAGCCGTAGCACTCTCAAAGGTCTCCTCCTATATGCAGTATCCACAGTTAAACTTCCTCGTGATATTTTAATAAACCTCCATT
Source organism: Mylopharyngodon piceus (assembly GCA_039654765.1). Classification (NCBI taxonomy): domain Eukaryota; kingdom Metazoa; phylum Chordata; class Actinopteri; order Cypriniformes; family Xenocyprididae; genus Mylopharyngodon; species Mylopharyngodon piceus. Next base: position 23,331,590 of record CM077451.1, read on the forward strand.
GTAGACTGTTGTCTGATGGTAGGAGTCTTGCACGGGTGACCTTGTCCGCCGGGACGTGTTTCTGCAAGTTTATGGTCAGAGAACACATGGAAGTTATTTGATTCAGGGAGATGATTGAATTTGTGATGTGCTTCTCTCTTTGTCTCTCTTTCTCCCTCAGGCATCCTGCGCACTGCAGTTCCTGATCTGGATAGAGAAGCGCAGGATCAGTATCTGGTGGTCCTGCAAGCTAAAGACATGGGCGGACATCTTGGTGGCCTGTCAGGAACGACTACGGTTACTGTACGATTGACGGACGTCAACGACAACCCTCCACGCTTCATACAGAGTGAGTAACTTTCCATATCTCACATCAAGTCTACGCATGTCCCTTACAGACGTTTACCAATAATGTCCGTCAAATTACCATAGATGCTACAATAAAAGCCATCTTTGAAAAAAAAAAAAAAAAAGACACAGTCTTTGAAGTAAATCCCATGTAAAACCATTTGTGTTCCTAAAATCCGCATGAGAATTTGCATTTTTTTCCCCACAGGAATTTTCAGGGAGTTTTTAGTTTGAGTAAATTACAATAAACTTTCACATTTTGTTCTACAACACAAATTACACACAATCATACACAGATTTTGAAGACATGTGCTTTAACAGCACGATTTAATAACATGTTGCTATATTAGGACTAAAATGGTTGTCTGATTCATCAAGCATATAAACTTATTCTTGAGGTAGTCTCACTACCGTTCAAAAGTTTGGGGTAATTCAAAAAACATTTTTTAATTCTTTAAAGAAATTATTACTTTTATTCTGCAAGGATGCATTAAATTGATCAAAAGTGACAGTAAAGACGTTTACTTTGTCACAAAAAAAGTCACAGTTTCCCCCCAAAAAGCACTGAAAACAGCACAACTGTTTTCAACATTGATAATAATAATAAATGTTTCTAGAGCAGCAAATCATCATATTAGAATGATTTCTGAAGGATCATGTGACACTGAAGACTGGAGTAATGATGCTGAAAATTCAGCTTTGATCACAGGAGTAAATTGCATTTTAAAATATATTCAAATAGAAAACAGTTATTTTTAAAATTATAATTTTTCATAATATTACCGTTTTTACTGTTTTTAATGAAAGTCTCTCCAAGTGATGTTCGCCACAGACATTGTTTTATTCATAGATCAAAATCTAAAAGCACATTTCCACATTTCCAGGGGAAACCAATGGCAAATCATAACACTTTCATGACAACTCTTAATAATTCATATGAGATGGTGAAATCTAACACGAGAAGTGACAAAATCAATCAAAAACCACAGCCAATCAGAAGACCGTGAGGGCGGGCTCTCTACTTTAAGGGGCCGTTCACACAGAATGCGTTTTTCTATTCCAATGCGCTACTTTCCCATTGTTTTTCTATGTAAACACGCGCTTGACGGACGTGCATGACCGTTACTCTCGCGTCTCGCGTCTTTTGCGGCTCCTCGCACATGAGCGCTGCATTTTTAAGACGCCGTGTCAAGTTAAAAGAATTGTAACTTTTACACGCAGCGCCGCTCATCAATGTCAGTTCCAAAACAGTGGACCAATCAGAAGAACTCGGAGGCGGGGCAAGCGTTCCAAGCTTCTGTTTACAGTAGCAAGTTGGCATGACAGTTGTTTTATTTGACAGCAACATGGCGGAGGAGGCGCTCATTATTATCTTATTTTCTTTTTTTCATGTCAAAACTCGTATCTATCAATTCTGCTATTTGCCTATTTCTATTATTTCCGTTTTTGTCGTTATTGCATCACGTCTCAAAAGCGCATCTCAAGACCCTCGCGTTCTACGCTGCACTTTTTTTAAAGCCATTCCTGAGCGCTGCGTCTCGTGTTTTAAGACGCAAAGACACGTTCTGTGTGACACTGTTGCCGCAGGTTGTTTTTCATGTCCGCGGGGTAAAGCGACCCCAAAGAACATGACATTTAGCCCCTGGAATGTGAATTTTACCTCCTTGTGCCCATTTATTTATTTTCATGATCTGAGGTGAATTATCCATGGTTACTTCCAGTACGACTACAAAGCTGAGATCACAGAATGATATTCAAACTGACATTAGATGCTTTTAACAATAAATAAAGCACATAAACATTACCTGAGATTATCATTGCCATACTTTGTGTTGTTGTTTCAGCTGTGACGTCACAGAAAAATAGAAACCGTTTCTAAAATAGAATAGCGTCGCCGTCGCGGCTAGTTAGGACAAAAACTCTGATTAACATGGAAAAGATAGCTTTTATCATGTGTCACGGCGTCGCGTCTGGTTAGGGCACGGTGTTACACTGAACTTATATATTTTTTTCTATTACAGTTACATATAGGTTTAGAGTTAGGTTTGGGTCATATGTTTTTGTGTGAATTCTTACGATTTCACCAATTCCTTCAGCTTCTATTAAAACCAGATTGGTAAGTTAACATTCTAGGTTGGCTTTCAAATTAACGTCATGATTTAGCAGCCCTAAAGCTTGGCATTAGCCACCATTATCATCAAAAACAGAAGTTAAACACAATGACATACTCTTTCAAGTACATCCCATTTTACAGTACTTTGGGATTTACCATGGTAAATTTAAAAACATCATAGTATGGTCTAGATGTTAGTGCATGTGTTCCAAACATGTTGAGCTGTGGCGCTCCTGGTGCTCTTCGGAAATATTTTACATTTTGTTTTTTTAGAATTTCTTACTTCATCAGAATGGTAGGAAACTTGGTAAAGGTTTTGGCACTTGCTATGTGAACACACACACAAAAATATTATGGACATGATTCGAAAAGGTTAAATGGTCCTGAAAAAAATAGTCACACTCCTCCTGCATTAGAAATGAATGGGAGATGAATTTCATCTAATGAAAACTTTTGGTACTGCGGCCAAACAAAATCTTACTGAAAGCTCATTTTTTGAGATATCAAGCTCAAATTTGTAACACAACTTGTTTAGATTTATGGCTTTGATTTTCTTGCAGTTTTACAGTAAAATTTGTTTTTTAAAATACATATTTTATATAAAAAATTAAAAATAGTATTTTTGTGCATTTTTCTTAATAATAAACGTAAAATTCTGTAGCTTTTTTTAAAATTTTTTTAAACCTTTTTCACTTCAGCAATAATTCGGCAAGTATCCTCTTTAAAAAGAGACCAAAATTAAGTCTGTGCTCTAAAGCATTCAAAATTTATGACAGTTTAAGTTGGAAATTTTCAGGTCCATGCTCAAAAAGTGAATAAATAGATTATAACTACTGCGTAAATTTAATTTAGTACCATAAAATCCCCTAAAAATACAAAATATTAAATCAAAAAAACATTATCGAACTAAAATATAGTACTTTCATTTCATTGAAATAACACGCAAAGAGCACCAGAGGGTTAAATCACATCTCTGTCCCATTTTCCTATCCCCTCCCTGTTGTTTCCGTCAATAAGAGTGGAAAAATCCTGAAACATTTGATTTGAGTTATTTTATTTTCCTAAATAGGCTTGATTGTGTGTACAACCTGGTGCACATAAACCAGCTATTTCTAAGAACAGGCTATAAGAAAGAGTCTTATCTAGTGCTGAGCGCCAGCTGTTTAACTGTGCCTGCATAAGGGCCGTAACGATATCAAACGCAGCCACCCTCCAGTTCTGCTCAATTACATACCAGCCCTTTATTAGTATGGTCAAAGCAGAGTCCTTTCTCTCCCGACGTCAGCTCTGCCCTTCTCTTTCGCATGTTTTTTTACCGGGGTGAGCCGGGGTGAGATTATCTCAAGCCTGAAGAGAGGGCGTATGGGGAAAATATATCAAAGTCTCACCCAGGTAGACGTTCAGGTTCACTGGGCAAGGTTGGGTAAATCTCCTCGTATTTGGAAGCCGATTTAGAAATCTCTCCGGGAAATCACTTCAGATAAAAGCAAACAAATTACAGGCGTTTTGGGAGCTGTTTTGACCATTGCAATTACGTTTGACGAATGTTGCGGGAAGGCTGATGCATCCCTCGGTATAATAGATGCAGACTCAGGCGCAGGGGGAGTTGAGCTGGTTTCTGTAGTTTTAACAGCCGTGTTGGGCAGCCGAGAGGAGCAGAGCAGTGCACTGTGCCCGTGATGGATGGCTGGGTAGATTGTTTGACGGATGACTACATAGGTATGCCTGTTAAGATCAGTGTCTTTTTTTATGAGGTGACGAGATAAGAAGCAACGATACAGAGAAGTTTTCATCATAAATATTACTAATTCATTTCCCCTGAGTCTTTGCTGGATACAGATGAAGAGAGCGAGGGAACAAAAGAGAAGGAGAGGGGAAACGAGAAGATTGAGGGAAGACGAAAAAAGAAGAGGAGTTTAAGAATAGAGAAACTCTGTAATCACTGTAATTTGTCCACAGACAGAGTGAGAAAGCAAAAATAAGGGCTGAGAGGGAGTGACGGAGATGGGAAGGAATGAGAGGTGATGGTGACACAGGTAAAGGAACAGCTTAACTCCACTCCGAGAATGGAATCAGTTTTATTTATGGGCGTGTGTGTCTGCCTGTACAGTATGTGTGTGTCTGTGCACCCACTCACACCTTTAAATCATCTATTATATCCTGTCGACACTGGAAGCGTCAAAGCTGCCCACCAGCAATGTTGAATATACTGTGAGCAATAGTGAAATGAATAAAAATTGAAATATATGGGCCTGGTTTCACAGACAGGGCCTAGATTAAGCCTTAGATTCATTGGGATATTTAAATAGCTTTTATAAATGTGCCTTGGAAAAAAAAAAAAACATTACTGGCGTGCAGCTTGAGACAAAACAATGGCACTGACATATAAACATGCATTTTAGTCTGGGATTAGGTTTAAGCCTTGTCTGTGAAACCAGGGGTTAGAGTATTCATTAGGGCTTGAGCACCGATGGTACAATTATTTATTTATGTATTTTTTTTTGGCTTAAAATAAGTATAATATTTTAAATATTATTTTTAAATATTAATACATAATATATTAATAAATTAATTTATTTTTTAATATAAGTATTTTCGTTTTTAAATTTAATAATTGCAATTAATTAAAAAAAGTTTATTAAATTATCATATTAATATTTTAAAATGTATTTAATGTCAGTACAGTTTATTCTGATAAATTTTGCATGCACTGGCTCTGGAATTGGCACAAAATATAGGGTGGAGCGATTAAAGGAACTAATTTAATAGGGCATTAAAGGCACAATATGTAAGTTTTTGGATTACCAAAAACCACTAGAACAGTGTTATATATTTTGTTGTTTGTTGACATTATCCCAAATTTTTCCAAGAATGTTTAAATCCAGAGAAATAAGCAGTTTTAACCAGGACACGGACCGTGTCTGTACTTCGCCTATCAATGACATCATACCCGTATTACCTTCGATTTCCGATTTTATTTTGTAGAAACCATGGAAACACCAAAGACGCTTTAATATATTATGTGTTTTATTAGACAGGTGAGCAACTGTTTGGATACATTCATCGACAGAAAACTAATGCTTGTTATATAGCTCAACATAGCAAGTCGATTTACAGCGAGTACCATGTTTTACCATGACTAATATCGATCTAGCTTACTGCAGTGTGCAACAAGTGTCTCAAGTCCCATCGGATTCTTTTCCGTCGGCTGTAGACGTGAAGACAACACCTCCCATGATTCCACGAAATCAAAGCGTCATCAAGCTACGCCTTTGTTTTGAATAAGCGACCTCTAGTGGCGAAAATTACATATTGTGCCTTTAAAGTGAAACAAACTGATGTTGAACTAATTTTTGTGTTTGTTGTGTTAAAATTTCACATATAAATTTGTAGTCTGTTTAGGTTAAGCTAAATATTATATATATATATTTTTCAGATAAACAGAAAAATGGGACTAGAGTAGCTCTGCAGTGCGTTGAAACTTAACACAGGATACAACCGTTGCTGTCATTGATTATAATGGGAGCAATTATGTTTTGCTGCTTGTGTCCAATGTAGACACTGTTATTCCATCTGTCTGTTCTCATGTCTTCCCTCCCTCGCTCCCTCTCCATCTCTCACACATGCCATTTACACACTCACCGACTGGCTCATGAGACGAGACTCACATGCACGCTCACAGGAATACACATCAGCTTCTGTGTCGCACACACATACACATTCATGTCACATACACACGTTCGACAGTTCATCAGGCTGAGGGAGGAGAGAGGACAGCTGGAGATGACAGGCTTCGTCATCAACCCTTAAAGGGATAGTTCACCCAAAAATGAAAATTATCCCATGATTTACTCACCCTCAAGCCATCCTAAGTGACAATTTCCTTATTTCAGACAAACACAATCGGAGTTATATAAAAAAATATTCTGGCTCTTCCAAGCTTTATAATGGTTGTGAATGGGGGGTGAGATTTTGAAGCTCAAAAAAGTGCATCCATCCATCATAAAAGTAATCCATACGACTCCAAGGGGTTAATAAAGGCCTTCTGAAGTGAAGCGATGGGTTTTTGTAAGAAATATATCTATATTTAAAACTTTATAAACTATAATAACCAACTTCCGACAAACATCTGTACGCAATGGATTATTTTCATGATGGATGGATGTGGTTTTTTGGGCTTCAAAATCTCAAGCGCCATTCACTACCATTATAAAGCTTGGAAGAGCCAGGATTTTTTTAATATAACTCCCACTGTCTTCATCTGAGAGAAGATAGTCATATCCACCTAGGGTGGTTTGAGGGAGGATAGTTTTTATTTTTGGTTAAACTATCCCTTTAAGGGCTAATTTTCATTCCACATCCTTTGCACTTGCTCTTTGGCTTTCTGTACGTCTCTTTGATATGTGCATTTCTTTTCTCGACCCTCTCCAGCCCTCCTCACCCTTCTGCCCTCAGCTGGCATTGCATTTAAAGGCTCTTCAGTGGTCAGTGGTGCACACAGACAATAAAATACTGTTCATCAAAACACTTACTGTGCACTCTCAGCGGATCATAAAGCCCATTTATTTACACTCTCATCAAAGCATAAAGCTCATTTAGCCTTCTAGCTATGCATTATGGAATCATGCGGTGTCAAGTTCAACAGGCGATTAGGACTGATGCATATGTTCTCTTGAGTATAATGGCAATAAAACGCCACAGTTTGGATGTAACTAAGATGCACCCTGTAAACTCATCTCAGCCTACCCTGGAATCCATTTTAAAAGTAAAGGAAGTGGAAAATGTAAAGAATTAGTTGCCTGGCGTCTCACCAATGTGTCTGTGGTGAGAGCAAAGAGGTTTTATGCGTGACCAAAAACCCCAAAAGCGCATCCCTTGTGACTTTTCCCAATAAATTCACGTGTGGGAGCAATTTTTCTCTTGGTAGTCGGATGTGGGGTTTCGGGGGCCTGAACACTCATTTCAAATGAAAGTACCTTCACAATTAATTCTATTCAGTGTGGCCTCCCACCGTCAGCGAGCCTCTCCGGCTATTTGTATTCGCGAGTCTCGTCCAATCCCATAAGGTTATATATCTGTGTTTTCGCCGTGCATGACGCGATAAAGACACGAAATGCGTGTCTGAATCCATAAAGATGCGTCCCCAGGGCGACTTCTCCGAGCGTGAAGGAAGGATGAAGGAAGGAAGGGATGAGAGGAACACTAACAGCCTCATCTTGGCCATACTAGCCGCTGTAATCACAGAAGTCTGAGTCGTTTTCATCTCACGCTGCGCTCAAAAACACTTTTTTTCTGGTACGCCGGCGAGCTCGCGGCTCCTTATCTGTGACGCGTGGCCTGGTCTTTGTCCATTTCCTCGAGTCAGTTTGCCGGAGAGGTGCTCAGCCATGTGTTCTGATCGGATAATTTGTTGACTGATTCGGCTGATTGGGTTTGGTATGAATAAGGCAAGCAGGCAAAGCGCTTCTGACTTGGCGGCTGCCCGTGGGGTCTCCTCGGGGGGCTATAGACAGCAGTGGGGCATGAAAACGTCCCTGAAATCGCTCCGTCGTATCACAACGGCCAATTAGAGCTGGGATTGGTCCACAGTTCCACATAGCACTGCGGCCATTTGTGGTGATGACTGCATCTTTGCGGCTGCCCGCTTACACTTTATGTGCAGGTCTGAGTAGAGTGTGTTTGATGTGAAACGCATCCGAGAGTGACTGTGCACTGTTTTAATGTCATTTATGAGAGAAAAAGTAGCACTGCAAAGACTTTTTGAGGTTTCAATCACTAGCAGTAAGACAGATCAAAAAGACCTATCCAGTCTTTTCTCAGGAGGCCAAATTATCTGCAAAAGAACCTTTACTTTTTTCTTGTGCAATACTAAGCTTTAGTAGATCAGTAGATCTCAGGTGCTACAGGAAACCATTACTGTTTTATTCTGTCTTCTAAAGACTAGCTGGAAATTACAATTAATTCATTCTTTAATCAGGCATAGTTTTATTTTCTCAGGTAGCTTATATACTGTACATCTGACAGTATGGTGGGTATGGGTAGAAAGATATACTGTAGTGTCAGATGTTAAGATTGAAAACAGATGCAAATTTTATATATTGTTTTTTATATTTATTTTTATTATTATTTTTGTTGTTATTAAAACATATATAGTAAAAAAAAATGTTTTATATATATTTATATATAATAAATTATTTTTATATTTTTATTTTTTAATTTTTAATTTAATATTTATTTCTAATCATTTTATATTTATAATTTTACCGGCACCGTGATGTGGGAATTATAATCACGCAATATTGACTGATGGATCGGCAGAGAATCGTCTTTCTGCGAGTCATTTAGAAATTAGTTCTATTCTATTTAAAGAAATATGAGGTAAAGGTGTGAATACATATTTCTCCAAATGTGCGCACTTTTGCACTAAAAGTTTGTATGTTGTGTAGCGAACCAATGTGACCAAAAATAAATGGGAGCAAACGCGATTGAACAGGTTTGTGTCTCGTTATTCTATTCAAAATATCAATAACTACCGATTGATTTTGCATTATATTTTGCATTCCTGGCAGAAATTAAGAATTATTAGTGTCATTGTAACCAAGTATTATCATAAATAGTGGTCAAATATCAAAGCTATCTAATCTGTCTAATACTTCAAAGCTTAAGGTCAAATCAGAATATTTATTGTTTCTGTAACAACTGCCAAAAAATAGTCTATGGGTCAATGATGTGACGGGTCATTTTTTTTGTCCAAAGGCTTTAATAATAATAAAAAACAAAGATATGACATCCAAAGTATGTAAGGTAGAACAACTAGATCTCTTTTATTAAATCCAAAAGGTTTTAATTATATTTTGCTACATATAAAGGTATTTTAAAGATTTTGAAGTGTCAAAAGGTCATTCGGTTTAACCGTCCAAAGGCCAATACAGCCACTTCATTTGTGATTAAAATATCTTAAAATGTAATAAATGTATATATTTTTTATTCTGGCATGATTTTATAACATCATATATCAACATAGTGCAAAATGGTATTAAAATTATGTGTAGAAGTCGTTGCTTTGTTATGAGAAAGAATGTCCGGAAAAATTAATTTTGTTGATGTCATTCGGAGTAACCAATATAAAGGGACCATTTTGGATCAAGTCATGCGGTCAATATCATGTGACAGGATGTGACATCATTCAGACACCTGCACAGGACCACATGGTCGTAAAGCAAAGTAACTAAATTTGAAAAATTCATGTTTTCACTTGCTCTTACGCATGTCCCGAAACATCAGGTCATTCGGTACAACCGCTATAAAACATGGAAAATGTTGTAATATTTTAAAAACTTGTACTAAATATAAAATGTTTAAATGTCCTTTTGCTAGCTAGCTAGATATCAGCCTGTTAGCATTGTTCGAAAATATCGTCATTCGGTATAACCAAAAGTGTCATTCAGTAAAACCGTAATTTTGGTTAAACCGAATGACTTTTTTGGTGACAAATTTTGTCCATCTTGTATAAAATGACAAAAGCAGTGTTAATTTATTATACAAACCACATAATCTCATTGTTAACATATATATATATACACATACACTCCCCTCTGGATTTTCACAAATCGCACCCTGTGTGTAATTACAGTGTACTTACTTTCTACCCAAGAAAGTATTGATAATATAAGGTAACTACATGGGTAAAGGTTAGTTTTAAGTGTAGGTTCAGGGTTAGTACCCAGTTATTAACCAGTTATTGTAATTGCTATAATAAGCACATAGTATGTACATGCGGAACAGGAGTGTAAAATGAAGTGCTACTGATAAACCCCTTCATTATGCTATCTTAATTATGCATGTTTATGCAGTGATTTGCATTTCATTATTTGCATTTAGCACTGCTCTTTTGCTAAGAAATTCCACCGCTGTAGATATTCGAGCAACAGAAGAAGTTCTTGAATCTGACACAAGGGTGACAAAATTCTGCTCTGAGCAGCTGGACAGCGACATGAGCTGTAGGGAAACTTTTTAGGCGAGTGTTGGTCCATTGTGTGAGTTTTTGAGGAATAACCCAGAGCCAAACGTCAGCGATGGGAATCAATCAGAAGGTTGGCCGTTGTTCTGTCGGCGACAGTGAGAGTGGAGTGCGGGAAAAATGGTCAACGATTTCGCTTTTCTTGTCATCTACCCTGGCAGTGTGCCTTCACGCAGAATAATAGGAGTTAGAGCCATTCTTCTTGTATGGAGGCAGAGAACGAGCGATGTGGAGGGGGTGGTGGGGGTAGGTAAGAGCGAAGTGATTTCCATGCTAATGGGAATGTTCCCGGCAGGGCTTTCTGTCTGCGCCTATGTCTCTATGATGAATGCAGCCGTCGGACTGCCAGCGCGACGGGGGTCTCGCACCAAACCGCGAACTCGCAACTTCCTCTCTCGTGCACAGTGCCGAAAAGAAAGTGAAGTGGGCGCTCGCATAGAACTGAAAGACAGTGCGGACTCTGAGCGCTAGTCAATTCCTGGCTCGTTTCTGTGAAGTTTCGCTTCTTCTGGACACTGGCACTGTCGTTTATTATTTAACAAGCCTCATATACATGATGGTGAGTAATTGGAGAGCGAAGTATTTGAAGAAACGGTGCTCTAGGCAAGGTCTCTCTTAGATTACAGGCACGCTGAATCACAGGACCGATTTAGTTATACAGGTCTCTTTGAGGGCATTGTTGATAGAGGTCAGCATACGATGATCTAATTCCTGCAGTTAGTACTGAAATATTGCAGCTCGGAGTGAGCGTTAGTCTAACCTGGGTGTTTTAAACGATGCCTCGACCATGTCAGATGACCTGAGGTGTCCTGGGAGAGCCGGACGCAGCCTGACAATATACACCGGGAGGCCTGGACACAATTGTCGCTGTTATTAAAGTGGAATTACGGAGGGAGGGATTTGATATTAAAGTCATTTTGAGCTGAGGGTGTGGATGTGTTTTGATTACCCCACAGCCCCAGTGGTCTTTGTGAGAGTCCTCTGGAGGTATTAACACCCTGAAGCAGCACACAACACTGATTTCACCACCTGTATTTCTCCTCAGAAACACTGCAGCCCTGACACAAACACAATCTCTGTCCCTTCTCCTTCTCATTTTCTGTCTACTTTCCCCCCGCCCATTCTCCTCCTCGAGCAATATCGGTCGCCATTCCCATTCTGTTTTCTCTTTTTCACTTTTCTCTTCTCCTAAGAATTTGTTGGCCACATATATACTGCAGAGTTTTGGGTCAGAGTTTTAGGATCTATGTGAACGGATATGAATATGGCAATGGTTGAGCTCAGGTTTAAAATTAACCAGGAATTAATGTAAAAGTGTGACAGAAAGTGACAAAAAACAATCAATTGATCAATCAGTCAGTCAGTCTATCTATCTATCTATTATTTCTCATCCATCATCCATCTAATATTTTTCATCCATCCATCCATCCAATATTTCTCATCCATCCATTCATCATCCATCTAATATTTTTTATCCATCCATCTTTTTTCATCCATCCATCCATCCATCCATCCATCCATCCATCTAATATTTCTCATCCATCCAATATTTCTCATCCATCATCCATCCACTATTTCTCATCCATCCATCCATCCAATATTTCTCATCCATCCATCCATCCATCCATCCATCTAATATTTTTCATCCATCCATCTTTTTTCATCCATTCATCCATCATCCATCCAATATTTTTCATCCATCCATCCATCCATCCATCATCCATCTAATATTTTTCATCCATCCATCTTTTTTCATCCATCCATCCATCATCCATCTAATATTTTTCATCCATCCATCTTTTTTCATCCATCCATCCATCATCCATCTAATATTTTTCATCCATCCATCTTTTTTCATCCATCCATCCATCATCCATCTAATATTTTTCATCTGTTCATCTTTTTCCATCCATCCATCCATCCATCCATCCATCCATCCAATATTTCCCATCCATCCATCCATCCATCCATCCATCCATCCATCCATCCATCCACCCATCCAATATTTCCTATCCATCCATCCATCCATCCATCCATCCATCCATCAATCCATCCATCCAATATTTCTCATCCATCCATCTAATATTTTTCATTCATCCATCCATCCAATATTTTTCATCCATCCATCCATCAACCATCCATCCATCCATCCATCCTTCCATCTAATATTTCCCATCCATTCATCCATCCATCCATCCATCCATCCATCCAATATTTCTCATCCATCCATCCATCCATCCATCATCCATCTAATATTTTTCATCTATCCATCTTTTTTCATCCATCCATCCATCCATCCATCCAATATTTCCCATCCATCCATCCATCCATCCATCCATCCATCCATCCATCCACCCATCCAATATTTCCTATCCATCCATCCATCAATCCATCCAATATTTCTCATCCATTCATTCATCCAATATTTTTCATTCATCCATCTAATATTTTTCATCCATCCATCCATCATCCATCCATCCATCCATCTAATATTTCCCATCCATCCATCCATCCACCTAATATTTCTCATCCATCCATCCAATTTTTCCCATCCATCCATCCATCCATCCATCCATCCATCCATCCATCCATCTCTCATCCATCCAATATTTCCTACCCACCCACCCATCCATCCATCCATCCATCCATCCATCCATCCATCCATCCATCCATCCATCCATCCATCTAATATTTCCCATCCATCCATCCATCCATCCATCCATCCATTTAATGTGTCCTTGATAAATAAAAGTACTAATTTCTTTAAAAAAAAAAAAAAAAAAAGAAAAAAGAAAGAAATCTTACTGTCCCTAAAGTTTTGAAGTGTTTGTTTATTTATATGTTCATTTTTCTAATTTTTTTCCCCCATTTCACTTCAACCTGTTTGTTGGTTAGATATTTTTGATCAATGTAATATAAACAAGATACATATTATCACCTGGCAGTTAATAGTGAACCAGCATCTACTGAGCCACCATTTTTTTTTTGTTTTTGCTGGGCACATGTACTGTTTTTAAGCAGTCTGCTCTCTCTGACAACTATATTTAGCTGGAGCGTGTGTGTAGATTAGCCTTTGAAAACAAAAATGGGTTTCAGGGTTATAGCAGGCAAAGTTTCGACAGAGCTTGTGAGCTTCTCTCTTACCCTGTGATTGTAAAGCCATCCAGTGTTAATTAAGGTGATCTAGACCAGTCTGGTGCATGCTGTGTAAATGGAGGTTTCAAGCCAAGTCATCCTAATTTAGCGCAGATTAAACTCACTGGCAGAATGGCAGAAAATAGTGATTCAAATAATATATGAGGACTTCGATAATAGAAATAATCCCAATAATTGTCTTCTCTAATTAAGCTCCACATCCTCGAAGAGTGTAATTAAAATAGTAGTAGTTAATATTAGTCTCCTTTTAATCCTTTTTCATTTTCCTGGCCTGCATGCTTATTTTTGCTCTATTTATTAATATTTCATCTAAAGTTCAGCGCTTTCTGCTTCAATTGACGGCTTAATCGTTGCCCACAGACACGTCTCCCGCCCCCCTCCGTACCTCAACTTTCTCCATCCCTCAGTCTCACGCACAACAGCACATACTCATGAAAGACAGATGCACATCCACACTTGGACTCACATTATCTCTCTCGTGTCTGTCTTCACCTGGACTCTGCCTTTATTTCACTCACTTGGCCTCCCTTTAGCTTTTGCACCCCTGCGTTTTCAGTCCTTTCATTCTGAGGAACAGTATACAGTAACTGTCCATCTCCCACGCATCTCTCTCTTTGAGTCATCCTCACTCACTGCCGCCACACCATTCTCTTAATCTCTGCCTCTTGTTCTCACTTTCAGTGTTTCTCCAGTTAGTCTTTTGATGTATTCATATACAGTTAGGTAACTCCCCCTGTGGTGAATCCTTGCTGTGCTGAATATATCCTTTTGGCACGAGTGAGCTGTGTTAACCCTCTCGCAATCCCATGATGCTGTGCGCCCATTCACAGGACGTGAGCTAAAGCACCGGGGCAGCACTTCAACAATGCATTAAGCCGCGCAGCAGGACCTGGATGTAAATATCATGTTAAAACCCCTGCATAATCATATCATTTCAGTGGGTCTTTATTGATTGCTTTGCTCTTTTGATGAACAACACCTTTTCTTTTTCTAGGTCTTATCCCTCCTTCATGGGTATGTAGTGTGACAGCTCTATATTTCATCCGAATATATGGCTACTTTTGAATGGCCTATTTTGGATTTCTTTTCCACAGTTTACAGATCACCTTTTGAGAACAAACCTGTTGGATTCCACACCTATTTATCACTAATGGTTGACCGATATATCGTCATGGCTAATAAATTGGTTTATATTTGTGAGTTTTTTTGAGTTTGGCTGATTAGTGTCGGCAACATTTATTTTGAAGTAGTAACTCTTTCTCTTTTTTGATCAAGTTCCAGTTATTTTGAGTTAATTAAATATTATCTAAAATAAATATTATTTATTTTTATAAATTGGATTTTTTGTTTTGACTTTTTTTTTTGCCGATTATTGATGGAAACTATAGTTTGAGGTTGACCGAATGATCGGTTTTGCCAATTAATCGGCACCGATAATCGATCGGTTATTGGCAAAAATCCAAATCGATAGTTTTTGAGGGTTGTGTCTGTTGCTGGAGCGGCTGAGAAGGGTCCGCTGTCATTTTACAGTACGAGAGCGACCCCTAGAGGCGAAATAAAAACTATTACTGACGCCTCGTGGAGTTTGTTTTTACACACGCGAGGGTGCGCGCTGCACAGAGCAGGACACTTCAGATGAGGATTTAAAACGGACAATGAAACGGTATGTTATACAGTACACTACCGTACGTGTTTTCATATCATTATAAAGTAATTATTTTGTTGACTAGATGCTGCATTAGTGGAGAACAGCAGTATGTTTAAGCTAGTGACATGAAAAAGCAAACTGTATTGTTGATTCGTCATGCAGCCGACAGAAACATATAAATCAGAAATGCATTTGATTTCAGTTCTTTTTTTATTGTACATATTTTGTTATTTTGATTAGAAAATCAAGTGTTCTAAAATAGAAGCAAATAAAGCATGAGAGTATACACCGATCAGGCATAACATTATGACCACCTTCCTAATATTGTATTGGTCCCCCTTTTGCTGCCAAAACAGCCCTGACCCGTCGAGGCATGGACTCCTCTAGACCCCTGAAGGTGTGCTGTGGTATCTGGCACCAAGATGTTAGCAGCAGATCCTTTAAGTCCTGTAAGTTGCGAGGTGGAGCCTCCATGGATCGGACTTGTTTGTTCAGCACATCCCACAGATGCTCGATTGGATTGAGATCTGTGGAATTTGGAGGCCAAGTCAACACCTCAAACTCGTTGTTGTGCTCCTCAAACCATTCCTGAACCATTTTTGCTTTGTGGCAGGGCGCATTATCCTGCTGAAAGAGGCCACAGCCACCAGGGAATACCGTTTCCATGAAAGGGTGTACATGGTCTGCAACAATGCTTAGGTAGGTGGTACGTGTCAAAGAACATCCACATGGATGGCAGGACCCAAGGTTTCCCAGCAGAACATCCGCTAACTCCGCCGGCTTGCCTTCTTCCCATAGTGCATCCTGGTGCCATGTGTTCCCCAGGTAAGTGACGCACACACACCCGGCCATCCACGTGATGTAAAAGAAAACGTGATTCATCAGACCAGGCCACCTTCTTCCATTGCTCCAAGGTCCAGTTCTGATGCTCACGTGTCCACTGTTGTCTCTTTCGGTGGTGGATAGGGGTCAGCATGGGCACCCTGACTGGTCTGCGGCTATGCAGCCCCATACGCAACAAACTGCGATGCACTGTGTATTCTGACACCTTTCTATCAGAACCAGCATTAACTTCTTGAGCAATTTGAGCTACAGTAGCTCGTCTGTTGGATCGGACCACACGGGCCAGCCTTCGCTCCCCACGTGCATCAATGAGCCTTGTCCGCCCATGACCCTGTCACCGGTTCACCACTGTTCCTTCCCTGGACCACTTTTGATAGATCCTGACCACTGCAGACCGGGAACACCCCACAAGAGCTGCAGTTTTGGAGATGCTCTGACCCAGTCGTCTAGCCATCACAATTTGGCCCTTGTCAAACTCGCTCAAATTCTTACGGTTGTCCATTTTTCCTGCTTCTAACACATCAACTTTGCGGACAAAATGTCCACTTGCTGTCTAATATATCCACCCACTAACAGGTGCCGTGATGAAGAGATAATCAGTGTTATTCACTTTGCTGTCAGTGCTCATAATGTTATGCCTGATCGGTGTGTGTGCGTGTGTATATATATATATATATATAAAACTTACTATCGGCCAACCACTGTTCATCACTTCTCTTGGTCCCTTGTTGTTACTCTACAGCAGGATCCAGATGGTGTAGTTCTGACATCTTCCAGCAGCGGTAAAGAGACAGGACATCTGACATGCTTTGTGACAATTCTCTCTCCGCATCCTTCATTTTACACCCTGCCTCCATAAGTGCCACAGTGATGGACGTCTTAAAAAGATGCAGATTTTATTCTATCTAATTTTCAACCAGCGCTTGAGCTTTAGCCAGCTAGACACTTTTTTAATGACTCTCCCATCTCAGAGGTCTCATTTCTACGGCAACATAAAGCCTCATCCATAGATAAGACCTCTTATTTTCTCTTTTCCTTCTCTTACCCTCTCTTATTTCTACTATATATTTTTCTCCTGACTGTTCTCTCTTTTAGCATTGCATTTCTGTTCAGCTCTGTTTGTAATTGCTACATCTTTAAATCAAGCTGTTTTCTTCTCATTTACAAACAATACAGTCACTTGTATCTATTCATCCATCGAGAACTCTTTGTATCGTTTAAGTCTGTTTCTTTTCAAAATCCATTTTTTGCTTGCCCACGTGTAGTCTTGCCCCACACTGAGTCTCACACATCTCGCTCAGTGGACCTGAGGTAATTGTCCATGTTATTTACTGAGCTGAACCTGTATTCATCCACAGACCTGCTAATTAACTCCATCTGCCTATCATTGAAAAGCTCTAAATACTCTCCTCTTAATCTCCCATTGGGCGCTGACTCATACCGGCCAATCCCTTCTCTTTCCCTGGGAAGCCCAGCCCCATTAGAGTGGCTTTTTAATGAATTATAAGAATAAAACAAGCAGGTTCTCTCATCGCAGAGGTGAGATCGAGAGTAAAGGTGGTGCTTTGAAGTGAGTTCGAGCAGCGCTGGCTCTTCGCTTGTCCCTTCTGAGCACAATTACAGTGGCCCAGTGGGGAGTGCTATATCTCTAAGTCACAGAACATTGATCTTGTCCCTTCATGCTGTTTGATTGGCCGACTAAAGCTGCTTCGGAAAAAGATGAGCATCCGTTCACTTTCCTGCTTTTCTTCTGCCCTGATTTGTGATTTAAGAGGTGACAGACAGCTGTCATTGTGTGCTGGCTTGTTTGAAGTGAGTTTGCTCAGTGTTAAGGCATGGAAAATTACAAATGATTTTGTTTCATTACCTTTTTGGCAAATGGGAACTCTACAGCTCCATTTTCTCTAGACATGTAGCACCGACTTAAAAAAAATTGGCTTTCTACTACATCAGGGTTGCCAGGTTTTCTCAACAAAACCCACCCAATTGGGCGCATTTCAGGGGGGGTACCCCGGTAAAAACCGTGTTCTGGTGGGTAAAATCTGCGTTTATTGCGACGTTCCCCTCGTAAAATTTGCATTCCAGGGGCTAAATATCATGTTATTTGGGGTCGCTTCAACCCACGGACATGAAAAACAACCCGCAGCAACAGTGTTAAAGAAGCCTAATTACGCAGGAAAACCACGGACTTGGCAACACTGTACTACATAGACAGCCAAATTTATTAAAAGCCGTCTTGCCAGTGGTTTATGTTGCATTATTATTGTACCTACAATAGCATTTCTGTCTAAAAGGATGTGGCAGAAATCAACCATTTATATTTCAGTCCGATCGAGTCACAAGGCTGTTCTCTGAATGATTATTCTGTGACATGACTTGTTTTTTGACATACATCTAAGAATTTATTTGTTAAATGTTTTTTTAAATTATAGTTCATGATATATAAAAATCTAATAAAATATTAAAATTAAATGTCCACCTCAACAATGCATATACATTTTGTATGAATTTTGAAAATTCTGTTGTATCAGAATTTCCATCCGAGATTTTTTAAACAATAAATAAGTTACTAAAAATTTAAGTGCATCAAAAAAGTGGATAATTTTGTATTATATACACTAAAGTTCAAAAGTTTGGGAGCAAGTGGAAAAAAAAAAAAGAATAAATATATGAATATAAAATTAAATAGATAAAATTAAAAGTGACAGTAAAGTAAATGCTTTTTTTAAACTTATTATTTATCAAGGAATCCTAAAAAAAATGTTATTGTTTCCACAAAAATATTAAGCACACAGCTGTTTTCCACACTGATAATAAGAAATGTTTTTTTGAGCACCAAATCAGCTTATTAAAATGATTTCTGAAGGATCATATACAGAAAATACTGAAAATTCACCTTTGCCTTCCTTCACAGGAATAAATTAAATTTTAAAATATATTAAAAACAGAAAGTTTTTTCCCCCCAAACTTTTGAATGATAGTATGTGTGTCTCTGTGTATACACACACACACACACACACACACACACACACACACACTGAATTCATTGTGCCCAGTGGGCATCTTGTCTTTCACTTGTCTTTTAAGCACACGACCTTGAGCATTCACTTATGTGTGTGTCTGTGTTTGACTTCCTGTTGTGCCAAATCCTTAAATCCTAATGCAAACAGCTCTGCTCGATTTTGCCTCAAGTGTGCTGAATCGCAGACGACATCTTCTAAGCAGAAGTTCCTGCATTTGCTTGACAGAAGTGACAGAGCGTTTTAAAGTCCGAGCAATGACACGGTGGCCCCTCTGTAGACGAATCCTCAAACACTTGTTGTACCATAGCCTTCTTCCCTATCAGCCACCTCTCCCTCATTGAAGAACAGCAGGACATCGACTACATGCCAGTCTGTGCTGAAATTCAAAGCCCTTCAAATGCAGAACTGATGCACACTACTGAGGGAGTGATTTAAAGGGCTGGTGTTGTATTTCTGCACATTTAGGTGCAGTTTGTTGATATACGGAGATGTTGATTAGCTTTGACTTTCATCACAGGCTGTTGTTTTGTCGTGTCACAGATACAAGGTGTCTAATGGAGATGTACTGTGTAATGTCCCGGGATGTGACGTTTGGAACTAATGTTCACTATATATACAACTCTGATGAAGGCAGATATTTTGTTTTAGACCATCGCTCTTCTTTATCCTTTCTTCTTACCTGACTTTTCCCAGTATATACTGTAAATGTCACAATATAATCCTACCATTTTTTAACATGTTTTGTGTTTGAAATGTTGCTCGTTGTCTGCAGCAGTGTGAACTAGGTTTTGTCTTTTGATAAAAGTATATATATATTTTACCTTTAGTCAATTTTTTCATGTGAAATTCATTGTTTTATTTAGTTTAAGGTCCGTTCACACCAAGGACAATATAGTAACCATAATGGCAATGATAACTATAAAGATATAGTTCTTTAGTAAAAATTCTTCTAAATTTAAAAGAATGGACCCCTTTGAAGATGCGTTTTCACAGTTAAAAACTTTGTTATATTACCTTGGCAGTAAATTTCAAAAAACGAATTAATGCTGCTGCGAGAGTGTTTCCAATTCAACGGCTGAGGGAGTGACGGCAAAATCTTTCTCTCTTCTGACTGCTGTATTCATTCTCTCGATATGGAAACCCTATCATATATATACTGTTTATATACATATACTGTATATATTGGAGCAAATAGAAATACAAAAATTGCTGTCGTCTCCCATTCACCGCTATAAATGTTTACCCAACTTTGATGATTTCTGCTTCTGAGAACCTCGAAAATGTGAAACAGCGTCCACATCACAACTATAATGATAACAGCACAGAGGAACAATATCGTTGGAATGACTTTTAGGATGATTTTTTTTTTCCAGGTGATGAATGATAAAAACATTGACAGCCGATCAGAATCCAATCAGAATTTAAAAAGCTCAAGCGTTTAAAGTGGCAGACAACATAACTTCAGTGCTTGCTTATAATAAACAGCACGTTATCGTGCATTTGTGTGGATGCTAATATAGTTATTGTTATAGTTATCTTTATAGTTATCGTGGTTACACTTTATTTTAAGGTGTCTTTGTCAAACTGTAATTATACATTTAAGTACTGAATAATAATAAGTAACTATATGTACTTACTATAGGCTTAGGATTAGGGTTTGGTTTGGTTTAGGGTTAGTTGCATGTAATTATGCATAATATATAGTTATTACTATAGTAAGTACATGTAGATATGTAACAATGACACTGTAAAATAAAGTGTTACCAAATTAATTGTCATCATGATGTGCTTTTTTGTTATCGTTGACGAAATATCTTCGCTAAAAAACATTTTTGCGAAATCAATCAATAGCCACAAAGTCACAAGGAGAAACTCAAAAGGATAAACTCACAGTCAAATATGAGATGATTCAATTGAAAATCAAACTGATGTGATGTATGAGGATGCTAAATGATGTTTCCATGTCTCTCGTCTTTTTGTCCAAATCTTTTCCCTCTCTCAGGTTCCTGGCTGTTCTCTGTGTCAGAGTTGGCCGTGCCAGGGGCGGAGGTGGGTCGGATCTCAGCAACAGATGCTGACTTGGGAGACAATGCCAAGCTGGAGTATACCATCCTGGACGGAGAGTCAGGGGACACCTTTAACATCACCGGAGCCAACCAAGAGGCCGTGATCATTCTGAACAAGGTGGGAAGAATGTCCACAGGACATATGGGAAAGGGAGAAAACCTTGCCGAAAAGCCCATCTGAAGCCAGCATGAATTTCCAGTTTGCTGGTTTGCTCTTTTAGGCAATATCCCAAAATTCACATAGAAAATATGTGGACAGAAACTCGGCTGCTGGCTGTCAGCTAAATATGGCTGCAGTAGTGAAGGTTGTCGACCAGCATGGTCTTTCTGTTTGAAGACCAAGAAAGTCTTGCTGGCTAAGCTAGTTTAGAAGCCTGGTGGGAACGGCAGCACAATAGTGGTGACCTGCATCCAAAACACAGTGCATTCTGGTAACCATCTACGCTGGGGAAAGTGTGTATGTGTGTGTGGGCATGGGTTCATAGAAGGTGGGAAGAGATCAGAAGACGCCTCATAGAGCAGATGATGCTCCGGTGTAGGAGAGGCAGGTTACTCATTCTGCCAGGTGTCGTGAGAAAATCTGCTCCAGTGGAAGAAAAAAACTCAACAAAAGGCCAAAATGAGTGTCGGTGCTGTTTAGGCGATGTGAGTCAATGTTGAATCAGCCCCAGTCTGTGCAGCCTCTCGCATCCGTGCGTGTGCGCGAGACACGGATCAGACAGGCTGCGAGAGAAAAGAGCGTGATTTACACTGACATGCCGTGTGGTGCATGCCACACGCCGAAGCCCCATGAGACTACACTCATCTCTGAGAGCCCGCTTTTTTTCACAGATAAAGATTCTGAGTGTCACTGTTCGCCTGAGGGTATCTTCACATCACCTGAAACTCCACATAATGCATTAGTAAATTAAAGGAGTAAGTTTGCTCAAAAATTAAAATTCTGTCATTGTTTACTCACCCTCGTGTCATTCCAGACCTGTATGCTGTTATTTTTTTCCACAGAACTCAAAAGTAGAAGCTTTTCAAGAAGGTCTTGTCATACAGTGACAGCTCGTAGTCACCAGGGGCTGTCAAGCTCCAAACAGGACAAAAAAAAAAAACCCAAAACAAACAAACAAAAAACACCATAAAAGTGGTCCATAAGACTCATGCATTATATTCCAAAACTATTTTAGGTTTGTGAAAAGAACAGAACAAAATTTAAATCTTATTCACATCTGGCTCAATGTGAGGTTAAACACTTCTGAGTTGGATTCTTTATAAGAAAGCTTTCACCCCTTGTCGATACATGTTGCTTCCTCCTCCTACGTTAGGGGTGTCCAAACTCGGTCCTGGAGGGCTCCAACCCTAATTAAACACACCTGAACCAGCTAATCAAGGTCTAATTCGGCATACTAGAAACTTTCAGGCAGGTGTGTTGAGGCAAGTTGGAGCTAAACTCCGCAGGACGGTGGCCCTCCAGGACCGAGTTTGGACACCTCTGTCTGCTCGTGTGAAAACACTATTTCCATCATCTTAATGCATTTAACATGTAACACATATAGCTACATTACATATTTACTATAATGCATTTATTTACATTTATTTACCTTCACATTTCATATATATATATATATTTGAAGAGTTCACATGCAAAAACCTCTAAGTCCGTCTGACACGTTTTCTTTTAAATGAGCATTTTTTTCCTGGCTCCTATGTTTAGGTTTAGTAATTTCACTTTAATGGCAATGAAAAGGTATTAGTCAGTTATTGAAATGCTTTATTTTTAAAAATGTCAATTTATTGGTATTTAACAAATTTGATTGTCTTTTGCTGCAAAACCAGCTACGTCCATATGTGCTTTTTCCACCTTTTTGGACAACAAGACATAGTAAAACGTCCATTTCTGTTTTACAGCAGCAAAAGTTTACTTGCTACTAGCCAAATCCTGTCATTTTCACTGTAATGACGGACAAAACATGATAAAAACTTGCAGCTCGGTGATTGAAAGCCGGCTCGTACACACACCGTCATTTATCTTGAAATCATATGATTCGATTTGTGTCTTCCAATTGGTTCTTCTGTGGACTTAGAGGTTTTTGCTGACAAAGGGAAGTGGCGTTTAGCTATGGA
Organism: Mylopharyngodon piceus; assembly: GCA_039654765.1. NCBI lineage: Eukaryota > Metazoa > Chordata > Actinopteri > Cypriniformes > Xenocyprididae > Mylopharyngodon > Mylopharyngodon piceus. Next base: position 23,354,898 of record CM077451.1, read on the forward strand.
AGCTTGTTTCTGCCATGAAATAAAAAATAAAAAGGTAATTGCGACTTTTTATCTCACAATTCTGACTTTTTATCTCACAATTCTGACTTTTTTTCCTCACAATTGCAAGATTATATCTCACAATTCTGACTTTTTTCTTTGCAATTGCGAGATATAAACTCACAATTTTGAGTTATAAAGTCAGAATTGCGTGATATAAAGTCAGAATTATGAGATATAAACTCACAATTGTGAGTTATAAAGTCAGAATTGCGTGATATAAAGTCAGAATTGCAAGTTATAAAGTCAGAATTATGAGATATAAACTCACAATTCTGAGAAAAAAGTCAGCTCCCAATTCTGACTTTATATGACTCAATTGTGAGTTTATATCACACAATTCTGACTTTATAACTTGCAATTGTGAGTTTAAATCTCGCAATTCTGAGAAAAAAAGTCAGAATTGTTAGATAAAAAGTTGCAATTACCTTTTTTATTTATTTTTTTTATTTAGTGCCAAGCTTTAGAAACAAGCTTCCATATTTAGCGGTTTCTGCCAAGGAACCGGTATTTCTGAATGGGCAGACACTGGGATTTAGTGGATTTGAAGCAAAAGTATTTGATGAATTTATATTATGTGCGGAGAGCATTCGCTCAGTATCATTAGACTATCTATTTTTGACGGAGGCGGCGTTTAGTGGCATTTGCATCTGAACTCTTCATATATATATGACATTTGAAGGCAATTGTCAAATCTTCCTGCACTGATGTATTAACTGTTGAAACCAATACATATAATAAAATAAGCTATGAGGTTTTTTTTTTTTTTTTTTGCATAAATATATTTGTATGGAAACTCAGTGACTGACATTATGACTGACATTTTTGAATCTGGGTATAGAAGAGTTAAATTCTGCCTGTTCTTCACAGTTCTGTTCAGAAGAATTGGAAATGAGTTGTTTGGACTACATCTAAGTTTTGTTGTTGTTGTTTGTCCTTTTTGGATCTTAACAGCCCATATTTACAATGAACTGTTGTTTTCAACAAATGTCTAAAGATTCTTTACGTGTTTTTGACTAAATATAACAGCTTGCATGTTTGGAACAACATGAACCTGAGTAAAAGATGACAGAATCGTAATTTTTGTGTCCCTTTAATGGAATCGACAGGGTCATTTGACATATAAAATAATCTCAACTAATCAGGTTTTGCACTGATGTGCACTTCATGTTGCCTATTACAGTTAACGGGCTTGAAGCCCCATTTCCAAGCTTCTGTGTAGCCAGTTGATTGTGTGTTCAGATCTGGATCTGTGATCAGACACTGGGAAAAGCCAGCACAGTTTCATTGATGCCAATCCAGCTTCCTGGATTCATTTGTGTGTACATCAGAGCGACTGTACTGCGATCATGCAAGTTTGTGTGTGTGTGTGTGTGTGTGTGTGAATAATGTGAGGGCTTTGCCACTGTGACAGTCCTGGCAGGTGTGGGGAAGTCAGTGTTAAAAAAAGCTTTGGCTGCAGGTGAGCCTGGGAGGGATTTTAGGCCAGGGATGTGTTACTGTGATAAGGGAAAACTGGAAAGGGGAAACAGACAGAAAGGAGCAGGGAGATTAAACGAGTGGCCAGAGAGAGGAGACAGTATATAGAGATACAGAGACGTGGAAGTAAGACACACACTAAGGCCAGACAGTGTTAAAGATAAAAAATGTAGAGTTAGCAAAAATCGAGAGAGAAAGACAGAACCCATAAGAGAACATATCATTTATATTTATAGCTGATATAGTGCATATATTTAGTGAAATGCTCCCTCTAGAGTGAACTAACATGCTGTGGACACTAAATGACTTACCTGAGGTAAATGTAATGCTACGTGAGATATTATTCTCAAGCTGTTTTATTGATGTCTTTCCGCGGTTGAAACACTGGTTCAGAGATTACACGTACATATCTATAGCTGTGTCTCATTTCATTTAATTTCGAAGGCTGCATGCTCCAGAGGACGCATTCTGTGAAGGATGCGGTATACGGAGTGTCCTTAACCAGAATTAAATGAGACGTCCTTCGTAGGACACACGGGCAGAAAAGGAAACAGGAAGTATCATGTTGCTATGCCAACACATTCACAGCAGCGTCGTTGCGCTCTCACAACAGTTAAATGAATGAAAATTATTTATAAATTTGGAAAGTAATTTGAAAAGAAAATGTATTTACTTGTTTTATTTTGGTTAATGCTTGAGGAGCCGCGGTGTATGTACAACAGATATCTGTTACAGAGACAAAGGAGGAGGATATTAAGAAGAACAAAGTTTAAAACAAAAACCAGCTTGAAACTACTTACATTTAAACACCACATCTTCGCTTGTACTGTACATGTACATCTGCTGATGCCATTTTTTTATTTTTCAAATAAATGACTGTTGTTAACAGCGACGCAAAGAATTGTGGGCTATCTGCAGCAGCGAAGGATACACCTCATGCATCCTCCGAATTCCTGTGAAAGAAGGACGCATTTGAAGGTTGCATTCGGAGTGTCCTACTTACTTTTCTGAAATGATACAGCCTCAATGACGTATGCAACCTTCGAATGCGAACTCCGGAGGACGCAGCCTTCGAAATGAGACACAGCTAATGCGTAGATTATCTGTTCTTCTTTTTCTGCGCTTTTTCCTGTTGTGGCGGTTAGCAAACACTGTTGCATTACCGCACGCGCCCCCTCTGGATTGGAGTGTGGATCGCCTGTGACTGACTGTATTCGTCGTCTGACTGTATGCACCAAACCGTGACGGTTAGGGATGAATACATGTCCTGTTATACCCCTATTGTATGGACAAAAAACACTGATTCATTTCTCATTCAGTTCTGCAGAAGAAAGAAAGGGTGAGTAACTTATGACAGAATTTTAATTTTTGGGTGAAGCATTCCTGTGAGCTTTGAAAGAGCCAACTTGGAGGAATAAAGTGGGAAAGACAGTGAGAGAGTAGTAGAAAGCAAAAAAGGGAACACTTCAGTCTTCTAATGCTTAGTAAAGGAGGAAATGAAAAGGGGGAATTATGGGTAAACAAATGAACTCCTCCCATGTCTCTCCTTGAATTCCTACTTCATCCTCCACTGCACTGATGCTTTATTCGCCCAATCATATTTTCTAAAATTGCTCCCGTGTTTCAGTTCTCTCTAATATTCCTGTCAAAACCACAAAGAGACGGGTCCATTGTCCATCAGGGCTCGGAATTCTAGCCAGGACTCCTGGCTGCGCTGTAGGACAAAATGATGGAAATGAAGAACACGACAAAGACGGAGAAAGAGAACAATGAGTGAGGATATGCAGGTGGGAGTATCCAAAGACAAAGACTGAAGAGGTTAAAAGGGATTTAGCCAGAGAACCCACGCGCAACTAATAGAAAACATGAAAGATACCACTCTAATAGAATTAGAATAAACAAAGCGTAAAATTAGCACTAAGCTCCCCTTTGGTTTCCGGCCCATTAAACAAAAATAAAAAAAACCTGCTGAACATTATTTGTTGTGTTTGTGTTTGTGTTTACAGGACCCGCTCTAGTTTGGCCACCTGCCTATCTCATTCAGAACAGCCGAACGTCATGCCTGCTTCTTGTTTATTTCGCTCCATATCAGAAAAACTGAAGTTAAAGATTTTTTTGAGACAGAGGGAGAGGGAGAGTGAGAGATAGTGAAAAGAAAAGAAAGCAGAGCAGAGAGAGGAAGAGCTCGCCCCAGGGAGGAAAGTGTTTCCAATAGGAGCAATTTCTGTCATCACAATGCCCGCCATGACCTCTCAGGAACCCACAGAGCTTAGAGCGTGGTCGCTTTTTGCTTAGAGGAGACACACAAACATACACGACATGTACATGCACATAAACTCATATAATACATCCGTTGAAAAGACAGATGACCATATGCAGCTGAATGCTTAAAGGCATACTGTAGTTCAACACAAAATTAAGCTTCCGTCGTCATTTACTCACCCTCACGTTGTTCCCCTCAAACCTTTTTGACTTTCTTTTGTCAATGAAAGATGGGAAGATATTTTGATGAATGTCTAAGCTGCTCTTTTTAAACCAAAATGAATGAGCACCGGGGTCGTTGTGCTCCAAAAAAATGACAAAAAGACATAAAAGCGGTCACTGAATTCTTAAAAATCTTCTAAAGTCATACATTAACTGTCCTAACTGAAGTTTAAATGGGGAAAAAAAACTCGATGTCAAATATCATCTGGACCATTTTTATTGTACTTTTTGTCCTTATTTGGAGCTGGACAGTCCAAGTCTGCAGTCATATTAGTATAGAAAAGAATAGCTTGGATGTGTGCAAAATATCTTCATTTGCATTCAAAAGTTACAAAGAAGAAAGGAAGTCATATGCATTTGGAAAGACATGCATTTTCCTTATTAACAGCAAGATTAACCTGCTAAACCAGCATGAACTGGTCTAAGCTGGTCATTCTGACAGAGACAAGTACAAACTCTTTCTTTATTTCACAAAATTTCCACATGACCTTTCCACCCTCTCTGTTAATATTGCCCAGAATTACAAACTGTGATGACATTAAATGGAGCACATTATAAAAATGAAAGGTACTGAAGAAAGAAGCCTCTTGCAGATAAGAGAAGAGACCTTTGATGTGCGGATAAAGAGGACAAAGCCTAAGGCTGAGTGTGTGAATGGGTCAGTCAGGGCCCTTTTTGGTAAGCTAGGTCATGCCTGCCTGTCTGAGGAGAAACTGTTTCCATGTAAAGCTGCACTGCGACCTCTCTCTCTCTCTCTCTCTCTCTCTCTTCCTGACTCATTTCATCTCCACGGTGTGCAGGCGGTGCTGGGTTTCTCTCTGCAGAGTTTCCCTCGCTCCCTCTCTCTCCCCTGGGGGATGTTAGTTATGTGCTGCGGCCATTTCTGCACTTTAAAAACCGGGTGGAGCACCACTTTAGAAATTCATTGATTCTCAAACAGTACAAAAACTCTTTGTCCTTGAGGAAAAAAAATGCCTTGAGCTGAGGATTAAGGAAAGGAACAAAGTGTAAATCTGTAGGTATCAGTTTTGAGGTGCATCCACTCTATATGTGTCTGGATATGAGTTTAGTGAGCATTTAAAGGTTTAGTTCACAACTCTTTTATCATTTATTCACCTTTAAGTCGTTCCAAACCCAATTTGACTTTTTTCTGTGGAACACAAAAGGAGAAATTTTGAATAATTTACCGGTCGATCCTTCAGCATGCAATTACAATGAATGGGAGATTTAAAGCTTGAAAAATGGCACAAATCAGCATAAAAGTATCATAAAAGTAGCCCATACCATTTGTGTGCTATATTCCAAGTCTTCTGATAGCTTTGCGTAACAAGTAGATTGACATTTAAATAATTATTCACTCCTCACTACAATCTTCCACTCCAGAGAGCTTCACCACACTGACCAGATAATTGTACTAGTGAGCTGAACTGGATCGGAGGTCTTCAACCCTGCTCATGGATACCCACCCTGTGTCTGAAATCGCCCCCTATAACCTTAAATAGGGCACTAATTGAGGGAACAGCCATTTTTAGCGTTGTCCGAAACCTTAGTGGACATTATCGAGAGCACTTATTCAATCCCACAATGCACCGCAATAACGAGTGTACAACTGATGTACGCTCAATGGCTAGAGAATACTCAGCTCCACTGTCCATCAGAGTTTAGCTTCAACCCTAATCAAACACACCTGAAGCAGCTAATCAAGCTCTTCAGGATTGCTTGGAAATCACAAGCAGGTTGGATTTAAACTTTGCAGGGCAGTGGTCGTCCAGAAGCAGGGTTGAAGACCTCTGAACTAGAGAATCGGTCCAATTTGTGAACGAATAATTCAGGCCCGTTTTGTGAACTGGATCAACCGATTCACTAAAAAGATTGTATTTGGATCATATAGTCAAATCAAATATATTTGTATAGCGCTTTTCACAATACACAGCTTTATAGAAAGTCATACTGTTATGTTTGAAATTCCTTAATGCTTTAACATAGAGCAGTTTTAGACCAATTTATAATAATGGTATAAATTATTCTCTGAATTTATATTTAGCTGTACTGTGTTTATTTAATTGGACATACTTTTCTCATAAACTCTAATGACCATTAACCATGGTTTTGCTACAAATAAAACAAACAAAAAAACAGTTTTTGTAGTTAAACCATGGTAACCACAAAATAACCAGTTTTACTACAAAAAAACAAAACAAAAAAACATGTTTTTTTTTTGTAGTTAAACCACAGTAACCACAAATTAACCATGGTTTTGCTACAAAAACAAAAAAAAAAACATGGTTTTTGTAGTTAAACTATGGTGACCACAAATTAACCATGGTTTTTGCTACAAATAAAAAAGAAAAACATGGTTTTTTGTAGTTAAACCATGGTAACCACAAATTAACCATGGTTTTGCCACACTAACCATAGTTTAACCGTGGTGTTTGTAGTAAAATTGTGGCTATACAAATGGTAATCAATCCGCCAAAAAAACATGGTTACTACACTTTTACTATAATAAAACCATGGTTAATTTTTGTAAGGGGTATTTCTGTTAATGACTACAATTTCTGTCTGTTTCTCAAACAAAACTGGCTACAGAAGAGTTGGAATAAGTTTTTTTTTGGTCATTTTGGAGCTGTTCACATTCACCAAAATCACATTGGCAGCGCCCAACTGGCACATTCTTCGGAAGAAAGTAAGTCAGCTTGGAACGACATGCGGGTGAGTAAATGATGACAGAATTTTAATCTTTGTGTGAACTATTCGTTTAACACTTTGTCCTCACGCTGGCATTACGCAGCATTATTCACTGTTCTTAGACTAATCAACACAAAGTGAATTTTCAGAGGCATAATTATCCAGACAGAACGGCGCGTGTGTGTTTGTGTGGGCTGGTGGGTGGCATGCTGCTCTGATTAAGCGTATGCAGATTGCTGGAAGTCTGTGTTTATGCATTTGAGTTTGTGTGTGTCTGTGTATGTGAGAGAGCAGCATTACACAGGGCTATAATGGAAGAAGTCTGTGTACATTTGAATATTTAATATGCCAGCAATAGATCCACATCTGTGATCTCTTGTGGCAGTGTTGTACAACCTGTCCTTAAAGTGACTAATGTTAAAGTAACATTAAACACCTTTTTGTAACTGTATCGCTACAGGCTGATACAGCTTTCCAACAGTGCCACCTAGTGGTGCAACATGATTTGAGGGGTTTGAGCAGAGTGATTGACATTTTCTTGCAATTGCAAATGAATAGGAAGCTGTGATGCTATGAATTAAACATAGGTCCGTGGACATGGACTTCCTGTTTATTTGCGATGCAGAATATAAGATTGCAGGTTCAAATCTTGCATTATATTTACATTCATGAATTTGACAACTTATGCAGTGCATGCATCACTTAGGTTATATTTGGATGCGTGTTCCCTAAAAGTCAAACTCATGACCTTGGTGGTGTTAGTGTCGTCTGTTTTAGAAACATCTGGGGATGCTGTAAATCTGTATATTCCCATATATTCTCTCTTTAACCGTGGAGCTAATCCACGGTCATCAACCTGTGGTGCTGGCCGGATTATCTGTGTTTGTTTTCTCTCTGAGAGAAGAGATTGTGTTAATCTTCTCTGAGAGAGAGAGAAAAAGAGATCGTGATTGAGGGTGCGAAGAAGGACTTTGGGAAAAGGAGAAGGAATTATAGTGAGAAGGAAGAGAATCGGAGAGATGGAATTTTTTCCAAAGGTGGAATTTTGAATAAAACCTGGTTTTTGGACTCGTAAGGTATAAGAACGTAAGAAATGAAGGAGAGAGAGAGCGAGCGAAGGGAAGCAGTACGTTGTTAGAATGTAGTGTGTGAACTGCTTCAAAGGATAATCTGGGCTTAACGTCCCAGAGTCGTTTTAAAACACAAGGGAGAGGGAGAGAGCAGCTGTGATTCAGGTGTCAGGGAGACAACCTGATTCAAGACTGCCTGACACCTTTGAATGCATTGACGTACGCACATACACATACACGAGGACAAGCATTTCAAGCACAAAGACAACATGTGTGTGCACAGAAAGAGAAACAGGGAGAAATCAGGAATTCACAAAGAGAATGAATCGAAATACCCACCCACCCACACACACACACACACACACACACACACACATATGTGCAGTGGCGTTCTGCCAATATGGGGGGTTACACCATGAGATATGGCTTCACCCACAAGTAGTGACGGCATTCATTACTGTTTGTATGAGGGTGAAATGGTGTGGAGACAGTGTTTTTGAGCAATTTAGCCCTCTCGGCAATAGTATTGGCTGTATTTAGCCTTTTTTCTATTAGTGATTTCATTTACTATTTTGTGTTTTATTTATTTATATATAATCAATTACGTTGTGTTGTAGTGCTGTGGGTATGAGAAAGGTGCATTATAAATAAAATGTATTATTATTGTTGTTGATGTTTTTTTGGTTATGAGAGGTGTATTTTAAATAATATTTATTATTATTATTATCCTTCGTGAAATATTTCTTGATGTGATGCAGTAGGTTAGCACTGGTGGTTTAAATATTAAATTAATTTTATTCTATTTACACTCAGGTTTACTTTGTCATAGTATATTGTTCCTATATACGCCAGTGCATACATTACCATTTGAAAAATTTGTGGTCAATAAGATTTTTTTTTTCTTTTACTCAGTAAGGATGCATTAAAGGGTTAGTTCACCCAAAAATGAAACTTCTGTAATTAATTACTCACCCTCATGTCGTTCCACACCCGTAAGACCTTCGTTCATCTTCAGAACACAAATTAAGATATTGTTGATGAAATCCGAGAGGTATATGACTCGTCCATAGACAGCAATATAATCACCACTTTCAAGGTCCAGAAAGGTACTAAAGACATTGTTAAAAAAGTCGACGTGACTGCAGTGGTTCAACCTTAACAGCGTACAAGAATGACACAGAAGATATTGTTGAATAAAGTTATTTTTGTTTTGTTTTTGCGCACAAAAAGTATTCTCATCGCTTAATTACATTAAGGTTGAACCACTGTAGTCACGTCGACTGTTTTAACGATGTCTTTGGTACCTTTCTGGACCTTGAAATTGTTATTGCTGTCTATGGACGAGTCATATACCTCTCGGATTTTATCAAAAATATCTTAATTTGTGTTCTGAAGATGAATGAAGATCTTACGGAAACGACATGAGGGTGAGTAATTAATGCCAAAAATTTCATTTTTGGGTGAACTAACCCTTTAAATTGATCTAGGGCTGTAACAACTAATCGATAATGAAAATCGTCAACAACGAATGTCATTATCGATTAATCACGTCTGCCCACCGTACACTGAAAACTCCCGCCAGTCGCGTCAAATTACAGCACTGAATAACACATTTTTATGAACAAAATGCATCTAAAATTAGTGGAGGAAACAGAGTGAGCAGCTGCGGCAAAGGTACGTGATCCAAACTGTCCAAAACATGACAATACTTTATTTTAAGCTTCAAGCTAACGCATTAGCATAATGTATAACATGGCTTGCCCTGTCAGGCGCTTTGACAGATGCGTGTGCTGTTTAATATGTGATATCTTTCATTTTACGGTTATATCCTTACCTGTAAGTGTTACAAATTCACACGAGTATTTCTATTTTGCATGAAGGCTCGTCCTGACAGTCTGCGTTATTAGTCCGGCGCGCGCATGCGCGTCAAACAGACGGGACGCATTAGAGACAATTAAAATTCAGTGCAAAAATATTCATTCTGCTGAAATATCTGTTGTTGGATGTTAAATTTATGTTTAAAAGTCAACATGTAATTCAAGTATTTTATGAGAGAGGTAACTGTAAAGGGATAACAGCGTGTAATTGAATATAAATATTAGACGTTTCTTACATTTACAGGATAAAGAAATGACAATATAACAGGTTACTGTGTCCAGAGTGAATGTTTGTGTTCCTCTTATCTGTTAACACTGAGTTTGTGTTTTTGTTTTTCCTTTATTATCTTCATTTTTAATGTAGGGATTTAAACTGTCCTTTTGCTTTAAAACTCTTTTGCATATAGCATAGATATAGATATGTTCACTAGCACAACAAATCAGCATATTAGAATGATTTCTGAAGGATCATGTGACACTGAAGACTGGAGTAATGATGCTCAAAATTCAGCTTTGACATCAGAGGAATAAATCACATTTTATTTGACATTATTACTGTTTTTACTGTATTTTTTATCAAATAAATGCAGCCTTGGTGAGCAGAAATCTCATTTCAGATCTCTCCAAAGATCAAATGCTTGAAAAGTTATATGATCTGCCATATGGCATTTATGAATATAGTGTAATGTACTATAGCTGAATAGTGGACCATATAGAGAGCCTAATTAATTTCTCATAATTGCTATTCCACTGGAGAGCCATTGAAAAGAAAAACTGAAAAGTGGAAAAAGAGAGTGAGGAGGAGATTCAACTAAACTTTGGATAAAAGCATCTAATAAATATCTAAATATAGTCCCACAGCTAGACCAGCCTAAAACCAGCATAAACCAGTCTGTGAATTCACTTCAGTCCGGTCTTTTGAGCCAGGTTTATTATTAACAGGCGTGAGTGAGAGACTAGTGTGTATTCTAGATGTCAGTATCAGACTGGGAGGGGCGTAGAGCGAGTGATGGGAGAGGAACGAGAGAAGGAGGGAGGGAGAGAGAGAGTGATTGAGTATGTGAGAGAGGAAGGGATGGGGTGATGAGTGTGTGCTCACAGTGTAAGTGACATCTCTCCTCCTCAGACAGATTGTCTCTTTCGGCCTCTAATGGGATCCTGTTAGGAACCTTTTCTCTCCATTTATCCTTCCTCCTCTCTTTTGGCTTGACTCTCTGTCCCCTTTTTTTTGGTCTCTTTCTCACCTTCATTTCTGTTCTTTTCATATCCCTGTTTTGTTTATATTTCAATACCGGTGTCCTTCAACTGTCCCCTGAGTAATTTTTAATCTTACTTTCTTGGTGCAGGTTATAGATTCGTAGCAGAGTGTGTAATGGTGTATGTGAGCGTATACTGTACACTAATGAAGTTTTTGAAAGAAGTCTTGTTATGCTCACCAAGGCTGAATTTATTTGATTTAAAAAACAGTAAAGACAGACACATTATTACACTTTAAAATAACTGTTTTCTGTTTTAATATATGTTAAAATGTAATTTATTCTTGCGACCAAAGCTGAATTTGTGTCACATGATCCTTCAGAAATCATTCTGATATGCTGATTTGCTCCTCAAGAAACATTTCTTATTATCAATGTTGAAAAAAATTGTGCTGCTTAATATTTTTGTAATTTTTTGTGACCCCCCCCCCACACACACCTTGTGGTGTTCCGTCAAAAACGACCGGCCTACAAAAAATTGCTTATAAATCTCTCATTATCACAAAATATTGGATTCAATCTTTTTATCAACTTGTTTTCTTTCAATTAACACAGGTTTTGTGTTTCTTTTAGGATCTGATTGATCGTAGGCCTCCTTTATCTGAGTGTCTGCACCTCAATGTTTGACCAAAAAAAGCATTATTTGTGGGTAATTTTGGCAATATTGAATAAAATGTAAAAATTTTCTGTACGATTTATCACACTAGTGTGCTTTAATGTGTAACGAGGAAGTTTGTTTTGAAATGCTTTTATTTTGTACAAAATGGGACAGACACACTTGTGGCGTTCCCGGTCAAAAATGACTGGCCTACAAAAAAATAGCTTATAAATCTCTCTTTATGCTATAAAATAGCTTATAAATCTCTCTTTATGCAATAAAATAGCTTATAAATCTCTCTTTATGCAATAAAATAGCTTATAAATCTCTCTTTATGTTATAAAAATAGCTTATAAATCTCTCTTTATGCTATAAAATAGCTTATAAATCTCTCTTTATGTTATAAAAATAGCTTATAAATCTCTCTTAATGCTATAAAATAGCTTATAAATCTCTCTTTATGCTATAAAATAGCTTATAAATCTCTCTTTATGTTATTAAAATAGCTTATAAATCTCTCTTTATGCTATAAAATAGCTTATAAATCTCTCTTTATGTTATTAAAATAGCTTATAAATCTCTCTTTATGCTATAAAATAGCTTATAAATCTCTCTTTATGCTATAAAATAGCTTATAAATCTCTCTTTATGCAATAAAATAGCTTATAAATCTCTCTTTATGTTATAAAAATAGCTTATAAATCTCTCTTTATGCTATAAAATAGCTTATAAATCTCTCTTTATGTTATAAAAATAGCTTATAAATCTCTCTTTATGCTATAAAATAGCTTATAAATCTCTCTTTATGCAATAAAATAGCTTATAAATCTCTCTTTGTTATAAAAATAGCTTATAAATCTCTCTTTATGCTATAAAATAGCTTATAAATCTCTTTATGTTATAAAAATAGCTTATAAATCTCTCTTTATGCTATAAAATAGCTTATAAATCTCTCTTTATGCTATAAAATAGCTTATAAATCTCTCTTTATGTTATAAAAATAGCTTATAAATCTCTCTTTATGCTATAAAATAGCTTATAAATCTCTCTTTATGCTATAAAATAGCTTATAAATCTCTCTTTATGTTATAAAAATAGCTTATAAATCTCTCTTAATGCTATAAAATAGCTTATAAATCTCTCTTTATGTTATAAAAATAGCTTATAAATCTCTCTTTATGCTATAAAATAGCTTATAAATCTCTCTTTATGCTATAAAATAGCTTATAAATCTCTCTTTATGCTAGGTTATAGATTTATAGTTGTGAAGATCATAGATTCATAGTGTGATAAACAGTGCAATTTCTATTTCCATATTTTGTTGAATATTGACAACTTTATCCACAAATAATGCTTTTTTCACTCAAAAACTGAGGTGCTAACCTGTGCTAATGGAAAGAAAACAAGTTGACAGAAAGACTGAATCCAATATTTGGTGATAATATAGCATAACGAGTGATTTACAAGCAATTTTTAAAAGGCTGGTCATTTTTGACCAGGAACACACGAGGTGTTTTCAACACGGCACAAGGGTTAATGCTATGGCATACCATGATATTTCAGACAGTTGTGTGCTTCCAACTTTGTTGCAAAAGTTTGGGGAGAGCCACAAAGCCACACTCTTTTGTTCCACAATGACAATGTCACTGTGCACAGAGTGTATAAAGAAGGATTTTCTGTGTCTGGTTTGGATGAACCTGACTGACTTGCACAAAGGCCAGACCTGAACCCAACTGAACACCTTTGAGATGAATTGAAACACAGACTGTGTGCCAGACCTCATAGCTCAACATCAGCCTGACCTTACTGACAATGGGAGCAAACCTCTGCAGCCATGGTACTGTACATATAGTGGAAATCCTTCGCAGAAGCTGTTTTAGCAGAAAAGTGAGAGATTAATGGCTATACGAGATTTAATTATTAATCCTATAAATCCTACTGTATCGTATTTGATTTTTAAGACCTCTAAATTATCAACATGATCAAAACTTTGCTGAAAATCCTGTTGCACATAATCTACTATGTCTTCTGCCGTCTGATTGATAGTTTAAATTTTTTTTTTTTTTTACAAGTAAATTCCTTTTAGTGTAATTCTAAAAATGTCCACATTCAGGTCGTGGTACATGTGTCTTTTTGCTGTGAAATATTTATTTCAAGCAAATGTAGAGATTGGAAAAGTGTAGCGCCAGGTGCAAGTCCAAATAAAATGAATACATAAATTTCTAGCGGTGTGTAGATCCAAAAATAGCTCAAAGATCAAAAAATAAGATCCGCACGTGAAAAATGGGCCAAAAAAGCTCACATGAATTTACTGTCCAGAAACCACAAATAAAGTGCAAGGTGCACAAAACTTTTTCAGGTTCACCCCTTCATCAGTGCCATGTGTTTCCAAGCATACATCTGCGCTCATTTACAAGCTAATTACCGTAATCATTATAATAGATTATACCACCATATAGGTAAATATATACAATAATACATAAACATTATAACTGTACCTGTAGGATCTGTATAATCTATGCAAAGCTTTAAAAAAGCATACCACAAATATTCACATAATTCTCATAACTGAATCTCACAAAAATACCATGCAATATGAATACAAATGTCACATGATTGGAAATTGAAATATATTACATTACACATTTTCACAATCACATAATTTTACAATACATCTTTATCACTATATGAATCAACAAATGTAAGTTATTAAAAAAAAAGTAAAAGTATAAATTAATTTCTTCAATAATTTCTTCATTCATGCACATTTTCCAAGTAAATGTATGAATAATTTTTATATAGCAACTTAGGTTTACTTGATTATCAGTACATCATTTTTTTAGACAATGTTAAAATGTGAGTGTCAACTATGATACATCAGGCTTTTTATGAATGTTTATTTGTACATCTCTCAATTATCATTGTATTATCATGGTTTCCAACTACAGAACTTTGATCATAAAACTGTGCTTTTAAATGTCATCTTACTAAGACGTATTATTGGGAGATACAGTATAAAGTGAAATCTGAGTGATCTCATTGATTTATGTTACAAGCGATCAGATTTCCACCTTACTTTTTGGCCAAATAAATATCAACTTCAGAAAAATGCATATTTTTGCTCAGTTTGAGCCTCTGTATAAAATTGAGGGGTTTTTTTTCTCGAGTGTGAGCTTCATATTCTCTTATATCATACTATATGAGCCACAAAAGCCTCATGTTTCAAATATGATACTCAACAAAAACTTATTTTTTATTCTTTATATATATTTTATGTAAACTTTTTCCTTTTAAAAAGACTGTTATTTCATATGTCAGGCTTTACAGTGTAAAAGGGGCCATTTATTCACCTAATGCTGGGTAAAAAAAAATAACTTCTGGGTTATTTGGCCACATGCTGGGTTAATTTTGCCCATCAGCTTGTTGGGTTTTATACATTAACCCATTTGCTGGGTAGTTTTTTGACAGTGCTGGGTCAGTCAGCCTGATATGGAAAGTTTTTAATTTTAAATAATAAAAATGCCCTCTAAAATCTCTGTTTATATATATATATATATATAGATAGATAGGACAGGAACAGTTCATTTACAGCATTTTTTATTCAATGGCAAGCCAGTCTTTTACAATCATAAAACACTCAAAAACATTTAGTAACATTTTAGGACGTGACAGGAGCAGCAAGATCAGCCAATGGGAATCTGTGGGAAGAAAACTGCTATTAATAGGCTGTTCCAGTTCATTAAATGACAATCTTATATATTCATTTTTGAAAAGTTACATCAAAAACAGCTTTACCTTGTGCCTTCTTGTCTGTCAGACATTTAAGTTTCAACCGGTCAAACGTATAGCGCAACTACAGCTGCGATGCTAGCGCACTAGATCAAATTAGCGCACTGCAACTTTGTTAAGTCCCTTTCACACAGGACGTGACAACGACATCACTGCACTATGAAACCCATTTATTTCAAAGGCTTGCGCTGCGTGAGGACGGTTTGTTGCTGCGTCGAGCAAAGCACGCAGCGGAGCGCACAATTGGCGAGCTCACTTGCATGCCGCGGTCAAAGTTCAAAATAGTTCATCTTTCGCCGTTGCACTCTTGTTACGATTACCCGCGTGGCCAATAGAAACAGGGCATCAAATGACTAGATGTATAGAACTCCCGCTAAAAGTTTTGAAATCTCTGCCTACTTTGCTCTGGCCAGCGTAGCGCGAATCGCTTCGTATCTGAAGGGCTACGCAGCGGCCAGAGCAGCGCATTCCACGTCCTGTCTGAAAAGGCCATTACACATGATAGCGATGTCGCGTCATGTTTCAGCCCTGGTCACGCATTCGTTTGATGGCCATGAAACCAAAGCCACTGGAAGGCAAGCCTGCAACCTTAGGCAAAAAAGCGTAACGGCTAATGCCAACTGGCGGTACGGGCGGTACGCATTGGCGGTACGCAGGGAGGAGTTTTGAACGGCGACACGATAGGCTGAGAGGTGCCGCACGTGATTAAGTTAGCCGTTACGCTTTCTCCAATGGTAAGAGATACAGACCCTCTTATCTCCCTATAATAATACGATCTCTGGTGAAACTTCCATGGTGGCACCGACACATCGTTCGCTTTGAGTGCAGATCCGGTGCACGCTGCGTTTGTAGAAGGCTAACGTCCAAGCAGATGTTAGCTGCGGCGTACATGTAAACAAAAAAGGCAAAATGTGAGACTACAGACATTTTCTTCTTTGTACAGTAATAATTTGATAGGAATACAATGTAATACAAACCATAATTTCATTCAGGAAATTCCCCTCAGGAAGTTTTCTCTCAGCACAGAACACAAAATGACTGTTGACAAATCCAGTTTTAACCGGTTTGGCACAGACTACCCAAAATTGCTGGGTAGGGATGTGAGGGGGTTCATCATTTGTATTGAAAGTAAAAATGACCCAGCACCTGTGTAAAAATATTAAAAATAACCCAATAAAATGACCCAGCAGGCTGAACCCAGCATTTGGGTTAAAAAAAATAACCCAGCATTTCTTAGAGTGATGCCAATTCTTTGTTTACTTCAGTAATCTTCAGTTGAGGTAATTATCACTTCTATGAATGACTTCTTGAGGTCTCTTGGCCATAAACCAAGACCATTTGCTGTAGTTTTGGGACCTAGGCCAAGATACCGAGTAATGAGTCCCAGACCATGTTTATGAAAGTCCTCAAGATCAAGAGTCCAACTCTGGTGAGAAGGAAAGAGGCAGAGATTTGTAGTGTCCATAGTGACCTGATGCCCTTCAGTCAGCTCAATTTAATTCAGCGCTTTTCATTCTGTCCTTCAGCCTGTCAGAGGAAACCGAGGCCAAACACATTGTGTGCCCCAATGACTTCTTCCAACCTCAACTTTGTCTTGCATTAGAGAGTGGGAAAGTGTGTATGAACGTGTGTGTGTGTGTGTGTAGTAGTAGTAGTATAATGAGGAGCAGATGAATGGAGAACATTTATGACAAAAGTGACTGTCGTAATGAGCCAGTCATTTCTGACTTCCTTCAGCCCCTGTCCAGCTACTCTTGCCAAAACTAGCCCATTACCCATTCCTGGTGTGCCAGCTTCCCACACAACCCTCCCAGTGCCAGATCCAGATTCAGATCCCATGACTCGTCACAATACAATAAATGCTGGACCTTGCTACTGCATTAGCATGGCCAACCTCATCAAAGAGCATGATTGAATTTCAGGAGACTGTGATAATAAACCCAGTAATTAAAGTCTGTCAAATGATGCTGTTCTTGAAATGCCATAAAGTGGCTTGAGTTCAAAAGCAAAGTCATTGTGGGTAGAGGAGGAGTATGACGTTGACATGCCCTGCTCATGGATTATTGTTGGAAGCAACACTTATCTTGAGGTGTAGACAGCTTCATTGATTATAGTCAGAGCGATCTACTTTTATTTACTGCTCATTCCAAGTTTAAATTGGATGTCAAAGATCCACCGCCACCACATTTTCAACAGCATTGTATTTTTTTAGGCTCACCCAGTGAACTGGCTTGTTTATTATTTACTATCACATCAGCAACTGTAATTTAATAGCCTTTTCAGGTCATGCAATTGCTCTCATAGAAACATATATTACGAACACAAGCAACAACATCATCAAAAGCATATCAATTTGAATAGGTATTATCATAGCAGATGGGTTTCTTTCTTTCTTCACTCTGAAAACAGTTTGTCATGTCATTAAAGTTCAGTTCGCACACATTTTATTGCCATTTAAAGGGTTAGTTCCACTTTGACACTTTAGAAAGTTCATAAAGAGATTGTGAAACTAATCCATATGAATTGAGTGGTTTATATGATCACTTTATATGATGAACAGATTGAATTTAAGCTTTTATTCACACATAAAAGCCTAAATTAAATATGTTCATCATATAAAGCAGTCGAGTCTCTTTAGAAAATTTGGACTAAACTGCTCAATTCATATGGATTAGTTTTACGATCTCTTT
This sequence comes from Mylopharyngodon piceus, assembly GCA_039654765.1. Lineage (NCBI taxonomy): Eukaryota > Metazoa > Chordata > Actinopteri > Cypriniformes > Xenocyprididae > Mylopharyngodon > Mylopharyngodon piceus. Next base: position 23,372,868 of record CM077451.1, read on the forward strand.
ATGAACTTTTTGAAGCGTCAAAGTGGTAGTTTCATGGAAATTTTTGGTTGAACTATCTCTTTAAGAAAGTGAATTGATTTTCTTTTATATTTTCCTGCATCTAGATTGTGTAGATTGTGGTTTTAACATTCATTTTGTTTAGTTTGAATAAGCAAATATAAATATAATAATTTAAACTTTCTGGCTTACAGTATCTATTTAGTTTTCCCTCATACTGAACAGCATTATTGATAAACTATTAAAAATAATATATGAATCAATTATATTTATTGTGACAGTTATTTCTGTGTATTAATACACATTAATAATTACTATATATTGTTTGAAATTGCTCTGTTATTGGCATAAAATATGATTTTTATTTGTGCCAATTATTGGTAATATTAATTAATTAATAAACATTATTCATTATTAATTAATTCATATATATATATATATATATATAGTTTATACATTATTATATTAATTAATATTATATAATAATTATTGTTAGCCATTGCTCTGTTGTTGGCATAAAACAGTAATTCTTAAAAGAAATATAAATAAAAAACAAAACAAATACAGTTCTAGTAAATGTGCCCTGTTTCAATGTTATTTTAGTCTTATTTCTTAATATTTTTAATTAATTTTTATTTTTTCAGGTTTCATTTTGATTTTATGTTTTAGTAATTATGTTACAGTATTTGCATTTGTTTTTTTAATATTTGTATTTAGCTTTTTTATTTCATTTATAACAATTTGAGTACATCAACATTTCTAATTTCTAAGTTTTTCATCTAATATTTATATTTTATTTCAATTAACAGAAATTTTAATAGTTTTATTTAACAACAACAACACTACTGTTTCTGCAGTTCACCAGGGCCCTCTACTGGTTTGAGCAGATGCCCAATAGACCCGTTTAATAATCCATCAGTAATTAGTCGAAGTGTGCTATGTTGAGCTGTGGCGCTCATGTGGGCAGTATGAGCAATGCAGTCTTGTCATTAGGTTTATGTTCATATTGATGTTTCTGTTTGATCTACAGGCAGTGGACTATGAGAGCCGTAGCTCCTACTCTTTCTCAGTGGAGGTTCTGAATCCCATCGTTGACCCTCGATTCCTGCGGCGTGGGCCCTTCAAAGACCGCGCCTCGATCAGAGTGGCTGTGCTGGATGCAGATGAGCCCCCTCGCTTCTCACGGGCACGGTACCGAATGGATGTGTCTGAGAACTGCCCACCGGCGTGCACAGTGGGGCGGATCAGTGCCGTGGACCCAGATACAGGGCTCACAAACAACATCAGGTACACTGTAAACAGTTGTTTATTTATCATTGGAGTACATTTGACAAGAAATACTATTTCAGTTATTCAACCTCAAAATTTTACGTTTAATTCAGTGTGTTACTTGCCAGAATTTACTAGCAATTTCTGAGAGAAAATTGTTTCTACACCAAATTATTTTCAGTGAACAGCAGTGGTTCTTAACATTTTTTACTACAAGACCCCCGGTTGTCCACAAAATTATTCAAAGGCCCAATGACTTTGCCAATTGTTCATCATTTTCTGGATTTTAAGGATTTTTAAAAATATTTTTACTCACCATTTCTTCCCAAATATTTTAGATTTTGGCATAATAAAAAAAAATGTATATTCATTATAAAATTGCCCACAGAGTTTTAAGATTTTCTTAATTTACATGACTTTTCTAAGTATTCAATTCACACTTTTAAATGAAGCCCCCTCGTATTTCTAGACTGTGGGAATCCTGGTTCTTCAGACATGAATTTAAAGGGTTAGTTCACCCAAAAATGAAAATTCTGTCATTAATTACTCACCCTCATGTTATTCCACACCCGTAAGACCTTCGTTCATCTTCAGAACACAAATTAAGATATTTTTGATGAAATCCGAGAGCTGTCTCACTCCTCCATAGACAGCAATTTAATTACCACATTCAAGGCCCAGAAAAGTAGTAAAAACATCTTGGAGCTCTTGGATTTTATCAAAAGTATCTTAATTTGTGTTCTGAAGATGAACGAAGGTCTTACGGGTTTGGAACGACATGAGGGTGAGTAATTAATTCATTTTTGGGTGAACTAACCCTTTAAAATGAGAAATATCTTGACCTTTAGTCATTTTAGCTTATTTTAATGTCATTTTAAGTCATCTTAAGTGCCCCTTAATTGGTGTTAACCACTGGTGTACAAGCTACATTCAATCAATACACTGAATATGCAGGTGAAGTATTTGGCAATACTTTAAGTTCTGAATAAAATGGCTCTATGCACCATCTTGGATGAAAACATTTGCTAAGCTTGTTGCAGTGTATTTCCCACAAAAGATACATACTGCCTTAAAATTTGGCTCTAACGAGGAATCTAAAGAGGCAACATAATTTTGCTGCTTGTTGTTTGGAACAGCCTTCACATCAGGAACATGCCTGGAACACCAAACAGCAGCTCATTAGGGTTTGGAACAGAACCATTGAACCATTATGTCATTCATTAATTATAGTTGTATGCTATTCTGTGTTCTGTGTTAAAACACTTCAAAAAGTTATCACTGAAATCAAGGTATTCATGTTACAAGGCATGTATGCTTTCTTCCACATGCAAAAGCCCAGTGATCTGAACTACAGTTACTTCAACAGTGCCTAGTTAGGGATCTGAGGATTCTTACGCTGCCAATTATGGCTCTTTTGTTTCCCGCCGCTGGGCTTAAAACAGCTCCTGAATGACAGATTTTCTGATTAACCAGGGCTTTATGCATCTGCCTACCTCATGTGTATGCCACACATCTCTCCTTCTCCATTTGTCTTTTTTTATGTCTTCTATCTCCCTCAGGTTCTCCATCGATCCTCAGTCTGACCCAGAAGCTCTGTTCCGGATCACTCCAGACACTGGGCTCATCACTACGGTGACTGAGCTGGACCGAGAGCACGAGCAGTGGCATAATGTCACCATCATTGCCACACAGAGAGGTACACACACACACACACACACACACACACACACACTCTTGTATATGTGGTTTACGGGGACTCTCCATAGATGTAATGGTTTTTATACTGTATGTGTATGTGTGTATAATATATATGTGTGTGTGTGTGTGTGTGTGTGTATATATATATATATATATATATATATATATATATATATATATATATATATATATATATATATAAATATACAAATATATATTTGGGCTGTCAATAGATAAAATTTTTTAATTATGATTAATCACACCCGTATCGTGAAATTAAGCATACACCATTTATCTTGATTAACACGTTCATTTTGTCATCATTTGCTATATCCAGCAAACAAAACTATCAAATTGAAGGTTGATTCACACAAAACTGTATTTTCTGTAAGCTTTTATCAAGGTAAATTTATGTGTTTTTCCAAACAAGGACACTTAGAGACTCCAAAAGGACACCAAATAACCATATGATATAAGGAGTCCATATAATCTGTGAATTTATGCACACCAAAGCACCCATGGAAAAAAACATTAAGGAAAAAAAAAACTTTCAGAATTCACAGTGTACAGTGCTACAACAAAGCACTTAGTGCGATACCGAACAGAACCACATGGAGATGCCAAAGAAAAACCCTAAACCAACCGCCTTGACCTGACTGCATATACCTACTACAGTACACGGATCCATTCAGAATTACTAAACACAGCAACAAACACATGACAAATCCAAACATTATCTTGAATGTGTGTGGAAACAACATGAATGTACTGAAATGTGTCTGCATAAATACAATGTGCGATCAGTGCGTCGACAGCGCACATACACGGCTTGTTTTGCACATCAATATAACGGACTCTCGTGTGCTTACTGTATGACTCCTGTACGTCACTGCAATAGTCTTTACCTTGATTGCCTCATCCATCAAAACTTTACTAGCGAGACGCTGGTTTGCTTTATCCAGCCGAGAAACGTAATTTGTGTATCATCTGGCCATACAGCGGTCTGTATTTCACACGGCGCGATGCGTGAGGGCTCGCACTCTTCAGAAACAATCACACAATATGACAGAGCTCGTGTTTTAAAGCTAAGCACACACTGGAATGAATAATTCACTGAAAACACAACATGAGTCTCTATTCTCTCTGCCATCTCTGATAATGTAATCAGCCTGGTTTTCTTTACATTAGCTTGTTTGAATGAATTCACTTACTGGATCATTGGACTGGAAACGTTCCTGGAGTTAAAATGATCTGATCACAAACAGAAAAGCGAAATCAGCTTATTAAAGGGTTAGAATAGAAATCTCCACCTACCAGGGTTACAGGTGCTTATGCCATTGTTGATGCTCAGTGTGATAAACTCCCGACTCCCAAGATCATCTAACTGCGTGACGTAAATTACGTTAATGATGCAATTTCACGTGCTTCAGTAAGTTATTTGCGTTATTTGTGTTGAGGATTTTTGAATTAAACGCATGTGTTAACGCGTTAACATTAACAGTCCTAATAAATATCCATTTATATCATTTAATCAGAGCTCAGAAGTTTCTGAATAAGTAAATATATCAATCTTGATTAGGTTGATTGATAACAGCATTACACATGAACATAGTTAAATACAAAAAAAGTTAACTGAAATTAACTTTTAGTAAAAGCCTTCCTTCCACAACACTCTTCTACATAATACAGTAAGCTTTAATGAACAAAATAAACTGAGAACAAACAGTTTACGTTACTAAGAGTGGTTGCTAAGGGTGTTGTGTAGTGATACACAGAACCGTTGGGTGAAGCGGTCATAGCCGTGTTTTTTATATATATATATATATATATATATATATATATATTATGTAGCTTTAATTTACTTTTATTTCAGTTTTATCAGTTAGTTGCCAAGGCAACATTTATAATTTTCCATCTAATATTTATGTTTTATTTTATTTCCACTTTATTTCAATAAATTAAAATGTTTTAGTTAACAATAACAACACTGCTGCGCAGAGGCATAAATCAGTGATTTAAGTAAGCAATAAGGTACACGAGGCTGTGCTGAAGCAGAGTGCCTGAAACCCCTTCAGCCGTGACTTATTCATGATACAGCCCTAACCTCGAGTACCTTATTGCTTTTATACCACACAATACAAATATTAAAGCCAAAAATATGTATCAATGCAACTTTCATGAAGTTAACTTTCAGTAAAAGCCTTCCTTCTGCTAGAAAAAATAGTCCCTGACCGTGAACAGCAACAGAAGTTACATTATTACGCCATTAGATGGCGGCAAAGACTGTCTTTATTAGTGTGTCAGTCAGTAGCGAAGACTTTTATATTGAAAAGACTGAATTGTTGTGAACACGGAACAAGACGCAACTGATAAATACTTTGACTAGTGCTGTCAGTCACGGGAAAACCCCTTAACTGTTAAAAGGACAAGATAATACATCGGACATTTTAACAGATTTTCTATTATGAACATAGGACTGACCTGAAGGAAAATGCTAAATCTGAATGCAGGTAATAAACTTGATCTCTTTCTCACAATACTCTTCTACATAATACAGTAAGCTTTAATGAACAATATCAATTGAGAACATACAGTTGGGTGTTGTGTAGTGATACACAGAACCGTTGGGTGAAGCGGTCATAGCCGTGTTTTATTGTGAATAAAACACAGCTATTGACCAATCAGAATCAAGGACAGGAACTAACCGTTTTAAATTTGGTTTGTTTGGACAGTTCATGGGAATAAACCAGTTCAAAAAGAAACGTTTCACTGATTCATGTGTTTGTGCAGAAATAACTGCCTCTTTTTATAGAGAAATATTTAATTCTAGTATTTTTTAAAAATACTTTTCAAGTTTAAATCAGTAAAATGACTCCCAACACTGCCATATTTGAGAGAGAATACAGTTCAGGAGAGCACTTTAGATTAATGCCTCAGTTTGCTCGGCTGTAAAGCTGTGTGCATAATTTGACATTAAACCAGTGATTTGTCCTGGTACACCGCTACATGTTTCAAAAGTAGATGTTACTGGAAAAGCTGCACTATTTTGAAAACAGCTGAGCTACTGGAAAATGTTAGCATTGTTATTTATAGTTCATAACTTCTCAAGATACAGTGACCTGGACATTGGTCAGTGTGGCATGCTGTTCATTAGGTCAGTGCCACCAGTGTCTACTTAGTGTTGCTAACAAGTTTAAATCTGGCTTGCGACGTTCGTATAAGAATGAAATATTTATGGCTAAAATTAGTAGCAGATATTTAATGGATTTGTGTTTTTATCCTTTATTTATGATCTTTACGCATGCATGGATTAAACATGGTTTAAACATACGTTGAATTTGTACTGCTCAGGGAGATAGCGTGTTAGTAGAGGATCTATGGTGCTGTGTTACAGTATGGAAAGTAGGTCTAAGCAGCTTCAGGGAGGCCTGATGGCTATTGTAGGCAAAGCCTCTTCCCAGTAATGTGAAGCAGTGGGCACTAATCCACAACATCATGTCATGTGTGTGTGTGTGTGTGTGTGTGTGGATGCAGTCCAAGACATTTGTGTGAAAGCAGTCCAAACCACAGGCAAGTGTGTGGGACTGAATTATAACGAGAAAGACAGAATGCTTCAATTTCTCTTTAGGCTCACACCAATCCATTAAGTTTGTTCAAGCTATACTGTATCAAAATGCCGACTGAAATCTTATCTGAATTAAAAGCTACTGAAAGCTATTTGTTCATCATGACAGGCCATTCATCTAGAATATGAAGAGTAACTGCTGAAATCTTATTTTATCTATATAGCACTTTTCCAAACAAATCAATGCAGTTCAAAGTGCTTTACAGGCAAGATCAAGCAACTGACACTAAAATTACCAAACAAATAAAACAAAAATAGACCCAGAAATAGATAACAACAATACCATTAAAAAAGTTAAAAGGTATAAACTAGAAAATCAATAGTGATAAAAACAAAAACATGATATTAATTGTGATTAATGTACTGTGAATAAGCAAATGCTAAAATCATAAGATTTGATGGCTCAGTGTTATTGGACAAATAATGCTGTATACTTTTTATTTAGATTTAAAACTTATTTAGATTTGAAGTCACACAGTGGGTAAAATAATCCATTTTTAATTACACTGAATAGTTTTTTTATTGATTCATTTCTGTATCAAATGAAATATACATTTAATATACTTAATATTTCTTCTATCTTGTATTAATTTTTAATAGTGCTGTCAATCGATAATCGAAAAAAAATTAATTAATCTTGATTAATCGTGATTAAAAACCATTGGAGTTTTTAATATTTTTATACTGTAATAACTTCACAGTTACTCTCCAAATTAATGTAGAAACAACTTGTATATTTTAAATATTTGTTTAATGGCATCTTTTTATGAATGAAGGCCAGTATCACTGACACTAATACTGGTACTTGATGAAATTGATTAATTATAGACTTTCGACATTACAGTATAACTAAAAGCTATCAATTTCAACATTTATAGGCTTTAAAAAAACTTTTAATTTAAGTGAACTTGAAACAATCTTCACATAAACTCATTATAATAAATGTCATATTTACCTGTGGCCTTCTGTCTAACAGGTAGGAAATATACAGAAATTGAATAAAGTTGTCAAACACTTTACATTTTTCACTGCATAAATTATAAATTAAATATAGATTAATCCTTATTAAAGCTACAGTTTTCTCGGTTATCTTTGTTCTTTGATCAACATTAATGACAGACTTCACATCAATTGGTTTATTAGGCTACTGTCACTTTAAGAGCTACCGCTGCTGAACATGATGCGGATCTGACGCGCATCTCATTTACTCACAACTCTTTAAAGGTGCAATGTGTAAATTTTAGGAGGATCTATTGACAGAAATGCAATATAATATACATAACTATGTTTTCAGTGGTGCATAAAGACCTTACATAATGAACCGTTATGTTTTTATTACCTCAGAATGAGCCGTTTCTATCTACATACACCGCGGGTCCCCTTACATGTTAAGACGCCATTTTGCGCCGACATGTTTCTACAGTAGCCCTAAATGGACAAACTGCTCTACAGAGCGTGTTTAGTCATGATGTTGTTGTTCTTCTTCTTTGTTGGTGTTTTCAGAGGCAGCTTGCATCGTCACTACGTTGAATACACACGAAGAAGTAGTAGTAGCAGTCATATGGTTTATTAGAAGCAGAGATCGTTCTTTGTTAGAAGTAAGAAGAAACCTCATTGCTTGACTGGCTACTCTCTGCTGTCTCAAATGACAACATTTGTGTCCTGTGTCAGGCACCGTAGCTTCTCTATGTGCTTCGAAAGGGAGGGGTGAGCGCCATTGGTTGCAGTTCGCAACCTCACCGCTAGATGCCGCTAAATTTTACACACTGCGCCTTTAAGTTCATTTAAGATGTTATTTAACTCATTTAAGACTGCTCTTTAAGACTGGCATTTTGTCATAATTCTGTGTGTTATTGTTTGTTCAAGCGCGAAAGAGAACTGGCACACGTCTTTCTGTGCACAAGAGTCGTGTGTGTGTCACATGACACGACATTCACAGACAGCGCGTTCTCGTTTGTCTTGTGGCGCTTGAATGGTTTAAAAGCATTTGCATGAATAAGAGCGTGATCATATAATGTAATGCTAGACAAATTATGATGGAAAAAACATGCTTTTAAAAATATTTTTAACGCATTAAACTGAAAAAATTAATCGCATGCGTTAACGCTAATTTTGACAGCACTAATAGGGCTGGGCGATATGGCAAAAAAATAAAATCTCGATTTTTTTCAGAACGTTTGACCGATTCACGATTTCGAATTTTTTTTTTTTTTTTACTGTTTAACTAGTCAACTTAAAGGAACACTCCACTTTTTTTGAAAATAGGCTCATTTTCCAACTCCCCTAGAGTTAAACAGTTGAGTTTTACCGTTTTCGAATCCATTCAGCCGATCTCCGGGTCTGGCGGTACCACTTTTAGCATAGCTTAGCATAGTTCATTGAATCTGATTAGACCGTTAGCATCTCGCTCAAAAATGACCAAAGAGTTTCGATATTTTTCCTATTTTCCTATATTTTTCCAATGATATTACGCAGCGCCTGACCACCTGCTTGCACAGGGAGCGTGCCTTGCAACCATGGAGACATTTGTGAGAGACGCTGCGTAATATCATTGCGCCTGCTGCACCCATGGTACGGCAGCAAAGTTCCTTGATTATTACGCCGGAATGAGAGTATAGTTCCTAGCCATATCGGCCTAGAAAATCGCAACTTTTCATTTTCCGTCGGTCTTAGTACACGATGTAACTACAGAAGAGTCAAGTTTTAAATCGGAAAAATATCGAAACTCTTTGGTCATTTTTGAGCGAGATGCTAACGGTCTAATCAGATTCAATGAACTATGCTAAGCTATGCTAAAAGTGGTACCGCCAGACCCGGAGATCGGCTGAATGGATTCGAAAACGGTAAAACTCAACTGTTTAACTCTAGGGGAGTTGGAAAATAAGCCTATTTTCAAAAAAAGTGGAGTGTTCCTTTAAAAACTTAACTACAATATGATTTAAGTAACAATTAACAATCTGGTTAAAAAAAAGTTCCATTCCAAGTGCACCACACATGAAGTGATCAACATGGTGTAAATGTAAAACAATTTGTTAAATGTCTTTGCAGAAAATATGACTGAACTATGAAGGCAGATGTTGTACAATCTTATCTTAAACACATCCTATATACCCAGAAATAATATAAAATAAGAAAATCCTAAATATTTCTTAGCCAAAAAGTAATAGCGATAAATAACACCAGTAATAGGCTATTATTAACAGCAAATGCTTTGTAAAAACAGAAAACAACAGCAGCTTTCAGCCTGTCACCATCATGCAAACATGAAATATCAAACAGGTTTACAGGTTTTTGCATTCCATTGCGCTATTTGTCCTATTGTTTTTATGTTTGGCGGACATGTTTAGGTGTTGCACTTGTGTCTCGCGTCTTTTGCAGCGTCTCACCCATGAAACGGCATTCTAAAAACACGGCGGGCAAGTTAAAAAAAACTCAACTCGCATTTAATATCTTTGCCTTTTTTTCTCATTCCACTGCCTGCGTCTCATTTTTATAACTCAATAAAGCATTTCTGAATGAACAGCCGCTTAAAAATAGTGATGTTCTACGTTCATAGAGCGTCAAATGAGAGCGGTTAATCAGGTGCGCCGGCGCCATCATGAGGTCGGATCATTTTCTTCTCCTAATGCGGTTATAACTGCTGTATTGTAAACATGTCTAATTGTAACGCTTGCTAACATTTTTATTCAAAATCGCGATTTCTCGATTTAAAAAATAATAAAATCGAGGCAAAACATTAAATTCGAATTAATCGAAAAAATCGCCCAGCCCTAAGCACTAATTTTTAATTTTTCAAAGTTTGCCGCAATGCATTTTGAAATTAAATTGTCTGCAAAGGATACGTGTGATGCTGCCACCTTTTGCAATACAATGCCTTAAAATACTGCCTCCGTAGGCAGCTTACTAAGGTTTGGAAAAGAGCATTAGTGTGTGAAAATTGTCTCCATTCAGCATATGATTTCTCAAAAAAGTGGACACGCACATGGAAATGTGTGATAAACTTTACAAGAGAACAATTCACCTTCAGTGGCCGAGGCTCATGGTGAGCACACCTCAAGAAGCCACTCCAGCTGTGTCGTGCGTGTGTATTTTTGGTGACTTGCTTTCTCTGCTCTCTCACTTACCTCAGATAACCCCAGCCAGGTGTCCAGAGTTGTGGTTGCCATAGAAACACTGGATTTAAACGACAATGCTCCAGAGCTGGACAGGCAGTACAACACGGCCATGTGTGACTCGGCCTCCACTGGACAGGTGAGAGGACAAGCCACGTGTTATTATGGGTGCAAGGAAGGTCATACTTGTCTCCATTGACTTTTTATAATTCGTTACTCCACTGAAATGTAAAAGCGCAGGAAGTTCTCTAATGAGAGTCCTTTTGTTAAGCTCTGCAATTAGGCAATTGTCACAGATGAATTATGTGTGATTAATTACCTTTTCTCAAGACTTCAGGTCTTTAGACTCACTGACTCACGTTCTTTGTGTTCATATAGATTTGGTGGTGCATGAAGTTTTTTTTTTTTTTGTATGCTCTCCCTTTTTTGTGCACATCTGTGAGTGTGTCCATTTATACAGCCTGCACGCTGATTGATTAGTTCTGCCGTTACCCTGCAGCTGAATCACTGCTGTTCCCATTTAGAGGATGCGTCACGCTTTCTCATCTCCTTTCTATAGATATACATTATAATCTCCTCATCTTTTGGTCTGTTGGCTTTCATCCATTTTGCCTCTCATTCATTTCGAGTGCCTGTCTTTCCATGATTTTATACTTTTTCTTTTCTTTTGCCTGACTCGTGTTTTTTTTTCCCTAAATTCTTAATTGGATGGTGTGCATCTGTTAAACTGTCACAGCTTGTGTCCTTTCTCCTGTCTTCATCATTCTGCTGTCTTCGCAGCTTGTGGTCATTGTAAAACTTTTTGTGATTTCGCCAAGTAGTTCCTGGATCAACGTTATTATCAACCTTGTTGGTCCTGGAACAACATTGGCTGTGCTTACATGCAAGTTTGACATCCTGGACTAAAACAATAATTCATCTTTTTAAAAGGTGATGTAGGCACTTTTGAGCGTAAAACTAAGAACACATAGCTGATATTTTAATGTTTTCCGTGATGCTTCATCACACGGCATGTTTTTTTTTTTTAGGGGCCAAGCACTGAAAGTGCGTAGGCACCATACACTGTAAAAAAAGATGGACGACGCACCTTCACTCTCTTCCATTGTAGGAAGTAAAGCCGCCAGTGTGCCAATATGGCGCTGACATCTTGTCCGTGTGAAATAAACAGTTCTGGATATGTAGAAATTTAAAGTTAAGAAAGAAAGTTAAAAAAGTTAAAGCTCAAATCTCATCCTAAAAAAAGTCTGTTGGTGTTTCAGTGACTATTTTGCTCAGAGAAGCTGTCAATCTCAGCTGTCAATCATGACGTCAAAACTTATTATTTTTTATATCATCAAATAAACTAAAACCAAACTTATTTAAAGAACGAACACTTGAACTAACATCAGCGTGATTAAAAACTGCCTAAAATGACAGAAACCATCTTTGGAAAAAAAATATTTGATGTGTAATTTGATTGTTTAGTTTGTCTTAAGTCCCATTACATTACATGGAGAGGGCGGGGTTTATGACCTATACTGCATCCAACCACCTGGGGGCGATCGAGACTCTTTGGCTTCACTTTTCAGGACTCGCTTGGTATTATTCTTCTTCCGCTTGTTCTTCTTCTCTTCCTCTATTGAGTCTATGGCAGCCCATAGAACTGCTTGCAGGAAAGTTATGAAATTTGGCACACAGATAGAGGACAGTCTGAACTGTCACCATAGCAAATTTGGAGTCTCTATCTCAATCCCTCTAGCGCCACCAACTGTCCAAATTTGCACTCACGTAATAACTTTTAAGCAATAACAGTAAAAAGCAATAACTTTTGAACCACAAGGGCTAGAAATAAAATAATTTTTCCTTGGATTCCTTGACTCAAGACGACGTAATTACGTATGACATAATTTTACATCATAAAAAAATTTCTGCCATTTTGAATTTTCTGAAAAACCTACTTTTTCGAATTCCTCCTAGACCATTGCACCAATTTTCATGAAAATTTAACCAGATCATCTTCAGACCATGCTGACAAAAATCAACTTGAATTCTATATCAAGTTGATTTTTTTTTTTTTTCAAACCGTTCTCAAATAACACACAAAACAATTCAAAGAAGAGCACACCAAAATGGATGTGAGGCTGTATCTCCACAGCGCTTTTTTGTCAAAATATGGCGCAGTGCCACCAAGTGGTCAGGAAATATGAAAAATGGCTCTATTTTGCTTATAACTTCTGACCCATTTGGCCAAAAATCACAATTTAAAATAACTTTTTGAAAAAATGGCAAAGCTAAATTTTCAGCAGCCATTACTTCCAGTCTTGAATAAAAGCTTTAACTTCTTTTGCACTGTTGTTTATATATGAGGAGTGCTGTTTCGCTCCAATGAAATTTCAGTGTGAGCGCGGCTATCTGACGCAATGCATCAGACATACAGGATCAACCGAATGACCAACAAACTGTTGTCTTGATTGTCTTGTCATGATTGAAACTGGTTATGACAAAAACTCTGACTGAGATAGAAGCAATCGCTTTGTCGATTTATCTTGTTAGGACACAGTGTAATTTAATTTGGATAAAAGCTTTTACTATATGTCTGCTTGCTTATTCAACTGGAAGCTTGCATAACTTCCTACTGCAAGTCACATTATGGGGAGGAAAGTTTGGTGACCCTCAAGACTCTGAAAACTACTAATGTGACTTGACATTATCTCATTGCAGTACTGAAATCACAGGGAAAAAACACCCTTTTTCATGCCTCAGCATAACCGCCTAACCCGCAGCTCTGATCTGCATCACACGGCTCATTTTTGTTTGAACTTTTTCCCTAATGTGTGGGGGGAGCTTTGCAAAAAGAGGCCCATCGAGTGATTATTTCTAGTTTAAGTGGATCTCTGGAGTCAGCGCCTCATTTTTGGAGAACATGCTAAAGCTGCGTCTATGTTTGGATGTTCCCCAAGGCTCGCTACTCGGTCAGAGTTAATTATTGTTTGACTGTACAGTGTGGGCTAATCAGTCTCAAGTCACCTATTTGCAAAGGTGCTGGCGAGGTTAATGCTGATATCTGAGATTAAAATGTGCATCAGGTTGTTTTGTTTTTTTAATGAATCTTTCCTCTCTCTCCATTATTCTTTCACTCTCTTCTCCTTTCTCCTATTTGGCTCTGCCCCTTATTTTGTTTCTCTCTCTCCATCTTTCTCCTATCTCATTTTCTCAGGTGGTGCAGGTGTTGCGGGCGATTGATAGAGACGAGGGAGGAAATGACAGCACCGTCCATTTCAACATCCCTCCGGACTCCAACGCTGCCCTCAACTTCAGCGTCAGGGAGAGTGGAGGTCTGCAGTTTCTTCCACAATTTGTTTCTCCCATCCAGCCGTGTGCATCAGCGTCTCTCTTGATCCGTTAGTCTGTGTCTGCAACCACAATGTGTGGCTGCTTTGTGCCCCGCTCCTTTGTTTTCCCCATTGTTTGCTTTTGCTTCTCTGCCACATCTATCTTCTCTCGGCACACACAGACGAAATGTGCTCTGGCATTTATGCTGCATTTGGACTCACTGGTCTGTACAAATGTTATACGAGCAGCAATGGAATTAAACTGCACTCGATTGAGTTCAATTAAATTAAAGTTCCATCGAGCTCAGTTTGATCTAAAAGCCCCCTTTCTCCTGTGTATCAACATTTCTTTACTATTACTTTCATTTTCTAGGCCCCACTGCTAGTTTGGTGTTGGCGTCACCTTTGCAGACACTGTCTCGCTCTACTTCTTCCTCCCTCACACTCTACGTCCCGCTGGTCCTGAGGGACGGGGTCTCCGGTTTGACCAGCACCGGGACAGTCACAGTGTCCGTATGTCCCTGTCTCAGAGGAGGAGCCCGGGCCGGAGAGAAAGAGAAGCAAAGTGAGGCGGAGTGGGACAGAGAGACGGTTTGTTTGCCCCAGCACTCCTCTTTGCCCTCCCCTGGACTCAGCACTGCCGCTCTGCTGGCCATTTTAGCCTGTGTGGCCACTCTTTTGGGTAAGTTTAGTGTTAAAGGTGCAGTAGGAGATCTGGAAAATGCTAACGTTAGCCTGCTAGCATTGAAAGTATATGATCCCATCCTCCCTGCAAATCGCCATCCAAAGCCACGCCTTCTCCAAAACACATGAACGCACACACACACTGCTGCAGATTTATTTCGGTGTTGATACTGCTGACATGGAAAAACATAATTCCAAGTCTGAGGATGTGAACAGCTCCGGTTAGAACGTCACGGGTTGCCATTGGTAGTTACGACGTGAACGCAGCATAAGCTCGTTGTTTTGATTCGGTTGGAAATGTAAAAGGTGCTGCTGTTTGTTTGTGGTGCTCCGCGACTGACGTCTGTCTACATAAACTCTGCATAGCATGAAACGCTCTGATGTTGTATGATGTCTGCGTGAACAGGGTGTGTGAGGGTATATAAAAACATACATTGACAGGCAGGTAGGATATCGTATTATTTCATTAGGACCGAATATAAAGATTGGATGAACATTTTATGGTCCTACGCCTTCCACAGATGAGATATATATATATTTATAAAAATACATTTAGACCATTTAACATAGTGATTGCTATCAGGATATGAGGAGACTTTCAACCTTTAGACTTTCAGTATAAAAAAAAATGTTTCTGTAGAGAATCACCTATTGCACCTTTAACTTCCATATAGTAAGGGATAATATACAGTCAGATGGTCATTTTTGCAAAATAAACCGGGTCATCGGGACCAAGACGCAGAGCAGATTTGAGATGAAATTATTTTATCTGTATCAGTATTGTTATTGATAAATAAAACTAAAATCAAAGCTATTAAAAATAATTTTCATTAATTAAAAAAAAAAACATATATAAATATTAGAAGTTTAACAAAGATTTAACGTAAAAACCTTCAACAATAATTAGAAATGTTGTCTTGGCAACTATAAAATAAGTTTTAGTTGAAGTACTAAATAAAAATAAATTAAAGTTGAATTGAAATTTACAAACGCACAAAGTTACTAAAACTAATGAAAACTGAAAAAATAAAAGCTAATTCAAAATATTAATAAATTCTATAATAGTATATAAATAATATTAAAATAACACTTAGTATCTTAAAGCTTCTGCTTAGAAAAATAGTCCACTACAGTGTGCAAAACAATAGGTCTTGCTAAAAGAGGAACACTGTGACAATATTATAGTAATATC
Organism: Mylopharyngodon piceus; assembly: GCA_039654765.1. NCBI lineage: Eukaryota > Metazoa > Chordata > Actinopteri > Cypriniformes > Xenocyprididae > Mylopharyngodon > Mylopharyngodon piceus. The sequence goes on from CM077451.1 coordinate 23,388,756, forward strand.
AGTACTACAGTCCTCTGAGGTCATTGTCAACACTCAATATCTTTGTATGAAATGATCATGAGTGATATGAAAAGGAGTGGTGTGGTGTGAAAGATGTGAAAGTAGTGCCAAATTCAGTCCCCTGGATGAGTGGTCTGATAAACTGCATTGTCTTGGATGATGGTGAATATTAAAAAATATCAGACCACTGGATGCCGTGATTGACCAATCAGATTCGAGTATTCCCCAGAGCTGTGTAATAAATGTAATTATGGGGCATCAGTCTGTGTAAGTGTTAGTCTTTCTGTAGCACCCTGCAATTTTATTGCAAAAATTTGTCACCCAGCACAACACACATGTCCTCCTTTTTTATAAATGGAATCATAAAACACTCACTTTTTTTTCCTCTTCATCTCTCACTGTTTTCTTTCCCTCTGTCTTCTTTCTCTCTCTAGCTGTCAGTGCTTTGTCTCTGTCTCTGCGGAGGCAGAAAAGGGACTCGCTCTCGCCTTTAGAGGAGGATGATGTAAGAGAGAACATCATCACGTATGATGATGAAGGAGGGGGTGAGGCCGACACGGCTGCATTTGACATCACAGCGCTGCAGAGCGCCCCACATAACGCACGCAGGGGCTACCGCACCCTGGACAGCAGGAACATGTGAGTGTGTAATCTGATGAAAGATTACATTGGCTACTTCTGTTTCATCAACTCTTTTGATGTAAACAGGTCGTGTGCTGTGTTTATCCAATCAATAGGGCTTTTCACACTTGAAATAGTTAACCCTGGGTTACTCTAAACCCCGGATAAATGGAATCCTGGGTTATCTTGCTTCACGTTTCACAGTGCTTATAATTTACCTGGGGTTAACAATTAAAAGTGGTGTTTAGAACGACGAAAACCCGGGGTTAAGCACAGTGTGAAAAGCCCTAATGACCCTGACACCGCAAATATGCAAATAAGAACGTTAACCCAGGGTTTGTACAATGTGAAATGTCAGTTTATGAATACAGGATTAATTGTTAACCCCGGATAAATTTTATCTTATTATATTAAAAACAAACTAAAATAGACTATGTTGCCTGGAGGCAACACGGCACCATAGAGGGTTAAGTCAAAGGTACGCAAAAGCAGAAGAAGACAGCCTAAAGAGCATGTGCTTCCAGCAGACCACACCATCTCAAACACCTATGACTTTATTGCAATTATCACATCACCTCTCTTGAGGTTGCACACAAACTCGACAAAAACATAAAATTAAAACAGCTTTTGCATTTTCAAATTTATTTTTACTGAAGTCACTACTTTAAGGTGTAGCAGAAGTGTGTGTAAGCATGAATGAGATTTGAAAGCTATGGCAGAATAACAGCATTTTATAATTCAGTCTGTTCCTCATGCAAAGCTAATGTTCAAGTCGTATGGACTACTTTTATGGTGCTGCCTGTTATTTTATTTCCCTTTGCTTTTGATTTTTTTTTATTTATTTGCCAGCCTGCATAAGACTTCCATTGATAATATATTCTGTGTTCCCTCAGACGTTATTCCCAACACAGTCAGGACAAGGCTCGTACGTATAGCAGCTGGGCTCAGGCTGGAGCGATTGACCCTGGGCAGTACACCAGTCAAGCAGCCCCTCTATACGGGCGGTTCTGCTACAGCAGCCACACCCTCCCAGTGCTGCGTCGCTCACAGGGCCCATACGAGCCCGGCTTATCCGAGCTGGCTTACCGCTTTCCTGGGAATCAACCAGACCACTCTCTAGTCATTCAAAACCAGGCAGCTGTGGTCGGCCCTCTGGAGCCTGGAGCCATTTACGTGCCAACAGCAGAGGCTGGTCACAGCTCTAAAGAAGGGACAGCATCTCAGGACGGAGCTACCACATCTGAGGGAGGAACGCCAAGGAAAAATGACTCAAAGGATGACGCAAGCAGTGATGCCCAGCAGAGTCAGAGTCAAAGCCAGGATCTGGATTGGGTAAAGCAACATAATTCTATCTTAATTATTTAAAGGGATAGTTCACCCAAAAATGAAAATTCTGTCATCATTTACTCAACCTCATGTCGTTCCACACCTGTAAGACTTTCGCTCATCTTCAGAACATAAATGAAGATCTTTTTGATGAAATCGTAGAGATTTCTGTCCCTCCATAGACAGCTACACAACTACCACTTTGGCGCTTCAAAAAGTCCATAAAGAGATCGTGAAACTAATCCATATGAATTGAGTGGTTTAGTCCAAATTTTCTAAAGAGACACGATCACTTTATTTGATGAAGAGATTTAATTTAGGCTTTTATTCACATATAAGTTGTGGTAAACAGAAGCTCAAGCATGTTCGCTTGACGTGTGAGAACCAGTGAGGTTCATTCTCGTGTTACGCAGGACGTTTGATCTTCCGGAAGAGATTTGTTCTCGTGCATCAAGCAGGTTCGGTTGAGCTTATGTTCGCTGATCAATGTTTATATGTGAGTAAAAGCCTAAATTAAATCTGTTCATCATATCAAGCGATTGAGTCTCTTCAGAAAATTTGGGCTAAACCGTTTGATTCATATGGATTAGTTTTACAATCTCTTTATTAACTTTGAAGCATCAATGTGGTAGTTGCGTAGCTGTCAATGGAGGGACAGAACGCTCTCAGATTTCATCAAAAAGATCTTTATTTGTGTTCCGAAGAAGAACAAAAGTCTTACAGGTGTGGAACGACATGAGGTTGAGTAAATGATGACAGAATTTTCATTTTTGGGTGAACTAACCCTTTAAGAAGTCCAGAACCACCATTTTCAAAACTGCTTTAATAACCAATATTTGGGGTAGAACCAAATGGAGTACATTGAATTTATTAATTTCATTCTCCAGAGGTCTTTAAATAATACATTATTGTTTAATAATTAATGGACTTTTAAACAAACAAAAATACTGACAAGACAATTAGAAAACAACTCACTGCTTAAGGCTGGATAAGTTAAACAGCTTTAGCAAACCGAACATGAACACAACGCCTAAGAAAAAATAAACTGTATGGCTAATTCTAATTCATAGATGCACTTCTCAGTCACACTCCGACAGCATCGAATCAGTATTAATGTAATATGTCTAATAAACATTAATTGAACCAGAGACTTGGAAACAACTGTGAAATTAATATTAATATACATTTCATAATGTGCGTTGCTCTGGGACAGTTGTCAGCCACAGATTCAGCTGCAACTGAAAGGCGTGAAGTCAAAACACGGCGTGCATTATTTGTATACCGTTGCACATCTTAAGAGCCCAACCAGTGAATTTTAATGTCTGATTTTACACACATACGCAAAATGTAGACATACTTTCCCACTGAAAAAGACTAATTTTAGTTTTATTAAAAGTGAGGATACATCCAATGTGTGAAAATATGTTGTTTTGCACATCCTTAGTTAGCTGGCGGGCTAGTATTTGCTTGTTTATTGTTGTAGGTGCCAAACAGGTTGATGATGAAGGTGTGTTTTCACATGTTGTCTCTCACTGTCTCTCTTTCTCCTCATCCTCATCTCACAGTGCAGTGTTAGCTCTTTTTAGAGCTCAATTAACCCGTTTCAGCTATTGTCAACCATTTTCTCTTCTCCATCTGTCTAACTTTGTCACTTCCTCCCTCTACTCGCTAATAACTTACTGTCTCACTTCACCGTTATCACATTTTTCTCTGTTTTCACCTGCTCATTGTGTCTGAATTATCTCTCTGCTTTCTCTTCCCTCTCTCCTCACACGTCCCTCTGTTGAATAACAGAAGAATAAACTCATTCTTACCTCCCGCTCTAACCCTCCTGCTCCTCCCCGTCCCATACAGGTCCAGCCAGACACAGCCCCCCGCGAACGAGAGCTGGTATTGACCCGTTCCGGTTCGGTCGCTGGGCCGGGCACCACCGGAGGGTGGGTGTGCGACTCCGCCACGCTCCCCCGAGCTGGACGGCACTCCTCGCGGGGCAGTCTTTCCCTAAGTAGGAGCGGCGCAGGGCCTGCCGAGTCCAACCACCCTGGGATGGCTGACGCAGCTAACGGAAGCACAGAAATGCAGTCGGTCAGCGGCAATTACGCCACCATCCTGCAGGGGGAGCAGCAGAGGGACTACCCGGGGACTCTGGGACGGGGCGGGCTGGAGATGGGCAGCGGATTTGTGGTGGGCAGGCCCGAGAGAGAGGCCAGCATTCCACTGAGCACCGGGATGTATCCAGAGGGTGGCGGGTTCATAGGAGACTGGCACGAACGGGTAGGCATAACCGGGTACCCGCTGGGCAGGAGGGATATGACACCCCAACTGCTTCCGTACCCTGGCCAAGGCCGGGGGGCTTTTGGGGGCATCCTGGGTTATGGCGGAGCGTGGCCCTCAGCACCTGAGGCATCAGGAAGAGGTGGTGCTCACTCTCTCGCCCTGAGGGTTGGTGAGTTCCTGCGTCTACGTCTGGCGCAGGTGACCTTTGACCCCTCGCAGCCGCCGTACGACTCGGTGCAGGTGTACGGGCTGGAGGGCACAGGCTCACGCGCCGGGTCCCTCAGTTCTCTGGACAGCGAAGGCAGCAAAGACGCCGAGAAGGAGGTGTGGGGAGCAGGTCTGGAGGATTGGGGCCCGCAATTCCAGAAATTAGCCCAGCTTTTTAGGGAAAGGGAGAAGGAGAATGATGAAGATAAAGAAAGAGATGTAGAGGCCAACAAAAAGCACAAAGATAGGGAATGGAAAGAGAAGGAGGAGCAGTCTGGAGATGAGGAGCAGGCGAATGTCTGAGAGAAAGAGAGCGAGAAGGAGAGGGGTTGGGTGGGACAGTGATTAAAAGGCAACAAGAGCTGGAATAATGAAAAGTGAAGGGTAAAGAGGGAGAGACGAAGAGGAAAGGTAATAAGGGAAGACAGGGAAAAATGAACGGAGAGAGCAGAGGCAGTGGAGAGAGTGATTGATGCAATTTGAAGCAATAAGTGCTGAAAAGCTGATGTGTGAGCACAGCCAGAGCCGTGTTTCTTTAGCCAGCATTTAACATTCCTTAAGTGTGTTTGGCAGTGAGCGAAAAGCAAAGTTCACTGTATTCCAGATCACATTTAATTACGACAGAGAAAGTAAGAGATTTGAACTCGGATTTTTGTGGCAGCGAGCAAGACAATGGCACCAAAGGAGAGGGGGAGAAATGCAAGGCCGGAATAGCAGATGAAGTTACGGCAACACACGAGGGAGTAGGAAAATTAATGTTTGTACAGAAATTGTTTATACATTCACAAAAGCGAAAGAACTGAATTATTCAAAAGAAAGCACTGAATATTACAGTAAAGTCCTGAATAAGTGTCTCCACAAAGATTCTTGGTGTTTACACATACACACAAAAACAAACACGCATCAATTTTAAACCCTGCTTGGAAATTCTGCTTTGCAGATGTCTCATTGACAGGGTTCAAAATGACTTACATTTCTGCCAAGAACAGATTGTATACAAAGTTGCTCAAGAAAAAAAAAATCATGACAAAGTTAAAATGTAGTGTTGCTAAAATTGTGCAAAACTTCTGCACAAACAATCATTACTTGTCAAAAAAAAAAATCCCACATTTAAAAAGTGAAGGTGATTTACTGTACGAGAGCTGACAGGTCTGCTTCAGCTAGAATGCACTTTTATACATGATGTTCAAAAATAGATTACAAATGGTGTTGTTGTTTTTTTATTGGAGAAAAAAACATGAAAAAATGTTCTATGTAAATGCATTTAAATGTAAATATCACTGAATGCCATTGTGAAAAGTGTCAACAGTACTGTAGTCTTCAAGCAACAAAAAATAATAGATTAATAAAATGAAAACAGAGGAGAATATTATATATAATGCCACATCGAAATCCACTGGATTGACTGAAGCAGATTAAACCCTACCATTTACAGTACGAAGTCGGATTTGGATGTGTCGCTCTTCCCAAACGGAACTTATTTTTTTTATTATTGAATGCGAAAAGTCCAAATAAATGTATTTAAAAGTCCTTTTTCTGGGTTGAGCACACACTCTGCATTGATATCCCGATTAATCACACTGTTTTTGGCCACGAGGACTCACTGTGACTGGACTGAACCAGAACCACTGTATCACTGCACAGTCATGCGCACCAATACCAGGGGGCTTTATGCAGTACAAACCCACACCCAAATATCATGCTCTGTCAAAAACATGAGCCTATAAGAATTATATGAAATATTAATGTAAATGTTTTTGTATGATAAGTAGAATTACAGAATGACAAATCCCCCTGGAGATTATTTGATCAGGACTACCCTAACATAGTGTCTACACTGGACGTGAACGGTGCGACATGACAAAAGCAAAGAGAGGCCAATCCATTATAATCAGTGATGCTGTCTACACTGGATGCGGCGGGAGTTTACAGATGGACACCAACTGTAAACTGATGGCCCGTTAAATGGACTACTTGCACAACTACTTCCACGCTCTACTTAATACAGTTCGGGAGTTTGCGTTCAGCGCACCTATACAGAGAGCTTCTCATGAAAATGCAGATTATTACTAGGTTTTAGGGCTGCCAAATGTTTTTTAAACAATCATATTCTCTGCATTAACATGAATTAACTTCAACCTGAAATGTTTACAAATATATTTCCCTTCCAAATGCACATTTTGAATAATAACAAAGACTATAGAATAACACAAGACGCGTCAATTGTATTGTTTTGAATGGGAGAAAGCGCAACACGCAATATGGCGGAATAAGTCCTGCCTTCTAAATAAGAGCCAATCGCCGATTGGTAAAGTCATCTCGTCACTGCAGCGGCCGTTAGAAGCTCTGGTTCCTGTAGAAACAGTCAGACGCGTGCTTCCTATAGAGACGCACACTTAGAACCGTGCATGCGCATTAGCTTGATCCAGCCTGAAAAATACCATTGTTGTTTTTTTTGTGTCATGATTTGAGCGTTTAGAAACTAAATTTATGAGACAGTTGTTGTCAGATTTCATTGGTGATTTCAAATATGAAATTTAATCGAAAGCTTGGCAAACAACTTGAGAGAATTTGATGTTTTCCCATTCAAAGAGATAGGAGCTGCACTTGCATGCCCGAGAGGCGTTTCAAAGATGGCCGCCGAGTGAAATGACTTGTCTTAAAGGGACTTTGATAATAAATAAATATTTCCCCACTAACCTGCCGCAGTCCAGTTCTTGTCTTCTCATTAACAGTGTTTTTGTCTTACTGATCATATTTCATACCTGTTGAATTTACATTTTTAAATGAATTTTACTGATAAAACACCCTTACAAAAGCGAACCATAGTTTTACTATAGTAAAAGTGTATGAGTGACATGCATTATTACAATAGCTAGACTATTTTGTTACATTTACAATTGAACTGCAAACAAATACAAGTTAAAACTTACAAGCATCGCATATTCCCTCCTGACAATCTGTTAACAGATTGACAATCACTGTATGTCCACTAGCGCTGTTAGCATCGCGCGTTAGCTGCTTTCTGACTGTAAACAAGCAGCGAAGAGCCAACAAGACATGCTCAAACAAGCCAAACTGACAGACAAACAGCAGTACAACTTATCTTTCATATAATAGTTATAATTAATCAAACACCTTTACGAAAGCGAACCATGGTTTTACTATAGTAAAAGTGTAGTAACTACACTCTAAAAAGTGCTGGGTTAAAAACAACCCAAGTTGGGCTGAAAATGGTCAAAAGAAAAAAGGTTTGCCCAACCTGCTGGGTAGTTTTATTGAACTCAACTATTGTTTAAAAATTACTGTATTGCTAGCTTAAATTAAACCCAAAGTATGCTGGAAATTAACATTTATTAATATGTTTAATGAATAATAATTAAACATTTATTAAATTGCTTATTAATAAATGTTCACCTTTTGATTATTATTGTTGCCTCTAGTAATTATGTGTCTGATTTTTAATTTCCAACCTATTTTGGGTTCATTATAAGACAGCCATATAGTAATTTTTAAACAATAGTTGGGTTAAATAAAACTACCCAGCACGTTGGGCAAACATTTAACCCAGCCGCTGGGTTAAAACAACCCAATCGCTGGGTTTGTCCATTTTCAACCCAACTTGGGTTGTTTTTAACCCAGCATTTTTTTAGATTGAATTTTTAATTTTCGTAAGAGCAGTACGTATTCCTTGTGTGCGTTGGTGCTCTTATTCCAGTGTTTGAAATAGTTGAATGAATGTGAGGTAACTGCCTTAAAAAAATTTAATGATGTTAAATATTTAATTAATCTTAAAGAGTAACGCAATGACAGTGCGACTAGCCTACTTTGAATATTAAGATTTTTGGCGTAAATGTGTGAATTGCATACAGTGAAATGATTGTCAATGAAAAAAGACACAGAATAGTGAAATAATTTAATACAAATAAAAAATGTTCATTCTCAAAATAGCCCAATCGCGTTTCGGGGGGTAAAATCTGCGTTTTTGGCAGGGTTCCCCTGGTAAAATTCACATTCCAGGGGCTAAATATCATGTTATTTGGGGTTGCTTCAATCCGCGGCAACAGTGTCAAAGTAGACCAATTCCGCAGGAAAACCGTGGACTTGGCAACACTGCTCACACTAATTTAGAGCTGACACCCTGTGGTGAAAGAATCACGACATATGTTGGATTAAAACTTAAAAGATCCGTTGAGTTTGGAAAAGTCTGTACACGGTAATCATCAGAATATCTCTTCTCCTGTCTCTGAATATGTCCGGAATTTGAAATCATCCCGAGGACTCTAATTTTAAGAGGCGTTTAGTCAGCTAGGTGATTACAGCACATTGAAAATATAACTGAGCAGTATTATTTCAAACCGGATGTGCGTCACAAGGCTCAGTGCAAGTAGTCAATTTCTGACATACTCGACGCGCTTGCGCTTCTTCCGACAACAGTACAAATGCATTCGTAACTTTCTCTTCGTCCAGTGTAGACAGCCTCAAAATGTTGTGACCTGGTGTAAGTTTAAAGAATCGAACGCGTCCCGTATCATTCCATATATTTCAGGTAGATTAGGTCAACTGGGTGTGGAGTTACTGCATTCATCCTGGTTTCTGCCTTCCCATTGGACTGCATTGTTGTGGCCCCAAGTGGTCCCTGTTGGTACTGAGATCTCACGATGGCGTGTATTAAAAATGTATTTATTCTGTTGTATTTTTTCCTTTTCTTTTTTGTAAATTTGAATAAAGACAGTATGTTTTGAGGTGACGTGTGCGCGACCTGATGTGTATATCCTCTTCTTTTTTGAAGAAACTCTTGACTGAATTGACTCCTGTGTGTTTGCCTCTGCTGAGCAAATGAAAGTGCTGGCTTTGGAGACGTCCATAGAGGCCCTTCAAACAGGGACAGAGTTGGCAGGGAGTAAACACAATGTCTAGTCCACTTACTCCCAAGTTATGTGACAGACTTACAACAACCTAAGGTCAATAATGGAAACTGAGAGTTCAGGTTGCACTTTGAGACAGACAAAAGTTAACCGCAATGTTCTCCTTGAAAATCACTCTATTTGAAGTCTGGGTTACGTACAAAGTGCGGGATTTATTAGTGGGCCTGACATGCCTTATTTGATCCGATGAAAGTGGAGAAAATAAAGGTTGTTTCAAACCACTGCACCTGCAAGTCAGCCCTGCTTATCGTACACTTCAATCCTGCAATATGTGTGTGTGATTGTGTTTAAACCAGTATATACCTACATGTACTGGCAAATAAACAAGCCACAGCCACCTTTTTGATTTGAGGCTGGTTAATTATTCATGAGCTCCAGCGCATATCCTGTTAGATTAAATTTGGTTTAATTACATTCGCAAAGCTTGATGTAGGAAATAGACTAGAATGAGAGAGACAAAGAGAGAGTGTGATTGCTTCAAAATTCACTTAGAGCAGAAGAGGGATTCACAATGATTTAGAGAAAGTTAGATTATGAATGCACGCTCTGTCCTTGAGTTACATAATGAATTGAGCACATTACGCAATGCACTGTATATCTAAATAGGCAGGGTGTGAGAACCTATCACAGAAAAAGATTCAAGAGTTTTTAGCTGAAACTACTAATAATTTTCTCAGATATCTTATGCTAACAAATAAGATGGCTTCTGGGCATGTTTCATGAAGCAGAGTGATACCACAGATGGGTTATTTCTAAAAGCGTCAGAAGGTTTCGTTTTTCTTAGACAGGAAAACATTTATCACAGAACACATGGAGCACAGAAGTACACGGATAAGAACAAAAATAACTTGCTATTAATACATTAATTCACTGCAAAATGTCCTCATTAAAGATTCATTTGGTGAACTGCCCTGCAATCCTGCACAACTCAGAATGAAGTTCATTAGCGTGCAGCTCAACCACAAGACATCTGGAAAAGAGGAATGTGAACCTAAAGTGTTTCTTCTCTTTTGCATTTTCAATGCTTCCTCAGGAACAGCAAGGTGAAAATGCCCACCAATCATGATAATTAAACCACTAAATATCTGGCCCACTGAGGCAGTGGGTGAAAGGGACAACAGCAAGACTGGCTGGTGGTACATGCCATATTTAGCTCTGTATTACTGCAAACTGCGTTGTATAGGTCTACATGTTGTAAGGGGTGGCTTTGGCTACATCTAGGGTAGTAAAACATTGTGGTGACTGTTGAACGGTGAACAGTCCCATGAGGAAACGGCTTAATGAACACCGAATGATGCCTTAATATAAATGCAAATACGTTTTTATATTAGGTTTAGGGGATAGAAGATCTCCATGGGTCAGTCAAGTACACACACACACACAAAAAAAAAACAACTATTGATTTCAATGTCAAATTTCCACCATGATAAAAAAAAAGAAAAGAAAAAAAAAGTGTGTTTGGTTTGTCCTTTAGTTTGGGGACAAAATTGGTGAGACAAATCTGACAAAACCTCCTTTTGGGGACATTCAATGATGCTCTATAAAGGATGTTTTATAAATAAAGTCAAGTTTTATATAACAGTTAAGCAATGACCATGAGTAAGATTGCTGTTCTTCTGAATATCATTCAGTGTTGTATATTATGTGTGAGCCACTGAATCGTTTAATCAACCAATTTGTTGATTCATTCAGGAACGCAACAAGTGGCTGCATTTACACAGTATTGCTGCATTCGGACCCGTATACTAACATACTACTCATACTATTTCTGCCACAGAAAGATATGCTAAAAACAAGGTATGCGTTTCTGAATGAGTGAATCATTTAGTCAACAGCATATCGGCCGCAAAGGGGGGCCCTCGCGAACACCCTTCTGAAGCCTAAAATCGACAAACGGGACACTCTAAGGTCTCGTGGACTTAACAGACGTGCACGCGGCAACCATTGTAAGTCCACAAGACCTAAATTGCATGGAAGTGTGCCATTTGGGACAGGGCCTGCAGTGTTTGAAATCGCCCCTATGCCCTCATTCACTACTCCACTAATGTAGTCCACTTGAAGGAGTGAATAGAAATGAGTGAGTGAATTTGGACACTGAGTGTGCCGGAAGGGCTGCCACTTGCATAGTTTGTGCCTGCTGTTTAATAATCATTTAAACCTTAGCAAACTAGCAGCTCCAGGAGTAATGAAAAGATTTACCTTGAAAATCTGTCATGGAAACTAGCATGTATAAACATTAATTAAACAATTTAATAATTAAAAAGGAATTTACACCTGTGTGATTTACGCTGTAGACCTACCCACATTGAATCATTCATTTTCATCATCATCTGGTCAGACGCGGGAATTGACCGTTTGCAAAGACCAGTGTTGCCAATTTAGCTATTTTGTCACTAGATTCAGTGACTTCTCTGCCTTTTTTTTTTTTTTTCAAAAGTTTAGGGACAAATCTAGCAACTTCTTGGACAAACCTCATCTAGATTCTTATTTTGCCCACTTATCTATATTCATATTTATATAGATCAATGAATTTGCCATTATGATGATATGGCATGATGACATTTAGCTACCAGTTTTAGCTACTTTCAATTGAAAGCAGTTGGCAACACTGGAAAAGACCCGCCCCATTTAGTTACGGTTACTACGTCCAACAAGCCAAGCCGTTCTCACGCAGTGAAAAATACATCACGGAGCAAAGAGGACACTGACAACGCGTCGACAGACAAGACAAGGCAGGTTACTTTTGATATGAAACAAAGTCTCAAATTTTGTAATTTTTAAAGAAATTTAAACAATAAATACCGTTTGTGGCTCTTTAATGTGACCGATCGCTGTAGTGCCTCAAGCGGCTCGTGAACCGATCTTCTTCTTTTCCTTCTAGTTAATTTATACCATCAAATAAACATTAGAAGGAATGTTGTTTCAACCGTGGAAAGACGTCAGTACACATTATTTTTCAAGTTCAAGTCCACCAACGTTAATCTGCTAACTCCCCTGACTACTCTGTCGGACAAAATGGCGGATTCTGGGTTATGATTGGTTAGATCGCCTGTCAATCAAACTCCCAGCGAAGGGTCGTGACTCTCACAGTGCATTAATAGGGACTTTAAGCAGCAGCTGCTGATACAACAGCAACGGCATTCTGGCGTTCTGTTGCGCATGCGCGAATTTAACTGCTACTTCTTGACGTTCTACTGTAACCGTCTACTACGGGAGAATAGCCGATTTGCCGTAGTCGATAATACGTGACAGATTAGATAAGTAAATGTTATGTTTTATGGTTATGTGGTATTTTAATTGTATCTGTATGTCATTTAATGCCAAAAGCAACCATTCTCTTGCTTTTATTTAAATGTAATTTCTTTTTTACTATGTCAAATGATTAAATGATCCGTTATGCCGTCCGCTTTGTTTTTGCTTAGCGATTTTTGCGTTCTTTAGCTACGGCAGTTGACAGTTTACTTCCGGTCACTGTTGCCGTTCCATCAACAGCTGTTGCTTAAAGTCCCTATTTTGGTAGCTTATACTACGGGCTGTTGAATGCTCGAATCTGATTGGTTGACCAACGTTCTAAGGTGTGCAATTATTTTCAGGGAAACGCACGGCTAATTTAGTTCTAGCAGGTCTTGACCGCATTGCAGTTTCATATCACTTCGCCAAATGATTTCAGTTTTTTCAGTAGGTCCTACAGCCTACAACCGCAAAACGACTACACCGACCTAGCAAATAAATAAAGTAAACAATAGGTTCAAAACAACAAATTATTGTCATGGTTTTTGCCACAAAATATGTTTTATTGTGTCCTGAAAGCGCATACTCTCTCGCGCTCTCTCTTTCAAACGTACACACGTACAGTACAGTACGGACACACACTCGCACAGAAACGTTTTGTCAGGGCTTCTCTGATGAATTAATCAGTAAAATAACTGTGTTAATAACTGTATCAACGGTATTATTCTGCTATCAAGGCTCAAGCTTTTGTTACTAGTTCTTAAATGACGTTTTGGAATTAGCAACGGAGGCTTGGGATGAGATGCGTAAGAAAGTAGTCCCACACACGGGCCGTTGAATTCTTAGAAAATAATTACCTGCTATTATATATATTGCTATTACAACTACTACTATTATCATTATTATTAATGGCTGTATCAATATTACCATTATTATTATTATTATTTTTATCATTATTATCATTGCTATTACTACTACTATTATTTTTATTTGTCCTCTTCCTGATCCTTTATCCTCCCCCCCATTCTGGATGAAATGAGTATATTTGTTAATCTGTTTATCATTACTACTATTGTTAATATTATTATTACTATTTGTCATTTCTAATTAATTGAATTTATAATTATTATTATTATTAATGTTGCTATTTCTATTGCTACTGTCACCTTCCTCATCCCCCATTCTCCAGTTTTTGTGTGATACTATTATTATCATCATCATCATCATTATTTATTCTTATTCTTTTTTTTTTTCTCTTCTTTTGGAAAACTCTGGTTATGTCTGTTATACTTCCCTACATGTTCCTTTATTCATATATTTCCACTCCCACTTACAGTTATACACACACACACACAAATCTTACTGGCTGTTATGTATGTTTTGTTGGTCTTTGTATTTTGCATCTAATGTCTCATTTGTAAATATTGTAATTGTCTGTTTGCATAATAAAAAAAAAAAAGAAAAAAAGAAAATAATTACCACCTCGGGTGTGCATTATTTTCTAAGAATTCAACGGCCCGTCGTCAATTATTCCTTACCTATTGTGTGTATATCAGTTGTACAGTCACTAATTATTTAGTAAGTTCCTAAAATTTTAATTACTCAATTTTAACTTATTATACTTTGAGTTATATAAAAGCAACATCACACACGCAAGTACAGTACTGAGTATGAGTACTATTTGCATAGGCTGCGATTACTGTGCAGCCTCGTGCCTCTTGCTTGTGGAGATACTGCTTAATTATCTTTATATAGACTAAAACAACAGAAGTCTGGTATGCCCCCCATTTAGTCAGCTAAGAAAACGCATGTTTATTAGCAGCATGTAGCAACTATTCCCTATTATCTTCTGTGATGGTCCTCATGGCTCTCCTGACTTCCCCGTGTGTGTGTGTGTGTTTGTGTATAGTCTATAAGCTGGACTGGCAGATTGTTGTGTTGTGTTATGTGTTCAGGTTTGACGTGGTAAATGAAATCTTCATTAACGATCTTAATTAGTGTTCGATCTCCAAAACAGCTGACAGAAAATCCATCTAGGAGCAGTAAAGGGGTCGCTGGGTTAAGGCTGGAGATCGAAACAAGTAACAGAAGGCACGATGACTCAGATACAATTGTAATGTTCATACGTTGGCAGCATTTAAGTTTATTAAATAATAATTATAATAGTCCTCCACCTAAACCTTTGACAACAATTATGCAATTAAACTATTTGGCAAGAAATCGGAGTATCTCAAGGAAAAGCCAAAGAAAAATTCCTTGTTGATTTTGCTAACAAGATGGTGCTGCCATCTTATGGACACATTAGAAATAAACAGTCCAAGATGTAGTGTTTATGATGCTTCTGCTGCTGTCACATTCTTGTGCTTTTCATACAGTTGGAACAACATGAGGAAATTATGACAGAATTTTGTTGATGACTTCTTGGACAGAGGGGTGATTTAGAGTTTTGAATTAATTTGAATAAATGTATAGTTAGAGTATTAGAAAATATGGATTTAAATCAGATTAAATGTGAATGACCAATGACCCAAGCCTTGAATACCAAAAACCAGCCGGACATTTCAGTCCTTCAGCTATTCTATAGGCCTACAGTTTATAGACAATAACAATTTATTTTGACCATTTAAATATATCAGCATTCATAATTGCATTACTGAAGTATACTGGCTGTACTTTGACCTTTTGAGTGTGGTGGTGTCTTTCATGTAACTATTTTAAGGAAGAGGACTTGGGAAATCATAATGGGTAATGTAGATTAGGACCATTACCGTACTACTTGTATGTCACTAAACTGGATTGTTTTTTTGTTTTAGTTTTTTTCAACTGAAAAATGTAAAATGCATTTACCATTTGTACAAACGAGCCAGTATTTATGGCTCACAAGGCAGGCAGAGATATGAGCTGAGAGGTTGAAAAGACAAAGCTGCGTATACTGTATAGTGCCTTTGTGGGTGTTTTTAATTAAGTGGGTTATTAAAAATAAGCAAAAGCAAACAAATTGAAAACCCCGTTGATTTAGTTTTTTTTTTTTTTTTTTAATCATTTTATGTCTACATTTTCACAATAATAAACAGAATTAAATATAATAAAAAAAAATCTTTTTACTCTATTATTTTAATTTTTTAATCTTTTTCTTAAAATTTGTTCTTAAATTGTACAGCACTTTGGTTTAACTTGTGTTGTTTTTTAATGTGCTTTAAAAATAAAGGTTGTCTTGACTTGAAGCATATGTTGACATACAAGTATACTATTAAAAAACAGACATTGATTGTAAAGTTGCACAAAGTCTCTGTTCTCCCTGATGTTTGTAGAAGTGTTTGCATATTTCAAAACAAATCAATTTTCACAATTTTCGGTCTTGCTCGTTCATTCATTCATTCATTGTCTTTACAGATAAACCATCTGGCAAGCCTCAGCGAAAGAACACATTCATAATATTTGAAAATAAAAAGTAGGTACCTAAATAAAGCTGACAAAACTTCTATCAGTTGGGAAGAATCTCTAGAACCTTGATCCGGCTTGGATCATAAATACAGTCCTCTTCTAATCCACTGTTCACCATTCCACAGTTCGCAGGGACCCACGCAGTGTCATAACCATGTTGATTCCAGGTTTTCTGTAAAGGATGATCCTATGATCGAGCTTCTTCACTTTTCCCACTCGAACACTTAGTTTAAGAAATTTCCAGCTGTTGTCCTCCAGCATTTATAGGGTAACGAGAAGCTTTTTCTCGACTCCGGCTCACATAGACTCCTGGACCGAGCATCCCATCGGAAGAGGGTCTGAATCCTTCACGTTGGATCTTCTGTGCGTTTGCCATCGTAGTGCCGTGGTACATGATGCATGTTCTCCGTCCAGGGTACTGGTTCTTCTCTTTTCCAGTGTTGCTACGATTTCTCTTGGCATTCACAGTAACCAAAGCACTTTGAAAGGTTTACATATATAATCAGTGAAGCACCAAAGACAATTATTATATAAACAGAATATGAAGTTTGCAGTGTGAACGTTAAAAAAGGAAACTTTTGAACCATTTATGTATTTAAACTTTCCTACTACATCAAACTCAATTAATAGCAACTGATGTTTGTGTAGTTTCTTAAAAACATATCCATCATAAAATTTTATATTTAACTCAAAATAATAAAATTCATTTGATTTTAATTTAACTTACCTGCTCAAGAGTCCTTTGAGCTCCAAATATTCTCCAAATAATAAACTCTATGTAACTTTGGTTTCACTTTTAATTTGTAAGTAGGTTGGGACCAAAGGTGGGAGGGAGTGGTTAAAGGTGTGGTCACCTGTAAGACGCCACATTTATTATCAACACAGTTCAGTTGATCCTCAACCGAGAACCAAATGTGAAGTGTGTAATCCAAAATCGAGTCTTAAAATGCAAACTAAAGCCAGTCTGAGAGAGACAACTAATCTAATTACTCAATCCAAGAAAAAAAATTGTCTCTTCTTGATTCAAACTCTCATTCTTGCTGACGAAGCAGGATGCTTAGAATTGCAATGACACAGACTTCTTTGATTTGATTGGCCATCTCAGTCAGAATTTGTACTCTGCATTTCACCCATCCAAGTGCACACACACAGCAGTGAGTATTGAACACACACACACACCATGAACACACACCTGGAGCAGTGGGCAGCCACTTTTGCTGTGGCGCCCGGGCAGCGATTGGGGGTTCGGTGCCTTACTCAAAGGCACCTCAGTTGTGAGTAGTAAGAGTGAAAGAGAGCGCTGTTCATTCACTCCCCCCACCTACATTTCCTGCCGGTACTGAGACTCAAACCTGTGATCTTCAGGTTACAAGACTGACTCTCTAACCATTAGGCCACAGCTGCCCAATTTGATCACATTTGAACAAGTTATTGACATAGATCCTGACAGCTTCCTTTCTGTGGGATGCATTTTATCACTCAAATTTATTATTATTATTTCAGATGTTTATCATTCAGTTAAGATGCAATGATATATAAAATAAATTTACTGTACATTCCTTACTATAATAATGTAATAGCAAAGCAACTTGAACATGTTCACTAGAGTGTACTGCTTGAAAAATAGTTTAATAAATTAGGATAATAATAATCATCATCATTATAATTATAATAAGAACGTTTGGCAGAATCAGAATTACTCAGAAGATAAAATCCAAAAGAAAATTCCTTGTTGATTTTGTTGACCAAGATGGTGCTGCCATCTTATTGACAAAGTAGGAATAAAGAGAATAAGATGCTGCTGTCGCTCTCTTGTGGACATACACGTATGATATGAGGGTGAGTAATTAATGACAGGATATTTATCCGTGATGTTATTGAGAGACAAAGTAGCGCATACTGCGATGCAGAAGTTCTTTGAATTAAGAACTAGGTTATTTAGATTCATTAGCTTGAATTAGCTTAAAGAGGGTAGGCAATGTGTTTTATAAACACTTTATCCACTTTATTTTTCAACGTGGAAGTAAAGTGTTTTCTGTGAATGTGCGAGACTTCCGATTTATTAACCGCTATATGGAAATAACGAGAAGAATATCAAAGTACAGTAAACTGTTTGCGCTGCAAACCAGTATGTTTATAAGACAATACATTAAAATAATATGGTAAGAAATACCAGTTTGCAATAGCGGCATAACGAGCTTTGTACAGCTAAAAATAACTGGAAGCAAATGATACCGGAAGCCAGGCACGTTAAATTTACAAATGGCCGCGGCCGCTATTACCTGAAAAATAAGGTGGATACTGGTTGAAGCTGTCTTAACATCAGGCCCGGATTGGCTAATCGGGAGCACCGGGAGAATTCCCGGTGGGCCGGTCTGTTTATTTGGCCGCGAGGGCCGGTGTTGTCATGGCACTGGGTTTAAATATGGATGCTCTAGAAACTGTCGACGCGGCCAAATGTACTAAGCTGAGTAGCTTAACTTTTTCCTTAAAACCAGTCAGTGACGGATTTAGGCCTGGACGACATGGGAAACGGCCCAGGGCGGCATCTTGCCGGGGGCGGCAACGGGCACCCGCGCAAAAAAAACAAAAACAAAAAAACAAACGAATGCGCGATCGGGTTTTTACCGCTCATTTGCACGTAACGTCAATGATATCACGTCACTCTGTGGATAAATTAACCTGGTAGGAAGGGACTCAGAGTGTGCGCCCGGAGAAGACAACTCACTCAAAAGTATAGCCTACGGGAAGAAGGGATGAGGTGACGTCTGTAGGGACAGCGGGACAAGTTCTAAATCAACACTAAATTATGGTAAGACAAAAGGTCTAAGCCAACGGAGGCCGATTTAAGTAACGTAAATAAATAAAAAGGAAGAGGGGAAACATGCGAAAGATAAAGGCATGTATGCAGCTATTACTCATATCGTAATAATAGTAGGCAAATAATAAAATATAGGGCCTATCACTTATGTTATGTTGCTTGCTATGCTATTACACATTGGCCAACAATATTCATTTTTCTGTCCAACTAGCTTACATAACCAGACAGTAAAATGTGATTTTGTAATATGATGTAACTTTTTTTTTAAAATTTTTTTGTATTTGAAGATATTTTTGAAAAATACAATTAATTACAAGGCTGTAGAGAACAGTGCACTATTGCAGACTTATATACTGAGGTTTTAATTACATTATTTTAATATAGTCAGTCGTGAATTAAAGTGGGCCGGTCTAAGGCATGAAACTCCAGGGCTGAAAATGAGTCCCAATCCGGCCCTGCTTCACGTCCTGAGAGCAATCAATAATAGAAGTTGTCTAAATATTAAAACGTGTACATATATCTTCTGTGGGCGTCTCAGGACCAAAAAATGTTTGTCCAGTCATTGCATTCGGTCCTACATGTCTGTCAACATGTAGCTATTTCCATACCTCGCGCACCTGCTTGCACAGACATCACATTCATCAGCGCCTTCTATAAGGCTACGCCGAGTCACCAAGTGCCGCAAACAAACAGCAACCACCTTTTACAGTTCCTCCTGAACCAAAACAATGAGCTTATGCTGCGTCCACGCCATGTTCATGTAACCATAAGATGGCAACCTGTGACGTTCTACCCGGCGCTGTTCACATCCGTTTCTATGTCAACACTATCAACGGCGAAATGAATCTGCAGCAGTCATGATGCAGTGAGATCCAGTCAGGCAAAGAAGTGATGGATAAAAACGATTTTATTTATAGGTAAAGAATAAAATGAATAATAAAACAATAAATGGTTAAATTAATTTGTAAGTAATAATCAGCTTTTAATAGTAAGTAACAATAAAACAATCTGTAATAAAATATCTATGAGTAAAATAATATTGCCACAAGAGGAAATGGAGCAAAAGGGCCCTTGCTATGAGTGGGATGTAAGAGAGAGAGAGTATAGCAATGCAGGAACTTTGCAAACACTGATACATATGTTGGCCTCACTACATCCTGCAAGAGTAAGAGCTGTGGTTTTAACACTCTTGAAGTGGAAAGAACTAAATTAGCCCAAATAAGCATTTTCATCATGTCTAGAGACCTTATAATAATACTCTGCACTTTGATTCAAAGTAAGACAATGATGAGTTTATGCAAACACATTTGATATGAGACAGGATACCAGATTTTGCAGACAGATATAGAAAAGATAAGGTAATATGTCAACTTTTAGAGATGTGGCAACAAAATTTAGACATTTACATCTTCAGGGCAGAGGTGAACTAAATGTCTGAATTGAATATATGAACTTTGAGTAGGCTATATGATATCAAAAGATATAATGGATAAAAAGATAATTCATAAATGGATTGATACAAGAATATGTTTGAAAGGATTAATCATAGAAATAACCATAAAAGAATAATAATCATAAGCATCTTTTTTTCTTATAGGCCTACACCAAGTCAGGTGGTACAAGTAAGAGCTCTGTAAGTTGTTTACGTTTATTATTATTGTAATGTTATGCTTTGAGACATGAGGTAATTTAATGCCGTCTCTCGTCTCTTGATTCTTTGCAGACTCTGCTGTGCGCGTTCATGCGTTTTGGAGGAGGCGTGGCTTTGGAGACGCTCTGAAGGGAGGGTGGGATCTCATGCTTTCAAAGCTAGCAGCTTGCTATTGCTAGCCTCTCCAGAATTGCCTACCCTACCTCTAAAAAATTATGGGTTTAAAATCAGATAAAAAATTAATGACTACTGATTTTAAAGTTTTCATTGATAATAATATTAGGTGATCCATTGTCCAACAGTCTCATCAAGAATGCAGGAGAATAGCTGGGAAAGAAAAGAAAGAGCGTTTTTAGTCGTTTTTGCGGATCTGTGTCAAAACGGGGATCATTTTGACAACATTATCATCTGTACACAAAAAAAGCAAAGCACTTTTCCATTATTAGTACATTGTTGTCATGTAAACATACCCTAAGTGGCCATTTACACAACACCATTTTCAACTAAAAAAGGGAAAACTTTTTATGTTTTTTGGCCGTTCATTTAAAATGTGAAAACGGTGGCGTCATGCGCATGCGTATTACGTGTTCAGCCTATAAGTGTGTAGTGTTGCTTTACAAAGCGCCATCTACTGGCCTGGCTGCATATCATTGCATTTTTAGTTGTTTTCGCGGATCTGAGCCCTGCACAACATGCAAGAAAAAAAAATTAATTGTGCGCACGATTTACTATTTTGTTCCCTCGATTTACTAAAACATGCACACAATTTACAATCTCCCTCGATTTACTAAATCGTGCGCACGATTTAGTATTTCGTTCCCTCGAATTACTAATCGTGCGCACAATTTACTATTTTGTTCCCTTGATTTACTAATCGTGCACACAATTTACTATTTCGTTCCCTCGATTGACTAAATTGTGCACACAATTTACTATTTCGTTCCCTCGATTTACTAATCGTGCGCACAATTTACTATTTCGTTCCCTCGATTTACTAAAACGTGCACACGATTTACTATTTCGTTCCCTTGAT
The DNA here is from genome assembly GCA_039654765.1 of Mylopharyngodon piceus. NCBI lineage: Eukaryota > Metazoa > Chordata > Actinopteri > Cypriniformes > Xenocyprididae > Mylopharyngodon > Mylopharyngodon piceus. Next base: position 23,410,295 of record CM077451.1, read on the forward strand.
TTACTAATCGTGCGCAGCATTTACTATTTCGTTCCGTCGATTGACTAAAACGTGCGCAAGATTTACTATTTTGTTCCTCGATTTACTAAAACGTGCGCATGATTTACAATTTCATTCCCTCGATTTACTAATCGTGCGCACAATTTACTATTTTGTTCCCTCAATTTACTAAAACGTGCGCATGATTTACAATTTCATTCCCTAGATTTACTAATCGTGCGCACAATTTATTATTTCATTCCCTCAATTTACTAAAACCGTGTGCACAATTTACTATTTTGTTCCCTCAATTTACTAAAACGTGCGCATGGTTTACTATTTCATTCCCTCGATTTACTAATCGTGCGCACAATTTACTATTTTGTTCCCTCGATTTACTAAAACCGTGCGCACAATTTACTATTTTGTTCCCTCAATTTACTAAAACGTGCGCACGATTTACTATTTTGTTCCCTAGATTTACTAATCGTGCGCACAATTTACTATTTCGTTCCCTCGATTTACTAAAACCGTGCGCACAATTTACTATTTCGTTCCCTCGATTTACTAAAACCGTGCGCACAATTTACTATTTTGTTCCCTCAATTTACTAAAACATGCGCACAATTTACTATTTCGTTCCCTCAATTTACTAAAACATTCGCATGATTTACTATTTCGTTCCCTAGATTTACTAATCGTGTGCACAATTTACTATTTCGTTCCCTCGATTTACTAATTGTGCGCACAATTTACTATTACTCGTTCCATCGATTGACTAAAACGTGCACAAGATTTACTATTTTGTTCCCTCGATTTACTAAACCATGCGCACAATTTACTATTTCGTTCCCTCAATTTACTAAAACGTGCGCATGATTTACTATTTTGTTCCCTAGATTTACTAATCGTGTGCACAATTTATATTTCATTCCCTCGATTTACTAAAACGTGCGCACGATTTACTATTTCAAAGGAATGAATTAGTAAATCGTGCGCACGATTTAGCCTACTATTTTTTTCATGTATGTCATGTCCGGGGCTCCGTAGATCTGTGTGAACGGGGATCATTTTGACAATGTTGTTCTCTGTACGCAGAAAATGCAAAGGAAAAACTTTTCTGTTTTTAATACATCAATGAAAACTTGTGAATTTAAAGCATTGTAAGGCATTATCTATCTGCGTTTCCAATTAGTCAAAACAACGGCATAAAATATTGCACTTACTTGCTCAGATGACGTTATTCATGTGTTATTCATTATTCATGTGACATTATTCACATAATCCATGTGTTCACAGGTGCCCCAAACCATATTCATCCGCACAGTCATACAGAGCTCAAGCACAACCAAAACAACGTTCTCACACAAAATGCATGTTTTTATTTTTTAACCGCTACAGAGGGCCAAGCGTTACATAGTGTAACTTTAAAAAAGCTCTTCAAATAGACTTAAAGTAGGCTATATGGTGACACAAGTATACAGCTCTACATGTACAATATGCACATTTTATTATTGATTAATTCATGTATTCATTTAAACAAGGTTTTTACAGTTCAAATAACCTAGTTTTTTTTACTTCAAACATTTTTAGTTTGGAAGAATCTCTAGAACCTTGATCCGGCTTGGATCATAAATACAGTCCTCTTCTAATCCACTGAGTACCATTCCACAGTTCGCAGGGACCCACGCAGTGTCATAACCATGTTGATTCCAGGTTTTCTGTAAAGGATGACCCTGACAATCGATCTTCTTCACTTTTCCCACTCGAACACTTAGTTTAAGAATGGCCAGCTGTTGTCCTCCAGCATTTATAGGGTAACGAGAAGCTTTCTCTTTACTCCGGCTCACATAGACTCCTGGCCCGAGCATCCCATCGGAAGAGGGTCTGAATCCTTCACGTTGGATCTTCTGTGCGTTTACCATCGTAGTGCCGTGGTACATGATGTATGTTCTCCGTCCAGGGTACCTCTGTATTCCAGTGTCATAATCGTTGTCCGCCATGGCATTCACAGTAACCAAAGCACTTTGAAAAGTTTTCATATATTTGATAATTAGTGAACAGCCAAAGACCATATTTGTATAATAACAAAAATCTGCAGTTTGCAGTGTGAAAGTTATGGAGGGAACTTGGGAACACTACACAAATTATGCTGTGAAACTTTCTTTCTAAATCAAAGTTAGTTCTCTGCATCATTTAAAAGCTTAAAGATCTTTGCTTAATTTAGCTGAATAAAATTAAAAAAATTGTTTTAATTTTACTTACATGTGTTTTGCCACCAAACAGCCTTTAGAAATGAGTAACTCTTCTTTCACTTTTAATATGTAAATTGGGTGGAGCCAAAGGGGAAACGGGTGGTGGTTAAGGATGTGGTCGCGTACTCTTGCTTAGACCACGTTTTTTATCAATGTAATTCAGTTCCTTTTTATGAGCAATCATGCCTGTGTGTACATTATCATTAAACAAACAATCCTACACTAACTCAGATAGCGTTTTTTAGATTCTGTCTCTTAACCAAAGAAGTCAAAACAGCGGTTGCTCAACAAGCTATGTAAGAATGTCTCTTGATTTTTATACTTGCTGACAAGGCAGGATGCTTAGAATTGCAATGACACACATATAAAAAAAAAAAAAAAAATGTAAAAGTTGACAGCTATGCATGAGAGACCAGGGTTTGCTAGTACATTTTTTATTGTTAAAGTATTTTCAAAATGTTGTTAATTCACCTGAACTGTCTGTAGGTTTTGTCACTGTGTGAATCTTTGAAAACCCCTGAAACTGACTGAAGTCCACGTCACAAAGCAAGTGATGGTGACCTCTGGTGTTGATCAGGTGGTTTCAATGACTCACAACTAACTAGAAAGTCAAAAAACAACACTTAAAGGGTTAGTTCACCCAAAAATGAAAATTCTGTCATTAATTACTCACCCTCATGTCGTTCCAAACATTCGTTCATCTTTGGAACACAAATGAAGATATATATTTTTAAAAATATCTTTTTATCTGAGAGATTTCTGTCTCTCCCTTGACAGTCTACGCAACTTTCACTTTCAAGTCCCAGAAAGGTAGTAAAGACATCATTAAAGTAATTCATGTGACTCCAGTGGTTTTTCATAATAAACAATTCATGAAGTGACGAGAGTGCTTTGTTTGCACAAAAAAAAGAGATAATTTACCACTTTATTTACAAAATATTAATCTCCAATGCACATTATGCATATTGTTCAAAATAAATGCATTTTGTATAATAAGCTCATTATTGTTAAAACTGCCTATAATTGCTTGTGTTATGTAAAAAAAATCAGTGCAGTTCACAGTGGTTTTACAAGCAAGAATGAAACAATAGATACAATAGTTAGTATAAAAATTAAATAAAAATAGACCCATTAAAATACAAGAATAAGAATAAAGTTTATGATGATTAAAATATAAAATAAAGGAAGTGAAGCGATGCATTTGTGGAAAAAAAAAAAAATCCATATTTAACAAGTTATGAAATAAAATATCTAGCTTCCGCCAGACCACCTTCCGTATTCAAGTTACGAAACAACGGAACTGGCGTCAGTTACACTTTTTCCGTAAGTTGAATAGGGAAGGCGTAGGATGTAGGGTAAGCTTTCTGAACTGTGAGAGTTTTACACTTTCTTCCTAAGTTGTATACGGAAGCCGGTATGGCGGAAACTAGATATTTTACTTCATAACTTGTTAAATACGGATTTTTTTTTTTTTACACAAACCCATGGATTCACTTCAGAAGGCCTTTATTAACCCCCCGGAGCCGTGTGGAGTACGTTTATGATGATGTGGATGAGGCACTATCTTCAGCTCATACTCGCTGGTCCCGCTCACTACCATTATAAAGCTCAGATGCGTCAGGATATTTCTTAATAGATCTCCAACTGTGTTCATCAGAAAGAAGAAAGTCATATACACTTAGGATGGCTTGAGGGTGAGTAAAGCTTGGGCTAATTTTCATTTGAAAGTGAACTAATCCTTTAAATAAAAATAGACCCATTAAAATACAAGAATAAGAATAAAGTTTATGATGATTAAAATATAAAATAAATAACTAAAAATGAGGAAAAACATATAAAATATATAAAAGCGTAATAAGACATTACAGGAAGACCAGAATCAAAAAAAAATTTAATTTAGATTTAAAACTATTAATATTTTCAGCACATCTTACTTCCTCCGGAAGGTTATTCCAGAGGCGAGGAGCATAACGGCTAAAAGCAGCATCGCCGAATCTTTTAGTTCTGCTTTATGTTAAAGTTAAAAGAAAAGAATCTGAGGATCTGAGAGTCCTTCTACAGTAGGTTCATATACTGTAAGCAGTTTGGAGAGATAGTCTGGAGCAAGTCCATGCAATGCCTTATAAACTAATAAAAGGTTTTAAAAATCAATATGAAAACTAACAGGTAACCAGTATAATGAATTTAACAGGTGTAATGTGCTCTCTCTTCTTGGTCTTTGTCAATACTCGAGCAACAGTGTTTTGGATTAAAGGGTTAGTTCACCCAAAAATGAAAATTCTGTCATTAATTACTCACCCTCATGTCGTTCCACACCCGTAAGACCTTCGTTCAACTTCAGAACACAAATTAAGATGTTTTTGATGAAATCTGAGAGGTATATGACTCATTCATAGACAGCAATATAATCAACACTTTCAAGGTCCAGAAAGGTACTAAAAACATCTTTAAAACAGTCGAAGTGACTGCATTGGTTCAACCTTAAATTTTATGAAGTGACGAGAATACTTTTTGTGTGCAAAAACAAAACAAAAATAACGACTTTATTCAACAATCTCTTTTCTTCTGTCATTCTCATACGTTGTTTATGTCCAGCGCTTCCAGGTTCTACGTCCGAACGCCGACTCATTATTGGTCGGCTCCTGCGTCAGCATCACACGCATGCGTCGTGCTGCTCATGTGATCAGCTTTGGCCAATACTGAGCTGGCATTCGGACGTGAACACGGAAGCGCTGCACTGTGTTTACTGCGTCACCTGCGTAAAGGATAATGACAGGGAAGACACAAAAAAGTATTCTCGTTACTTCATAACATTAAGGTTGAACCACTGCAGTCACGTCGACTGTTTTAACGATGTCTTTAGTACCTTTCTGGACCTTGAAAATGTTGATTAAATTGCTGTCTATGGACTGCTGTCTACCTCCCGGATTTCATCAAAAATATCTAAGGTCTTACGGGTGTGGAACGACATGAGGGTGAGAAATTAATGACAGAAATTTCATTTTTGGGTGAACTAACCCTTTAATTGTAGTTCATTAATTGGAGTCTGTGTTGCTCAGAGAGAGAAATAGTCTTATTGCAGGTGTACATCTACAAATTATGTAAAAACACAACAAATATTTTAAGGAGGTAAGTAAAAATGTTCTGTTTTTTATATAAAACCAAAAACAAACAAACAAAATCATAAACCAGAATGTGTGTTGTTGAGTGAATTCATTTGCCAGTCATGTATTATTGACCTGTTCCTTATGTTTCACAGAATCTACCAGAATCAGAGGTTTGGCATGACACCCAGCACTGTGATCCGGCTCGGATCATGCACACAGTTCTCCTCTAGGCCACTGTTCACCATGCCACAGTTAGGAGGAACCCACGCTGTGTCATATCCATGTTCAGACCAGGTCTTCTGTAAAGGATGACCCTGGTAGTTGATCTTCTTCACCTTGCCCACTCTTACGCTGAGTCTGAGAACGGCAAGCATTTCTCCATTTGCATGTAGAGGATAACGGGAGGCTTTTTCAAAGCTTCTAGTGACATAGACTCCAGGTCCCAGCATGCCATCAGCGGAAGGAGAGAAGCCCTCGCTCATGATCCTCATCGCATTCAACATTGTAGTGCCGTGATACATTATGTAGGATTGTTTGCCTCTGTGCCAATTTGGTTGAATGTCAACAAAGAAACACTCAGGGCACATACAACAAGAACAAGAAGAGCTCACAGACACAGATGTCCGAAACATCTTGCTGCTGTATTCCCACGATAGTACAGACGTCTGGTAAACAAACCTTCAGATAAATGTTGCAATTCATTAGTTTGTGGTTTGCTTAAATCAGGGGTGTCTAAAATCAGTCCTGGAGGGCCACTGTCCTTCAGCTCCAACTTGCCTCAACACACCTGACTGGATTTGAAGACCTTGGCTGCGTCCAAAATTGCATACTTATTTTGAATAAGTAATTACTTCAAGAACGCTAAAAAAGTATGTTCTATATATTATAAATGTAATCTGGACGTACTACATTCGCCATGTTGTCATTATCATGTGACCAGTTACATCACTTCACTGCCATTCACAAATCCTCCCTGTGGCCTCATGGGATAGTAAAGTGTCCGTCATATGCACACTTCAGAATCGTGACGGAAGTAGTAGGTCATCCGGGTAGTTTTTGCTTACTCTTTTATGAGTACTGTGAATTTGGACATACTTCTTTTCGTAGGGAGTGTGATTTCAGATGCAGCCCTTCATTAACTGGTTCAGGTGTGTTAAATTGAGGTTGGAGCTGAACTCTGCAGGCCCTCGAGGAGGATTGGACACCCCTTGCTATATATATATATACAGGTGCTGGTCATATAATTAGAATATCATCAAAAAGTTGATTTATTTCACTAATTCCATTCAAAAAGTGAAACTTGTATATTATATTCATTCATTACACACAGACTGATATATTTCAAATGTTTATTTCTTTTAATTTTGATGATTATAACTGACAACTAAGGAAAATCCCAAATTCAGTATCTCAGAAAATTAGAATATTGTGAAAAGGTTCAATATTGAAGACACCTAGTGCCACACTCTAATCAGCTAATTAACTCAAAACACCTGCAAAGGCCTTTAAATGGTCTCTCAGTCTAGTTCTGTAGGCTACACAATCATGGGGAAGACTGCTGACTTGACAGTTGTCCAAAAGACGACCATTGACACCTTGCACAAGGAGGGCAAGACACAAAAGGTCATTGCTGTTCACAGAGCTCTGTGTCCAAGCACATTAATAGAGAGGCGAAGGGAAGGAAAAGATGTGGTAGAAAAAAGTGTACAAGCAATAGGGATAACCGCACCCTGGAGAGGATTGTGAAACAAAACCCATTCAAAAATGTGGGGGAGATTCACAAAGAGTGGACTGCAGCTGGAGTCAGTGCTTCAAGAACCACTACGCACAGATGTATGCAAGACATGGGTTTCAGCTGTCGCATTCCTTGTGTCAAGCCACTCTTGAACAACAGACAGCGTCAGAAGCGTCTCGCTTGGGCTAAAGACAAAAAGGACTGGACTGCTGCTGAGTGGTCCAAAGTTATGTTCTCTGATGAAAGTAAATTTTGCATTTCCTTTGGAAATCAGGGTCCCAGAGTCTGGAGGAAGAGAGGAGAGGCACACAATCCACGTTGCTTGAGGTCCAGTGTAAAGTTTCCACAGTCAGTGATGGTTTGGGGTGCCATGTCATCTGCTGGTGTTGGTCCACTGTGTTTTCTGAGGTCCAAGGTCAACGCAGCCGTATACCAGGAAGTTTTAGAGCACTTCATGCTTCCTGCTGCTGACCAACTTTATGGAGATGCAGATTTCATTTTCCAACAGGACTTGGCACCTGCACACAGTGCCAAAGCTACCAGTACCTGGTTTAAGGACCATGGTATCCCTGTTCTTAATTGGCCAGCAAACTCGCCTGACCTTAACCCCATAGATTTTCTATGTGAAGAGGAAGATGCGATATGCCAGACCCAACAATGCAGAAGAGCTGAAGGCCACTATCAGAGCAACCTGGGCTCTTATAACACCTGAGCAGTGCCACAGACTGATCGACTCCATGCCACGCTGCATTGCTGCAGTAATTCAGGCAAAAGGAGCCCCAACTAAGTATTGAGTGCTGTACATGCTCATACTTTTCATGTTCATACTTTTCAGTTGGCCAAGATTTCTAAAAATCCTTTCTTTGTATTGGTCTTAAGTAATATTTTAATTTTCTGAGATACTGAATTTGGGATTTTCCTTAGTTGTCAGTTATAATCATCAAAATTAAAAGAAATAAACATTTGAAATATATCAGTCTGTGTGTAATGAATGAATATAATATACAAGTTTCACTTTTTGAATGGAATTAGTGAAATAAATCAACTTTTTGATGATATTCTAATTATATGACCAGCACCTGTATATATATATATATATATATATATATATATATATATATATATATACACATATATATACATATACTGTTTTTGTGCATGTGATGAAAGCCAGTGGGCTCTAAAACTTGCCATTGTGTGGACAAAAAACATGAGACATTTTTGCAAATAAATTTCCAAAGAATTGTTCCTCAGAAGACAGGAAGTCATTTTTTAATTGATGCGAGGAAAAGTAAATGATGACAGAATTTTCATCAAATATCCCTTTAAACACAGTCCATACTTTTAACACATTGGTCTGTTTATTTGTTTTTCCCATAATTAGCAATTTGCATATAGTAAATATTTGTGTATTTGAAAGACTTATACAGAGACGTATAACTTCAGAGCATGTAAAGGTAACTTTACCGAAGTGAAACTAAAAGAAATCTACTTTTGATATTTGGAGTATTACAGTATATGCTCTTATAACATTACAACATTATAACATAGGTGTGTGTGTGTATCTTATAAAGGCCTATGTATGACTATAAATAAATATAATTAATGTATTAATTGTTATATTGGAATTACTCCATAGTAAAAGTTGCCCCTTAATTAATAAGATAATTAATGTGGTTCAGATAACATAATATCTTGAGTTTCTGTTGATTAAACCAATTGCCTTCATTGTATTAACTAATTTTTTAATTTCAATGAACTCTGAACTTTTAAGGCAACTAGGTAACTTAATTTTTTAAGTTAAATCAACAATTCTTTTTTAAAGTGTGCTTATATAATGATATACAGTATATGCTGTTGATATTATATATACTATACTATTATATAAACTATATAGTAGTTTTGAATATTTGATAGTAGCAAAATAAAGGAAAATACTATATACTGTATATTTCTTATTTTGCTTATAAGGTATAGTGAACCAATTCTCTTTGATATTCTACAAGAATATATATCGCTATATCGCAATATATATATTGGCACTGGAAATTTAATTAGAGTTACAATAATAATGTAGATTTAAGCATAACAAAACAACCAACCTACCTCCACGGCGGTGCAGCACAAACTGAAAAATATTACAAATAGTTTCACTTTTATTCCACAACGTCAAACAGGGACGGACCAGAACTATAAACTGAGAAGTTCTGAAGTACAAATATTGGAAACAGAGATAAAAACTAGAATATAGGTGTGAATGATATTTTATTTAGCTGATTGTTTGTTTGTTTGTTTGTTTTATTTCACTGTTGTAGGCCTATATATATGTGGTGAGAAAGACTTTCCTTATAGGTTTATCTGTTCAACTCTGCACTGAATTCCAGCTGGCTGTTTTACACACAAGGATGTGATTCATCAAGTAACTTTCCAGTAAATATACGAGGGAACAGGTGTCAGTCATGACGTAATCCATTATTGCTCTAAGCCACCATATGATAAACATGAATACATAACTAACTTGAACTTTTCTAACTTAATTATTCTGCCATTCTTTATAAAAGGTGATACAAAGAGTAAAGTGGCCCGAAAAGTATTTAGACAAACCAGATTTAAAATGTATGAATGTTAGATAACAAATTCACAAAGCAAGTGTCATCTGCAACTTTACTGTTATGAGTCATTTTTGCAATGATTTTTAACCAGGTGTCAACATGATTTTTGTTCTAGGTGTCTACAGGGGTTTCACATTCCCAGGATTGATGTAGGATGACAGAACTGAAAAACTAGCTTTCGCTGTGATGGATGAAAACACGTTGGATGGATGAAATCAAGAATCTCTGATAATACAACACTGCTTCAGCAGCTCATCTACAAATTCACCAAAGTAAGTCAAAAGAAGAAAGAAACATTAATGAACCTTGCACTGATTTACAACAGGCCATATGAGCAAATCTGTTTGTGGAATTGAACAGAAACAGAGATGTGAGAAATGATAAACCATTGAAAATGAAACTAAAGATAAGAGAACAATGACGAAAGATTAAAGGCAGACATATGACAGAAGTGTTTCAAGTTTTTACTAAAATAATAATTATTGGTGATGTAAAAATGTCATTATTATTTTTGTTTCATTTGCATGTTCATTTGAAATTAGCTCATATAATTTAAGTTATTTTTTTTAAATGGGTTCTCTTTGGACAAAACACTAAACAAAACAGCATTTGTGGCTCGTTTGTGACATTTTCTCTGTCAGAACTTGCACAGTATCTGGCAGGATGTTGTAAAGCCTCTGGTACTGTGGTAAAACCACTATATGATGAAGGAAGTCGTTACAATTCAGAGAGACATGTGCCTGGAGTCAGAGTCAGAGTAGATAAGATCCAGCAAAAAAATTCCATGATCCGAGAAAAACGCTGACAGTTCAAAACTAGGACAAACAATGACAACGACAACAAGTGCTTAGAATTGCAGTGACACACAAGCAAGGCTTTGCAAAGATAGTGAAAAATAGACATACTCAGTAGCGTTGTTAACCATCATGCAAATGAATGCGGGAGGCCCCCTGCTGGCCATAAATCCCCCTCACCCTGGAACATGGTTTCAACCGACGGGGACAAAGCAAAGGTCTAGACTTTGCTTAGGGCTCAAAAAATGGTAAACCCATCCCTGAATATACTGCTGAAATAATGAGACAATATAATCCCAGACGAAATAGACCAATCTCTTAAAGAAATCACAAAAACACAGCAGGTGATGATGACCTCTGGTGCTGATCAGGTGAAACTACTGCTGGTAAACACTAACCTGATTCATTATAATTTTTAAAAACTTTCTTGACTGTTTTTACTTTTAATTTCTGACTTTTATGGCATATTTCCATTTTATTTCACAGATAGGACAATATTGCATACTGTAAACAATATCATGAACAACAAATGAAATTAATTCTCATCTCAATACACAGCGATTTCAAGCAGCAGTAAATTTAATTTCACAACTTTATTATTAAATATGCTGCTGTTAGTCGTGGGATTCTGAATGCCAGAAGATAAATGAACGGGCATAATAAGTGTATAGTCACACTTTCATACCGGGATATACATTTTTATTTGAATAAAACAAAAGTGTACGCCAAAAAGATGTACTGCATGGACACATTGGGTGCTTCTCAAATGGAAGGCTGCATCCTAGGGCCTGTTTCCATCTGTTATTAAGATTCGTTTTGGTCGATCAGATCACAAGTAGACAAGGGAGACACATTCCCGTTTATACCTTTTAATCCGTCTCTTTTGTCCACTTTCAACCACTTCTGTCCTGATTTCTTCGAGGGGAGTGTCTATGTGTAACGGAGGCCAGCTAGTAGTTGCTGTGCGAGTAAACCTCACTCCTCTGATCTCAAGAGATGCTCTAGGGACTGATGCTAGGGGTTGCAGCCTTTAGCCTCCTTGTTAGAGCGTCCAACTCCCATGCCAGAGACCCAGGTTCGAGGCCCGCACAGAGCGAGGCGAGTAGGATCTTGGTGAAGGGTTATGTATGGACGGGTAAATGTATGGGTTTTTTTTCAGATCTTTTGATCTAATGGATGAAAAAAGCTTGCGCAATATACATATGAATGCGTCCGTAGACAACGGAAAAACATACAGAGAACATCAGCTTTCGTTTCTGCTCTGACAGCCGCAAGACCGGCCGAACGCTGCGAGTGTGTGTTAGAAATCAGGAATGGTGAGAGAATATTGTGCTTGGTACATTTTTCATCTTCAAACCAAACTTGGGTCTTCAGGCAACAAAGTTTAAATCCCGTCTGGCTAGCGCGCTTCCCATAATGTTTACACATTAGGTCAGTAGGAGGAGAGTAGGTGGTCTTTTGTGGCTGTTCGAACACATTCGACCACATGAGCGTTTACACTACGAAAGCAATCCAGTTGAATGCGCTTTCGACTACCTTTGGAAGTGGACGAAAGTGGACAAGCTCAAACCGTTTTAGACCCCGTTTACACCTGCGTCGTCCACTTGTGATACGATCGACCAAAACGCATTTTAATACCAGGTGTAAACAGGGCCCTAGTGAGGCTGCATCCTTCCTAGTCAAGTCCTTTGGAGGCTTGTAGGCTCGAGTCAGGGTTGCCAGGTTTTCACAACAAAACCCACCCAATTGCTACTCAAAACTAGCCCAATTGCATTTCAGGGGGGTCCCCCGGTAAAAATCGCATCCCATGGGGTAAAATCCTCGGTTTTTGGCGGGGTTCCCCTAGCATTCCAGGGGCTAAATATCACGTTATTGGGGTCGCTTCAACTCGCGGACACAAAAAACAACAAAAAATGCCGTTAAAGTAGGCCAAGCCCAATTCCGCGGGAAAACTGCGGACTTGGCAACACTGGCTCGAGGCCTCCTCAGCATTAAATGCTAGAATAAAACAGTCTAGTAAGTGCGCATGACATGTTCCCACCCCCGTGTGTTACGACACGAAAATACTATTAAATGATGTTTTATTAACAAAGTTCGGGAGGAGCGCTTTCGAATGATCCATCCAATCATCACGTCATTCCAACCAGCTGTCAGCAATCAGTAATCAACAGCACCAATTTACTAGCATTTGTTTTGTCATTTCACTAGAATGAAAGCATGCGTCTGTGTGCAAGTGAACTTTACGCTTTCCGTTGCGTCCCACCTATTATGACACCCATAACAATCACACAGCAAAACATTAAAAATAATGAATTCCAGCACTGGATCAGCACTCATTTCACTACAATGAAATGACAACTTTGCTTGCCAACTTGAAACGCTCCTTTTGTATTAGCTATATTCTTTCCCGCAGACTGTTTCAGGTAGAAGGGACAAAACCACCCTTATCAGCAGAAGACACGTGTGACATGTTGACGCTCACGACATAACCTGCAAGGTCATGTGAGAACATTGTACTGTACTTTAATAGTTTAATACTGTTATTTAAATGCAGCATGAATTATATAGTCTACTGTAGTATGCAGTATACATCTATGTTAGTATTTAATTTTAGCACACAGCTCATAATTTGTCATACACTGACATTAATATATTTGTGTCCTTGGGTTTGAACAACAGCGTTGTGAAGTCTGCAACACAAAATCTTTGTTTGAAGTCCTTGTTTGCCTGAGGGTTCATCCAAAGCAAACAACAAACAAAATTAACTTATAAGCAAATACGTTACATATTCGTAAAACAACACTGATTATAAAACTGAAGCTCATATTAATACTGTCTTGATGCTTTCATGCCCCAAGCATGAGGAAAAAATGCTCTTCTTTTGAACTTTATATTTATCAAAGATTCCTAAAAAAAAAAATGTATCACGGTTTCCACAAAAATATTATGCAGCACAACTTTTTTCAACATCGATAATAATGTTATGAAATGATTCATGAACACCACATTGGCATATTAGATTTCTGAAGGAAGGGATCATGTGACACTAAAGATACATGTATAAAATAGTGCAGTAGAGTTGTTGCTTCCTCTGTTAGATTACATGTATTTATTGTGAATGGATAAAGCGTGGCTTCTTTCAGTGGTTTTGTCAATAGCAGTCCTCTGAGTCATTTCCCTGGCTCCGGCGCTGAAACCACACCCTTATCCCTAATGTTTGAATTCTGCATTGCCAGTGCCATAATCATACTTCCCCAGAAACGAAACTCAGTCAAGTACTGCCAGTGCCAGCACATCCACAATCATGGAGGAAACAGCTCCAGCTCTTCAGTCAAGTGGATCCGCAGATGTGGAGTGTAATGCGTGCGTCGGAAGGAAGCGCAAAGCCGAACAGACCTGTCTGGAGTGTTCAGAATCATACTGTGATATTCATCTTGGTATGCATAACACTCTGCACGTGGGAAAGAGGCACAAACTAGTGGAGCCGAATGCAGCGTTGCAGGAGAACATCTGCCCTGATCATGGCAGGATGCTGGAGGTGTTCTGCCGCACAGACCAACGCTGCATCTGTCACCTGTGCATTACTGATAAACACAGAGGTCATGAGGTCATTCCAATGGAAGAAGAGGTGGCCAATAAACAGGTCAGAAATTCTTAAGTCTGAGCCAGGACTTGGTGTTTAGATGATGATGGTTTTGTAGTGACCGATACAAGTAACTAGAGAGCGATGTGGGTGCTATAATATATTTTAAGGTTAAGGTTAAGAGTCAGTGCCCCTAAAAAAGGGCATCTAACCAATTTCCCAAAAAAAGAAAAAAAAATCTTTTGGATATAGAAGTATCCAAAATGAAATGAAAGCTCACTTTGGTAACCAGGATTTCCCTCCACGTCTACATTAAGTCACACCCAAAAAGGCAGAATAGCGTGCAAATTGTTTTTAACAATAACTTATAAACATTTAAAGACAGACCAACTGTGAGTTCAGAGTTTGTTAATCGATGGTGTATGCTTTTGTTGAAACCATCTGTGCACATTATTTCAACGTATTTTTAATAATAATCATGTTTAACAACAGAAATCATGGAGAAAACTACACTACCCATGATGCTGTACAGAAAATCCCACCTGTCAGTCAACAACAAAGAGTCAACATATGTGTGTGTGTGTGTGTGTGTGTTTTATATATATATATATATATATATATATATATTGAAATTACCTTAAAATTTTAAAACATTAATTTGGTTATGTTGTTTGCAATGCTTCATGGGACTATAGTTCTTTTTTGCTTCAAATAAAAATTTGTGATGTTGTGATTCACATCGTAGCTGGTTGACTTTTTTTTTTTTTTTTTTTTAATCTCTATGTGGAAATTAATGGAAAAACCCTTCCGGAACCAACACCACTGGGAGAAGTGGGCGGGTACTAATGCACTCTATATTTGAATGAATACACAGAGGAAATTTGAATGTGTAAATATACATTGATAAAAATACAGTAAAAAAAAGTTTAACTGTTTTCTGTTTTAATATATATTTTAACATGCATTTTATTCCCGTAATGGCAAAGTTGAAAATTCAGCACTTATGCCAAAATGGCTGAACACCAGCCTATTATCAGTGGTAATGCTCAACACATTGCTTACGTGGAATGAATTTGAGTCTGGCCCATGTAATTTTTCTGTACTATCAGTGCCAATAAAAGTGATAAAAAGGCTTAAAAACACTAGAAGTTGTTCTACTGAATTAAATTGCAATCCTGTTTCTTTTTAAGGTTAAGTTGTGGGAGTTGCAGAAGCAGACCCTTGACATAATTGAAGCAAAGGAGAAAGACGTGCAAGAGCTGAGACAAGCTGTTGAGGTTTTCAGGGTTAGAGGGGATTTAACTTTGCTTTGAACCTGCTAACTATCTTCATTTTTATGGTATGGTATGGTATGGTATTGCTTGTGTAGCTAATTTTAAGACACCCTCCCTCTTCATTATTAGGCTTCAGCAAATAAGGCACTGGACAGGAATGAGAGAGAGTTCACTGAGCTGATCCAGTCTATGAAGGACAACCAAACCAAAGTGACAGAGCTGATCCAAGGTCAGACAGAGACTGCAGTGAAGCAAGCAGATGGATTCATAAAGACTATACACCAGGAGATCAGTAATATGAAGACCTTAGATGCTGATCTACTAAACCTGGAGCTGCTCTCTCATACAAACAATAATGTTCAATTTCTTGAGGTACAGTCACTGGAAATAGCTGTGAAACAGATGTAGAAATGGATGCTTGTTGGCAGGGCCGGATTTTTGCATCTGGCATTCTAGGCACGTACAATTACAATGAGAAGAAATAATATATTTTTTAAATTGTTATTATTATTATTATTATTTCACCACTCTAATGCTAGGACTCTAATAAGACAATTCTTTATAAATGAATACAACTTAAAATGTTGCTGTCAGGCAGAAACCTCATATATTTTGTAATTTTTTCCCATAAATCATTACTATTGGTCACCCTTTACGGCTGTGCAAATATTTAACCAATGAAAAGTTTTAAAAGAGCTTGTGACTAAACCTCGTAACTCTATTGGCTCCCAAAACTGTCAGTCAAACCTCCACCCCGCCTCTATCACGAGTAGAGTTGCAGTCGCGCGCAGCTTGGATCGTCTCTGCTTGTCTGCAATGCAAAGGTAAAGAGTTTTTTCTTTGAAAAAGTACCGCGTTTTCTTTACTCAAGAAACATTATATATAAAGACTAATGCTTTATGTACTATTTAATGTAAGTTGATGAAAACGTAACGCGATGCACTTACGCTGCATTCACACGGGGCGTCGGTGTTAACTTCTCATTTACTTTGAATGGGTGACGTCATGCGTTGCCGAACTGAATTGTGGGTTCCGTCGTGTCCCTTCACTCACGTTGCTCGCGGCAGAAGTTGGCCCTGTCCCAAATGGCACACTTCTATGCACTTTCGGTCTTGTGGACTTACAATGGCTGCCGCGTGCGTGTGTCCATTAAGTCCACAAGACCGTAGGGTGTCCCATTTGTCAATTTTAGGCTTCAGAAGGGTGCTCGTGAGTGCCCCTTTGCGGCCGATATGCGCCCTCGATGCGCACTTTTGCTGAGCCCGCACTGGTGCGAGCTCCGCGGCAGACTTCTTCCCGACAGTCAAAGCGACGTTACGTCACGAAAGTGCGGACTCTTGGGAAGGCCGTGAGTGTTTAGGGTGCCATTTGGGACAGGGCCGTTAAAGCAAAGAACCTGGAAGGGAAGCCTGCAACCTTTAGCCAAAAAAACGTAACGGCTAATGCTAACGCTCCGGCTGTGGCGGTACGCACGGCCGGTACTGGCGGTACGCAGGAAAGGAGACCAGAGGCCATTACACGATAGGCTGAGAGGTGCCGCACGTGATGAAGTTAGCCGTTACGCTTTCTCCAATGGTAAGAGATACAGACCCTCTCATCCCCCTATAATATACAATCTCTGGTTGAAGATTTCTCAACTTTTCAAGCGCCAACTCAGGCGTCAGCCAATCAGATCAGATCACAGACGTTAGCCAGTTGCATTCATGCAACACCGGCTGTTGTACTATGATGGTCGCGTCAGCTCAGACACGCCCTCTGTCAAGCGTTACTGCCTCAAAAACACGAAATTCGCTGGTCAAAAACTTAGGGGCTGTTTACACGACACCGTTTTCAACCAAAAACGGAAAGCTTTTTATGCATTTTGGTCGTTCATTTACACGACAATGGCATTTTGGTGGCCTGAAAATGCAAACTTTCAGGTTGCAGGTTTTTGAAAACGATACCGTTGTCATCTCTGTAAATTGCAAAAACATAAATCTGTGAAAACGGTGACGACATGCACATGCGTATTACGTGTTTAATCTATCCACCTTATTTGTCAACGCGGCATTAAGGTGTATATGTGAATGTGCGAGACTTCCGATTTATTAGCCGAGAAGAATATCAAAGTGCAGTAAACTGTGAAAAAAAGGCGGATATGCATGTGCGTTTGGCGCACATGCATATCCACCTTCGTAATCTTACAAAGTGACATCGCCAACTACTTGTCTGGCATGCGTAATACAGCGTTTTTAGCCATTTTCGCGGATCCGTGTGAGCAGGGATAGTTTTGATAACATTGTCATCTGTACAAAGAAAAACTTTGCTTGATTTTGGTAAAATGAAAATAATATAATGCCACATGCAAGTATATGATCATATATGAAGAAGCCACAATATCAACTTTGAAAATACAGTGTTTGATTATGTAAAAAATACAGTTTTTTTCCCCTGAAAAGTAGCACTTTTGCCTATGTTACAATATGAGGTAAATCCGGCCCTGCTTGTTGGATTGCCTTGTAAAATGACCAGGTGCAGTCACATTTCAAGTGCATTTAAAGCATTTTGTACTCTACAGAGCGCTGTGTCTCTGCCCTCACTGACCAAGTATAAAAGATCATTCGTCTTCCTCGTGCATCCATACAATTCCTTTGAGCGTGACTCCATGGCAGTTAATGAACTGGTAGAAAAGCTAAACACGACCAGCAAGTCGAGTTTACTCACAATTTCCAGAAAAGGTTAGTAGAAGTTTTTATTTAAATATATATTTTATGATTATAATATGCCTTCAAATTCACCTTAACCATTTTTATTTGCAGTGAAAAACACTAGAATCATAACATCACCACCACCGAAGACTCGAGAGGAGTTTCTACAGTGTAAGTTTACAGTAGAGAACTGAACGCACAGAAAATCTTTTATGTTATAATTTGGCAATTGCAAAAGTTATGCAGTGTACACCCTTACTGTATGTTGGTTGTACTAAGATTGCTTCTTTTCACCTCAGATGCATCAAAGCTCACTTTTAATACCAACACAGCACATGAAAGTCTCGTCTTGAGAAAAGACGACAGAGAGGTGATAGCCTCACACCTGACCCGGGACTATCCTGAACACACTCAGAGGTTTAACTGCAGAGCACAGATCCTGTGCAATGAAGGTCTCAGAGGGTCCCCTAAATATTGGGAGGTGGAGTTTGGCGGGGGCACCTGGGTCTGCATCGCTGTGTCCTACCAAGGGGTCCGTAGGAAAGGCAAGCAGCGTACTCTGTTTGGGAGAAACACACAGTCATGGGGACTTCGCTGTTACTGGTCCCGTATTGAATTTTGGCATGACAATAAGACAACATTTTCGAAGAATCAATCACGTGGCTCCAAAATAGGAGTGTATTTAAATTATAGGGCTGGAATCTTGGCATTTTACAATGTTTCCGACAACATGAGTCTCATTTATAAGCACCGAACTGTTTTTAAAGAACCTGTTTATCCTGGGTTCGGACTGGCTGGGAAAGGTTCCTATGTGAGACTTTGCGATCCAGTGAAAAATGAGACTAAAATGCCCCTTTCTTCTCCATTTAAGTTTGGCAGTTTGTAAGTTCTAGTGTTAACACATGCAGCTGTCATGAAATGTATACTATTATCAAGCATTATTTGTGATCATTCATCAGGATTCAGAGGAAGAATGCCTTTTTTGCATGTAGACACTTGGTGGCAGCACTAGATAAGTTTTAAATTCAGTCTTTTTTTATCAGCATCTGTAGTTAGGGACAATACTAGTCAAGAATAACTGAGGATACATATCAAACCGGTGTGTTTTGAGTGAAAAAATGTTTTGTATTATATGAATCATTGCATGATTATTAAATATATTTGATTTTATAAACTATTGCAACATGCATAATCTCTGTTTAACACAGGGCACATCTCTGGTTTGAGATCCACTGTTCTTCAGAATTTAGCTCTCTAGTAATCCTGAAGACCTTGATTAGCTTGTTCAGGTGTGTCTGTTTACAGTTGCAGCTAAACTCTATAGGAAAGTGGATCTCGTGGGCTAGAGTTGCCCACTCCTGTTTTAACACCTCCTGAACATTTCTAACATTATTGCACATACTGTACTTACTGTTCTCCAAATGCTAATATGTAGCAGGCCTTACCCATTTTACATCTGCTGATATGAACAGAAATCCGTCATTCAATCTAAGGGTGCGATGTACTAATGTACTAAAAACGGAAAAGTTTTTCCTTTGCGTTTTTCCATGTACAGATGACAACATTGTCCAAATGGTCCCCATTCGAAAGCGATTAAAAATGGTGTATTATCAGTGTTGGGGAACGTTACTTTTAAAAGTAATGCATTACAGTATTGCGTTACTCCCTAAAAAGTAACTAATTGTTTCTTAGTTACTTTGGTAACACTTTATTTTAAGGTGACGTAGTTACACGTTACTACATGTACTTACTATAGTAATAACAGTAAATTATGCCTAATTATAAGTAACTAAACCAAACCCTTACTCCTGATTTCACTCAACATGGGGACAGGAGAGCTGTCAGTAAATAAATGGGAAAACAAAGTAACTTGAGTTACTTATTTGAAAAAGTAACTCAGATATTTTGTTGTAAGTTTAAAAGTAATGCGTTACTTTACTAGTTACTTAAAAAAGGTAATCTGATTACATAACTTGTAATGCGTTACCACCAACACTGCGTATTATGCATGCCAGGCCAGTAGATGGCGATGTCACTTTGTAAAGAAACACTACGCACCTACAGACTGAACACGTAATACGCATGCACATGACTTCACTGTTTTCAAAAATTCACGTTTTTGTAATTTACATGGCAAAAAATAACGGTATCATTTTTAAGAACTTGCATTTTGAAACACATTTTCAAAAGTTTGCATTTTCAGGCCCCTGTAAATGAACGGCCAAAACGCATAAAAAGTTTTCAGTTTTTAGTTAAAAAATGGTGTAGTGTAAACAGCCCCTAATCCTTCAACCACATCCACATACTCCATCCTATTCCTGTTATAACTGTCCTTGCATCCTTTTTTATGCATTAGTCCTTCCCTCTTGTAATGCTCCCTTCAGGGTGCACTCTTCCACTGTCCCAACAAATAGACCTACATGGTCTCTTTTTCTCCCTTAAACCAAACAAATGCAAATACTCACACACACTTGCATCATCTCATTGAGTAGATATATACCGAGGCCCGGAGGGTCGGTACAAGGGACAACACTAAACCCAGTTGCCTCCTGCCCTTCCCCCTGCTCCCACCCTTCCAAACACAGAATCAGCCTAGGGGTAAGTGTAGGGCAGACATGGTTTCAACAGAGCAAGCAATGCCAGAGCAACAGAGAAGCACAGGAAATGTGTGTAGAGGGAAGAATAGGCACTAATAGAGAACATCACAGAGAGAGAGAGTGTGTGCCATGGTCCTCAGGGAGCCCGCTTACAGTTCTGTCCAATCACAGATATCATTTGCTGCCTGTATTATCCTTTTATGAGTGACGGGGATTTTAAAATACTCTATTATGAAAGGAACCGTTTTTCTCACTTTCAAGGACACTGACACTGGTCTCTATAAATACCCATTTTTAAACATTGAGTCACCATATAGACTAAAAACGCTAGTTACAAACTCCTCTCAGCTATTACCCAGTTGGCTGATGATGCTGAGGTCTGTCACTCTTACTGCTAACAAGGTGAATGACTCTCTTGAAGCTGTTAGAGTAAGTTGTTGTATAATACACACAGTTTTCTTTCTCACGTTAATGTATTTCCTAATGAAATGGGAGGGTTGGGCGGGATATATTAAAGGGGACCTATAATGCCCCTTTCACAAGATGTAATATAAGTCTCTGGTGTCCCCAGAATGTGTCTGTGAAGTTTCAGCTCAAAATACCCCACAGATCATTTATTATAGCTTGTCAAATTTGCCCCTATTTCTGTGAGCAAAAACATGCCGTTTTTGTGTGTGTCCCTTTAAATGCAAATGAGCTGCTGCTCCCGCCCTCTTTCCAGAAGAGGGTGGAGCTTTAACAGCTCGCGCTTCGGTTGCTCAACAACAACAAAGCTGGAGAATCTCACGCAGCCAAAATGAGGATTGTCAGTAACGGTGTTCAGCCTTACATTGTTCAAACCGGAGTCGACACTGATGGAGAGACTCAGGAAGAAGTTACAACTTTTAGAATGAAACTGGACGTTTCTGAATGGTTAGTGGATAAATTTATGTAGTTGCTGTGGAGTTGATTCAACTCATCGACTAGCATGTGCCGTCATGTTAATCTTTTGTGCAAATCCAGCGTTGAATTGATCCTCGTTTGTGAAGCAGTCCGCCATAAAATGGCGACATGTCAACAACACTCTACAACAACAACTCTTCCTCTTCTCTAAAGCAGCACAACATGGTCTCACCCCCTTTGTTGTGTGTTCTCTGGGGGCGGGGTTTATGTAAATTTTAGGGTTAGTGATGTCACAAACCCAGGAAGAAGCTCGTTGTAGTCCCTACCAGCCATTTGTTGTAGTCCTTAAACAGAGAATTCTGTAAAAGAAAATATCTCCCTTTGCATTGAACTTTGAGCGTCGTAACTTTGCAGATGTTGTTTATGCTCAAACAACAACATTACACACTAACTAAAGTTAAACAAGTGAAATCATAATCAACCACCCCTTTAAATGGCTTGACATTGTTTTTTTTTTAATTAGTCCTATAGGTTTTAGTTGCTAGTCAGTTGCAGGTGGTCTTTTTTTTTGTGTAATTACACATTTGTAATGATGTTGCTGTTTAGTATATTTAAAATATATCGACTTTAAATGTAATATCAAATAACACACTACAGTTAAAACTATAATCAAGTACACATTTTAGTATGTTACTCAGCCCTTCAAAATAACTACATTAAAGCATGAGAAAGATCTATCTATCATGTCCCTATATGAGTCAAAAAGATGTAAGAACTTCAGTCATGTTCTCATCCATGCACAAAACCTCGCGTTTGCATTATTAATTCATCGCTTTACATAGATATATGCACACTTGTGTTTGAACTCCTCTCTCATGCCCCCCTCCTCCTCCTCCCCTCGCTGGCTCTCTTCAGTATGATATGTTTATAGGCATTGGCTGAGGGAGAGCGAGCATTATAGCGGCTCCTGCTTGATAAGGAAAAGGAAGAGGAAAGGGGCGCTGGACGTCATGGCATCTAAAGACACCGTCGCGACTGCTTTTCTCACCGTGAGTCGGGAAATGACAGGTGATTAAACCCAATAGCTGATTTTTCCTCTTCCTATCCGACATTCGACACGCGCGCCATGGGATTTGTTAAGCGCGTCCCCGCTGGCGGCCGGTGCTTTGTGTTTTAGTGGTTTAAAATCCTCACAGCGGTGAATCTTTTTATAAGGTGGCAGATTTGTGGAGATGTTATGATTTTTAATACAGATTGATTGTGATTAATGGTAGAATCATTAATTGCGCGTGTGAGCATGTGTGTCGCTGTAATGACGGTCACTTCGTGTCTATCTTCAAAGGACTAAATTTGCGCAAATCGATCAGTTGGTTTTCTGTACGTGTGTTTGTTGCGTTTGCCTGCAGTGTTTGCGCGCGTGTGTAGGTAGTTGTGTGTGTGCGCGCGCGCGTTCTCTCTTTGATGTGTCTCCGATATGAGTTACTTTCAGTCCTTTACACATTCGCGTTTCGCTGCTGACGCAAGTTCACGGAGAGGCTGATACTCGTCAGTCACATTCATGATATGTGTCTTTAGGGCTGATTGAACACACACACACACACACACACACACACACACACACACACTCATCATAGAGGCCATCATCTTTGCGCACGGTGATGCGTCCTCACACTTACTGACATACAATGACACACTGAGCACACACACACACACTAGCAGTTTGACATTTGGAGCGCTCTCACTGTTAATTACCTTCACACATTATTATCTTCCTTTGGTAATTAATGCCTATTACTAACCCAGTATTTACTGTCCTGCTCCCAGCCATGCTCTCCATTTAGTGCACTTGACAAAAAAAATGCTAGAAATGTTAACTGTTTTACCTTACCATATAATTTTACCATAATATTGAATATTTAACAAGGCAATACGTATTATGATAATACCAGGGTTGACACTTTAATTCATATACAGAACCAAATTTTGAGCATCAGTAGGCATTACCACAAGGGACCTTAATAGGTCCACGTTTTCTTCCCTTATGATGGCCTTTTGTAAAATATTGTAAAGTTTATTGTTTTTATATTTAAAAAGTATCAACTTATGGGGAAAGAGGCATTCCAGAATTCTTTCTTATCAATTTTATTTTAAAATTAGTTTCTTATTTTTGTCATCAATTATGTCCATTAGAGTTGCATTTGAAGTTATTTAGTTTGCATTATTTTGTCACGTGCGTTGTTTGTGATGGTGTTTGTGTGGGTGACACTGTTCAGTCCATTATTGGCCCTGAAGAGGCTAATTTTGATAAATTATCAGTCATCATATGGCCTTCCTTTGTACCACCTGTATTATTATGAGAACTTATTGTAATAATCTACAGATTCAAATAGCTCAGACTGGTATATTAATATTATTTTTCCTTTTAGAAAAGCTAAAAGTCACAGCACCTAAAATATACACTTTCCGTTTTGCATGCTGTAAACATTTAAATTAGGCCACTTGTAGACAACAATCATGTCAATGACAATAAGTGACCAGGAATTCATTGAATTTTTACCTAAAGTCTTAATATGTTAAAAAGTAAAATTGCAATAGTACAAATAGAGTAAACAAGTAGCATTAAAGGATTAGTTCAGTTCAGAATTAAAATTTCCTGATAATTCACTCACCCTCCATGTCATCCAAGATGTTCATGTGTTTCTTTTTTCAGTTGAGAAAAAAATTAAGGTTTTTGAGGAAAACATTTTAGGATTTTTCTCCATATAGTGGACTTCAACAGTTACCAACAGGTTGAAGGTCCAAATGTCAGTTTCAGTGCAGCTTCAAAGGACTCTACACGATCCCAGACGAGGAATAAGGGTCATATCTAGCGGTCATTTTCTAAAAAAAGTAAAAATTTAAATTCTTTTTAACCACAAAATGCTTGTCTTGCACTGCTCTGCGATGTGTCACGCATTACGTAATCACATTGGAAAGGTCAAGCATGACGTAGGCCGAAGTACCGCGGTATGGCGAAAAACTTCATCTCATTTTCTCCTCCAACTTTAAAATCATCTGATATCTTTGTTTTACCTTTTTTTTTTTTTTTTTTTGTGAAGGGCGTTTGACTTTCATCTTTGCACATTTGCTTTGTAAACACTAAATCGGTGCTTTCGCCTATGTCATGGGTCATGAGAATTTGTGTTTAAAAAGTATATAAATTTTAATTTTTTTAGAAAATGACCGATTGTTTCACTAGATAAGACTCCTATTCCTCGTCTGGGATCGTGTAGAGCTCTTTGAAGCTGCACTGAAACTGACATTTGGACCTTCAACCCGTTGAACCCCAGTGAAGTCCACTATATGGAGAAAAATCCTGGAATGTTTTCCTCAAAAACCTTAATTTCTTTTCAACTGAAGAAAGAAAGACATGAACATCTTGGATGACATGGAGGTGAGTAAATTATCAGGAAATTTTCATTCAGAAGTGAACTAAACCATTAACAAATAAAGTGATAGAATAAAAAAATAAATGTACGGGATAATAGACAGTGTTCATCAAAAAATAAACCCCCAGAAAAGATCCAGACCCCAACGTAATTCTTATTTCATACCTACTAATATATATAAATGGATGTGGATTATTGATTTGAGCGGAAATTATTGGATTATGTGAGAAGAGAGAGACATGATGTGAGAGCAGTTTAGGACAAATATACAGTTAATAAATATTTGACTACAAAATTATGTGACTGACCAATCGGAAACTAGCATTTTTGAATGGCATGTAATAAGCTAAAATAAACAGTGCAGAGTAAAATAAGACGTTAACAATAAGCACAGTTAACAAAAATGAAAAATCAAAATGGTAACCTTAATTAAAGATGAAAAATAAGATTAGATGTGACAATAATTGTTTGAAATAGGGTTATAGTAGGCAAGACAGATCACCTATACAATATGAAAGACAGTGATTGAAGACGTACTGCTCAGCAGTCTTTGCATTCCCCTAATAAAAAGGGAGCAAAGTGGTCTCTCTCTCTCTCTCTCTCTTACTCCATTTGTTCTTTTCCCCTTTTCATCTTCTGTTTCTCTCTCTTTTTGCCCACATTTACATATCCCTACCCCATTTACCCACTTATTTATCCCCCTGTGACTCGCTGTAATGGAAACATGTGCTCTAGTTTGGCCCTTTGCTGTTCTTAGTGTCAGTCAGAAAGCCAGGATTCCGTGATTGGGTCTTACACAGATTAAAGTTGATTGCGACTGCATTAACTGTTTGTCTCGCGCTGATCCTTCCCTCCCCCTCTCTCTTATTCCCTCTTTCTTTCTCATTCTTCCTCTCGGTAAAAGTGTAAAAAGCATATTCCAGGAATTAGATCACAGGTGTCATATACGTGCAAAGCCAGATATGTATAAAAGTATTTTCTGCTTTTACTTTGAAGGTCATCTTGAGGTGCTTTTTATTCATGTGTAGCTTTGGACATGTACAGTATGTGTGCAGAAAGACCACCTACACAAGTGGACAAGGTGTAAAAATAAAGCATATGGGTGTAATGCAGTCATTTTCTAAAGCTGCGTGCAGTGAAAATACGTCTGAGATAGATAGAGTGCTTCTCTGGCTGTTAATGCATCGCCTTTCTATTTTGCAGAGAGCATCAGACGAGTTATCGACAAGACATCAATCAAGTTGGTGAGAGCTATCAAAGTAGAGAACAAGAGCGGCAAATCAGAAGATCGGATTCTGGTAAGGCACTACATTTAACTTACCTACCTTATATGTTCTTAAAGGTTCAGTTCACTCAAATTAAAATTGTGTCGTCATTAACCCTCGTGTCGTTCCAAATCAGTGTGACTTTCCTTAGTGAAATTCAAAATGAGAAATTGAATGGGAAAGCACCACATATTATTCTTACAACTCACCATAGTACAGACCTTCTGAAGCATCATGAAAATCTGACTTTTTCCATTTTTAAGTGCTATAATCGGGTCCTCTGTGCATCTACCAACCCAGAAAACGTGAAAAAGGACAATCCAGTAACTTTGTTTCTCTGCAAGCATGTGAAAAACTAGCCGCTCCCCTAGTGACGTAGGAAGGGGATCTTATTATAATATTACCACCCCTTAATCTGCACGTTTTCACCCATGGCGCCGCCATTTTATTTTTGCAAGTGACAACGGTGTACCAGTTCTAAAGCTATGGCAAAACATGCAACAAAAGGGGCGAGGCCATGTTGGGCTGCTTTAGAGAAGAGGAAGAGTTGTTGTAGTAGAGTGTTGTTGACATGCCGTCATTTTACGCCGGACTGCTTCACAAACGAGGGTCAATTCAACGCTTGATTTGCACAAAAGATTATCATGACGGCACATGCTAGTCGATTCGTTGAATCAGTGTCTCTCCATCAGTGTGACATCAGTGACAATCCTCATTTTGGCTGCGTGAGATTCTCCAGCTTTGTTGTTGTTGAGCAACCGAAGCGCGAGCTGTTAAAGCTCCGCCCTCTTTTGGAAAGGGGGCCGGGAGCAGCAGCTCATTTGCATTTAAAGGGACACACACAAAAACGGCGTGTTTTTGCTCACACCCAAATAGGGGCAAATTTGACAAGCTTTAATAAATGATCTGTGGGGTATTTTGAGCTGAAACTTCACATTCTGGGGACACCAGAGACTTATATTACAAAACATGTTGTGAAAGGGGGCATAATAGGTCCCCTTTAATGTAAGACCTTTTATGAATTTGAAGTCATTCAGTGATGATCTACACCATTAGTTAGCTGTTAATTGTTGTGACTGAATCATTGAGTCAAGAACTGAATTAGTTTGATTCGTGAATGAATCATTCAGTCCATTCTAGTGCTTATTGAAGCTTAAAAGCTTCCGTCCTTGTTCAGAAACAGTGTTCCACAAAAGAAAGAAAAGCATACAGGTTTGGAACAACATGAGAGTGAGTAAATGATGTCAGAATTTTCATTTTTTGGGTGAACTATAAAATTTTAAAAACCCATCAGCATCAGGCAAACGTGTGCTTTCACTCTGTGCCTTTATTTTTGTGCCTCTATTATGCAGCAGTAACAAAAACAATGAGCCTAAGACTTTAACCTTTCCTCCTCTGTAATGGTGTGTGCAGTGTTTACTGCCTGCTGGTTGGGTTGTTTTTGCCAAGTCCATTTGGAGAATGGGCAATGGAATCAATGATAAAAGCAATGTAAGTGTGATGGTGCGCACACACAAACAGAAATTGTTGGAGACCAGACCCCTGCGGAGCTGTGAGCATTACTGTGGCCATTGAGTCTTGGTGGGTCAGAGGGACTGACCGACTCTGAAGGGAGTGTGTGCAAGATGAAGGATGGTGAGAGCAGAGGTGGCATACGAATGCCTGCCTGTGTGTGTGTGTGTGTGTGTGTTTGTGATAGTCACTTCAAGACCATCGAAAGCAGCTGGAGACTTGAAATGCCAGGGTTTGGAGTCACAAAAGCTAAATTAATCATCCAGATCGGTTTCAAACACACACACACACACACACACACACACACACACACACACAGAGAGAGAGTGATGGAGGTGAAGAATCAAACTCATTTCCTGCTGAGTGTCGACGGACTGATGTTGACACAAACCCCGAGAGATCTTCCTTTCTATTTAAAGAGACAGTTCACTGAAAAATAAAAGTTCAGTAATTTACAGTTTTCAACCTCATGTCCTTTCAAGCCTGTTTGACTTACTTTATGGGACACAAAAGGAAATGTTCAGCAGAATGTCCCAGCTGCTCTTTTCCAGTAATTAAAAGTGAACGTAGACCACACTGTAAACCCAAACAGTGAAATTAACCAACTGGAATGAGTTTATTTCACTTAAAGGGATAGTTCACCCAAAAATGAAAATTATCCCATAATTTACTCACCCTCAAGCCATCCTAGGTGTATATGACTTTCTTCTTTCTGTCGAACACGATTGGGGTTATATTAAAAAATATTCTGGCTCTTCCAAGCTTTATAATGGCAGTGAATAGTAACCGATATTTTGAAGCCCAAAAAAGCACATCCATCCATCATAAAAGTAATCCATACGGCTCCAGGGGGTTAAAAAAGGCCTTCTGAAGCGAATCGATGCGTTTTTGTAAGAAAAATATCCATGTATATATAACTTTATAAACTAGAATAACTGGCTTCCGTATGTCGGTTCCGACGGAATGTTGAACTTTGACCTGACGCTTGGCATATGGGCGAACGCGGAAGCGCAGAGGATAGAGCAAAACAAATCAACGGTCACGAATTAGAAGTCTAAAACGAGATTTTTTAAAGAGAAATGTCGGAGGAGCTTGAGTTTGTTGCCCAGCTCTATTTGTTTGAACTGCAAGAGGCGTCTACTCTCACCTAAGCTTACGCTACGCCTACGTCATACACTGGAACTCGACTCTCTAGTGAACGCACGGAGGGACGTTACCGGAAGCTAGTGATTATAGTCTATAAAGTTGGATATTTTTCTTACAAAAACCCATCGCTTCGCTTCAGAAGGCCTTTATTAACTCCCTGGAGTCGTATGGATTACTGTTATGATGGATGGATGTGCTTTTTTGGGCTTCAAAATATTGGTTACCATTCACTCCCATTATAAAGCTTGGAAGAGCCAGAATATTTTTTAATATAACTCCGATTGTGTTTGGCTGAAAGAAGAAAGTCATATACACCTAGGATGGCTTGAGGGTGAGGAAATTAATGGATAATTTTCTTTTTTGGGTGAACTAACCCTTTAAATATTACTGAAAGTTTATTGTACTTAAAAAAAAAAGTTAGGCTGAACTTTAACTCTAAAAATCCATGCAATTGATTACCTGAAATTGTTTGAGTTCTGCCAACTTATTAGGGTTTACAGTGCTTTTTGCGAATAAATGATGACCGAATTTCCCTTTAACCTCACCCCTCCTGCCAGTCTGCCTTTGTTTCTGTTCCTCTTTCTGATTCTGTCCATTTATATTAGCATCTTCTACACCCTCCCCCCTCCGCTGTGTCTTAGCTCTGTTTTTTCTTTCTCTGTCATCTTTCTGTTCCTCACATTATATGCTTTACTCAGGCTCGCTTCTCTGTTCTGTCAAATTGATGTCAAGTGTATATTTTCAGTAGTTTAATGTGCTTTTGATTGTGGATGGTTAGAAATTGTGCCCAAAGAGCATAGCAAATTTAAATGTAGGTCCAACACTGTGACGAAAGCTTGCGGGCACACAAAAACACACTTGGACACACACACCCTGTGTAAAGATCCTCACTTGTGGTCTGTCACTCGCTGCTTCTTTACCCCAAGGGTTGTGTGTGTGTGTTGGTTTGCCAACTGTACCAGCCTACAAACACACACACAAACATATCTGGCCCCGATACAGCTGTATAGAGCGCTCAGCAAGACATCAGCTCAAGCCTTGGGGCACAGCTCTAAAAAATATCACTCAAACACACTTTTTCTCGTACATGTTCACTTAGAGATCACACAGCCGTGTGTGCACACACATACACTATATATTTTGTGGCCCCCACATCGCTGCCCCCACAGCAGAGAGGGATGGTGTGATGTTGGAAGAGGGGATGGGATAAAAGCAGGGCTTGGTGAACAAGAACACACTAGGGAGAGGCTCGCAAGAGGGGGCAATGGAGAGAGAGAGAGAGGATGGCGGGCGGCAGAGGAGATCGGTTGTTTTGAAGCCCCAAATGTCTCCTTTTCTTCCCCTTCAATTATTTATCTCGGTCTGTCACTTCAGTTTTTCCTCTCCTGTGGAATAATAGGCCAATTAAAGGCTGTGATCGCCACAGTGAGTGACGTGAAGACTTCCTCAGATCGAGGCTGTCCGCACAAACACTGACTGCTGGCCCGTACTCAAGTTCAGATGCAGTGATTGTATTTGGATATTTCTTACAAGATTTTGTGTTGCTTTTAAGTGTGTGATCAGGGCCTAAAACTTTTTGCCACACCCAGTGACTTAAGAAAATGTACCGGCCATGAAACAGTTATGACACCAAAATTTTAGATATCAGTGAAAATTCACAATTCTCTATACCAATTTCGATACCACAGCTAAAACTACTAGCCTAACTAATATAAATTTAAAACATTATTAAAGACAAGTGAACAGACAGTACTAAAATAAGAACAAATAATCAAATTACAAGCAAAAGCACAAATAAATACAATATAACAAAGATACAAATGAAATAAACTGTGCATTTCAGGTAGGTCTGACAGTAGTTTCCAGGTACAGAAATTTAATAAAGTAAGCGAATGTAAATTAACACTGCATAGTCTTCACTGTATAAATTAAACATCCTTATTAAAGTTACAAAAGTTATTCAGTCAAGAGCAGTGAGTGATTTTTGTTTGTTGTTTGATTAACATTAAAAACACAAACAGCAGCAGGAATATTAGGCTGCTGTCTCTTTAAGAGCGAATACACTGATACTGTACACATGCGTTTACTTTCTCAACTGTTTACGTTCACTTAAGACTTAACCGACTATGAATACTTGCTATTTTTTGATAATTTTCTGTGAATTTGTCCACTCAAGTACAAGAAGACCTGAAAGAGAGCTCAGTTTAGTATTCGCTCGATGTCTGAGACGCAGCTTTCTGAGTGCGTGAGTAAAGAAAATGAGCTCACTTTCACATCTTCTTGCTCTTGAATATTTAAATTGTCAAGGCTTGAACTTTCGTGACGATGCAGTGCTGGTCTGTCAACTGTCCCGAGCGTCATTCACATTTATTCATATTCATGCATTGTTAGAATTTGTAAAAATGTTACCGGTTGGTAACATTTTTACAAATTCTAACAATGCATGAATATGAATAAATGTGAATGACGCTCGGGACAGTTGACAGACCAGCACTGCATCGTGACAGCACTGCATCGTGACACACTGGCGAGTGACAGCGTTTCATAAACTCGCCAACGCTGATTTTTACTCTCAAGGTGATGATACACGGGGCAACTTTTTGAGCAATGTTGCCTGGGCACTTTCCCATTCAGAATGGGCAGCAAATTTCTATCTGGATACTTTGGATCGAAATTTGTTGCCCATTCTCATTGGGAAAGTGCCCAAACAACATCGCTCGGAAACATTGCTCAAAAGTTGCCCCATGTATCATCACCTTCATTTGGCGCTTGGCGAGTGTTAATGTTAGGCCCTGTGTGTGATTGTTATTGGGCAGCTGACAGTGCTGGTAGTGTCCTGCAGTGTGACATGCAATTCATCTAAAACTACTTATAACATTTTTAATTACTGTATAATTATTAAATGTGCAGTTTTATGACCTCATTTTAATTATACTTTAATTATATGCACACTGAAGGACTAATTGCAAAACGATTATTAAAAATGGAAAAAACTTGAACAGTCACAGCACTTAAATATTACAAGAACATTTTAGTGCCATGTTAAAATATAATCAATAATTTTAAGATTTTAAGGTTTCAGATTAGGCCTTTTATGAGGAAAAAGGCATAACATTTTGAGAATAAAGTCACAATAAAACATTTTAGAAGAATGTCAACATGTCAACAATCTCATAATGCTATATATTTTCCTTAACACATTTATAGAATTTTTTACCTAAAATCTTGAAATATAGACATTTGTGTCTATATTATTGGTGAACTAGCCTATTACATATGATTCATGATCTTTATTAAAGCAATATTCTTGGTGAAATACCAGTTTTCAACTTTATCAACAGCATATTGACAGAAATGCACTTACAGCCATTGTTTGTCCCATAAACCTCTATAATTGCATAACTGTCAATATATTGTTTACAGCTGCTGTTGCTATATAGTAGCTCAGCTTGTATTTAATAATCTTTTAATGTGCTGATCAGTTCACAAAATATAAAAACTAACAAGGATTATGGGTGTACAGCTCAGGGTAATGAGCTTTCTCTCCTTTAAGAAGTATCTTAGAGTTGCACAACTGCTGCATTATGATAGTAGAAGCAGGGTAAAGACTGGTAATGTGATATGAGGTGCTTAAGGAGAAGTCTGCGGTGAAAGGATAACCTGTGAAGATGTTGAGACTGAGAGGCAGTGACTATGGGGGATTTCACTGCAGTCTGGCCGGATGTGATGCAAGAGACAAAACCAATAAAGGGTAAAGGGCATTACTGTGTTTTTTTTTTTTGTCTCAACGTTTTAATATGAATTCTGAACACTGCCTTGAAATTCAGGCTTATAACTGCATGGATCTTAGCATCAGTTTGATACATATTAGAACCTGATTGTATGAAAAACATGGTGGGGAACAGAATCTAACGACGAAAAAAAATGAATTTAGGTTAATGCTTAAAGTCCCCATGAAATCAAAATGGAAGTTTTTTGGGTTTTAGTATGAACATGTTAGCCTTACTCTTATCTATAAGCTAGTGTGCTCCAAAACAATGAGAAAATTCGCATTTAGAAGATGTAAGCATTCAAAACTTACAGTCTCTCACTTCCGCCATTGTGGATCAGTGATTTTGATGACATCACGCTGCACTTCAGCTTCTCGTCAGATTTTCCTGCCCCCTACATTATAAATAGACGCTGAAGCTGCGGCTAAAATCTGTCACCTGTTCAGAGATTTACTATTTTCTACATGGTGAATGGCACATAGTGCACTAAATAGGGGATAGGGAACGATTCATAAATATGCTTTCCATTGGGGCGAATAAAGTCTGGATTTACGTTAGTGTCACGCGAGCTGTCGCAGCGTGCGCACAGTCTGCTCCGGTCCAGAGACACGAGAGCACAGAGTGGATCATGTGCATGAGTCGACGCAGACCACAAAACGTATCGGACATATTTGAATTCTGCACAGAATGCTGTATTTTAAAGTGATATGGAGGAGATTAGGAGGAGAAAGATTAGAAGGAAACTGAGGCTTTACCAAACTCAACAGCTCTGGCCGAACTGTGATATAAATGAAACGATATTGGCTATTTTTAAAAAGAGGAAGAGATGTTCGATATGCCCCGGCCAGTCTTCCTGTTTCAGTGGAAATTACGTCAACACATTATATAATGCTGCACGTTTCAAGGCACTTCACTGGACCTTTAAAGGGTTAGATCACCCAAAAATGAAAATTCTGTCATTAATTACTCACCCTCATTTCTTTGTTCATCTTCAGAACACAAATTAAGATCTTTTTGATGAAATCCGAGAGGTATATGACGCGTCCATAGAGAGCAATATAATCAACACTTTTAATGTCCAGAAAGGTACTAAAGACATTGTTAAAACAGCACAAAAAAACAAAACAAAAATAACAACTTTATTCAACAGTCACACACATGCGTCGTGCTGCTCACGTGATCAGCTCTGGCCAATACTGAGCCGACATTTGGATGTAATTGTTTTACTGTGTTTTGTCACTGTGCTTACTGTGTCAACTGCGTAAGGATAATGACAGGTAAGAGAAGAGATTGTTGAATAAAGTCGTTATTTTTCTTTTGTTTTTGCGCACAAAAAGTATTCTCGTCACTTCATAACATTAAGGTTGAACCACTGCAGTCATGTTGACTATTTTAACGATGTCTTTAGTACCTTTCTGGACCTTGAAAGTGTTGATTATATTGCTGTCTATGGAGGAGAAGAATGGTTACAGTAGATATTTTCTTGGAAAACTAGACAAAAACTTATTAATAATTAGTCATTTAGAAAAAGAAATGTCTAATAGATATTTCTGCACTGGCTGATTTTTTTTTTGGCAGAAGTTTTCTGCACTGGCTGATTTTTTTCACATGTTTTTAAATGATTTAAACTTAGTACAGTAAATTATTAAATGATTTTTCTATTTTTTTACTGAAAAATAAAACAAAAATAACCAAGAACACATTTTTTTTGCAATGCAAATAACTAAGTAACATGCTTCCTCCAGTCTTAAGCTTTTAGTCCCTTCTTTCGGTCTTTCTCTTTCTATCTCTCTTTTATTTCCTCTCTTGTTCTCTCACTCTAGGCTTTAGTTACAGAGCTGCTTTGATTCTGAGACTTTTAATCATCAGTGAATCTGGAGCACACGGCATTTCAGCCCTGATCCGTTCTTTCTTCTATCCTCTCAGCTCACTCTTTATTCCTCTCATCTCTGCGCCTCTTAAGTTCAGTAGAGTTAAGACGCGGACCTGCCGGCGGGAGTAGATCCACGCTCTTCCTCTTCCCTGACAGCCGAAATGGGTCCGTCTTAGGCAATGACACCTGCGTGCTGGCATGGCAGTGTGATGTGTCTGAGAAGAGATGTACAGAGGCATGTTTGGAGCAATCTGCTGCTCTTTTCGAGTCTCCTGGGCACAGCGCTGACGTGTCCCCAACACCCTTTGAATTATGGGTCGTGTTTGAAGTGTCAAGCCAGATCCCTGACATCGTATGATTAATATAAACCCTCTCCCATCTGCACACACACATCCTCATATCTCTCATTCTTTGAAGTCTGTACTGAGAGGTGGTGGATGATTTTTAGGGCAAGTGTTGAACCAGTCTGATCTCCTCAGGCTCGAATGGTCCATGAAAGCCACGGACTGAAGTCGTCCTGTCTATCTTCCGCAATTGACCGTCTGCGATGGCAGGATGAAAGATTCTTTGCGCCTTAACGAGTGGATGCGGTGGGTGGCCGTCTCACTCAAAGTGGCTGACCTCTGACCTACTCGCAGGATGTTGTTACAGTCAAACGCAACATCACTTGGCTCCGTCTTGCTCAAAAATGCTTGCTCAACAGGACTTGGATCCAATAATGAATACTAATGTTGATATCATTATATGCCTGATGCCGTATTCCGTCTGCGCTCGACAGCAGGGTGAGTAATGCGCGTCGTAGCTTAACTGCTGCATTTATTACCATGCGATCAGCCGCGGTCCCCACCCATGCAATGTGTTAGGTAGTCTTTGATGTATTCCAATCTTTTCCTTAATTGGGGGGTCCCCCCGCTTCCATCTATCCATGCAAACTCGGTCAAGTCCAAACACCCCAGCGGCCTTTAATAATTAATGTGGCTGTTTACGTGCCGATCTTTTGTGTCTGCTTCCTTTGATAGTAAAGTCTTTGATGAGTAGACAGTGCTTTCTGGTTCCTTCCTCTATCTGTCTCTCTTACGCTATCTCTCTTTCTTGAGGAGCGTATTTATATAACCAAGTTTTCATGACCGGTTATTGAGTTTTGTGGTGGGGTGCACTCTCTGAAATATCATCTCTCGATCAATGGTTGTGTCTCTGTTAAAGCTTCAGGAACACAAAACGCCCTACCCCAGCCGCCATCAAAACCCTATACAGAGCCTATACGAAGTCTTTATTAAGGAGAAACCTGGGATCTCCATCTCTCTGTTTCTTCTTCTTGGTGGGGTGCCATTAGTAATACATGGGAGGGAGGCCTTGAAGAATCGAAAGTGACAGGGCAGAAAAAGAATAGACGAATGAAGGCGGGTGAAGAAAACAGGGGGCCTAGGATGTGGGGACCGCACTGAATCAGAGGAAGCAGGACGTTTTTGAAGAGAGAATTTGAGTATATACATAGTAGATCAGACAAAGAACATCTTGGGAAGAAGTGTTGCAGAGGAAAAAAGGGCAGATGGAGAATGGTTGGAGTTCAGATCAGTGGATCTGAGACTTTTTGACTCGTAGGCCCACCACTGTCCATCACAGGATTCAAAGGATCCCTATATAATATAATATTAAAAGAACACACACACACACACACACATTAACTATAATATGTTATGATAAAGGTAAATTAACTGAGCAATTCATTTTGTGATTCCAGAAATTTCAACGACTGTATGTTTTAATAGAAACAATAGTTCTTGGGAAAAATCTTGACAGTGTGTTTTTGTTAGCATTTTGATTAAACTAGTTTGTTTTAAAGGGGATTTACTATGCCCCTTTTTACAAGATGTAATATAAGTCTTCCCAGAATGTGTCTGTGAAGTTTCAGCTCAAAATACCCCACAGATCATTTATTATGCCCATTTTTGAGTGGAAGGAAAAACATGCTGTTTTCGTGCATGTATCTTTAAATGCAAATGAGCTGCTGATCCCCACCCCCCTTTCCAGAAGAGGGCGGAGCCTGTGCATCGGATACTCTGCCAAAAACGAACAAAACATCTGTTTGGTTTTAATTATCATGTCTATCACGGTCACGCTCACGTGCCATTGTAGTTCTTCGTCATCATGAAAGTTTATTATCTGTATGCGTTTTAAAGCTATATCAGTTAAAACTTCTGATATATGGTTTTCTGAGCACACACATTCGAAGCACACGCACAGAAAGCTGACTGTCAGACGGCGCGTCCTGTGAGTATTAAACTAAGTTCTCTTTCACATCTTATTGCGCTTAATCTGTCAAATAAACACAGTCGGTTATGTCTATAAACTTAAACAGCAGGGAAAGAAATCGCATGTGTATATTAGATCTGTGTATTAAAGTGAAAGTGGCGTAATATACAGTACCTACTGCTGTTTATGCTGTTAATATGAATCAAACAACAAAAGAAAAGCAGAAATTCTCTCACTGCTCTTGATTGAATAACTTTAGTAGCTTTAATAAGAATACATTTCTTGCTTGAATGCTGCTGTTTAATGATCTGGCAAGGAGATAAACATGGCGTACAGCTCACTGAGGGCGGGGTCTATGCTAATAGGGCAGAGTCCATCAGCAGTCATGGGCGGGGCCTAAACAATGTGATGTCACAAAAGCTACAAACGACTTGTTCTGAGACACTGCTTATGATTTATGGGGATTAAAAAAGAGGAGGTTTATTTACCATTATAGGGTGGTTGTGTACACACACTGCCAACACACATTTATGTTCAAACTTCCAAAATTTTGCATAATAGGTCCCCTTTAATATATTATTATTCATTATTTTAATAATAATATATAAATAATTTTAAGTAAGTGGCCCTCAGGCCCCTGGTTTGAATCACTGGTTTAGATGATGGGAAGGGAGGGACTG
Source organism: Mylopharyngodon piceus (assembly GCA_039654765.1). Lineage (NCBI taxonomy): Eukaryota > Metazoa > Chordata > Actinopteri > Cypriniformes > Xenocyprididae > Mylopharyngodon > Mylopharyngodon piceus. The sequence goes on from CM077451.1 coordinate 23,447,727, forward strand.
GTGTGAGGGGTGTGATAAAGGCCTAAATGAAGTGTGCTAATAAGGAATTTAAATTATGAATGAGATTAAGTGTTTTCTCCAGACCTGACCGTACTGTTTCACACACACGCACACACTCGTTGTCTTTCTCAAAATATAGTACAATCCCCCTTTTTATGTTTCTGTAATCCTCAGCCATCACACAAATCCTTATTCCGTCCTCTCTGCGCCTACTCATCTGTCTGTAACGCTGTTCGCCTCACTTCAGTACACGTGTGAAATCCCTAAACAACAGCACCCATAGAAGCACAGTTGTGTTATAGCCCTGAATCATTATTAAAAATTCATTATTAAAATGCTTTGTGAATTTTCTTAACCCTGTAAAGCCTGATATATGAAATAATAGTCAGAAAAATTTAATTTTTAAATAGAATGGTTTATTGAATCTTTAGACAAAGTATTATTTAAAAAAAATTTGCCTATGTGTTTTTTGTTGAGCATCGTATTTGATAAATCAGGCTTTTATGGCTCATACATAGGAGAATATGTAGTTCATACTCAAAGAGAGAAAAAACACCCTAAAATTTGAGGCCCGAACTCAAATTTGGTGCAGTTGCTTATATTTATATGGCCAAAAAGTAGGACAAAATTCTTATAATTCTGGTATATTACTGCTTTAATATGAATCCGTAAGATCTTTATACCAGTATAGCAGAGTACTTAAATAAAATGCATATAAATATTACAGTAGTTGTCATTCTATCTCCCAATTCATAGTTTTCAGTCACGTGATTGTCACCGTGCCCTGGAGGGCAAAACAGCCATGTAACTGCTACACTAGGGTGGGTTGCACCAATAAAGATTAAATTAAGCAAAGTTTAACACTAATCAAGGATTTGTTGATCTTGGTTTTATTTAAAATCGAGTTGTGTTGCACCACTTAATTTTAAACATATTAACTACGCAGAAAGACCGTTAGAATTATTAAAGGGCTGATCAAGCAGCATAGGTGGAGGGTAAACCGACGGCAGGCTAAAGAATCCTTAGTGCAACCCACCCTTAAAGTACCTTAATGTACTAAAACAGTGATATTAAAAGATCAAATTCAGTTTAACCCTTTTTGATTATCATACTGTATACAGGCGAACGCGTTTTCTTTATAATGGTTTTCGATGGAAAGAAAAACGCTTAACGAGAAACCTCGTGTTGCATTAATATTCTGTGTTCATTTGTTTGTCTGTACAAAGTATGCATAATCAATAAGGTGTATATTGAATTTGGTCTTTTAATATCACTGTCTTACGACATTAGATCTTACTACAAACCTGGTAAAAATGACTGGCGGGCAATGGAGGAAAGCCTTGTTTCTCCCGCCAGGAGGGCCTTCCTCTCTGGGCGTGACGTCACGTGAAAACTATCAATAATATGTCTTAGATGATATTTAATGATGTTTAATTTTATCATCAAAGCTCTATATTTTTTTATTGTGAGGAGCAAAACATGCTGTATAATAATGCAATGCAATATAATGATGATTTATGATGATACAAATAAACATTTCTCAAAAGCCTGATATACTTGCAAAAAGAAAAAAGAAAAAAATGTTGTACGGATAATCATATAAACCTCAATTGCTTCAGTCCAGAAAGTGTTAATTTAGAAATATGACTAACAATATAAAAGTTATTCTTACATTTACTTTGAAAAACTGTAAAGATTTCACAGAAAAAAAGACACGTGAACCATGACCTGAAGGGGGACGTTTGTAAAATTATACTAAAAGGCCTTTTACTTGCTAAAAAAGTTAAAACTATCAATCAGACGACAGAGAACATGTAGTAGATATTGAACAACAGGTTTTTCAGCAAAGTTTTAATCACGTTGATAATTTAGAGGCCTTAGAAATTTGCGTTTCAAATATGATACAGTAGCTTTATAGGGTTAAAATTAGGGATGCACCGATAGGATTTTTTGGGCCGATACTGATTTTAACAAAATGATTGGCCGATTCTGATACCGATATTTGTCACTTGCTCTCTTACTTGAAGGTTTGTCATTAAAATAGATGGTGTTTTGATCATGTTTTAAATTAGCAAAGTTCAAAAATGCATACATTAAGTTATACTATCTAGTTTATTGCTGCATCATCAAAGAATTTCTAATGAACATGGATTGGATCCATTTAACATTCAGCAGGCAAACATAAATACAACAGAACAAAGATACAAATGAATTAAACAGTACTTTTAGGTATGTTTGACAGTAGTTTTCAGGTACAGAAATAGAGTAAACAAATGTAAAATAACACTGCATATTCTTCACTGTATAAATTAAACATATTAATCCGTATTAAAGTTACAAAAGTTATTTAGTCAAGAGTAGTGAGTGATTTTTTTTTTTTGGTCTTTTGTTGTTTGTTTAACATTAAAATGCAGACAGCAGCAGGAATATTAGGCTGCTGTCACTTTAAGAGCTGCACAGATCCAATATACTGTTACACAAGCGTTTTATTTCTCAGCTGTTTACGTTCATTTAAGACATAACTGACTATGTTTACAAGGATACTCACCAAGACGGCCATTTTGATGTAATTTTGTGTGAATTAGAAGCGAAAGACAGCTCCATTCAGAGTTTGTGTGTTAGCTGAGACGTTGCTTTCAGGGCTCGCGCTTTGGATGTGTGCGAAATTCTCACACAGTTAGTTCTCTTTCTCGTCTTCTTGCGCTTGAATATTTAAATTCGCAAGGCTTAAAACCAAATGCAAAGGATAAACTTTCCGGCATTACATCAGTGCATCTCTGGTTGAAAAAAATTTTGTGTAATGTACACATTCAGCAAATCAGAGCCCAGTTGCACTGTAGCGTTATCTTTGTGAGTAAAGTGTTCAGTTAACAAAATGGTTAAACTTCCTCAGGAACTGCTTCATGACTTATATAATGTCTGCTGTCCTTTTAGATTCAATTGCACTTCTCCAGGGAAACCTAAACTATTATTTCTTTGAACATTGTACTTAATCTTTCCCTTTATTAATTGTGCTTTTAACCTCTCTTTTGTCTCTCAGGTTTTGGCAACATGGCGGCTGTACCTCATGGCCCCCAAGATACCAACCAAGGTACGGTAGGCAATTACGCACCACCTGTCTGCTCCATCTCAGAGCACTGCGGTAATCTGATTTAGAATGACTTATGTAGCAAGATGCTCATTTTCACCTTAGGTGGAACAAACGTTCAACTTCCTGGAGATTCGGGCAATGAACACCCACCCCGATAATCAGGTAGGAAAAGCATTTACAGGGCTCCAGTGTTTTAGCTTTTGTTGCCAGATTTTTTTTCACTTCTTCTCTCAAACGTTTTGCTTCACTAAAGCGTGTTCTTTCCTTCACAGGTTGTCATAGAAACAGACAAGTCCACATATTCCCTGAGGCTGCAGTCTAATGACCACCTGGATCAGCTGATTAGCCACATCAACTTTGCTCTCTCTCGGATCTTCAACAACTCCATCTACACGTAAGTATCCCAAGAACCCCACAGGTTTGCCTTGGTCCCGCAAAGCCAGACTTTGAATAAACAGCGAAACGGTTCACATTCCAGCTTATTCTGGTGAAGAACCGCCCACTCGGATAGAATAATACTGTATGACTGACACATAAAGCGACCAATCACAGTTTGCTTTGTTTTTATGTCACCTTTGGGGGCGGTTTTGTTTGAAATAGATTATATCACAATAATAGAGATGCTGTTTAAAACATTACTAGTGGTTTTTCATTTTATATATATACTGTATATATATATATATATATGACTAGAGTTCAATTCTCACTGTTAACCAACTATTAACTACGACTTTTGCCTCAATAAACTCCTAATTACTGCTTATTAATAGTTAGTAAATTACTAAATTACATTAATATGTGCTTTATAAGTACTAATAAACAGCCAATATCCTAGTAATATGCTAATAAGCAACTAGTTAATAGTGAGAATTGGACCCTAAACTAAAGTGTTACCGTATATACAGTATATACATATATATATATATATATATATATATATATGGTTGTAATAATATACAATATACTTATGGATGTAATAAACCGCAGTTATTTTAGTAATTTTTACAACAGCATTCTATTGTGGTATAATCTGTTTCAAACAAAACCACCCCTAAATGCGATGTAAAAACAAAGCAAACTTAATAAATGCTTCTTAATGAAAACTTTGGTAAATAATATATATATTAAGTTCATAAAGTCCTATCAAAAGTTGCTACATTATTTAAACATTGCAAAGTGAAATATGTATAGTAGTTCTTCTCATGGATATCTAGTAAATACTACTAACCTGGAAAATTCAGTTAATATTTCATTTTTACCATTAAAACACAACATTGTTCGCAGGCGGACTGATTAAAGGGTATCTATAATGCCCCTTTTACAAGATGTAATATAAGTCTCTGGTTTCCCCAGAATGTGTCTGTGAAGTTTCAGCTCAAAATACCCCACAGATCATTTATTATAGCTTGACAAATTTGCCCCTATTTGGGTGTGAGCAAAAACAAAGTTTTCGAGTGTGTCCCTTTAAATGCAAATGAGCTGCTGCTCCCGCCCCCTTTCCAGAAGAGGGCGGAGCTTTAACAGCTCGCGCTTCGGTTGCTCAACAACAACAAAGCTGGAGAATCTCACGCAGCCAAAATGACGATTTTGTTCAGCCTTACATTGTTCAAACCGGAGTCGGACACTCATGGAGAGACTCAGGAAGAAGTTACAACTTTTAGAATGAAACTGGACGTTTCTGAACGGTTAGTGGATAAATTTATGTAGTTGCTGTGGAGTTGATTCAACTCATCCACTAGCATGTGCCGTCATGTTAATCTTTTGTGCAAATCCAGCATTGAATTGACCCTCGTTTATGAAGCAGTCCGGTGTAAAATGACGGCATGTCAACAACACTCTACTACAACAACTCTTCCTCTTCTCTAAAGTAGCCCAACATGGCCTCGCCCCTTTTGTTGTGTGTTCTCGGGGGCGGGGTTTATGTAAATTTTAGAGTTAGTGATGTCACTAACCTGGGAAGAAGCTCGTTGTAGTCCCTACCAGCCTTTTGTTGTAGTCCTTAAACTATAAAAATATCTCCCTTTGCATTGAACTTTGAGCATTGTAACTTTGCAGATGTTGTTTATGTTCTGTTACACACTAACAAAAGTTTAAAAAGTGAAATCATTTTTAAAGAAAACCTATGTGCCCTTACGCCAAAACTGCATAAAACCAGCCAGTCAGATTAAATCTTGCCAGATCGAGCGGTCAGCGAACATGACGTCTGAGGCGGAGACTAACCCTGTTGCGATCTGTATTTGCGCACACCATCCAAGCAGAGATGCAAATCTGATTACTGTCGCCTAGGCACTGCATCTTGTAGAGCTAATGTCGTTTTTTTGTAGAATCCATAATGCTGCCTATAGAAGTCAGTATCTGCTCGAGCAGCAGGGGTGTGAGGTACTGCTGAGCAGTTAATTGAGAGATTTTCTCATATTCAGAAAGGAGGAGATTATTGCAATGCATAATAGCGCTCTTTTTCTGTCTCAGTGTTCAAATCTCTCGCTCTCTTTCCTGTTTCAGCTCTTTGGCCAGGTGTTCACATGCTGGGTCGGAATAACTGAGATTCTGATGCATTGCGAATCTCTCTCCCCCTCCCTCTTCTTTTTCAGCCCCTCCATCTTTCACGCAGATGGAGACGTTACTGACGGAAATCGGAAATTTTCTCCAAGCTCTGAGAGTTCGGTGGAGACGCAAAGGGCATGTGGTGAGGGAAATATAAGTACATATAGTTCATGCATCTGCACACAAGCTCATAAATATTTTGATTATACACCATATTTTAATCTCTCTAATCTCGCTTTCTTCCCCTCACACCACTGCTGTCTTCTTAAAGAATATTTTGAAAACGTACACTTAATTTATGCCATCTGCTTGGTTTTGGTGCTCTTTGCTTTTCATGACAAATAGTATAACAATATTTGTTTTGCCGCAACAACTGCAGCTGTAGACAGTGAAGGACAGAATAAAAACACATACATTAAGAAAACAATAATACAAAGGATCAACTAAGGTTGATAAATAAAATTAATTTATTATAGGAAGCCATTATAGTCAGTATAAGAAAGACTATGCAAATTACTCAGTGTCCTTCATACTGTGATAGGAAGAGATGCAGCCAGTCCTTGTGTATGACTTATACACATGAATTGAGAAATCAAATTTCCCTTGATTATTTGACATATAAACTTTTTGTCACAGTATGACGTAAAAGTGCGACGAAAGACAGCCTCTACAGAAGAAGATCGACGCCTACTTCTACATCAACGCCTCCTTAGCCCCGCCCACTGATTCGCGCATGTCACGTAGTAGTAAATACAAGACAGACACAAAAACAGGATTACCCCAGCAACAAAACCATAGAGACGCCTCTGAGGATTACAAGACGTTTTGAAATGTCAAGTTGTGGAAAAACAGTCTTCCTTGAGATCCTAACATTAAGCATGGATGATCTTTATTTTTAACAAAGTTACACATTGTGTCAGCAAGACACTGTTTGTTTGTTCGATTCATTTTACTGCGGATTCATTTTTAAACAAGACAGTTCGAGGCAGGCTTTTCAGAGAGACTGAAAATAAAAGATGATACAGTGCAGACTACATTGGATCTGACAGTATTGTCGCAACACACAGGTGTGAGTTACAGTGTTTTTATCATGTGTCACTATTGCTTTGTCTGTTACAGATCGCTTGATATGTACTCACTTTACTGAAAATGATGAACGATGAATACAAGTGTGCCATACAAGTCCTGAAAAGTGAAGCCAAAACGTCAAATACATTTTTTTCAAAGGTGGTTTCTGTCATTTTAGGTAGTTTTTATCATGCTGATGTAAGTTCAAGTGTTTATTTTTTAAAATAAGTTTGTTTTTAGTTAGTTATTTGATGCTATAAAAACGGGGGTGTGACGTCATGATTGACAGCCGAGATTGACAGCTTCTCTGAGCGAAGTAGTCACTGAGACACCAACTGACTTTTTCTGGGATCTATGGATGAATATAAGAATGACAGTGCGACAAATGATTATAAATTCATTCATAATTCGTTCACACGAAACAGTAAATCATCCTTTGTCAGCTATAACTGTCTGTGGTAACTCGAAGTACTTTATTTGCCACAAGCAAGACTTATAAAGCATATGCAATACACATAAATGTTTCACATTTGGCAAATATTTTAACTATGTAACAAGATAAACACTTTTCTGTGGTGTCTTCGTTTAAATACTCTAATATAATGTAATAATTGAAAATGATTTTAATATGCAAAACTGTTACCCAATCATAGCAGTGGGTGTTTACTTCCAAGTATTGAATGTGACACGCCCATCAAAACAGAGTGTTCGAAAGAGAAGGTCATAAACAGGATAGAAAGTAGTCCATTACTTATAAATTATGATGTTTTCTGATATAAAAATCTTGCCAACATTATAAGTGGACCTCAGAGAACATTGTAAATTAAAAAAAAAAAAAAAATGCAGTTCATGACCCCTTTAAAGATGAGAAACAAGTTTTTCAGCGGCAAACGAGACACAACAAAATCAATTAAAAAACAGCCAATCAGAAGAGCGTGTGGGCGGGCTCTCTCTGCAAGCACACTGCATAGAGACAGAGCTCATTTAGGCCACGCCCACACCAGGGGGGAGGGAGGGAAAACTATCCAACTCTCTCCATTGACTTTGTATTGCGTGAAGCTGCCTCCTTGTCATTTCTTGCTTCTAACAAAAGACAGAACAATGTCTAAAAGCTGCTGTGTGACAGGGTGTACAAGCTAAAAAACCCAGAACTAAGTTTTTATAAGCTACCGAACCGTAAAAGTCAGCCTTTAAGGAGACAAAAGTGGATACAGGCAATAAGACGTGAAGCATCAGCAGGAAGAATGGGTAAATTGTGGGTAAATTTTAGTTTCTCAATATATCTCCTCCACTCAGGTTCACATAGGTTGGTGAAATAATCATTTGACATGGTTAAAAATAATGAATGTGTTTTTTTGATTTTTTTTTAGCATATCCTATCGCCGATTACGTTCCCCTCCAGTGGGCGTAGTTCTCAGAGTAATATGACACGTTGCGCTCTGTCTCAATTACCTGTATTCACTTTTGTGTCCTTAAACACTTGTTTTTTTTTGGGTCGACAGCTTTTAAAAACTTAGTTCTGGGTTTTTTAGCTTGTTTGCTGTACACCCTGTCACACAGCAGCTTTTAGACATTGTTCTGTTTTTTGTCATAAGTCAGAAATGACAAGGAGGCAGCCTCACGCAATACAAAGTCAATGGAGAGGGTTGGATTGTTTTCCCCCCGGTGGGCGTGGTTTTCAGATTATGACGCATGTCGCTCTGTCTCTATTCGCAATGTACATTATCAAATTCATAAATCTTACACCATTTTAATATAATTAAAAATAGGCTACATACTGAGTGACTCAATCTTTTTTTTTTATCATAGAATACACTTGTTTGTTCACCTTGAGTTGACAGTTTGAACATTGTTTCCTTTATTTTCAAGATCTGAGGTAAATTAGCCTATCCATTGTTGCTTTCAGTAATGTTATGTCTATAAAGGTTACGAAAAATGATATTCAAAGTCACATTAAATTCTTTTTAGAATAAATAAAGCACTAATCAGGGCCTGAGATTATCATTGTCATACTTTGTATGTTGTTCCAGCCGCAACGCCGCAGAAATAGAAACTGTAAAATAGAAACGTCGCCACGTAGAAAAGATATATTTTCTCGTGTCGCGTCAAGTCATGTTAGGACATGGTGTAGGTAGGGCTGTTTCAGAATTTGAATTGATTTCGTATTGTTGTTAAGTCTGTGCATGTCCATGGATTTTTGTCCACATTTTATTTACATAGATATTAGCCTACTTGGGAATGTCGTTGTTGTATGGCGAGAAATAATCATGCCATACCTTAGGTTTTTGTGAAACGCCGCCAATGATGCCATAGGAGAACACTTTTAAGCTCTTTTTTTGGAATATTGCTAAAACAGGTATTGTTTTTAAGTTTTAGTAATTTTATTTCAATAGCAGAAAATGATTTTTTAAAATATTTTAGTTACCAATAACAACATTGCTCAAGAATCCTATACAGCGAAAAATAGATGAGATGTAAGATTCTTTGCCTTCGGTGCTCTAAAAACCATTAAAGTGCCCCTATTATGCCTTTTTTAAGGTTCCCAATATTGTTTTGGGAGTCTCCTACAACAGGTTTACATGCATGCAAGGTCAAAAAACACTTTTGTTTTCTCATAATATACATTTAATTTCACCTCAGTTCTCAGTGATTCGTAAATGATTCGTTAGAAGCAGTTTGAAGAATCAGTCTCTCTAAACTCCTCCTTTCCATGAGCCTACACTGCTCTGATTGGTCTACTGCGTGCACCGCGCGTCCATTGCCATAACTGAATGACAGATACAATGTATGGACAGAAAAGATGGCATCGATTTATACCGTGTCAATTCGAGCCCGAGTCCGACGATAAAATGTCTGAAGTAGTCGATCAACCAGAAACTGATCCGCAATCACGACGGGAGTAGGACGTTTCTCTATGGTAAGTGTCACCTTAGTTTGCGTTATTTATAAGACGTGATAGCAGCGAGAGAATACTTCAACTAGTTAGCACGGACTAGCATCTTAACATCCTATTACAATACAGATAGAGCTCCACTCTACTGTAATAATAAAAACTCAGAGAAAAAAAGAGTTTTTGTATGTTGTAAACTCCCACGTTAGCCGAGCACAAACGTGAATAGCTGATAATGCATTACACTTTGTAAACAAAAGTTGTGCTCCATCCTTGATCATTACTCCAAGCAATAAGCTAGATAAGCTGCATTAATCGACACATTTTTAGACAATATTGGACCCACATCTGAATAGCAGAACTACAGAAACGTGAGTTAGCCATTGATCCATATTTTAAGAGCAAGTGTTTTGTGAATCCTGCGTTAAACTCCCCGAGGTTTGAGAAGCAGTCGTCAGTAAAATGACGGGAACACAACAAATATTGTACTGCTGTGGTATTGTTGAAAAAGTGAATTTTCCCTGGCGTCTGCGCACGCAATAAGTGGGCAGGACATATGCTAATGTTTCGTTGTGACATCACAACGAAATAGGTACATGTAGGGCAGTTTTTCATTTTTAGACACATTACCATTTTTTTTCTCTTTCTCCCATTTCAGGGGGCTTTTCTGAGACCTATGCAGCTCTGTGCGATTACAATGGTATTACCTGTAAAGAGGAAGTGCAGTGGGTAAGAGCTTCCTTTGACCACCACAAAAATATCCTCAGCACCAGCGGGGCCATTTTCTGTGTGTGTGTCACTGCTGTTATTGCACTCTAAAAATTTATTCTTCCTCTTTTTTGGTCTCATGCCTTCCTCTATCTCTTTTGCTCTTTCAGGATGTGGATACCATCTATCATTCGCAGGACAACAGAGAGTTTAACCTGTTGGACTTCAGTCACCTGGAAAGCGGGTATCCAGAGCACACAAATTTACAACTCATCATGTTCTGTATTTGCAACCTCTAATTGCCAGCCTTTACTTTCATTGCTATCTCTACATCCCACAGATCGGAGGTTTAAAAGCTTCTTCATTTTGGAAGGATTAATCTAATGATAACTCTATGCTTCGTTAATTGCCTCGTATTGACAGGGATTTGAATGATAATTGACACAGGCAATCTGATGTCAGCCACTGCTTTGAATATGTGCTGAATTGCTACAGTAATAATACATTTAGTCTCTTTCCTGTGGCGTCTCTGCTGACTTCCTGCCCGGTGGGAGTCATGCTGTTTCTTTTTACATCCGTCCAATCGGTGTCAGGTTCTTTCGCTGATTCCAGATCAGATTCTGTATTTTCTGCTGATGTGGGTCTATGTTTGAAGTCTGCAGGCTGGTTCACAACTCTCTTCCTGTTGAAACAGGATTACATATATATATATAGATGTATATGACCTGTGAAAATGAGCTTCATCTCTGCACTTTTAGCTACACGACCCCGCTGCCTTTAACACATAAAAGAGGAAATGCACTTAAAATTTATACTCTGACTCTGAGAAATGATACGGTTCGTTGAGCACTTTGCTCAAGGGCAGTTCTGGTTATCTGCTGAAAAAGGTTTTTTTTTCAGCAGTCACATGATGAAACTCTAATGGGAATGCGGCCACTTAAAGATCATTTTTGAATTTTAAAAAGAGCTTTTGCCTGACAAGACGAAGTGCTTGTCATTTCAGATATACAGTTTTGAGTCGTTTTATTGAGTCACTTTCAGATGATTGGTGTAATTTAGCAAAGGCTTTGGCTCCATCATTTGCATGCTGTGTTCCAAATGCATGATGTAAACATTTTAATAAAATTGCCTTAAGTTGATTAGGCCAGTACACCGGTTTCTAGATAATCTGAATAAGAAAGCTACCATATTATTTTTAAAAAAATCTAAACTCTCTGTCATGTAAACACTTTTTTTGTAATGTTCTGTGTATATCTGCACATGTCCAAGTGAAAGTAGGTATGATAAGTAAAAGATGTTGTAAAAAGTCAAGCTTTCAGAGAAAACATTTTTGGACTGAGAAGACTAATTTTTTATGGAAAAAAACAAACAAAAACGATATACCGACAGTGGACAAGTCTCATGACCTGCATTTTAAAATTTAAAGCACTTTTGTATGCTGGTGTCAAAAACATGACTGAGGATTAATGATGCGATTAAAATACTGTGCAGATTATATATATATATATATACACTATATTGCCAAAAGTATTGGGACACCCGTCCAAATCATTGAATTCAGGTGTTCCAATCACTTCCATGGCCACAGGTGTATAAAATCAAGCACCTAGGCATGCAGACTGCTTCTACAAACATTTGTGAAAGAATGGGTTTCTCTCAGGACCTCAGTGAATTCAAGCGTGGTATCGTGATAGGTTGCCACCTGTGCAATAAGTCCATTCGTGAAATTTCCTCACTACTAAATATTCCACGGTCAACTTTTAGTGGTATCATAACAAAGTGGAAGCAATTAGGAACTCAGCCACAAAGTGGTAGGCCACGTAAAATCACAAAGCGGGGTCAGTGCATGCTGAGGCGCACAGTGCGCAGAAGACGCCAACTTTCTGCAGAGTCAGTAGCTACAGACCTCCAAACTTCGTGTGGCCTTCAGATTAGCTCAAGAACAGTGTGTTGAGAGCTTCATGGAATGGGTTTCCATGGCCGAGCAGCTGCATCCAAGCCTTACATCACCAAGTGCAATGCAAAGCGTCGGATGCAGTGGTGTAAAGCACGCCGCCACTGGACTCTAGAGCAGTGGAGACGTGTTCTCTGAAGTGACGAATCACGCTTCTCTGTCTGGCAATCCGATGGACGAATCTGGGTTTGGCGATTGCCAGGAGAACGGTACTTGCCTGACTGCATTGTGCCAAGTGTAAAGTTTGGTGGAGGGGGATTATGGTGTGGGGTTGTTTTTCAGGGGTTGGGCTTGGCCCCTTAGTTCCAGCGAAAGGAACTCTTAATGCTTCAGCATACCAAGACATTTTGGACAATTTCATGCTCCCAACTTTGTGGGAACAGTTTGGGGATGGCCCCTTCCTGTTCCAACATGACTGCGCACCAGTGCACAAAGCAAGGTCCATAAAGACATGGATGAGCAAGTTTGGTGTGGAGAATCTTGACTGGCCTGCACAGAGTCCTGACGAATTAGATGAATTAGAGCGGAGACTGCGAGCCAGGCCTTCTCGCCAACATCACTGCCTGACCTCACAAATGCGCTTCTAGAAGAATGGTCAAAAAACACACTCCTAAACCTTGTGGAAAGCCTTCACAGAAGAGTTGAGGCTGTTATAGCTGCAAAGGGTGGGCCAACTCCATATTAAACCCTATGGATTAAGAATGGGATGTCATTAAAGTTCATGTGCACATAAAGGCACTTTTGGCAATATAGTGTATATGTACAGTATATAGTGTACAACGGGGCTAAAGGCGCACTGGGGTAAAAGGCGTATTTGATTTTATTTACCTCTAAACCACTAGATGGCACAAAAACTTGCCGTAGCACACTTACCAAAACATCCACTTTTCATGATGCATGTGGAAATTCGGCTGATCCTTGACACAATCGCGGACAGCAGCGCAAAGTTGATTCTGTGCTATTTTTTTTTTTAAATGTAGATTTAAGTAGCAAATGAGAATCGCTAAAATTAGTGAACATATTTTAAGACAAAGGTCTTCTTAATGATTTTCAGTTTTGTTCAAGGTGATTAAAGCAACAGTTTTTCAATAACAGAAGAATAAAAGTATGGTATTTGAGGCGCCCCTCTTTCAGCAGGATAATGCGCCCTTCCACAAAGGAAAAATGGTTCAGGAATGGTTTGAGGAGCAGAACAACAAGTTTGAGGTGTTGACTTGGCCTCCAGATTCCCCAGATCTCAATCCAATCGAGCATCTGTGGGATGTGCTGAACAAACAAGTCCGATCCATGGAGGCTCCACCTCACAACTTACAGGACTTAAAGGATCTGCTGCTAACATCTTGGTGCCAGATACCACAGCACACCTTCAGGGGTCTAGAGGAGTCCATGCCTCGACGGGTCAGGGCAGCAAAAGGGGAACCAATACAATATTAGGAAGGTGGTCATAATGTTATGCCTGATCGGTGTATATATATATATATAGAGAGAGAGAGAGAGAGAGAGAGTTTAACTAGCCATGTTGAAAAATCCAATTTAAGGTCATTAGCTGGTGCAAGAGGTGGTTATTAGCAGCCTCTAAAAACCAGCTTGACCACATTAAACTGGCAACGAACCAGCTGGTAGCTGGTTTGTTGCTGGTCCAAGACAGTCTACCAGCTTGCATCAGCTAATGAACAGCTTGGATTAGCTAATGACCAGCTCAGACTAGATAGAAACCAGCAAGCATATTCCAAGACACATCTGCCATCTTCAGATACAGTAAAATATGTTCCTTCACCAGAAAATGATGTGCATGTAAATGTGGTCACTGACATATTTCTATTAAAAGAAGAATAGAGTTAATTTGCATTGCCTTAAGAGTAGGACATCAAATATTTTCAAAAGAAGTATACTTTAGACACAAACTCTAATATAAGTCTTTATACTCCAAAGTACTTCAACTGCCATTCCTTTATTTCTTGCTATTTCACCAACAGGGACTACCATCTAGATGCTGCATCTGTCTTGAAGATGTTATGTCATTGATTTTTAAGCATTTGTTCCATTAGAACATCTAAAGGGAGTGAGACGAACGGGTGAGGTAGAGAAACTCTCATTTAGAAAGAGAGAACAGCTGAGTACACACTGCCTACAGCCTCACTACAGCGTCCAAACAGAGGAATGACGAAGCTGCAAATGAGAACACAGCCATCAGCCGTACTCAACAGGAGAAACCCCTCTGCATTTCTTTCCCTCGTCTTCCTTTTCTTCATTCTCCGTATGAGTGCAGTAAATGTCCGCTCTTTCTACCGGGTAAAGAGGTTTTAGGCTCAGGGCCAAGATTAAAAGCTGTATCATAGACACATTGCACTGAGTAATTCACTGACCTGGCATCAGTTTTCCCATCGATCTGCACTGTCCTCTTCCCTTCCTCTCCTGGCTTTCCTCTCAGGGAGCATTTATTGCTGAATCTATCATTTTTCTTGAATAATAACATCTCTATTTTAGTCATGAGGAGAGCTTGCAATCTTATGAGGGGTTGCATGAGAAATGTGAGAATGCCTCTGGTTGTTGCAGCACCTCACTAAGACGATCTGTTTTGATTTTTCTCTTCTGTGTCTCCTTTCGTCACAGGGACCTTGCAGTGATTGTGGCAGCCATGGCGTATAACTCATGGTTCACCAAACTTTATTGCAAAGACTTGCGCATTGTAAATATCCTTTTATCACCATTTCAATCTTTACTGTGTCCAAGTTTTTTGTTTGTCTGTTTTTGTTTGATTCATGTACAAAAATGTACCGTGGTATTATCAGGTAGGGCTGGGAAGTATAACGATATATATCGTAATATCTATCGTTAGAGATTTTGCTATATTGTGAATATTGCGGTATGTAAAAAATACAGTATATAGCCAGTGTTGGGGTAACGCATTACAAGTAACGTAATCAGATTACTTTTTCCAAGTAACTAGTAAAGTAACGTGAAAATGCAAACTATTTCGAAACCTACAATAATTAAATGTTAAATAACAAAAATATACTTTATGTATTTAATCTCACTTTATTAACCAATGACTTTGCTGCTGACCTTCACTGATCCAATTTAACCATACTAATGACTTTAGATAAACATCACATTTGTTTCATTTTTTGTTTTTATTGTTGAAGAGTGCTGAACTTTCTTGTCTGAGCTGATCCCTCTACTGTACAGGAGTGAATTTACATTTCCTTCGGCCAAAAATAGAATAACTTTTTGTTATTAAAAAACAAACAGATGAGAAAAAGTAATGCAAAAGTAACGCAAAAGTAAGGTAACGCATTACTCTCCATTAAAACTAGCTAAGTAATGCAATTAGTTATTTGTTATGGAGTTATGCAATATTGTAATGCATTACTTGTTAAGCCCAGAATACACCAAGCCGTCAGGCAGTTTTTGTTCGTCGGCCGACTAAGTTTTCTCAGTGTGTTCCACACTGTCGGCTGAAGTTGGTCCTCGTCATGTTGAATCGGCGTTGGAGCTCGTCGGTCAGTCAGGCCATCTGATCATTCTGATTGGCTGTTCAGCTACTGCCACCTGCTGGTACGGAAAGGCATTTCATCTTACGCAGGCGCAGAACGGACGTGCTATTTGGCCGTCGGGTGTCGAGCGTCGGTTTTGTGTGTCAGGGCAACTTTGGACCCAGACGCTGCCGACGTGAGCCAACCCCGCAGTCTGCTTTCATCACCACTAGTTCGTCGGCGTCGGTGTCGGCTTGGTGTGTTCCGGACTTAAAGTTACTTTCCCCAACACTATATATAGCACTATTGATACTTCAGAGTGATGAAATGCATGAACGAAAATATAAATAGCGGGATGTGCTTGATGTTAAAAAGGTTATATGCGCAATATATCCTGAAAATGAACTCGGTGCGGTGCTTGTGCTGACTGGCACACTGCCAAAGTGTGCGCTCGATGTTAAAAAGTGTTATAAAGCACAATAAGCAGTGAAAAAGTACTTAATGCGGTGCTCGCGCTGACTGACACACAGCACAGAAAGCTGCGTCTCTCAGCATGCGATCGCGAATTCAGTTCTCTTTCACGTGTTATTGTGATTGAATGGTCGAATACACACGCAATTATGTCCAAATGCCCATCATGTGGAGTATTCATGTAAACACAGCCGGTGTGGTGAGAAATCGAGTCCCCCCCAGGAATCGGGTCTCCTTTAGGACCCAGAGTGATCCTGTTGGTTCAACAGACTTTTAATGGGTAGTATTGTTAGCACCTGATTACAATTCCTGCAAAATCACGTTATGATTTATTTCATTTAAAATGCATTATAATGACCATTAATGTCTTTTAAATTACATGCTTCAATATAACTGAAGCTATAGGTTGTGAAATCAAGCATTTCTCGTTCGTACTGTTTTTTAGTTAGCTTATGTACTAGCATAGCAAACATCTACCCAATTAGCCTGCTAGCTTAGCTTATATTATATTAGGTATGTTTTTTGCTTCCAATATAGTTCCCAATTACATGTTTCAAATTAATGATGTTTGTGTGTACTTAGCATGACAATTAATTTATTAAAAATGTATTATTATATACTATACCACATTGCTATTATTGTGTAAAATTAATAATAAATTACTTTTACAGAACATAGTATGTTGCAACGATCCTTATCCTTATAAAAAAAAATACATTTTAAGGCATGGTTGTGTTTCCAGTTTGTTTTATCATGCAATACATAGGCATTCATTTTATATTTCAAGCATGTTGTTTGTGCACTTAAAGTAATAAACATCATACAATAGTTAAATAGGTTATAATTAGTCAAGACATCACAATAACAACTTTTAATTAGGCATTACCACCTGGGTCCTAAAGGAGACCTGATTCTTGGGTGGGGGGACTTAATTTTTCATGACACCGGTTATGTCTCAAGTGAAAGTAAACAGTTGGGTGTAAACCAGATGTGTATCAGTATAATAGATCCGTGCGTTTGGTCTTAAAGTGACAGCAGCCTAATAATCCTGCTGCTGATCTGTGTCATTAATGTGAATCAAACAAAAGAGAAAATAACTTGCTGCTCTTGACTGAATAACTTTTTTAATTAGCTTTAATAAGAATAAATTTATATTTAATTCATACAGTGAAGACTATTTTATTTTTACATTTACATTTCTGTGCTAATTCTAACTACATTAAATAAACCTATTGTACCTGAAAAATGTAATTTGTTTAATTCATATTTTTGTTGTATTGTATTTGTCCTATTATTTATAGTTTTTTTTTTCTCATTATTATTTTCAATAACAGAACTGAGATAAAATAACACAAAATAACTATATTGTGATACATGTCGTTATCGTGAAATAAGAATTGGGTCACATTGCCTACCCCTGTTATCAGGGTTATCTCTACATGCAGTTTCGGACACTAATTTGATAGTAATACGATCACATTCTTTGAAGTACCATGTTAATACTATGGTATATGAATATAGTATTCATTCAGTCTGTAACAATGTGCATGAGTCTTCCTGCAGAGTTTATTTCTAGAGCTTTTCTCCTTTTTTCTCCTCTCTTTCTCACACACACACACAGAGTTCAGAGGTCGTAGAACAGATTCTGCACACTGTCAGTAAATCCAGCAGTCTGGAGGAGCTCACGCTGGAAAACGCAGGCCTTAAAGCGTGAGTTATAAATCTCTCTATTGCCCTCTTTCTGTTATTCATCACTCCGACCACTTTACTGTCTTTCTTTTCATCTAAAAGTTCGTTTCTTGTTCTGTCACTGTCATTTTTTTTCCCTTTATGCCATTCCCAGTCTTATTCCCCTGCCACATCTTTGCCTCAGTATTTCATCTCTGTCCCAGAGTGCAGAGCTTTGTATTGCAGTTCCGTTTCTACTCACTTTCTTTCTGTCATTTAGAGATTTCCCACAGAAAATGGCCACTGCCCTGTCAGAAAACCCAGCATCAGTCATACACTCCATTAACTTGGCCCACAATACACTGGACAACCAAGGTACATGCATCAAAGTCTACAATACCTCTCTCTCTCTCCTCCTCTCTGTCTATTTACCTGCCTTTGTCTGTTTTTACATTTTCTGTATCAGCATGTGCGTCTGCTATTTCTGTCTCTGAGTGGGTGTTTTTTGTTCTTTCTTGTCTCTGTTGCTGGCTTATTGTGCTGAATCTGTTGCTGATTTGAAAATGGGGTCTTTTAGATTTGGGTGTGTGTGCTGTTTTTCTAATGTGCATGTTTTTGTGTCATTTTGTATGCACTGTACAGTGTTTGGCGGAGCAACTAATAGTAATGCTACCATTTTAACTGCATTTATTAATAGTGTGACAATAAGTATGTTCGAGTCGGCCAATATTGCCCTACGAACTTCACAGTCTATATATATAGATTTTATTAATTGCATATATAAAAGGCCACTTCCCCTTTCAGTAGCTTGTGGTTACACTAAGAGTAGCTTCTCCAACACTCGTGCGTCCTCTATATGTGTCAGGGTCAGAGTTTCAGTCTGCCATCATGCCTGACACATGTCATTGCCTATCACATCACAAGTGTGTATGTGTGAACGTAACTGCAACAATGTCAGTGTTTGCCTGAAGGTGCATGATAATATGTTGTGTGTAAATTGGTCTGTGACTGATCCAATGTGTTTGTGCGTGTTTATTTCCCTACAGGAGTGTCTAACCTCATCCAGCAGGTGTGTCGGCTCAGTAAAGGCCTGCGTCTACTTAACCTCTCCAAGACGTCGCTGTCTTCTAAGGGTGTGTGCAGAAGTAATCTGTCTCTAGAGGGGTAGCGCCCTCTGCTGGTTAAGTCTGTAACATCTATACCTCAATTACTATTCATTAATAGAGATGCAAGAAGCATGTAAGCAAGTTAATGTGAGATCACATTTATGTCCAGTTAGCCCTTGCTGGTAGATGCCATAACTACACTAACTTTCTAGCAACATTTACATTTGAAATATCTAATTAATTATATGAATATGTAATAATTTAATATAATAATTAATGCATATTTGTAGTTAGACTTAATCTATCTATCTATCTATCTATCTATCTATCTATCTATCTATCTATCTATCTATCTATCTGTCTGTCTGTCTGTCTGTCTGTCTATCTGTTTGTCTATCTATCTATCTATCTATCTATCTATCTATCTATCTATCTATCTATCTGTCTGTCTGTCTGTCTGTCTATCTATCTGTTTGTCTATCTATCTATCTGTCTGTCTGTCTGTCTGTCTGTCTGTCTGACTGTATCTATCTATCTGTCTGTCTGTCAGTCCGTCCGTCCGTCCGTCCGTCTATCTATCTATCTATCTGTCTGTCTATCTCTCTATCTATCTATCTATCTATCTATCTGTCTGTCTGTCTGTCTGTCTATCTATCTATCTATCTATCTATCTATCTATCTATCTGTCTGTCTGTCTGTCTGTCTGTCTATCTGTCTGTCTGTCTGTCTGTCTGTCTGTCTATCTATCTATCTATCTATCTATCTATCTATCTATCTATCTGTCTGTCTGTCTGTCTGTCTGTCTGTCCGTCCGTCCGTCCGTCCGTCCGTCCGTCCGTCCGTCTATCTATCTATCTATCTATCTATCTATCTATCTATCTATCTATCTATCTATCTGTCTGTCTGTCTGTTTATCTGTCTGTTTGTTTGTCTGTCTGTCTATCTATCTATCTATCTATCTATCTGTCTGTCTGTCTGTCTGTTTATCTGTCTGTTTGTTTGTCTGTCTATTTATCTATCTATCTATCTATCTATCTATCTATCTATCTATCTATCTATCTATCTGTCTGTCTGTTTATCTGTCTGTCTGTTTGTCTGTCTATCTGTCTGTCTGTCTGTCTGTCTATCAGTCTTCAGGTTGTAAAATAACATTTTCTCACTCCACTGATCTAGAATCAGCTTCCTGTTCTCTCTTAAATCAGTAAGATTATCAATGGATTAGTTGCATCTGACCCCAGAGCTTCAGATTCCTGACCAAAGAGTTAGTCTTCACTTGAAAAGCTCAGACTCAATTACCAGCATCCGTGGCTGCTTCCAGGGTCTGCTAAATCTCTGGTTTTCTCTTTCAATCAATACAGTTTTAAAAGAAAGTGGATAGATGGATAGCCTTCCAGCACACGCCATGAATCAAAATCAACTCGAAATAGCTCCCATCATTAATCTTTATTTATAATCTGTTTTGTTTTAACTTTGAATATAGAAGTTAGTTGAACTTGTGCCATCAGAGAATACAGCTCATTTCAAATTGAGATGTTTCATTTCAGCATCTGCCACATCCGGTTAGACTTTATTGTTAACTTTGAAGTAAAATCATCATCATATCAGCAGTAAAAACAGAATTTACATATCAAAATATGAACTACAGCAACTGTGAAAGGCAAAACTGAAGACTACTGGATCATGAAAGGTTGCAGTGGTTAACAGTTTGATGAGTAAATTCTTGCTTTTAGAGAGCGCAGTGGGATGTTTTTGTTACTCCCTGGTGAGGAAGCGTACTGGCTGAGTTCACTGGCAAACTGCCACCTAACAGAGTTACTAGAGCTGTCTTTTTGTCTCACGCTACAAAAGGCAATCGCTAGCATTTTCTTCTTTAAAAACTAAATGAAAATCCACCCTGCTTACAGAGCATTCTGTGCATGTTGTTGTGGTTTGGTGGTCATGTACAGTGGAGTCAAAAAGTCTGAGACCACATTGAGAATCTGGGATTCAAAATCTAATTTACATCTGGAAATACACAGAAAGGTTTAGGATTTGATAAAATGTAAACAAAGTCTCTAATCAAATATGTATTTTTGCTTCCATTAAAGCTCAAGATGCTTGTTTTAAGGCCATTAAAGCATAAGGACGACATGCCAAATGCTGCAAATATCAAAGACATTCTGAAATTTAATTTAATATGTAATGAAAAATGTTTTATTTAAAACTCTTTAGATTTGCTGTGTGATTCAGACTTTCCTTGTCTTTCTTCCCAGGTGTCACGTCTCTTTCGCAGGCCCTGTGCTCCAGTGATGACTACTCCAACTCTCTTCTTCATCTGGACCTGAGTAAGAACCCGGGGATTCTGTCTGGAGAAGATGCAACGGTTAGAAATGTTTTTATCTCACTTTTACTTCTTGGGCCCTATTTTAACGATCTAAGCGCATGATCTGAAGCGCATGGCGCAGGTGCACTTAGGGCTTGTCCGAATTCTCTTTTGCTAATTCAATGATGGAAAAAATTGTTGGCGCGTGCCAGGCACATGGTCCAAAAGGGTTGTACCTAGTCTCTTAATGAGTCATGGGTGTGTTTTGGGTGTAACGTGCAATAAACCAATCAAAGTCCCATTCCCTTTAAAAGCCAGATGCTTATTACTAACGCGCCCTTTAAATAACAAAAAAAAAAAAAAGACTTTAGAGCAGGTTTTTGTTGGTCAATGGCGCAGTCGTTTTCAGTTGCCTCAAAATAGCAACACGCCAACAATGGACCTGAACACACCTCGTTTTCAGACCAGCACGCCCATGGGCGAACAGATGGGCATGAGTACATTTGCTATTTAAACAACGTGGCGCTGGATGTGAAAATGATAACTGCGTTGGGCTGAAACTAGCAAAAAAACACTTGCATTGCGCCTGCCATTGCATTGCGCTGGGTGAATGATAAGGCCCCTAGTGTTCTTAAAGAGGCCATATTATGCCCTTTTACAAAATCGTGATTTTGGTTTTGGGCTCCACTAGAACAGGTTTTCATGCTTTTAAAAAACATTATTTTTCACATATTTGACATTGTTGCAGCTCCTCTCTTTCCAGTCTGTCAGCAACGCTCTGGGGTGCGTTTCCCAAAAGCATTGTTAGCCAACTAACATCGCAAGTTACTAACATAGTTCAACGATTTGGTGTTTCCCGAAACCATTGTTCAAACGAACATTCACAAACAGCATCACAAACTTGTGTGGTTGGAACGACAGCTCTTGATTAGAAGTGATTATCTGTGATTAGAAGCATAGTTTCTTGTTTTTATGACATGTGGACTTAATAAATCATTATCTTGAGCAAAATAAGCAAGCTGACATTAAGTACAATGTGTATCTTTTATTTCGAATATATACAAATGTCATTTACATATTTTATTTTGTCAAGAGATTGTAAGCACCATTTTTGAAGAGTGCGCATGTTCGTACGTGCTCTGGTACGTAAGAACGAGCCTATGATTGAATCTGGAAATAAAGCAAAATAACTGAGAAAAATGAGAATTAGCCCTCAGATGCCATGTCCGTACTTTATAGCAAAAAATCTAGCATTAATTCGATCTCAAACGGATTCATTTAAAGAGGTTATTACTCCACCACCTGCGTGACATCATTCACCAACGTGGTTGAACGACAGGTTTGCGACAATATGGTTTTAGGAAACAATCGTGACTAGCTAGTTGATTTGTTCAACGATGCATCGTACTATGGTAGTGAAGCAGCAAGTTACGTCGTTGTACGGGAAACGCACCCCTGTTTAGTTCCTATCTCTATGAAGCCCTGCCTTACAAAAGGTGCAGTGTGCTCTGATTGGTCGGCTAGATCAGTATGTTGTGATTGGTCAACCACTTGAACATGTTTAGGAAAAATCAAGCCCCTTACCATAACCGCTAGATTCACATCGCGACAGCACACTACTAACGCAACTCAACCAGGCCACGCCCCCAGTCCCACCCCCAAGTTACTTGTCATGAACTGCTCCAAGTAACGAAGGTTGAGGATCCAAATGCAGTATTTATTCAAAGGGTAATCCACAACCGAAGTCCAAAAACGGGCCAAAGCAATGCAGTAGTGACACATACAAGACTTCGCAATGAGTGCTGATGAGTCCGGGCAGAGAATTATGGGAACTGTAGTTTGTAAGAGAATGACAATAGTCTGATGTAGAGTGCCCTCTGGTGGCTATCAAGGGCACTCCAGCTGGTGATCGTGACATTACTAAAAAAGTAGGTACATCGGGGCAAATATGTATTCAAATAATTAGCTGTTAGCACTAAACATTTGAACAGATCCAACAACAAAAATTTGAAAGTCGAAAACTTAAAACCAGCTTCAAAGCACAAAGCGAGAAGACTTCTGTGCAGGAAATCAGATTAATAGATGATTCATTTTGGGAACCAATTATGTTTTATATTTATATTAAGTATAGCTTGTATTTATTTCAAGAGTGCGTATGTGTCCTCACAAAGAAATCAAAACCAGGATGGAACCTTAATGGAACTAGTGTCTTCACAATGTTTTCCTGGTTTTGATTTCTTTGTGAGGACACACAAAAATACTGAAAATAACTCACACACACAGTATACAGAGGCAGGTACACACCACACACACCACTAACAGCCTCAATGCTTCTTCTTCCTCATTGTAGAATCTGTACCTGTTTCTGGCACAGCCGAACTGCCTGGTGCATTTGGACCTGTCAGGCACTGACTGTACCGTAGACTCTGTGAGTTGACAGACCTCATCCTTCTGAATTTGTTATTGCCAAACTGCTTTTTACTCACCATGATTTATGTCATTGCACCCAGGATGCGAGACAACAATTTATCTCTGATTTCACATTGATATTTCTGTCACATTTAATGGTCCTAAATTACAGAATTATGCTCATTTTCATCATTCTTTTGCTGCCAATCTCCTTCCCTCTCTTTTTTTCTCACTTTCTCTTTCCATTTCCTCTCAGCTATTTGGAGCTCTGCTGCGGGGCTGCTGTGCCGATCTCTCCTATTTGAACCTGTCCAAAAACTCCTTTTCTCACAGGTGAGCTAAACTGCCTCCCACCTGCTCTCGCATGATAATCTGTCACTTTTTGAGTCAATCTCACAGGTGAGCCTCAACCTCGCACATCATCACGAGTCAGTTTAACTCAGTTGAGTTCCTCAGAAAGCACTTTCTACTCCTTCCATGAATTTAACCAAAAGTAGAATCCTGCTGGAAACTAAACCAGTTTAAAGGGCCTGAGGTTTTTACATTAATCAGTATTTTGTCTTGTTTTTCAGTAAAAATATCAAAACAAGGTTGAGAAGCAAAGTTAGGGGTGTGATATATCATGATGTTGGATCGTGAACGATTAAAATGTCTCCCTCAACGTACTCAACATATATTTACATCACGTTAACGCAGATGATTTATTCACAATCACAAAAGTTTATTATTTGCATGCGTTTTAAAGCCTTGCCGGTTAAATGCGTACACCCGAAGCACACTAAAAGCCTGTCAAACAGCATGTGAGTACTAAACTAAGTTATCTTTCACATCTTATTGCGCTTAAACTGTCAGCTACACACAAGGTTTACATAAACACAGTAGATTATGTCTTTAGTGTACGTAAACAGTTAGGAGAAAACGTGTCTGTATATTAGATCCGTGCATGAGGTCTTAAAGTGACAGCAGCCTAATAATAAACATGCTGCCGCTTGTCATTAATGCTAATCAGACAACAAAAGACAAAGATAAAATCACTAACTGCTCTGCACTGAATAACTTCAGTAGCTTTAATAAGAATCATATATAATTTATACAGTGAAGTCTATGTAGTGTTTTATTTTTACATTGTTTATTCAATTTCTTACTTGAATACTACTGTTAAATACACCTATCTGAAAAAATAAAGCACTGTTTATTTCATTTGTATATTATATTGTATTTGTAATGTGCATCTTTGTTTTTATTTTTAATAACAAAGATAAATAATGAAATAAAGATTATATTTTGGCCTAAATGGTCATTCTTTTTTCTTTCATATTTTGTTACAGACTTGTAAGGCTACATTTTTTAAATATATCAAAAATATCAAAAATGTCGTCAAACCAAAAATTATTCAGACATTTTTGATATTTTTGATATATTTTACTAGTGGGTGCAGGACACTATAGTTCATTTATGTGAGGATAGCAAAATAAAGTAAACTGTGACATATTATACCCAAAAATTCGTCATACAGTGGACTAACAGTAAAATTTATAAAAATTTGGATCCAAAAATTATTCAGACACTTTGACCTGACCATGTTTTGCTTAAGTGTTATCTGACATAATTAAGATTAATTTTCTGACACAGTTTAACTCTGATATCTTGTCATATTTTATTACCATTTTTTAAACTATAGTGAATAAACTGAATTAATGAATGAAATGTTCAAGGTTCAAATGTTTTGGTTTGACTGTATATATATCAAATTTAGTGAGTAAAAAAATATATAGTTAAACAATTTTTTAACAATTTTGCTTCTCAAGAAACTATATTCTGTTTTAATGATGATATTTTTTTTACTGGAAAATAAGACAAATGTTTTTGTAGTGCAGAATAAGGTTGCTGGTTTGTCAAAGGTGGTTTAACAGGTCAACATCAGGTCTGCTCATACTTTTCCTCATCAAACATCTAGACCAGCTTGGAGCTGTTAGCAACCATCAATGATCAGCTTGTACCAGCTGGATTTAACTACTGTACCATCAGAAGCTGGTTGTAAGTGGGTTTCCCAGCAGGGAAAAGTGCCTGCAGAAATACATTATGAGTTAAACTGGGACATGAGCGATCAGATAGAGCTGATGGACCTGCATGGTGCACAGATGGTAATACAGCTACTGTAACAGCATCAGATGATAAAATTATCTCCAAAAGTGAGCCAAATCTTTCAAAACCTGATTTGGAAAAAGCTCATAAACTAAAGTAAATAACGTTTTTTTAATTCTACCAATAATCTATAATTAGCTTTACGACAGAAGCCTATGGTATGGCAAGTAAACGTGCATGTGCCTGCATGTGAGAAGCTGTAGGCTGAGGAGATACAGAAATACAATGATCCGTCTTCCTGTCTGACTCCCTCTGAACCCGAACAGCAATTCCATCTCCCCTCTCGGCACGTTAACGGCATTATGAGAAACTCTGAAAAATGAGGCTAATTTTAGCTGAACTTATTGTTCAGATTGGAAGATTTCTTCATCCTTTGCACCTCCTGCAAATGTGTTTGTTCTTAATTGGGTTTGAATTTGCAGAGGGATGCATTTTTGAAGATGATTGGGTGTCTGAAGATTGAAACAATCTCTTTTTTGGTTGTGTTGGGATTGAAATTTTAGCTTACTACTACATACCGAATACTGTACAATATTGTTTATCTAATATCTGTTAAAAGTGGTAAGTGTAACAGAACACCTTATGCAATATGCATTGTCACATGACCTCATAAATTTCTTTTATTAATCCAATTTTGTGTGAAAATGTCAGTCAAACATCAAATATTGAGTGGGATACAGTATTCTATACAGTGTGCTGCGTTGTATAAAGGGCCGTTCATACCAGGACGACGACTATAAAGTTTTAATAACCATTCTAATTCTATGAGAATAGGGAAGTCAACACCACCGCTATAACAAAAAACAACACAGAGGAACAATCTCATTGGAATCAATCTTTCTGCACCTAATCTGTATCTAACTACTGTCAGATCTACCTGAAAAGCACTGTTTATTTAATTGGCATTGTTTATTTGTGCTATTGCTTGTAGTTTGATTATTTAACCTTATTTTATTACAGACTGTTTACTTGACTTTAATAGTGTTTGAAATGTATATATTTATGTTGATTTTTTTTTTTTTTTCGTTTGAATTGTTCTTGCATTCAAGAGTCTGGCAAGTAAACTAAAAAAATTACTAGCCAATGGCAACTCGAGCTTCAGTGTGTCCGTAGAGGGTTGGGCTAACAGACTCCGACGTTGAATGACAAAATAACCTTTTAAAATTCATACACTACAAGGTAGAGTACATAAGTACAAGTGTATAGTGCGTTATTTGGGACACAACTGTAGCCTCTTTTTCCTAGTGCTAATTTCATCCTCTCACAAACTCCCACTTAAACTCCCACACTTGTGAGTGTGAGCACTCAGAATCGTGCACATCCAAACACAGAACCACTGCACACATGGGCATCTCCATACGAGGAGTGTGGGCGCATGTGTATGAGTAAATCTGGTTACGCTAGTGCCATGTGAAGGCAGCAATGTAAATCTGTTTGAGCTGATAAGACAGAGAGCTCATGAATATTAAATGGGAATGTTCCCTTAACACTCTCTGCTCTTGTTAACACATTTACACCACATATTCTTCCTTCTCTGTCTCTCTTAAATGATAGTGTCACTGTCAAACACAGAAATGCTATCATGAACTGTCATGTTTTTAGACCCCCCAGTATCCCTCACTGACTGTCTTTTTCTCATTTTTCCTGTCTAGTTATGTCTCACCCATATTATTTATTTGTCTAGTCCAATGTTTTATGCCATAAACTAAGACAGCTTGTTAAAATGTTCAACACGTAATAGAGATACAAACGACTCTTTCTGTAATAAGCCAGAGGGAATACTTTTGAGCCTTTTTCTGGCCTCTTGCTCAGGGTTTTGTGAAGCATGGTATGATGTATTATGGATAAAAATCTCCCCTTCATTTCTGTCACTCTTTTAGGAAAGTGAGAGAGACACTTCCTTCCTTCCGTCAGTTCTTCAGTTCAGCGTTCAGCCTCACTCACATCAGTCTGGCGTCTATGAAGATGCCTCCCGACGTGCTGAGGTGAGCCCGGTCGCCGTTCTGGCTTTTCGTGCTGCAGTTAACACTGGCTTAGCTGATTTAATCTGGTTTAGTTGGTTTCCCAGTCTGACCAACTCACAAGTGCCCTCTCTAAATCCAACAAACCAGATTTTCACATTTTGGGAGACAAGCTAACGATATTAGGCTGGTTTAAGATGTTTTTAGCTGGGTGACTTGCATGGAACAAGATAACCCATGTCAAATTAACCCATATTGTGAGTCATGTTATGTGAGTCATAAGGTATTGTTGGTAACCTTATGACAACCATGAACTATCCCTTTAAACACAAAAATCTTCAGTTATCACTGCAGTTTTCAAGAATACACAGTTTTCATCTCAGCATGTAGGCCTTCACTTTTGTGAATTTTTAAAGGCAGGCATATTTTTTGATGTAATATAGATTTGAATGGCTTGCTGAACAGATCAAATCAACCACATCCCCCGTGTAGTGCACAAGTAAAAAGTGTAGTGTGTACTGTAAGTAATCATTTTTGGAAAACTTGTTCAGCTAAACGGTCCATTAGTGGTAAAAGTACTTTCTTGTTCTGCAGTGCTCACCAATGCTCACAAAATCTGCATTTATTTGATCACTTAGCGCTGAAACCCTATTGTAATTGTTAAAATTTCCAAGGATCCGCATTATCCTCTAAAAGTGATCGGGCAGACCAAACCATAAGTCATAGAGACTTGAAACTTTGAGGGCTGGTGGTACTCACACCGTCTACAACGTCACCAAGGCTCGCCCCGATCGGCCTGATGGGGGCGCTACAGCGGTGAAAACTACGAAATCGCTCATAACTCCTAAACCGTTGGGCATAGACTTAAGTGTCTTATATCACTGGAATCCTTGGCTCAAGATGGAAATTTTCGGGTATTTTTCACTTTTGTGAACTAGTCCTAGGTTTTTGGCCTGATCGGAACCAAACCAGCGCAGCAGGATTTTCTGGAGTCTGATTGTGTATTTATTTTTTTTTAAAAAAGTTGAAATTTCTATTCACGGTCCCTAAGGGCCGCCGTTTGAAGTGGGAGGAGCCACTTTTACTAAAATGGCTATAACTCGTGAACAGAATTAGATTATTTTCACCAAACTCAGCACACATATGTATGTAAGAACTCATTCTGTGGTCGTGTGAAAAAGGACAACTAGCCACTTGGTGGCACCATAACATGGAAAAAATTTAAAAATGGCTATAACTATGCAACCCGAAGTCTGATTGACTTGAAAATTGGCATGCGGTGTCTTTGTCCAAGGTGCCAATACTGCCTTTGAGGACAATCGCGTATCTCGAAAAACGTGGCCAGCGGCGGCCAATGAAATTTGAATGACTATCGCACGATTTTTCGCACATGTCCACGACATTCGTACCACATGGTAGAGCTCCTCATTCTGAGCAACTTTGCCTTTAGGACCGCCACTGTCCATCGAATCGTTCGTTAAATATTGGAGATTATTTCAAAAACCAACTAGTCCAAGGTTTTTGGCTCAACCTCAATAACTGTTAAAAAGCTTTATAATCCATATATTTCCTATGATAAATTGCCTCTATTGGCTGTAAATGGTCTTTTCCATCTATGATGGAGATGGTTACAGGCTTGCCAATTAAGCATAATACCTTTTTACTTACGTGCTTAAAGGCCTTAAAGCGCTTGAATCACAATAATTGCTGCTTGCTATATTTATTACCATTTTTACTACTACTATTCTTACCCTAAACTTTTGAATGGGATTATAGATAATATATATACGACTTTTACTATTAATGGACATCTCAATTCTTTGAAAGAGGCTTATAATAAATAATTTGTTGAGTCTGTTATTATTATTACCTCAAAAGAAATACAAACTGCAAATCATATTTCATCATCATTTTTCCGTCTGGATGTATTCATTAAAGGGTTAACAATTCTGAGCGTGAAAAGTCCACTATAAGAACTCTCTGGGGATTCATTTCTAGTTTTAGAGCGCTGCACCCCTAACTGAGGTCAGAATCAGGATGTTCACGCAGCTGCTATTTTAGGAAAGCCGGTATGTTTTCAAATGAAGCATTTCAAACAGGGTCATACCTCCTCCCTGCTCACAAACACAAACCGAGCGCAAGACGGGCTGTCACACCCAGCTGAGTACCTGACTTTAGCTCTCGTCTGTCAACACCACCGGCCCACACCAGAGGAGTCGAACTAATCTCTAAGCTCTTTTCCCCTTAATCCTTTAAGACCTGCGTAACGCTTTGACAGTGTCCATATAGACCTTTTCTGATTTGATTTATTATGGAGATCAGCCATGGAAGCACATAATAGAATGCTAAGTCTCTTCAATGAGGCATGTAATGCTGTCAGTAATGACAACGTCCATGTGTTTGTTCACAGGGCTTTGTTCCTTGGGCTTTCATCCAATCCTCACATCACTGACCTACACCTGGACATCAGCGGCTGTGAGGTACCCCATCCCCCCCGTTGTGGCCCTAAATCTGGACTGAGCTCTATAAATGCCTGTCCTCTCTGTTGGCTGTAGATCATTCAGTCTGTGGTCACCTTACTGTGTGTCGGCTACTGAATTAAACACAGAAAGTGTTTAAAGGTTTTGTTTCAGAATGCAATGTGTGTTTTTATTTTGCCTTCATGCAATTGTTTTATTCGTTCTCAGAAATCAAATCATAAACTATTTTAACATTTCCGCAAATCTCAGTACTGTGGATTTGAAAATAATTAACATGTTATGTATAGAACTAGAGGAGACCGGGGCTAGTTGTCACACTATATCGGTATATTTTGTATGTTGGCTTCAGGTCAGAGATTTTATATTTCATTCAATTTAGTAATTTAGTAAGTTTTGGTGGCCAAATCAATGGTTTAATGTTTTTTTTTTTTTTTTTTTTTTGGCATGTCTTTTTTTAGGGGTGTGAATCGATACTGGTCTCACGATTCAATTTGATTACGTTTTTCATGTCAATGATTCGATTCGATTCCACGATACATTGCATCCTCAATTTTTATTATTACTGCATATGGCTACATTTTCGTCAATGAATACAAGCAGTCAGATATATGAACTCCCTTTTTATTTTATCTGCTCCAAGAAAGTACACTTCCTGAATGTAGCAAACATCAAACAAAACTTACGTCTGAACACAGCAGACGACAGGAGCATTTAGAACTAATAAATACTAGTAAATACTAAAAGCGCATGAAACTGTCAAGTACTGTACTTAAGTTACAATAATGCTCACACACAGTCACACACATGCTCGCTTCAGAAACTTCAGTAGGCAGTGTTGCCAAGTCCGCGGTTTTCCCAGTAGGCACTGTTGCCGCAGGTTGTTTTACATGTCCGCAGGTTGAAGCGACCCCAATAACATGATATTATCCCCTGGAATGCGAATTTTACCAGGGGAACCCCACCAAAAAACATGGATTTTACCCCGCGATTGGGCTAGTTTTGGGCTATTTTTGAGAAGCAGCTGGATGGGCTTTGTTGTAAAAAACCTGGCAATGCTGTCAGTAGGCTATAATCGATTATGGTCTATTACTGCATCGATGCAGAATCATCCACGTCCGCATCACGATGCATCGTAGAAACGATTAACTTCAACACCCCAATTTATTTTATTTTTTTTACGTTTGCTGATACATAAATTGTTTTACAGTTTAAATTTTGCTTAAAGGCCTATATGCTGTTTAATGACAGGTTCTGTTGTGACAACTTACCACTTATAGGCCCTGTTTACACCTGGTATTAAGATGCGTTTTGGTCAATCGGATCACGAGTGGACGACGCTAAATACAGGTGTAAACAGGGTCTAAAACATTTTGAGCTTGTCCACTTTCGACCACTTCCAGAGGTAGTCGAAAACAAATTCGACCGAATTGCTTTCGTAGTGTAAACGCTCATGTGGTCGAATGTATTCAAACAGCCACTAAAGTCCGTCTACTCTCCTCCTACTGACCTAATGTGTAAACATTATGGGAAGCGCGCTAGCCAGACGGGATTTAAACTTTGTTGGCTGAAGACCCAAGTTTCGTTTGAAGATGAAAAACGTACCAATTCCTGATTTCTAACACACACTCACAGCGTTCGGCCGGTCTTGCGACTGTCAGCAGAAACGAAAGCTGATGTTCTCTGTATGTTTTCCGTTGTCTCTTTTCACGTTCATATGTAAATTGCGCAAGCTTATTTTGTCCATTAGATCGAAAGATCTGAAAAAACCCATACATTTACCCGCCTGTAGACCCTCCCCTCAAAGAAATCAGGACAGAAGTGGTCGAAAGTGGACAAAACGGATTATTAAAACACCAGGTATAAATGGGAATATGTCTCCCTCGTCTACTTGTGATCCAATTGAACAAAACGCATCTTAATATATCTTAATAAAAGTCAACCTGCATAATAATGGTGTAACAACCGTTTGGTAGCTTTTTTGTAACTTTTTCAGTTGCCGATATGGCTTGAATGGCTATGAAATTAAATATTTCTTGATATAACTATTGTAAAGTTCTGTCAGTTTTGTAAAAGTAAGAAATAATAAATTCTAAATAGCCCTAAATTAGTCCAAAACTGCTGCTCTATCCAGTATGAACTTTGAATGTGTGGAGCTATTCTAATGGATCTCCTTCATTTTTGACGTAGATTATTGGACTATTTTAGAATAGCAAAACAATACTTTATGTTGCTTCACAGAAACTGACTTACAAAAAAAAAAAAAAAATCTACCTAAAGAAATATCCACTGTATTAAAAGGTGACAACTAGCCCTGGTCTCAAAATAACAAATGGAAAGCCCGTAAATGTATTTATTTGGCAGACTGTGTGTTAATGTATTATTTTTCAGCACTTGAAATTGATCCTGTGACCTTGGTGTTGGTAGTAACATGCTCTTTCAGTTGAGCTATTGGAAATATATAAGTGCAAACTAGTATAAATTATACATGTTTGAGCCTTTGAGTGTTCTCTCTCTCTATCTACCTCTCTCTATCTCTTTTTCATTCTCTCCGTTTGTCTGCCTCTCAGCTCAGGTCTGCTGGAGCGGGAATAATACAGGACCTTTTCCCCAGAGTCTCCTGCATCAGCACACTGGACATCTCAGACAACGGTGAGACGTCTAACAGCATAAATGAAAGGAAGCTTTTGTCTGCTCCCACCGACCTTCAGCCCATCTCTTTCCCCTCAGTTGCGTTTGCTTCAGTCTATGTTGACTCTGCCTGTTCATTTCAGGGCTGGATGCTGATCTCCTCTGTGTCATTCCTGCCTTCTCCAGACACCCGTCCCTCAAACACCTGCTGCTGGGCAAGAACTTTAACATCAAGGGCAGGTACTTATTCCTGGACTGAGAGAGACACACGTTATAGAGCAAACAGAAACATAT
Organism: Mylopharyngodon piceus; assembly: GCA_039654765.1. Taxonomy (NCBI): domain Eukaryota; kingdom Metazoa; phylum Chordata; class Actinopteri; order Cypriniformes; family Xenocyprididae; genus Mylopharyngodon; species Mylopharyngodon piceus. The sequence goes on from CM077451.1 coordinate 23,480,922, forward strand.
GCATACATTTATTTGATGCAATGTATCCAAAGTGACGTTTTTACTAGCTGCCTGTAGCAGTTTGAAGATAAGCGCCTGAAGGGTCAATACAGCTTTAGCTCTATCAGCAACATCTGTGGCATGCTGTCGATTGCCAAAAAACTGAAAATGTGTTTACAGCTGTACCCTTACAATGGAAGCCTTGCAGGCAAGTGGGAAATGTGAAACTCATATTTTTGTCAAAGCACTTACATGAATCCTACAGTAAAAAATGTTATTTGAGCTGTCTAAATGGTCTAAATTGTCAGATTTGAAAAGGAGTGAGTTCTCTAGGCTGGTGAAAATATGTTTTTAACAACATAAACCTTTCAAGACAGTCCTACAGTGAGCTCTGAGGTTATTAATGGATGGTAAATGTTTCTGTTGAAGCTATCAGTCAATGTAGTTACAACATCATTTAAAAAAAAAAATCAGATTTAATAGACAAATTCCAGGTGATAAACTACACTACCCCGAGAAGAAAGATCTACCAATCAGAGAGTTGCAGCAAACAAATCATCTCAGCAGGGACCACCCACTACCATGAAGCACTGCATATGATGTAACTGAGTCTGTCTCGCTACACACACTCAAGCTTCTTATATTTGGCACAGTGGTTGCTGTAGAAAGCACACAATGAAGGAGAATATGGTTACAATTTATTTTACTGTATGTGTACTTACAGTGCATTTACCCAAGAAAGTACTGGTAATAAAAGGTAACTACATGGGTTAAGGTTAGGTTTAGGGATAGGTTATTATCTAGTTATAACCCAGTTATTGTAATTGCTATACTGTAAAATAAAGTGTCTTTAATAAATCCAAATCCAACAGGGAACACTCAGCATCAAAACAACCACGTAAACCAACAACGACACGGAACAATGAACAGAGGAAACTAAGGGTTTAAATATTGTAATAACTGTAATAATATTTCACAATATTACTGTTTTTACTGCATTTTTGATTAAATAAATGCAGCTTTGGTAAGCATAAGCATACAAAAACATTAACAAATAAAACCTCCAGATTGTCTTTTTTACTCTGAACATGGTCATAAAATGCATCACTAATTAATTCATCAGGTGTTACCTAGTCACTCTGCAGGAACTACTATCGATCTGGATGATTATTTTGAAGTGAAAACTAGGGATGGGACAATAAATCAATTCATCTCGATTCGTGGATCGATTCTGAGATTTTCAGAATCGCGATTCTCTCTCGAATTGATTCTGAGATTAGTTTTTAACAGCAGATGGCGCTCTAGGCTAGTTTTTAACCGCACACTCAAATGCTCACGAAGAAGAGCGTTCGTGCGTTCGGCTGAGTCTGAGTACTTGCACCTCAGAATGCTTTTATTATGCGAGATTAATGTAAACAACCCACTGCAAACACCCTTGTAATTCGCTTCAACCTTTTCAAACTTTATGAATATTTTAATAAAGGTTCAAGTGGTGTGTGTAAGGAATTGGAAGAGAGCAGAGTATGGCTGTTTCTAAAGCACATAGTGCCATCTGCTGTTGAAAACTAAGCTCAGAATTGATTCGAGATTCAACGATTTATTGTTCCACTTGTTTTCACTTTAAAATAATGGTCCAGATCATTAGTAGTTCTTAAAGAGTGGCTTGGTAACACTTGATTAATTCATTAGTGATGCATTTTATGACCATGTTCAGAGTAAAAAAGACAATTGCTTACATCTTAGACACGTTAGTGCTGTGATTAGTAATTAATTGTTAATTCTTTATAATTTGTAAATTAGTTATTAGTTCTTAATGAGGCTAATCTCATTCAGTAATTATTAATTACACAAAAAGCAACTATCTCAGTCCTAAATTTGATATTACTTACTGATGTACTCATTTGTCCTGCGTTACTTCCTGCATAGTTATTGACTAACCATTATTCTAAAGTGTTAAAGGCACAATATGTAATTTTTCGCCACTAGATGTCGCTTACTCAAAACAAAGGCGTAGCTTGATGATGCCTTGATTTCGTGGAATCATGGGAGGTGTTGTCTTCACGTCTACAGCTGGTGGAAAAAAGAATCCGACAGGACTCGGGCAGAAATCATATTCATGGATGAGCTAATGTATTAAAGATTTATTAACATTACTGTAGTATGAAGCAGGGTGTAACTGCTAATGAGAGATGAGCGCGACACATGGCTCGAGCGCAGCGTAACTTTTATTATGCCGCGGACGAGCACTTCCGCTTCTTCTGGTCATATGTGGGGTAGCGCAGCGCTGTTTTATCATATTAGATACATTTGTGTGTTGAAAGTTGATATAATGCTACTCTGTGCGTTTGCTCGACGGCTACTATGAGACACTTGTTGCACACTGCAGTAAGATAGATCGATATTAGGCATGGTAAAACATGGTACTCGCTGTAAATCAAGAAAACAAGATTTAAACAGTAAAACTGTGTTGAGCTGTATAACATGATTAGTTTTCTGTCGATGAATGTATCCAAACAGTTTCTCACCTGTCTAATAAAACACATAATATATTAAAGCGTCTTTGGTATTTCAGTGCTTTCTACAAAATAAATCGAGGGTAACGCGGGATGATGTCATTGATAGGCGACACACGGACACAGTCCATGTCCTGGTTAAAATTGCTTATTTCTCTGATTTAAAACATCCTTACAAGTCAACAAAATATATAACACTGCTCTAGTGGTTTTTGGATATTTTAATCCAAAAATCTTACATATTGTGCCTTTAACAATATTTTTGGTAACACTTTATTTTAAGGTGACATAGTTACATGTTACATACTAATTACTAACCCTCAACCAAACCCTAACCGTAACTCTTTAATTAATATTACTCAATACTTATTTGAGTAAGTACAGTGTAACTACATCACCTTAAAATAAAGTATAACCATTTGTTTATAATTTTAACAAATGGCTGTAAATCAGTGTGCATTGCTTCATAGTATTCCTCATAAAATGGTGCACAGTCTTAAATGTATTACTGCAGGCATTTGTTTTCACAGATTGAAGGATTATTCAAAATGATGTTCAGTGTTAATCAACAGCATGACCTACAGAAGATACTGATAGAGCTTAAGTACAGTACACAGATTAACAGATATAACAGATATCCACCCTGAGACAGGCAGATGAGGTAAGCAGGGTAGAAAAGTCTGTGAAACCGTCTGCAATCACAAACCGAATGTGAGCACACAGTAGGAGGCTCTCGGGGAGGGACTGGGGGAGAGGTGTGTGAAGTGTCATTAATCTTGGGGTTGATGGAGTTTATGTGCGTGTATGTATAAAAGTCCTGCTGTTTCCTGTGTTTGCAGGGTTCTGGATGAGGTTCTGCAGAAACTAGTGCATCTCGTGCAGGAGGAAGAGTGTGTGAGTGTTTCACAAGCACACACACGCATACACATGGACATAACTCTTTGTTTCCTGTACGCACCTTTTTGCTTTCAAACACACGTGGAGTACAAAAGCTTTCTAACGGTCTGCTGTGTGTATTACAGCACTAGTGATTCATCCATCCTTCCTTCACTCTCTCTCCTTCTTTCTTTCTAATCTCTCTTCTTCAGGGCACGTAGCCCTCTCACTGCAGATATCGCCTTGCTTGATCAATTATTAAGCACTGTTTTTACAGATCACAGACATTGCAAACTCTCACACACACACACACACATACAGTACACTCTCTCTCCATCTCTCTCTGGTTGCTCTTCCTCCTTGACAGGCCCTGCAGAGCTTGTCTCTGGCCGACTCCAGGCTGCGTTCGAGGGGCACGGTGCTCGTGAACGCTCTCGGCAGCAACGCCTGTCTGAAGAAGGTGGATTTGAGTGGGAACGGACTTGATGACACAGGAGCGAGGATGCTCAGTAAAGCCCTGCAGATCAACACCACGCTCAGGTAGTCTGTCGTATGGAGAACAGGGTTACGGTACTGCAAATTATTTGAGATGCTGATACATATCCTGTCTCGGCTGCACAAAAAACTTTTTTGCTCACCAGTCACTTTGGCTAGTGGTTTTCCAAAGTTACTAGCCACTCAGCATTTTCACTGGCAACAATTTTGACATTGATACCATGGGGAAAAACTGTCATATAGATATTTTTAATATTATCTCATAATTTGGCAGCAGGTTTATTAGGCTGCTGTCACTTTAAGAGCTTTAAGAGCACGGATCCATTATACTGTTACACATGCGTTTTCTTTCTCAACTGTTTACGTTCACTTAAAACATGACTGACGGTGTGTTAACATGAATACCAACCTGGTCTCATTAGAAAAACGTACCTCTGGCCACGTTTTTGCGAGTTGCAAAATACGTACCAATACGTACATATCACTGCAGTTTCAATGTTAAATGTCCACTGAGTGGCGCTAAAAGTGTTCATTTATTATTATTTTTTTGCCGGAACAGATAAACGTGAATATGGTACGTTTATATTACGTTGGTTTTATACGTATCACCACAGCTCTGATTTAAAAATTTGTCTAAAAGTGTAATGCTCCATTACGTTTTAAAATAACATACCACCAACACTACACCTAAACCTACCTGATAGTGTTAACAAAAGCAAATGTGAAATAAAAAGCATCCATAATCATGCCGTTTTAGCTTCTTACCGTGACTCGTTTTTCCCGGGATTCGTACCCAAGGCTTCCTCATCCTAATTACAATTCCATATCAGCTGAGCTACCGAGCAAGCTTGTTATGTCAGAAAAGCGAAACATATGGAGCTGGTTAAACGATGCAAAGTCCAAAATATATTCGTTTACAAATCGTGCACTTTGGTAAAAAGTGTTTTGAAGTCATAACATAATATTGTGCAAGGAGACGTGAAAACAAGTCTTTATTAATCCATAATCTGACCCTGTAATCGTAACTGTGTATGAAAACGATTAAAAGCCCTTGCTGTTTTACTGCCTCTAGTGTACGTATTTTTGCGACTCGTGAAAACGTTCCCACAGGTACTTCATTCCATGAGACCAGGTTGGTGAATACTCATCAAGACTGCGTCACACACCACTGCTGAAACACACCCGTATTTAGCGGGTGAAGGGTGTAAATGACAAGCCCTGATCATAGTAATAACAAAAAAACCTGTTGACTGAGAGGCCAAATATTAATTTTAGTTTAGGTGTCAAGGACTAGATCTTCAAATTATGCATCCTTTTCAATAGAAATATTTGCAGATTTCAGCAAAATTATGATTGCATATAATTTATGGTTTTCTACATCTTCTGCCCGTTGTGTTTTTTCCCCTTTATTAAATGTTTTGGTTAATTTGTTAATGGGTCATTTTAAAAAATATGTGTGCCTTGAACATCAGTCTATTAAATATAAAACAGTTTGACACATAATTTTAGTTTAGGGTCCAATTCTCACTAACTAGTTTCTTATTATCATGCATATTACCTAGGATATTGGCTGTTTATTAGTACCTATAAAGCACATATTAATGACTTATTCTGCATGACCATATTCTACATCCCTTAATTCTACCAATAGCTAAACTTAATTACCTTACTAACTATTAATAAGCAGTAATTAGGAGTTTATTGAGGCAAGTCGTAGTTAATAGTTGGTTGGTAGTGAGAACTGGACTCTAATCTGAAGTGTGACCAAACTTTTTGAATTGCCTAAAAAAAAAGTTTACATTTTTGTTTATTAATTATTTATTTGAATATTTATTCATGCATTTACAGTGCTAACACATTTATTTTTGCTCATTTTGTTTTCTCGGGGTTAAGCAGTAGTGCAATGTATAACTAGTGTGCTAGAAAGCAGAACAAAATAGCCAATTAATAATGATTTAAAAAAAAAATAAACTAAAAAACAAAAGTCATACAGTATATGTAATAATGCCTATATGTTAATAAATACTTACCATCAGCTTTTATGGGAGAAAACTGAACTGAATCCAACATTTCATCAAGTTAGAAAATGAACAATTTTGACAATGACCCTAATTCTTTTCTCTGTTTAACACATTTTACCATATTTAAAACAGAACTCAGCTTAATTTTTCATCAAAATCAGTGCAGGAAATATACAAAATGCATGCAGATTCCATTCGGATGAGCTCATTAATAATAAATAATGCATAATGGTTTAGTTCTGTAATAAGACTGTCATGGTTTGTTTCTTTCTTGCAGAAGTGTGACGTGGGATCGGAATAACACAAGTGCGACGGGTTTCCAAGATGTGGCTCGAGCCTTAGAACAGTATGACACACACACACACACACACACACACTCTCTCTCGCATTCGTATCATGCAGACTCACCCATGTGAGAACTGACTCACTCATCCCTCTGCGAACTTATTCACAGCATGCTGTTACTGGGAAAAAATAAGAAGTTCAGTCCATGCCTACATGAATCTGTTTGTGATTGCACAGTCTTTCATCACCTCTCCGGCCTGCCTGTGATGCACAATTAGAGCATTGTTCTGGAAACACCTCTGTTCCCTGGAGATCTACACAACTATTATTTAATGTAGAAACTTTTTTAGCAGACTTGAACTTGTATTCAGAGGACTGTAATCATTGTGTGAAGGTTGTTCTCAGTACAGAATGCTTTGAGAACTGTTGAAAGAAACATAGTACTCTGTAAAAAGTGATAAAGAAAGCAACTTGTTTCTTTAGACACATTTTCTATCTTGCTGGAGCTTATTCATCTCTTGTGTTGCCATGTTTGGGGAAAACTTGAATCATTCCTGCTCTCTCCTCAGTAACTTCACTCTGCAGTACATGCCCATCCCACTCAGTGATGTCACACAGGCGTACCGTAGCGCCCCTGACAGGACAGAACAGGCACTAACCAAGGTAAGAGTGATGATTTTTTTTATCTTAAAGAAGCTATGGTAACACTTTAGTTTGGGGACCAATTCTGACTATTAACTAGTTGCTTATTAGCATGTATATCACTAGGATGTTGGCTGTTTATTAGTACTTATAAAGCACATATTAATGCCTTATTCTGCATGACCATATTCTACATCCCTTAATCCTACCAATAGACTGTATAAAACAATGGACGTAGTGTGCATGACGTCACCCGTAAGTTTTTGAAGAGCATTTTTGAAGCCCAAAGTGGGCAGAGCCGGCCGTCGCCATCTTGGCAGTGCGTCACTCCTGGATAACCAAAAATGGGCAAAGAGGCGGAATGTGGGTGGAGCTGAGGTGCCTGGTTGTTGAAACCACACCCGCCTAGCGCGACGTGACCAATTTAGCTCATGCTAAAAAGCTAATGCTATATGCTACTGATAGCATATAGATAGCATATAGCATTAGCTCCTGTTCCGTTGCACTGTCTATTCTTGAGTAATTACAGGCCCATTTCCTACACATATTTTGAGGACATGTCAACAATTAAAACAAATTCTTCCAATATAGTCTGTGTTAGTAAATGTTAGTAAATGCTATTTATGCAGGCGTCACATTATATGACAACGTTTCAGACTGTTTTATACAGTCTATGGTTTCAGCCTACAGCTAATCACAGTCTGTCAGAATCTGGAGTGTAGTAAAGTTTTTTTTTTAAATTATAAATAATAAATAAATTATTTTAAATAAATTAATTAATAAAATTATATTAAAATTTCACTCACTGGAAAAAATGGAGCCCAGACTTCTTGGACGGTCTGTTAGTACAATTAACCGCACAGCAAGCCATATTATTTGATAATTGTATGAAATAATCCCGAAAAAAACACAAATACGGCAGAGATGTCAAGTTCAGCGGCTGGAATTAGATGAGGTGACGTAACGGCTAACTGACAGCAGACAAACGACAGCAGCGGCAATCCACCTGTCACTCAAGTGGCCACGCCCTTAATTATGCAGAACTTTAAGGCGTAATATAATTTAAACGGATGACTTATAAAAAAAATTCACCCCCTCACAGTTGTCATGAACGGCAAAATTAGACCAAAACCACTTTTTGTACCAGGCTGTAAACAGTTTTTTTCTGCTGTAAACTCGGGCATTTTAACATGGGAGGTCTACAGGATTGAATCCCTTTTTGGAGCCTGTCTCTAGTGGCCAGTCGATGAATTGCAGTTTAAGTCACTTCCGTGTTGGATTCAAGAGAGAGACCGGAAGGTTGCTGCTTGATCCTACCCAATACCTAAACTTAACTAGTGGTCGATAATATTTAATAAATTAGAAATAAATAATTTGAAAATGAATTAAAAAAAAATAAATTTCTTAATTAAACAGTCTTTCTTTGGATGGCACCTTATTGATTCTGTAATCATATTACAGTATTTTTCACAAATAAAGTAATTGTTTAAAAAAAATATGAATAAAAATGAAGTAAACACTGTAACCAAGAGGGCACTCAGTTATCTGGTAAGTCTGTGCTCACTGGGAATCATATTTTTTTTTTCAAAATAAAAGTCCTGCTTTCAGCACATCGGCCAAACAGAAAAACTTATCGGCCGATACCGATATTTAGAAAATGCCAAATATCAGCCGATAAATCGGCTTGGCGATATATATCGGTCGACCACTAAACGTAACCACTACAACAACTACCTTACTATTACTATTAATAAGCAGTAAATTAGGAGTTTATTGAGTTAATATGTTCCCCAAACTAAAGTGTGACCCAAGTGGTATACAAGTTTTTGATTCCAGGTATAATAATAGTCAAGATTTTTTTTTGCACAAAACAGCCATAATTTAGTTCAACATTACCCTTTACCCTTAGAAATAATAATAAACAGGCTTTTTTGCTTCTATACCTTGAAGACATGTGTTTGAACTCTTGCTGTGACACTCAGTTTCATTACGTAACCCAGTTTTCCAGCTCTCTGGAATACTTGATTCTGATTGGTCAATCAGGGCATTTAGCAGCCAAATGTTTTGCATAATGAGTAAATTCAGACTAATGGTTGATCAATATGGGTTTTTCCATGAGATGTTCTTTTTCATTTATATATTTGATCCCCACAGTCATGAATATTTGGTTACATTCTTGAATTTCATAGTAGATGGTACTAATTTATTTTTTATTAAAATAAAATTGTTTCCATGATATGACTTTAAAAATCCATAACTCTGTGTGTCCGGCTGTTTTGAGATTAACAGTCCCAAGATGGTGAAATGTTTATGCACGTTTAATGAGCCCGGAGATGTAAAACTTCTACAAGGTCAGCGCTGAGAGAGGGACACGGCAGACAATACATTTATCTTTCATTAATTCGCAGCATAATTACAATCATTTCCACATGACTGCATGGCTTATCTGAGCATCAGTGTTCTTTTATTTGTCATTAATGAGTATTCTCTCTCTCCCTCGCTCTGTCTGTCTGTCTTCCCGTGTCTCTCAGATCCAGCGGGCTCTGTTAAGGAATAACCAGACTCAGCGTTTCTCTCAGAAACAGGCTCTTCGGTTGCATCAGGGGCTGGTCACCAGTACTGCAGAACAGGTACAGACCTCTTCCTGAGCACCGCCTCATGTTCACATGCCTCATCGTCTCTCTTACTCTTCACAACTGCAGATCCGACTCACTGACATCACACTTCTAGTATGTGATCATGTTGATGATGGTGGTGATGAGGTCTCTGGGTCAGAGTTTGGGTCAGTTCAATTTCAGTTCTGCCGGTTCAGATCAATTGAGTTTAACTGGTGGCTAAATTGCAAGTTTCATTTCTATGCATTTCCTGTAATATGTTAATTAAAACGGACTTAATATGGTCAATAACATATTTCAGGGTCAAATAGCACTCTGTTTTTTTATGGAATCAGAATTGCATAATTATGTCATTTAAATTCTCAGTTAGCACTTTAAAGTTGCAGTGTGTTATTTCGCTGCCACACGCTGTCCTCTCCCAATTAATTCAGCAAGGATGCATTCAAATGATTTAAACTGATTTCAGATTAATGCATTTTTTTGTTTATTCACCAAAAAAATCTAAAAAATGTTATGGTTTTCACAAAAATTTTAAGCAGCACAGCTGTTTTCAACATTAATAATAATAGGAAATGTTTCTTGAACAGCAAATCAGCATATTACGATTTCTGAAGGATCATGTGACACTGAAGACTGGAGTAATGATGCTTTTGCCATCACAGGAATAATTTACTTTTAACATTTTTTAAATTGTAATAATATTTCACAGTATTACTATTTTTACTGTATTTTTGATCAAATAAATGCAGCCTTGATGAGCAGAAGAAATTTCTTTCAAAGAAAAAAATCTGGGTAACACTTTATTTTAGTGTTCTTGTTAGACATGTTACATGTACTTACTATTGTAATTACTATAAATTGTGCATAATTTCACACAACTAACCCTAAACTAAACCCTAACCGTAACCCTACAGTAAGTACATGTAGTTAATAATTATTACTCAGTATTTAAAGGCACAATATGTAATTTTCGCCACTAGAGGTCGCCTATTCAAAACAAAGGCGTAGCATTCTTGGAAACATTTGTGATAATGTAAGTACACAAGTCAACAAAATATATAACACTGTTCTAGTGGATTTTGGATATTTTAATCCAAAAATATTACATATTGTGCCTTTAAATGTATAATTACACTGTAACAAGGACTCATTAAAATAAAGTGTAACCAAAATCTGTATAGTATAGTATACCTGGAGAGAGGAAGACTATCCATTAGCATTCCCATTCAGGTCAACCTGTGAATGGATTGCTTATATTGGTCTCTTCACAATGAACTGGGATAGGAGAACATTTTTACCATAAAAAAATGTATATTTTTAACATCAAATTAAATGCATATTCTTTAAACATTTGTGTGTGTGAGAGAGAGAAAGAGAGCATCTCTTTTACTTGATAATGTGAACTCTGACTGATCTTTACTCTGTATTGTTAGATGAAACTCACACAGCGATATCTCTCATCTCTCTCTGTCTTCCTCTCCTCCTGCTGTCCCAGGTGATGGAGCGTCTGTGTGTACGCGTGCAGCAGCAGGTGTGTGTGTTGAGAGGAACAGCTGAAGGGGAAGAGCTACAGGCTGCCAGACAGGTCCTGAAGGAGGCCAGGAACTCTCGAGCTGTGAGTGTGTTTGTGTATTTACCTGTTGTCAAATTTTTGGACACCCACTGTCACATGCTTTATTAGGACTATATTCCACACAGTAGTACAGTCATCAAACCTGTGAAAAAAAACAAATGTAAGTGTTAGGGCTGTACGATTAATCAAAATTAAACCGCACGCAATTTGGCAATTGGCTGTGATTTGTTTATGTGCAGCTTGTCAGTGAAGTATGGCTAAATGCTGCTCCATCTGAAAGCCAGAGGGCGCTCTTGTGTAGAAACTCCAAATATGCCCTGCAGAAGAAAGATAGCACATGTAGTTCCAGGAAATCCCTATGGGCATCATACTATCACTGTAGCTGAATAAACAGAAGATTGAAATGCTTTGATTGATTAAACATGACTAATAAACACACGACTACAACAATATATGGTTTATCTGAGTCTTTCTCGGGTATTTTCATGATAATAAAGTATATTTATAATGCAATGCTAACTGACATAGCCTTTATCACTGTATAGAGTACTATGAAATAATATGTTGTGCCTTATTCTGTGTAAAAATCTCACAGAACGATGTTATTTCAGAATTGATCAAAATTGATTAAACTTAAACTGATCAAAAGTGACAGTAAAGACATTAATAATGTTGCAAAATATTCTCAAATAAATGCTGTTCTTTTGAACTTTCTATTTATCAAAGAATCAGTGTATATATATTTGTAATATTTTACAACGAGGAACATTTTTACAGCATTTATTAATGTAGGTAAATGATCATTTATAAATTATACTACTGTTCATTGTTAATTCATGTTCTTTCATAATCCATTCTCTAATGTTAATTTATATAACTTGAAATTGTATTAGCATATGCAGAAAGTAGCACTTTAGTTTAATAAATGATGTAAAAGAATTGTTCATTGCATTAACTAAAGTTGAACTATATTAACATTTTAGGCACATTTCTATTTGTCTACAAAACTGATTCAGCATCTAAGCATTTAACCTTTAAAGTAAAAGGTTTTTAAGATCATGAGAAACAAATTCAGTCAAGTATGTCTACATTTTGACTGAAAGATTCAATTATATAAATGATATATTACTTTCCACCATTGCTTGGATTTTTTCTGTAATCACATTAATGTTTATATTTGCTTGACATCATTTAATATAATAGTAGATGGCTATACAGTAATGTTCAGTCAGATGTTATTTATGTGCTTTGAGTTATTGATTTCAGGCATTCTCTGTTTTTTTGAGCAAACATTAAAAGTTAAAGACATCACCTGCATGACTCACGTGTAACAGAATCCTCACAGCGGTCAGTGAGAGATCATGACTGGCATGTGAATTATGTCTGCACTGTCCTCTAGCTGTACCCCTCGCTGTGTGAACTGGCCCACGTGCTGTCGGTGGACGGGCCGGTGAGACAGAGGCTGGACTCTCTGGCCGGAGAACTTGCCAAAGCAGCTGATAAAGAACTGCAGGTGATGTTTCTCTCTCTCTCATCCTTCTGCCTGATTTATATCTGCTTTCTTGTTCCGTTGGAGTTGAAAGGCGTGATGGGTGATTGATGGTGGATTTGTACAGGTCATTGTGGACTCCATGGTGTCTCTGTGCCGGGAGCTGTGTCCGCTTTCTTGTGCCGCAGCAGAGTGTCTCTCTCCTCCCCTCTCCTCCATCTCAGAGCGCGTGTCCATCCCTCGTTCGTCCATCCGCACTGCTCTGATGGAGAGAGCAGCTCAGGACATCAACAGAGCTCTGGAGTAAGAAACGAGGGGGTTGAGTGGTTGATGTTTCTCAAATGAACACCTTGAGAAGTCCTTTTGAAGTCACTTATAATATATATATATATACAAGTAAATAATGTAACAAACAACATGCTAAAGATGTTTTAATGCATTTTTAATGCAGCAAGATCCCTTGATTTAGATTTGTTAGATTTATTTCTTTCTTGATATTGATTCACTTTCACTTTGGGTGTATCCAATTTTTTGGATCCAATATACCAAGTCTTTTTTAAGTCAGTTCACTCAGCGGCCATCTTTATAACGCCCCCGGGCGGCAGCTTTGAAAACAGCTGTCTACTTGACTGGGGAATGACAGAAATATCCAAAACTGTTTGCCGAGCTTACAGTGTAATCTGTGGTGGAGCTCGCCTTTTTGGGATGTTGTTGCAAACTGAAGAAATTGGATAAAGCTTATAACAAATAACTAGGGCTGTCAAATTTTTAATCTAATTAATCACGCATCAAATTTGTCTGAGAAATTACCCCCAAAAGATCATTTAAAATCATTATTGTGTTAAATGAGAAAAGCATCAAATAGACATTACAACATATTATATTATACTGTATATTTTTTTATTTAACATAGAATTTATTACATATAAAGGTTTAGGCTTCAACGGCCATGAGGGTGAGTGAACTATACCTCTAATGGGTTTTTTTATTAATATGGAAATATGAATTTTTTTTTAATGAAATGGTAATCTAAATAAGAAACTAAAACGGCCAATAGGTGGCGGTAAATGTCTAAATGAGTCCCTGAGTCATTCATTCATTTGATTCGTGATTCATTCAGGAATTCATTCAGGGGTGTTTGATTATGATTTAACTTTAGTTAGTGTGTAATGTTGCTGTTTAAGCATAAACAACATCTGCAAAGTTACGACACTCAAAGTTCAATGCAAAGGGAGATATTTTCTTTTATAGAATTCTCTCTTTAAGAACTATAACAAACGGCTGGTAGGGACTACAATGAGCTTCTTTCCCAGGTTAGTGACATCACTAACCCTAAAATTTACATAAACCCCGCCCCCCGAGAACACACAATAAAGGGGGTGAGGCCATGTTGGGCTGCTTTAGAGAAGAGGAAGAGTTGTTGTAGTAGAGTGTTGTTGACATGCCGTCATTTTACGCCGGACTGCTTCACAAACGAGGGTCAATTCAACCCTGGATTTGCACAAAAGATTAACATGACGACACATGCTAGTGGATGAGTTGAATCAACTCCACAGCAACTACATAAATTTATCCACTAACCGTTCAGAAACGTCCAGTTTCATTCTAAAAGTTGTAACTTCTTCCTGAGTCTCTCCATGAGTGTCCGACTCCGGTTTGAACAATGTAAGGCTGAACACCGTTACTGACAATCCTCATTTCGGCTGCGTGAGATTCTCCAGCTTTGTTGTTGTTGAGCAACCGAAGCATGAGCTGTTAAAGCTCCGCCCTCTTCTGGAAAGGGGGCTGGGAGCAGCAGCTCATTTGCATTTAAAGGGACACACACAAAAACGGCGTGTTTTTGCTCACACCCAAATAGGGGCAAATTTGACAAGCTTTAATAAATGATCTGTGGGGTATTTCGAGCTGAAACTTCACAGACACATTCTGGAGACACCAGAGACTTATATCACATCTTGTAAAAGGGGCATTATAGGTCACCTTTAAGTAAATGGCTCTCTTTATGAATAGGCCTTTCACCCGATTGATTTGCTCAAAACGCGAATTCATTCAGAAACGAAGCACCGCTGTGTGTTGCTCAGAGACGCACAACAGTTCTGCTCTGGCTTTATAGATAATATTTTCGTTGGCAAAACTGAGCAGAAAACACAACATTGTGTCTAAAATATAACACAATATTAACTTATATATTGAACTGTTGTATAAAATCAATATCACATTTGCAGTCGTGCTGTTCGGGACAAAAACAGCACTCGTGTAATATTGCTTAACTATATCATATGATATAAATATGAGTCAAAAAATCATACAGGGGCATTTTTGCCCAATATCTTGAATTTTAGGGTCATTCTAACTGCATTCTATAGGCTTCATCACGCAGTGAGTTGTCGCTCTGTTTCATGTTCGTCATCAATCAACTGTATGAAATGCAAGATTAATAATTTTAACGCATTATTTTCCCATATTAACTAATTTATTAAATTAACGTGTTAAATTGACAGCCCTACTAATAACCTAACTAAAATGTGTGCAACACAGGACTGAATATCATGCACTGCAATTGATCTCTATCATTTGAAAAAAAGTGGATGTATAGATATTTGAATTATTTTATTTCATTTTTCCAGCTTAGTTCTTTAAAGACCCCTTGATTATATTCTTTCTCAATATTGATTCATGTCCATTTTGTCCAGCCAGACACTCGCTGCACTGCACCGATCGATCGAAATCATGAAGTCTTTAATGGAAGGACGAAACCTACTTTTCTATAGCCATTGTGTTCACAGTTGCAATTCCCAGCATGGTTTAAACATGATCTAACATGTATTTTTGTGTCTTCATCTCTCTCACTCTTAGGGAGGTGAAGCTGTCTGTTGTCTCATATCTCACCAACTCCATAGTGGACCAGATCCTACAGGAACTTTATGCCACACACAAAACCCTGGTACTACAAAGCAATTTCTCTCTCCATTGGTCTGTTCATTCTGAGCACGTGCACACGCATCGCTCTGCCTCACGCATCTGTTCGTCATCACAGCTCCGGCAGGTTTCACAGATGAGACGGCTGGAAGATGGGGGAACGGCCAGGCGCGCACACAGACACGCCGACATACTGGACGTTGTGGAGGATGACTTTGGCATCAGCATAGTGAGTGTGTTACTTGAATCACTCACAGCTGACTCATCTGTGTGTTTGGTGGTATTTACAGTATCTGTCATCTCTGGTAACTCAGAGGCCTCATCATCTGCTCAGTTTGCAATGTTCTCACTCACTTCTGTCGCTCTGCACCCAGGACACAATCGCCATTAAGAAACGCAGCTCCAGGACCAGACGCATTCGTCCCGTGTCCAACAGACTCAGTGAGTCACACACACACGTTATGTAGGATGAAACCAGGACTATCATTCATTTTTTAGTTAACACACTCATTCAGTGCTTTCAAGTCATGTATACTTCATACATATTTCAGTTTAAAGTAAACCCATTCATTTTTTATATCATATTTTATCTCAATTTTATATAACATTTATTAGGCCTGTCAATTTATCATGTTAACTTAGTATTTTTTACTTGATAAATTTAAACATTAAACAGATAAAAATAGCACTGATAAATAAATCAAACAATAAATTGACTTTTAAAAACACTTTTTGTCATTCAGTGCTTTTGTCTGCCACAATAATGTCTTCATTCTCTGCAAAAATTGATAAGATTATTTGCGAATGATTTGATTAATTAATTAACTAGAATATCATGTAAT
This sequence comes from Mylopharyngodon piceus, assembly GCA_039654765.1. NCBI lineage: Eukaryota > Metazoa > Chordata > Actinopteri > Cypriniformes > Xenocyprididae > Mylopharyngodon > Mylopharyngodon piceus. The sequence goes on from CM077451.1 coordinate 23,497,171, forward strand.
TAATTTGATGTGATTCACTGTCCTCTAGGTCTAGGTGATGACCCTAACTCCTCACCTTTAGTGTCCACTCCTCAGACATCTGCACCTCTTTCACGCTCTGCATCATGGGAAGGTCTGTCCACCCTGCCCACACAGGGTTCACCTCTGCGTCATGTGACCCACGTCAGACCGCGACCACCAAGACGGCACAGGGCTGCACATGCTCCCTTTGAGACAGTAAGAACCAGTGTCATTGCCACACCAAATACAACTTATCATTAGGGGTGTAACGGTACACAAACATGACAGTTCGGTACGTACATTGGTTTTTAAGTCACGGTTTGGTATGGGTTCGGTACAGCAGAGGGGAGAACACTAAACATAAAATTGCTTATTTTTTCTTCTTTTTTTTATTAACAGTGTTTTATTAAACGGGTCAATGATGTGACGGGTCATTTTTTTTGTCCAAAGGCCTTAGTAATAATAATAAAACAAAGATATGACATCCAAAGTATGTAATGTAGTACAAAAGGTTTTAACTATATTTTGCTACATATAAAGGTATTTTAAAGATTTTGAAGTGTCAAAAGGTTATTCGGTTTAACCGTCCAAAGGCCAGTACAGCCATTTTATTTGTGATTAAAATATCTTAAAATGTAATAAATGTATATATTTTTTATTCTGGCATGATTTTATAACATCATATATCAACATAGTGCAAAATGGTATTAAAATTATGTGTAAAAGTCATTGCTTTGTTATGAGAAAAAATGTCCGGAAAAATGAATTTCATTGATGTCATTCGGAGTAACCAATATAAAGGGACCATTTTGGATCAAGTCATGCGGTCATTATCATGTGACAGGATGTGCCATCATTCAGACACCTGCAAAGGACCACATGGTCGTGAAGCAAAGTAACTAAAGTTGAAAAATTCATGTTTTCACTTGCTCATACGCATGTCCCGAAACATCAGGTCATTCGGTACAACAGCTATAAAACATGGAAAATGTTGTAATATTTCAAAAACTTGTACTAAACATAAAATGTTTAACTGTCCTTTTGCTTACTAGCTAGCAAGCTAACTAGCTAGCTAGCTAGATATCAGCCTGTTAGCATTGTTCGAAAATATCGTCATTCGGTATAACCAAAAGTGTCATTCGGTAAAACCAAAATTTTGGTTAAACCGAATGACTTTTTTGGTGACAAATTTTGTCCATTTTGTAAAAAATGACAAAAGCAGTGTTAATTGATTATAAAAACCACATAATCTCATTGTTAACACTTAATATAACTTCAAAATTAATTATATCTCCATTATATTTTTTTACACTTTTAAAAACCTTATTCGTCAATGACCCAAACACAAATTGTGTCTCTCTCTTTAAATAAATTCAATTCTAATGAATATTTTAAATCCAAACTATTAAATTCAGTTGCTATTTATTTTTAGATATAATAATCAACACTCAAATAAAAAAAACATTGCACATAAGGCTTCTAAATCTAATTATTCAATTATTCATTTTTAAAATATAATCATTTACACAGATACTGTCATAACTTGTTTTCATGACAAATTTATGTAAACATATTAAATAATTAAGACTACTAACAGGTAAAGTAAATATAATGAATGTATAAGCTAATATAATAATTTTTTTTAGTGAAAAGCTCCCTCTAGAGTTCATTTCTCTAGTGAACTAACATGCTGTGGACACTAAATGACTTGCCTGAGGTAAATGTAATGCTACGCGAGATATTATTCTCAAGCTGTTTTATTGATGTATTTTCGCGGTTGAAACATATCTATGCATAAATAGTCTGTTCTTCTTCTCCTTCTTCTGCGCTTTTTCCTGTTGTGGCGGTTAGCAAACAGCGTTGCATTACCGCATGCGCCCCCTTCTGGGTTGGAGTGTGAATTGCCTGTGACTTTGCCTGTGATTGTTTTCGTCGTCTGACTGTATACACCGAACCATGACGTCCGTACCGTGAGGAATACATATACCGTTACACCCATACTTTTCATATATCTTTATATAGCATGTTTATTGCTATAATAAGGTAAATTAAATTAAAATAAATTGAATTGAATTAAACACCGCACTCCGACCATTCCAGGCTTCACATTGTATTGTATTATTGTATTATTGTATTGTATTATTGCCTCAAACAGTATTCTATTACTATACCTGTAATTTAATCTGCTGCAGACATAGATGCTTTTAGATTTGCACCTCCAGAGGCATTCCTTATCATGTTGTCACTGAATCACTTGTATCCCCTGCAGTCCTCTTGTAACTTCTGTTACTCCGCTGACTAGTGAACGAATCAGTTCTGGATTCTTAAAGAGAAAAAAAACACTTTCAAAAACTTCATGTTTTCTTTCAAAAAAAAAAATTGCCAAATCTATTGCACATTTCTCTTCATCCTCATGGAATTAAATGCATAATGCACTGCATGATTGGTCCTCTTGCTTCAGGATTTAAAGTATTTCTTTGGGAATTCTGCAGTTAAATATTATTTGTAGTAAGTTAAGTCAAAATAACACTGATTTATGGATTCTACAGGAGCTATTCTTCAAAAATGCGTAAAATATTAAATACAACCGACCGACCGACAAAAATTCAAGCTGTTAATCACGTTTTCTTGTTAACGTGATTATTCTCCGAAATCTGACTGAACGTGGGCCCAGATGTTTTCTGCATGCTCTCCAGAATTAAAGCATCAAACATTAAAGGCTCTCTCCTTTTCAATCGCTTCTGATCACAGTAAATGCCTGCAAGCCCTGTCTTTGTTATGACTGTTGATCAAATTAATGCTCTGACATAATACACAGGAACAAAACCCAGATGGTGAGACACCGTACTATGACAGCATCATCCACTAACACAAATTTAGAGAGATGATCTACTCCAGTCCCAGTTCTCAAAAGCAGACATCATCATCATCATTATTTCTCTTGTCGTCCTGTAGCACTGCTCGGAGAATGGTGGAGTATCTCTATTGGATGATGGACTGCCTGACTTCTACACCAAGAGAGTTTTACCAGACAGGTGCTTCAGTACTGAATCCTTCTGTGTAGTAATGCAGTCTAACAATGAAGGTGTCATATCTGCCCACTTTTTAAAGGTTGAAGGAATCTGGGCATGCATAAATTTGGACGTTATCTTATCTCTGACACCCTGACTTTCCATCTTGCAGTCAGCTGTCATCCCACCATCACGCTCAGGCTCTGAGGAGGAAGAAACGACGCAGTGTGCTGTCAATCTTTTCAGGATTCAGGAAGAACCGAAACTCTACCATATCATATCAGGAGCCGGACCCTACAGGAAGGGGCGGGGCCTGTGGGGAGGAATGTCGCACTAAGTGAGTCATTCATATGTTAATACAGTAGTGGCCAGAAGTGATGTTTGGTTTTAATGGCCCTGCATGTTCGATTAAACCATCAAAATTTGATGAATAGAAAGCTTGAATTTGAAATAGAAAACTTTAGTAACATTATAAATGTTTTTACTGTCACTTTTGATTGATTTAATTATGTCCTTGCTGAATACAAGTATTAATTATTAAAAAAAAGCCATCTTACTGAAACCCAAAATTTTGTTGTAAATATATTAATAAATTATAAAGTCACTGTATTACATTAATAAATGAGGCAACATAACTCAAACTCTTAATCTTGTTTTTCTTTTATCTTTGGCTCTTTCAGTGTTGCCACTGAGAATGTGTACTCCTTGATTCAACACCCAAAGGATCGTGGGAGGTTAGACCCAGGCCCTGAAGGCACCAATGGGAGGTTGGTAGGGCCGGGTGTTCAGAGGACCCCTCAGCTGTCAGGACGGCACGTCCAGGGTATACCCCTGCCAGGAATGATGGGAATTAGCCCCTCCTGCTTCTCACAGAGACAGGTAATTCACCACATTACATCATTTAAATTCCTGCTCAGTTCTTGAAACTGAGTTGAATTTGAGTTTAAGGAAGGATTTAAAATTAAATTAAAATACATTTATATTATTCCTTTGACTATTTCAGAAATATTAATTATTATATTAATAATCAATATTTGAAATGCCACCTGTAGTGTGTATTTAATGCCACCAAATGTGTATTTAATTTATACACAATATATTTTATTATTATAATTAATTGGTTTAATTTAATAAACTTATGTCAGTATTTTTATTAAAGTTCCCCTGTAGTCAATCATTTTATCTTTGATCACCAAAATGACATATTTAAACGTTTTTTCCTGTGAAAAAAATTTCTTCATGCCTTAAAATAGCCTGAATGTAACTCTACACCCTTGATTCATTTAGTATACATGGAACCATGAATATGCAAATTATCCCCGCCTCCACTCACTCGCACAGCTCAGAGAGCCACTCAGTCAACTTTACCGTAAACGCTACACGATGGCAAGTGGAAATACTGGTTTAATTCAGCCATATATGTTTGAACCAGAAACTGATTCAGAAGAAGAGTGAATTATACAGACTCGTCTACAAGTCGATGTATCAGAATGATAATGCGTTTTATGTATCACTCTCTACAGCGTCAGACACATAACGGTAATTGATATGATTAGCCTTTTGCTTGACTACGTTATTAAACAGCTAATAACGTGTTGCTAATGTTACACAAACCATGTTCCCGTTCGCCATCTCAGTCTGCCTTCTAAAAATCAGTATCCTTAGAGATGCTTTGAACAACTCAGAACGTCAGTGGAGAAAGGCATACAGTTCATCATAACATCATAATATGCATAATTCACCCGCTATATTGCTAAATGTACCTGATTTTTCATATCAACAGAAAAATATACCAGGATAACCTGGCTTCTCTTGAGACTCCCTGCTTCAGAGCACAGTTAATGATATGCTAAAGCCCGCCCACATGTTGACGTGATTGGTTACAACTTACAACATGTTTGTGACGTAGAGAACAGCGTCGATTTCAAACTGCGTTTTTGAGACTGTCTTGGGTTCATTGCAGCTTTAAGGAGAAAATACTCAGCAATGGTGTTGACTGATGAATTTGCTCATGGTTTGTCTTAAAGCATATTAAAAACACCACAAAGACATATAAACAACATTAAAAACTTGATTTTCACCATAGGGGGACTTTAAGTTATCCGAAAAGAGTGTATGTGTATTTTATTGCTCTGGATATTGTTTTGACAATATTGAATTTCATACAAATAAATCTTTATTTGGGGTGAGGGGGAATGGGAAGAATCTCAGGTAATGAGGTAATAATAAAAATGAATGATGACCCTGCTACATAGACCTCCTGATATTCATTCACAAAATAGCTGTTGTGATGCAAGTAGTGTTGAGCACAAACACACTGAAAGGAAATTGTTTTCATTAGTTAGTAGAATAATGGTTGTTTTTGATCGATTCGAGAACAAACCTAATATGAATTTTATGAGCATAATGACGTTTACCACAGTCTCTCACACTCCTGTCTTTCTGTTTCCTGCAGTCGCCTGATTACAGTGAGGTGTTCGGCTCATCTGAAGAGGTTGGATACGGAGAGCATGAGATGGACCGACATTCAGATATTGTTGCTAAAGGGCACACGCCATCTGTAGACAGACAGACAGAAATAGGAAGACAGGAATCACAGTCGGACAGTCAGAAAAAGGCAGACAATATAATGGACCCTCAGCTGCTGGAAACCAGAAAAAGACCCGAGCCACCGCCTCAGAGCGCCAAGCCGAGCTTGGCGAAGACACGGCAGCGCCATCTGGAGGAGAGCTCTGGTACTGCATATTTAGTCATTATTTGAATCGTTCATTCATGTTAACCAGGGCTGCATTTAAATTCAATTTTTAATGCCCTTCCCTCCTTAACTTTCCTCCGTCTCGTTCACACAGATGTATGTCATTGCTTACATTGCACTAGTGCCCTCTACAAAATAGCATTGTCTCTGAGGCATGGTACAAACATGTTATACTCGCAGTAAATCAAGAAAACGAGATTCAAACAATAAGATGTTGAGCTATTTAACAATGATTACTTTTCTGTCGATAAAAGTATCCAAACAGTGGCTCGCCTGTCTAATAAAACATAATATATTAAAGCGTCTTTTGTGTTTCCATGGTTTCTGGATATTTTAATCTTACATATTGTGCCTAATAAGCATATTACACTATATAACTCTCTATCTCAATCGTATGAGCAGTCATGGTCATTATTTCCTGTCCCTAGATAAATCTACTGAAGATTCTGGAGAACTGAGGGAGAAGGATGAGGAAAAAGAGGACAAGAGATGTGGAGAAGACCAAAAAGACCAAAAACCAGAAGGACAGACTCCACCAATCCCTGAAAAGGTGTTTGGATCGTAGTATCTTGAAATGTCTTTGATTCATAATGTCAGTGATTGCAAAGTGGGAGTGTGTTTTTATGTATCATTACAACAGCTTTTGATTATGTCATTCCTTTCAGCCATGTTATTATTCACCTCACACGTCTCCCATTGGCTCCTCACCACATGACGTGGCCAATGAGAATCAGCCACCACCTGCTCCGCCCACCTCTACTAAGCCTGTGTTTCATTCTGCTTCAGTAGATTCTGCTTTACTTCAAGGTAATTCAGAGACAACAATTGCATTTAAACGTCATACTGGTAGTTGCATTTAACTTTCCATAAGCTAAAGTTACATTTTGGATCATAAGCAAAGGATTAGTTCACCCAAAAATGAAAATGATCCCATGATTTACTCACCCTCAAGCCATCCTAGGTGTATATGACTATCTTCTTGAGATATATTAAAAATATACTGGATCTTCCAAGCTTTATAATGGTAGTGAATGGGGGGTGCGATTTTGAAGCACAAAAAATGCATCCATTCATCATAAAATAAAGGCCTTCTGAAGTGAAGCAATAGGTTTTTTAAGAAAAATATCCGTATTTAAAACTTCATAAACTAAAATAACTAGCTTCTGGCAGACGACTGTACGCTTTCTGCGCAAGTCATCTTGTGCCACAAGAGTAACCCCTGAAGCGTTGTATGACGTAAGATGTAGGAGTATCGTAAGCTTAGACGCCTCTTGTGGTTCAAACAAATAGGGCTGTGCAACAAACTCAAGCTCCTCTTCTCTTATATCGAAATCCTCTGATATTTCCCTTTAAAAATTCTCGTTTTAGACTTCTAATTCATGACCGGTGTTTTGTTTTGCTCTATCCTCTGTGCTTCAGCGTTCGTCAATACGTCATGCGTTGGGTCAGAGGTCACTCTTCCGCCACAAATCGATGCGTACAGCGTCTGCCGTAAGCCAGTTATTATAGTTTATAAAGTTTTAAATATGGATATTTTTCTTACAAAAACCCATCACTTTACTTCAGAAGGCCTTTATTAACCCTCTGGAGTCGTATGGATTATATTTATGATGAATAGATGCATTTTTTGGGGCTTCAAAATCTCGCCCCCTATTCATTACCATTATAAAACTTGGAAGAGCCAGGATATTTTTAAACATAACTCTGATTGTGTTCGTCTGAAAGAAGAAAGTCATATTACACCTAGGATGGCTTGAGGGTGAGTAAAACATGGGATAATTTTCATTTTTGGGTGAACTGTCCCTTTAATATGATGATCCCTTGTGAGAGACTTCTTTCCTAAAATGTAAAGATATATATTTTCCTGTATACAATTATACATTTAAACTTTGTGAAAAAATTAAATGTGATATTATAAAGACTTGTTATTATTATAATTCACTTTCACTTTGTTATTGCATAACTCTACAAAAAGTATTTTATATATAATATTAATATTAGGCCTATTATATATTTTATATGTATATATTTAAGTTAACAGTGTATCCGAGATTAACACTGTAAACCAGAGTTTAGAAAGCAGAATGAAACAGTAATGTCAACTTTGATGAATGTGAATGTAAAAGAGAATTGTATTAATATTTTACTAATATCTGAAATGCATAGATTATTAGTGTATTAATTTTAAATATGAAATTAATATTTTAAGGACTTTCACAACTCTAAAAACAGATTTTGTAAAATAATTTTTCATCAGATTTTTATTGTGGCTCCCCAGTTTAAAACCCCCTGATGAAGAGCATGTATGATGTTTGTTTTTGGTCAGGTGATGAAGTCAAAAGCAGCCCTGGAGGTCCCATGAAACCACATCGAAACAGGAAAGCCAACTCATGTGACATAGGTACACACTTCGAATCCCTACTTTTGAGCATGTGATGAGGGTCTGCGTTCATCATCTACTGCTCTGGCATGCTTTCACAGGCCTCAGCCTGATCCTCACATAGTGTCTATCCCTCCCTCTGTGTGTGTCCCCTGTATTCACCCCCTTAGGAATGGAGCAGGACACCCGCTGTGATCTGGAGAGATCCTCAGATCGCAAACCCCCTGTGAAAAAACCCAGACTCCCTCCGAAACGAAATAAATCTTTGGATTTCCCCGGTACTGTGTTGTTTTGTGTGTGTGTGTATGCACTTCTTGGAAGCGACAAGCAGTTTTATTGGCTAGTCTGACTGGAAACTGCTCCAGTAATTAGAGGAAATCTTTCCTGTTACATGTGAATGTATCGTGAGCGTGCGAGTGTGCACCTGTCTGTGTTTGTGTGTCCACAGACAGATGGCTCTGAGCTGACCTTTAGCAAAGCCAGATTAGTAAACAGGTAACGTAAGTAGGCCATCATTCACTGCTCTCTCTCTATTCCTCTGTTTATCTCTGCAGGTCATCAGAGTTCGGAGCCAAGCAACGCTGAAGCATCATGACAACCATTTGAGCCAAAGCTCTGTGAAAACAGAGGGTCATTGTGATGCTGAGAGGAGAGAGAGAGGGAGAGATATGAATTTGCACCTTGATGAAGACTCTCTCAGACAATTTCAGTCATTTTACACGCGCATATTCTTGCTTACTCGAGTGAATTGTTTTGCTTCCGCTCCCGCTTTTACGTAACCATCATTCTTAACCTTCTGCACTTAACCACAATTCCTTTATTTCTCTCTCTCTCCGTCTCTCTCCCTCTGAGTCTGCTGACAATCTTTGACATAAAGGAACATTTTTATCTATTTATCTTTAAAACCATAGAATGATATTTTGTAAAGTATAATATATAAACAGAACCAATATTTGCACTAATCATCGCTTGAATTCTCGTTCGGTTCGGTGGATGTACCTCCCCTTCATGTCCGACATTACCCGTGTGAAGTTTTGTAGTGTGCGACTAACTTACTCTTATTTTCCGTCTACTCGATCAGTATCATAGCAGTATTACTGTTGTCTTAATCAGGCATTGTTTATGCAACTGGATAAATGTTTAAAAATTTGCCGGCCCTAAATGAGCTTTATTTTCTACTAAATGTGATTGAATGAATGAATAAAAAAACTGAATATTATTGAATGTGCTGTTGTTCTTTTTACTGTTCACAGTGAATAGCCTTTCCCAGACAGATAATAACACTGAAAAATTACCATATTCCATATTTACGTAAGATACTATCATGGTACATAGATGTCCAAAAACATGGTATAAACAGGGTAACGTATCAAAAACGCCATGGTAATACCACTGGATTTACATGAACTTCAAAGAATATTACCATGGTATATGTATTCAAAACCTCATTTTAACACTGTATTACTTTGTTATATACACTACTGTTCAAAAGTTTGAGGTCAATAAGGTTGAGGTTTTTTATTAATGTTTTTGAAAAAGGTCTCATGCTCACCAAGGCTGCATTTATATGAACACAAACATAGCAATTATGGGTCAAAGATGAAAAAGGGTTTTCAAGCATCAAAACAATAAGTGTAATACAGCTTTGAATTGGTGTTGTTTTTCAGTACATCAGAATGGGTCCTGTTTGTTTTGTTTTTTTCTGGGCAAAAATTAAATATACATTTTTACCATGATTTACAGAAGACACCCACTAAAATGTCATTCAGTGTAACAGTCTTGTCAGGGATATTTACATTTAAATATTTATTTATGCCATATTAAAGACTAATTACTTTTACTTTTACTTTGCCACTATCCTAGGTTTTGCCCAATTGTCAGCAAGAATTTTTTACTTATTTAAAATGCAATAAAATTTAGTATGCGCACTTATTCTTTTATATATTTTAAGACGTACAGGTCAGAATAAGTATGTTGTTTCAATTTTTACATAAATATGTGTTACACTGAATGACAATGGAACATTTTGACATTTCTCTTAAAACTTATTTGAAACTTTAAAAATACACGTTTTACTTGCATTTAATGTGCTATGTGTATAAAATCACTTTTGTAAATTTCTATTGATGCAAACATCTAAATGTCTTTGACCCTTATATCTATTATATTTATTTTATATTATTATAAATTAATTTAACAGTTTGCTATTTTAATATATGTTAAAATGTAATTTATTCCTATGATCAAAGCTGAATTTTCAGCATCATTACTCCAGTCTTCAGTGTCACGATCCTTCAAGAAATCATGCTGATTTGATGCTCAAGATTTTTTTTCCAGGATGAAAAGAAAGTTCAAACGAACATTTATTTGAAATAGCAATATTTTGTAACAATGTAAAAGACTTTACTGTCACTTTTAACATTTTTAAGTATGCTTGCTGAATAAAAGCATTCATTTCTTTCAAAAACAATTCTTACCACATGACCCCCCCAAAGAAAAGCATGGTTTAACCACAGTATGTGTCCAAAAACATGGTATTAACATAGTATTCACATGGTAATGTAAATTTTCGTACAAATTTGAAATGCAAATGCTGTAACTCGACTAAACTCATCAAGGACAGCCTGTCATTGCCTTGTCAGTGAAGTGAAAAATATTATTAACAGTATACGGATCAGTTACTAGCAGCTGAACGGTTGTATTGTTTGCTATTTCAAAGCCGATTTCAGTCGAGTAAAGGTTTAAAGTGGATACCAGATGCCACTTCTCATGACTTGTCTCTTATTGCCTGTTAATGACACAGGAGGGCAGTAGAGGCCCAAAGCCAAGCAAACATCTCCATGCTGTGGAAGAGCAATTTTCAAACAGAGATTAAAAAATTTATTGCCTGTGACTGCTGCTTAAATGTCTGTGAAAAGCTGTTTCTAAAGAGAATTATCTATTTATTGCATTTTATCACTTCATGAGGCTTTTTATTCCACTAAATTACCTCTCTGAAGCTAAATTTAAAGTTTGAAATCACTATCAGTAACAATTATGAGAAGGTATGAATATTTTCCACTCTCTGGAATACGTGATTCAGATTATTCAGTTGTTGCATTATCAAATATTTTAGTATAATGAGCTCTAAACTGTATATTTGATTGTTCTCCAGGTAACCATCCTACAAGGTGCTTGTTAATATTTCTCTCTCTGTGGCTTCACATTATCAAATCATTTCAGGTGATTATTTCATGTGCATTTATTGACCTATTTGGTATTGAGAAGGTTAATGTATGACCGGTCAGTCATGATCTCGATCTTTAGGTTGATATTTCAAGATTTATTTGACTGATCCAAAAGAAAGTGACATTAGCAATGCAATAAAACTTTCAGTCCACCTAAAGCAAACTTGATCTTCATGCTCAGGAGACTTATATTTTACGTATAAACTTTCAGATGGAAAGTTTCAGCCTTAGGAAATCTAAGCACAGACTGAGAGTGAGATATACCGTTGAGATCTCTGAAAATCTACAGGCGCCACATGAGTTTTAAGCATTATTTTATTATGAAAAATAAAATCTGAGTAGCAGGAAATTGTGCAGAAATCTACATCTGCTGTCTAGGAGAAATAATGAAGAGATCTTATTTGTGATTTTATTTCTTAAAGGCAAGTACTGGGACTTGGTTACACTTTTTTAATGGTCCACTTTAGACATTCTGCTAACTATGAGTAACTATGCAACTACATGTCAACTGTAACAAATAAATATGTTCTGTTTAGTTTCACTTTGTTTTCCATTTTGTTCAGTATGTTTTTGTTTGCCTGTGTTCCCTTTCATTTTAAGTTGATAGGAGCTGTGTTCGAAATAGTCCCTTATACCCTCATTCAGTATTCCCTACATTATTCCACTATAGTTCACTTGAGGGAATGAAAACGAGTGTGTGAATTCAGACATTGAGTGCGCGGGATGGGCTGCAGCTTTTGCATAGTTTAGCATAGTGCTTGCTGTTTAATAATAATTTGAATGTTAGCAAACTGGCAGCTCCTAATGAAAAGATTTACAATTCTGTCATGGAAACTATAATCCTTAATTAAACAATTTAATAATCAATTAAAAAGGAATTTATTCGTGTATGATATTATGTTGTAGCCACATTGGACCAGCGGTTTGGAAAATGGATGGATGTTTCAGCTTCGGGAATTCATTCGGATGACCCTCACATTGCATTATGGGTATTCTCTAGCTGATGAGTGTACATCGGTTGTACAATTGTTATTGCGGTGCATTATAGGATTGAATGAGTGCACTTGATAATGTCCACTATGGTTTCGTACACCACTACAAATGACTGTCCCCTTAAATAATGCCCTATTTAAGGGTATAGGGAGAGATTTCGGACACAGCCCTAGATTCCTAAGCTGTGTCCCAATTCAGAGGCTGCATCCATCAAAGGCCGTATTTGAAGACCGCATCACTGCGGCGCGACGCAGGCTGTCACAATTCAAAGGCTCCTTCAGATGGCGCCTCCAAATGTGTCCTTAGATTACAACAGACGGATCCTTCATGGCCTTGCCTATCCCAGAATTCATTGCGCGCCAGTGACGACAGTATTTTTTTGAGAGAAACTTCCGAATTACACTTTTAAACGCATGTATTGGGTTTAACTTACTCAAATATCTAATGATACAAATGTAAAAATAAAATAAAAAACTTTAAAGCAGTTCAAATGTTGACATATCTTACTAAGATCCGACTATATATAGTTTATACTCTTTATTATACAGAAATGGACCATGGTGAACATATTTAGACAGTTTGTGAACCCTGTTTTGTTTTCAGACAGTTCCAGTACAAATGTTACTGCCACTCGTCAACGGCAGCTGTCACAGTTGCTAGGTGACAAGAACAATCCTCCGTAGGCTAGAGCGTCCCAATTAACAACGCTGGTTCCGACCTTCGTGGCCTTCGAAGGATGCAGCCTCTGAATTGGAACGCAGCTCTAGTGTGTGCCAGTTTGTTCCCTTACTGATTACATTCACCTGTTGTTCATTTAGTGTTCTAATTACCTGTGTATTTAAGCCCTTAGTTCTCCTCAGTGTTTTGTCTTGTGTTAATGTGGTATGTTTGGTTAGTGTTTATCATACTGCGTGTTATTTAGGATAAGAATGCATATAGAATTCTCCATCATCGTATTTGCTGACCAGCAGTCCGTAACATCAACTAACTCTCATTAGAGTATTAGTAGACTGTTAGGTTAGGGAGAGTAGAATAAGTTGACATGTAGTTGCAGAGTTACTTATAGTCAGTATAATGTCTGTTGGGGAGCATCAAAATAAAGTGTTAGCAGATATTAAGCAGTCTACTAATACAATGACTGCTAGTTGACATGTTGCAAAGTTACTTATGATTACTACAGAAATAAAGTGTTACCAAAAGCTTTTTTATATGAGAAAAGAGAAAAAAAGAGAAAACAGAAAAGACTCTCAAGATTTTTTATGACTCAAACAACTCGTTGTATTATGGGTAAAACTTTAGAATACTGTTCCGTCATTAATGAATAATTGGACAGGAACAAATGAGTAACGCAGTATTAACACTCGAGTAACTAGTATTAACTAATAAGAAACTCTGATTAATGAATTGGTAAGTAATAGCGCTTAGTTGAATGTGGTAGTTCACTATTAGCTAATCAATAACTATAGCCGGTTTTCCAGCAAAATTACCCAGAACAATTTGTCCCAGGAAATTTTTTCCCCCAGACCTGTTGCTGTCTGCATTTCCATCGCAGTCTAAAGTACTGTAAGGATTAGTCCAGTGACGTAGGACTGCATGCGACTTTCCAGTTCCCGCTGGATTTCGTCCTTCGCATATAAGATTAATAAAGCCTGAACCTCGACGTCGGCCCATCGTCATATTTTTTAAACTCCATTGTTGATTCGAATAGCAAACAACTCTTACTGCACGCACCACAACAGACTTTTAAAAATGGTGGTTGAAATAAAATGCTGCATGGAGTAGCATGTTCAGTGCCCAAGTACCAACCCTGAAAGTTCCTGAACTATGGAAAAAATACTACCTCGCGAGCAGGGACTTTCTGAGGGGGAAATGTTTACCCGGAGCTTAATTTAGACCCTGGTTCCTGTGGTCGAAGCACACCGAGTACCACCCCAAAATCCCTACTTCCTGGGGGAAGTTCCTGCGGTGGAAACGCGGCTTATCATTTTTTCATACCTCCCAGAAGACTACCAAGAACTACTATAGGTTCATAATTAACATAAATAATGCATAATGTATAATTAATTCTAAAGTGAAGGTCATGGTAACCCACTAGTAATGACTCAAGTGTTACTACATCCTTCAGAAGGGACTACTAATTATTTGGATCAGTATTCTACAGTGAAAAGCATGATAACTCTCCAGTAATGACTTTTGAGGTTTTGGATAGTAATTCCTTCCGATGGATTTGGTAACACTTGAGTCATTACTAGTGGGTTATGATCTTCACTTTAGGGGCTGTTTACACGACACTGTTTTCAACTAAAAACAATCAAACCCTCTCCATTGACTTTGTATTGCATGAAGCTGCCTCCTTGTCATTTCTTGCTTCTAACAAAAGACAGAACAATGCCTAAAAGCTGCTGTGTGACAGGGTGTACAGCAAACAAGCTAAAAAAAAACCAGAACTAAGTTTTTATAAGCTACCGAACAGTAAAAGTCAGCCTTTAAGGAGACAAAAGTGGATACAGACAATAAGACGTGAAGCATCAGCAGGAAGAATGGGTAAATTGTGGGATCCTGACACTCAGTATGCCTTCGTGTGCAGTAAACATTTTGTCAGCAAACATTTTTGTCATTTTTTGGTTAAAAATAATGTTTGTTTTTTTTAGCATATCCTGTCGCCGATTACGTTCCCCTCCAGTGGGCGTATAGTTCTCAGAGTAATATGACACGTTGCACTCTGTCTCAATTGCCTGTATCCACTTTTGTGTCCTTAAACGCTCATTTTTTTGGATCGACAACTTAGTTCTGGGGTTTTTTTTAGCTTGTTTGCTGTACACCCTGTCACACAGCAGCTTTTAGACGTTGTTCTGTTTTTTGTAATAAGTCAGAAATGACAAGGAGGCAGCCTCACGCAATACAAAGTCAATGGAGAGGGTTGGATTGTTTTCCCCCCGGTGGGCGTGGTTTTCAGATTATGATACATGTCGCTCTGTCTCTATGCGTGTTTGGCGCGAGTGCTCTGTAAAAGACTGCGTATGCCCAGGCACGTAGTCTTTCTTTACAAAGTGACATTGGTGTTCGTAATAGTGTTTTTAGTCATTTTCGCAGATCTGTGGGAACGGGGATAGTTGTCATCTATAGATTGTTCGTTGTCATCAGTACAAAGAAAAAACTTTTCTGTTTTTAGTACATCATTAGAATACTGATCCAAATAATTAGTAGTTCCTTCTGAAGGATGTAGTAACACTTGAGTCATTATGCATTATTCATGTTAATTATGAGCCTGTTACTGATTAGCTAATAGTGATCTACCTCATTCAACTGAGCACTACTTACTAATTCGTTAATCAGAGTTGCTTGTTAGCTACTAGAATGTTAATAGTGCGTTACTCGTTTATTCCTGAGTAGTCCTTCATTAATGACGAACAGTATTTTAAAGTGTTATCGTATTATGTTGTGGAATTATGAATTGGTTCTAGATACAGATATTAAACTATTACATTTATAATAAAAAGCCAGATCAGTTGCTAAAAGATTGTTGCTCTATTATCTAGGCTCTGCATGAAAATGACAGTAGACCTATACTACACATAATGTACTCCTAATAGCACATTCCCAACAAATAACGCACAACATCTGTGGATGACATGCTCCAAACTTCTGTCACAGCTTCACACACACTCATATTCACACCTGTTCAGACCGCTATGGGAAAACATCTCAGATCAAAGGAGCAATTTGTCTTATGTTTAAAATGTAAGAGCATGATTATAAGTCATTACATTATTATGCCTTACATGCATTAGCAAAAACACGCATGCTCACATAATCACGCAAAGTCACGGGGGATTGTAAGAATATACATAAATCATTTCATTAATGGCCTCTCTAACACACACACCTACACCCACACACACAGCAGTGGGGGAGGCTGTAAATGAAGTGACATGACGTTAAAGGCAGCTGCATAAACCATGGGATTCACTTAGGGAACAAAGGGCTGTGAGTGGACCAGTATACACATTTATTATCTCTTAATCACATTCATTAAAGCAAAGATTACACAACACACGCTCATTCAGACCCCCATCCTTTACAAAAAAATAACTACCGTTGGCAAGCGCGTTTAAAAGTTCGAATTCAGACAGACTACAAAACAATAATAGTCAATTGCAATAATTAGTTAGATAACTTGAGTGTCCGATTATTTAATTCTTCAAATATTTGAATATGCATATTAGGACCAGCGTTTTTATTCTTAAAACTAATATTTTCTTTCATTTAAATAAAGATAAAATAAAATATAAATATTTGATGAAAAATGTAAACTTAAAAGAACTTAAAAAAAAGTAGAAACTTTGCCTTGTCAACTGAAATTTGAAGTACTAACTACTAAAATATACTATATTTATAATATTAGTTTTATTTATGTAAAACTAATATTTAATAATATAAATAAATAAATATATAAATATATAAATATAATATAAATAAATAGAAAATAAACAATATAAATAAAAATTATTAATAAATGTTTTTTAAATAAAACAAATTAATTTAAAGATAAAAATAAATATAAAAAATAAAATGTAATAAAAATGACAAAAGCACATAAAATTCCTAAAACTTAAATTAAAATGAAAATCTAAAAATAAAAGCTAATTCAAAATATTAATAAACGCTTTAATGTCCTACTAAAATAAATACACTGATTTGGAAAGACAAATCAGAAAAAAAAGAAAGTTTATAATTTATAAATAATTTAGACATTTATACATTAAAAATGTATAATGCTATAGCTTGATTATAACTGCACATGTAAACGTACTTGGCAATATCAGATGGTTGCTATTCTTAAAAGAATAACATGCGTACTGTTTTGTAAGTGCTCAATACATACACAAGCATCTTACAACAAATCATAAATTTGATCTTTCTCATAACTTTCACACACTCTGACACACACTCAAGTGGTTCGAGTTGAAAAGTGAAAAAAATGAGTAACTCCAGCAGATGGCTGCAATCACAAGAAACCAGTAAACACCGGAAGAGTCCTACAATAATCAGCTTTTATGAGCTGATGTAGGTTTATGAGAACCTTCCCAGCTAATCACAAAACTTTACCGACTTATCACACATTTTCCCGCTTTCACTTCATAATTATGAGTCTGTCAGAGTGTGTAGGAGAGTGTTCGTATTCTTCATTTTTTGTGTTTGTGTGTGTGGTGTTTTTGGAGGTGGCCGCGGAGCATCATGAAGTATTTATAGATGTAAATTAGCTCTCTGTTTCACTCTCTCAGCCCTTTCAACACTGCCTCATAATTGGTTTCTTTCCGTTGAAAGTCTCCTTAAGAGCACATGAATGTTGTTATATCCTAATGAGGCAGATTAGAATTTCAGGTGTGTGTGAGGATGAATAAAGTGACTCAGATGTGGATACAGGTGTGTGTTCCCCCTCTCATGTATGTGTGTGTGTGTGTGTGTGTGTGTGTGTGTGTGTGTGTGTGGAGGGCTGGACTGTGTGTGTCAGGGGGCGGCTGCAGTGGGGATGCTGAGAGCCTCAGAGCAGAAGTGAGCCCACAGACTGCCAGACTGATGCCTGATCAAGTAACTTTTTCATTCTCTCCAGTGTTCAGTGTGTGTGTGTGTGTGTGTGTGTGTGTGTGTCCTCTCTCTTCTCCTGTGCCTTTGTCAGCCCTTTTTATTTGCACTTTTGAGCTGTATATTGTTTTTTGACTGGATTGTGCCATTTTCAAGGACATTGGATAATTAATTTTAGATCTTCTAAAACTATCTGTCTGTCTGTCTATCTGTCAAATATTTTTTCATCTATCTATCTATCTATCTATCTATCTATCTATCTATCTATCTATCTATCTATCTATCTAATATTTCTCATCCATCCATCCAATATTTCTCATCCATCCATCATCTATCTATTATTCTATCTATCGTTCTATCTAATATTTCTCATCCATCTATCTATCCCCTCATCCCTCCATCCATCTATCCATCTATGTATCTATCTATCTATCTATCTATCTATCTATCTATCTATCTATCTATCTATCTATCTATCTAATATTTCTCATCCATCCATCTATCCGTCTGTCATACCTAATGCTACATCAAAATTAATTATAACAGAAATTTCAGTATGTCGCAGGGTTGGAATCAGATTAGCTAAAGATATGAAATACCATTTTTAATTTGTTTCAGCTGATCTTTATCATTGTTTAAGGATAGAGGGATTTTTTTGTTGTTCTATATGCAGAACTAAGAAGGTTTCTATATAAACTCTCTAAAGTTCATCAAGGTTTCATGGCAGTATGGATGTTCTGTTGGGGAAGTTGAATCATGGGCTTTAAATTGTGTTTGGAGTATGTTCCTGCCACAGCCTCAGTGAGTAATTGTTCAGTGTAATTGCAAATGCCTGTGCTAGGATGCATATCACATAATTAATGGGTGTATTTTGCTCCTTTGCGCATTTTATTGGGCTGGTTATTACATCTTCCCATGGATTTCTGTTGTAAAGTGTAATTTAAGGTAATTGCTAAATGTATTATTGCAAAGTTTTGTTCATTTTTTTTACTGAGATCTGCGATATGTGAGTAAAATTGTCTGATTTGCGCTTCTGTTCATTTGTTTGTTTTTTCATTTGTGTTTATGTCAGTGTGTGATTATTAATCAAGTAGAATGCAGAAAAGCTATCTTTTTATCTCCATCTGTCTCTTCTTCTCTTCTCTATCCCAGAGACTGGTTGATTTCTACACAATTCATCATGCCTGCCATTGTGAACCTGCTCTTCAACACGGTCTCCACCAACACCACCATCTCCTTTTCTCTGGTGCTGCCTCTGGTTAGCATCCTCTCCCTGCTGGTGGGGGTCGGAGGTCATCTGCTCATGTGGTTGGTGTTGATGCGTAACCCACGGCGACGTTCAAAGCCCAGCTCTGTCCTCCTGTTAAACCTGAGTTTTGCTGATCTGTGCGCTCTACTCACCCTGCCCTGTGTGCTACTGAGCGCCAGCTCTCAGAACTGGCAGCTGGGAGGAGGTGTTTGTGTGTTGTTGAGCTTCATGACTTCCCTGACCGCTGGAGTGGACATCTTCAGCCTGGCTGCCCTCTCTGTGCTGCGTTACCGAATAGTGGCTCCCTCGACACGGCCCCCCGCCACCCCAGCGCAGGTGTGAGTATCTGAAGGAGATCGAGAAAGACAGTTGGAAAAAGTGGAAAAAAAGGATAAATCTGTTATATATTTTATGTATTTCTTTACAAAAACGTACAGGAAGTGGCATGCTACAGTGATGAGTTTTATTAAAATATTCCATCACTAGAAGAAATAATAACTTGATGTTGATTCACTAACCGCTCTGGGCTGCGTTTCCCAAAAGAATGGTAAGCATAAGCAGATCATAGAGACCATCGGCCCTAATGATTTCTATAATCTACGATGCTTTTTTGTAAATGCAGCCCTGACTGATACAGTGAAGGATCCATCACTCTGATTTAAGTGGTAACTTCTGGGATGATTCATTTAAACCCTGGAAAAAAACTATACCAAAATGTATTTAAAATACATTTATTTCATACTAAGTACAAATCCATTAACGTATTTACTGACATATCGCTTGAGACTTACTGATATATTATAATCAGACTTTATTTGGAGTACTTCTTTATTGCACAATATTAATATTTAATATTAAGCCTAAAATGTGCTTTAATATCACTATTAGTAAGGATTGTCTGTATAATATCAGTCTTTAAATGCAAGATATTTAAAGTGTGCCTAAAGTATACTTGCAATAGTTCCATTTTAGCACAATCAAATATACTTAAATATATCTTTAATTGTACCTCAGCACTACTTTCGGATAACTAAAGTGCATTAAGTGCAAAATTAGTTGTTCCAATCAAGCAGACTTTGAGTATATCAATTTAGTATACCATAAGTACAATTACAGGATATTTATATTAAGTATATAAATATGTAAATGTATTTGTAGTATACTAGGCATAAACTAAATGTATTTCAAATATATTTTTGTATATTTATTTTTCACTAAGGAAGGACCGGCTCATAAGAGTCATTTGTTTGTAATTGGCGCGTTTGTTTTTGATTCACTAACAGTTTCGGCTCATAAGAGTCATTTGGTTGTGATTTGCGCTGTTTGTTTATAGAAACGACTCAGTAGAGTCATTTGTTCATGAATCGGACCGCACAGGTCGTGCTTGTGCAGTAGGTAGGTCTATTTTCAGGCGAACAGATCGCACTCAACACAAAAGAAACTTGTTTTTGTAGTTAATTCGTGGTACAGTTAATATTTTATTCTCGCATTCAATTCGGACTGCAAACTCGGGTAAATATGACATATTTTGCCACGATGTAAGTAAAGCAGGGTTCGAGCTTTCGCTGAAATGCGGTGCAGAAAACGCTGACACTGAGTGAAAAGATAGTTCCCGCGATTTTAAGAATCAAATTACACGTTTAATAGTCAAAAACATTAAAACTTTAAAGTCTTTAAATTCTTGCACCTCAGATAGGCCTAGTTGTGGGCAACAAACAACCAATCAATGAAGACACACGACGCTCTCCAAATACAAAAATATAAAAACATATTTACCAGTCAAAAGTTTAAGTTTTTGAAAAAAGTCTCTGCTCACCAAGGCTGCATTTATTTGAAAATAATGGTTGTGAGAGGTATGAAATCTTTCCGATCACCAAGGAGAGGCTACGCACAAGTCTTAAGATGGCGGCCGCAACAAAAAAGTCACGTGACTGAAATCCATTAATACACTCTAAAAAATGCTGGGTTGTTTCAGCCAATTTTGTGTCAAGTATGGACAAACCCAACCGCTGGTTTAAATGTTTAAATTAAATTTTTAAACCCAGTGGTTGGGTTTGTCCATATTTGACACAAAATTGGCTGAAACAACCCAGCATTTTTTTAAAAGTGTACATTAAAAACAGAAATGTAAAATATTATTACAATTTTGAATAATTAGAATAAAATAATTATATTAATAATACTTTAATTAATTTTATTTATTTCTATTAACAGTAATTCTAAAATTTAAAATAATTCTATTTTAAAATGTTATTTATTCCTGTGATGTCAAAGCTGAATTTTCAGCCACCATTACTCCAGTCTTCAGTGTCATGATTCTTTAAAAAAATCATACAATAATAGGGTAAGAAATACCAGTTTGCAATATCAAGCAGCATAACAAGCTTTTTTGTACAACTAAAAATAACTGGAAGCGGATGACACCAGAAGCCAGACACATTCAATTTACAATTGGCCGCACCCTGCAGTCTTTAGGCTGATTTATACTTCTGCGTCAGACCTATTCCGTAGCCTCTACGCCATATGCTATGCATCGGTTTTCATTTATACTTCTGCATTGTTGTCAGCGTCAATTTTTGACCTGAGGGAGGGGTTCTAGCAGACCAATCACAGCAGCAGTCTGCGTAGAATTGATGTGTTATTACATTTTTGGAGAGGTGCACGTCAAGCTACGCCATAGGCTACGTGTGCTACACACAGCCTACGACGTGGGTTCGACGCAAAAGTATAAATCAGCCTTTATCGTGAAAAATAAGGTGGATAAAGAGCTATAAACTATATTTCATCCTCTGTTTCTGCCCACAGAGCTGGCACTGTTGCTGTTATCTGGCTGGTTTCCATCGCCATGGCCCTACCTAAAGTAACGTACATCCAGTTCGACAGCGGCTGCACGTGGTCGGTGGGTCGAGGTCACTGGCTGGGCTTCCTCGTTCCTGCGTTCCTGGTGTATTACGTGGCTCCTCTACTCTGCATCGCCCTGCATTGCGGGCTCATCATCACACACCTGTACCGCTGCCGGGGCACTCTAGCCGCGGACCACCGCAATAAAAAAGCCACCGCCCTTCTCATCGGCTCCACGCTGGTGTTCGCCATCAGCTGGCTGCCTTATTACGTCCTGGAGTTTGTCAATGTTTTATCACCCTCTCTTAATTCTGTCAGCTCGCCCGCAAGCCCAGCCCCCAGCTCCACCACCCCGTCATCAAGTACGGAGGTGTCTCTGCTGTGGGAGGTGACCTCACTGTCTGCCATTCTCCTGATCTGTCTGGCACCTTGCTGGAACCCACCACTTTACTTCCTGCTATCCAAGCCAGCTTTGAGGCAACTGAGAGGGCTGCTACGCATCATGCACCAACACTGGAGAGCTGCTACCCTCCTACAGCACATAGTGCCAAAACACGCTCCCACACAACCCCACTCTCAGCCCGGGTCTCAACACATACTACCAGCAACGCAAGCACAATGAGAAAACGCACCCTCAGAATGACATGGTAAGGTACAGCACATACCTGGAACACAGCAAAGCACACCCACACGCAACTACACACACGCCACACACACAATGACAGGTGTTTTCTGCCAGAGCATCCTCATCCCTCTCATGCTGGCGGAGATTGTGAGTTGCTTAGTAACACTACAGAGAGGAACAGAAACATAAGACCATGGACCTCTGCATTTATGGCTCAGCATCACATTTTACAATGTTCCAGCATGGCAGCTGCTCTCTTTCCCTCTCTCAAAATCTCACACTAGAAACGTATCACGGCAGATTTTTATCACCACGCTCGCACACATTAGCATGTTCTCGATGACATATGTGTTCATTTTTAATTCGCTTGTTTCTGATCAGAATAGATTAGATTTGTGTGGGCTGGTACTGTATATCAGATAGATCGCCTATAAAAGGCTAAATGTAGTGCGTTTGAGTCTCGCTTGCTGATCATTGGTGTTATGAATCATCAATATGTGCTGTAATGAGCTTTTTGACAGTCACTGTCAGCTTCGTGTGAAATGCAGTGCACTGTGATTTAGGAAATGGGAAAAGTTTATAAATATGTTTCCCATTAATGACAGAGGCACGGCTGAGAGAACGCAGCGGCTCTCAGAACTGTGTCACCTGCGGATGAGTCATCCTACTTCACAAGATTTTTTCATTCTCTGCTAATATTGTAGCCAATGTAATAAAATGTGGATCTGAATTGATCCTGCACTTTTTCTTCTCCAATTGCCATTGCCCATGCTCCTCCCTTCAAATCTCTTTTGCCTGATCTGAACTGAGAGGAAGGATAGAAGAAGAGAAGGATACAGCATACAGAGTTGGAAACCACTGTATTAGCATCGTACATGTCCAAAAAACATGATATTGAGTATTGACATGTAAATCATAGTATTAGACAGTATTGTTACCATCAACCAAAACTAAACTATTGTTTTGGTGATTGAAATAAAGCTGCAATAAAATAAAACAGTTAAGAAATGTATCTTTGGAAACTAAGTGAAATAAATACAAAGTTCTGTCATGAAACTCTAGATGGCACAGGCTAATAGATCCTTTAACTCAACCTGCTCATAATCACATCATTATCTATAGTACACAGGTGATTGGTTCCTGCTGTATCAGTAGCCAATGAGCTTGTGTGCTCAAACTTCATATACACGGGTAGCATTTGCCTTAGCAGGGCAGCGCGCTTTCAGAAACCCTCCACCTTCCCCGGCTCCACCTGTATAGGTCTGTAATTCATGTATGCTATATTGTACAGCAGCAGCATGTCTTACTTGCTTACAGCAGTGTGTCGTGTATGTACTGTCTGATGTTCTTTGTCTATGTGTCAGTAAATCAAACCAGTGACTAAACGGTGAACTATATGTTGTTTCTCTTAGTAGGATGAAAATAATCTTATTTAAACAGTGGTTAAGTTTATATATAGAAAACGATCAAAGAACGCTCCCTTTACAATCGCTGGAGCTGTCAATCAAACAGTGTGAGTTTCGTGCCAGAACTCCCATTTTATTAAACGACTCTCTTAGTTACATCGCGTTTGCACTGTTAGTGATGATGAAAGCATTCGTTAGTGTGCAGAAATTGAGTTGCAATGACGAGATCACTGCTTTCATGCACTCAACAACATTTCTGTGTTCGGCTACAATGTTGATCACTGCAACCTTTCATGCCACGATCTAAATATATTGCCATAGATCTAAATGTAATGCTTTTCATGATTAGTTAACCCTGAGAGCTGTAATAGTAAAAACATGCTAAAAGTTTTTGAGAGAGTAATACTTAGCTATTCCATAGGCAAAGATGTTAGCCAATCACAGCAGTGGGAGTTTACACTGAAGTCTCACAGCAGACGCCCCTTAAAACAGCGTTCAAATACGAGGGCTAAAATCAGGGTAGGAAAAATGCCTTTTATTTCTAAATTATGACAATTTTTGATGTAAAAAGCATACTAACTTTATAACCCCAGGAAACATTATAAAACAACACAGTTTATGACCCCTTTAAATACCATTTGAATATTAGTACCATGGTATATTTTTAAGTACCATAGTATTTCCATTTGATACAATGACTGTACCAATACTTTTTTGGCGTTCTAAAACCATGGTATTACTATGTCAAGTCCAAAAAATATGGAAATGCCATAGTTGTTTTGTTCAGGCATCTGTTTTTAACTTGGCACAATCATTTTCCAAGTCCATAAATGTGACAAAATGTTTGTTCTGGCTCCTCTCTGTCAATCATTCATCTCTCCAGAACAACAAATCTGTGCCCTTCCTCCATTTATGTTCTGAAATGCATTACAGAGTGGCATTCATGGTAAGCTAGTAATTTTCTCATTGTCAGTGTGCATTAGACATTGTGATCTTCATGACTTCAAAGGGACATTTAATCTGCATCCAAGGCTGATCAGTTCATCAAATAACAACAAGGTTAGAAATCATTTCTGGGATGGGCGGAGGGAGAATTCTGTAGAAAAGATCAAGAGGTTGGCTTTCTGATGATGCCTGATATTTGACAATAACGAAACCACTGAATGACTTTGTTTACGTGGGTTTTAAAGCTGACTAGAAAATTGCTTTGTTTTGTTGTAATCCCTCTTACATAAACCAGCAAAACACCAGCCACGCAAGTGACCAATGAAATCATTTTCGCTAATCTGATGCAGTGTCCCTTTAGACCTCAGTGAGCTAATGATGGTTCAAAGAGGTCGCAGTTAAAGTGCAGACGTGCTGACGAGAACAACGCTGAGAATGGGGGTGAGCTGTCTCACAAATACACTGACAACATCACCCATTCACCACTCTCGCAAGACGTACCCACTTAAACTCACTCGTTATCTACTGTAATTATAACAGTCATATTTTGGGGAGTTTACTGAATAATTAGAGTTGTCAATGCTCACATCAAACTCCTTTCAGACTCACACAGAGCCGACAAGGTCTGATGAGATGCAATTAACACTGCAGATTAACAAGCTCATCTGCGACATGAGCTCAGCGTGCTCCACTTGTCCCTCTCGACCCTCTTTGTCATCATGTGAAGCTCCAGACCACCACGGACTGAGGCAGTTTTGCTCGGTAGACTGTTGTGGAGCTGCACTGAGCTGGCAATGTGACATGCAATCTGTCACATGTATCTGAAATATGATCCACTGCTCTAAAAAAAAGATCCACTGCTCTCCAAGAATGGTAACAGTAAGCTTATTGCATCATGTTTTTTTAGTATACATACAGTATGTATCGAATCGTCTTTACTGACATATAACACTACAAATGCATTTACAAAGCAATTGCAGATGTGTATGATGAAGACAAGCACGAAATAAAAAAGCTACATAGATGACTACTACAATCATAAACTTCCACCCTTGGTCAACGGAGATGGGCTTATTAATGGCTGATTCTTCAGTCACAAAAATTCTGTTATTCTGAATAAAAAATGAATGAATGTGATGTCCGGTGTGGTCTGAAGACCATCTGAGCCAAAACTGGAGCGAATTAGACAATATTTGTGAAAGGAGAACCATTTTCATCAAAACCCAATTTGGCAGACGTGGGACATGAAGACATTATTACTCTGAAAGCCAGAGGAAATCTTTCCAGAACAGAAGCATGATTTTAGGCCGAGGAGGCAAGGGAGGCAGTGCCGCCTCAAAAAATTGGATGAGGAAATAATCCATACTACAAAAATAAAACATTGCAAATATTACAAAATGTGACAGTAAAAAAGTGTATAAATCACTAGTTTTTCTAAAGTAACACTGAACACTAAACCACCAGCGGGTAAAGTTTCAGCAGGAGCTCCGAGTTTCTCTTGCCTCCCCTGAGCCCATTGACTTTTAACAGACCCCCTAAAGCGTGCGGTGGGTTTAGTGGGGGGTAATCGAGAATGAATGGGTGAAATTCACTTGAGCAGAGGCAATGCCTCCATCGCACTATTATTGGATGTGATTGGTTATGATTGGATATGATTGGTTCGTGCAATAAATCCCAGCTCTTATTTTCATGTGCGTTCGCAAATCGGTCTGAAAGAACAAAATGATGGCGTCAATGGGAAGACTAATTAAAAAGTAAGTAAACAGCTCACCCACTTAGATATCAGTGCTTTATGTCATGTCAAAATCAAACTTAAAATGGCCTGAAAACACGATGACTGGGGGGGTTTTTAGTGATCAATCAGCTTGGTGAAATTAAAGGTACATCTTTGTGTTTACAGAGCTTAATGACTGATGATCCAGAAAAAAAGAACAGCTGAACATCAGTTCACAAATTAAATATATTGTTTAAATTGTTACTGCCTTTTATTATTTTGGAATAAATAATAAAAAAAAAACACTCACTTGATGAGATTTATACTTGATTTTAATAAACAGAACATTAATTACATTGTTAATGTAAAAATATTGTGTAATTACATTATGTAAAGTAATGTTTATTTAACCAGGAGGGCTGTCAATAGATTAGTTGCACCATTTTTGTGTGATTAATCGCGATTATTTGCACTTACCGTGAAATTAAGCATACACCATTTATCTTGTTTAACACATTAATTTTGTCATCATCTGTTATATCCAGAAAGTAAACCAGGTGATTCTCACAAAACTGTATTTCTGCAAGCTTTCAAGGTAAATTTAGGTCTCTTTCCAAAAAGGGGCAATTGAAGACTCCAAAAGGACACCAACTATCCAAACGATGCATATACCTACTACAATACACGGATCCATTCAGAATTACTAAACATAGCAACATACACATGACAAATTCAAACATTAATGTGTGTGGAAACAACGTGAATGTACTGAAATGTGCATAAATACAATGTGCGATCAGTGCATCGACGACAGCGCATATACACGGTTTGTTTTGCGCATCAATATAACAGATTCTTGTGTGCCTATACGACTGCATGTACGTCACCGCAATCGATTGCAGTCCTCATCCATCAAAACTTTAATAGCGAGACGCTGGTTTGCTTTATCCAGTCGAGAAACATAGTTTGCGTATCATCTGACAAGCGGTGGGATGTTTTGACGTTCCGTTCAGTCTGTATTTCACACAGCGGGATGCGTGAGGGCTCAAGCTCTTCAGAAACAATCACACAATATGACAGAGCTGAGGTTAAAGGGTTAGAATTAAAATGTCCGCCTACCAGGGTTACAGGTGCTTGCGCCATTGTAGATGTTTTTTAAACTCCCGACTTCTAAGATCATCTAACTGCATGACGTAAATTATGTTAATCACGCAATATTTCACGTGATTCAGTAATTTATTTGCGGTAAATTATTTTAACGTGTTAAGGATTTTGAATTTATCGCATGCGTTAATGCGTTAACGTGTTAATGTTGACAGCCCATATAGATAGATAGATAAATAATTGTTTTAATTTTCCTCTCAAACAATTTGACACTAATTTTGTGTCCATTTGACAAAGTGTTGTTAAGACACTTCCTCTTTTCCTGGTTGCCATGAAATAACACCTTTATTTCAAGAACTTTTGTGCAACTTGGTCTGAAGATCATCTATAGCCAATTTTAGTTAAGATTTGATGAAATTTGAAAGAAAAAAGTCAGACAAGTAACAGGTTGACACTCTAAAACAGGATATCACAGGCTTTGCATGACCCAAGGAATAATAAGAGAGCATAATCAATGATTTTAGGCCAAAGTATTTAGAAGTAATTGAATTATTGGAAATTATATCACATTTTAATTTATTTGACCACAAGGTGGCGCTATACACAAACTGCTCAGGTACCTTCTGGGTAAAATGCCAATGATGCCAAGCTTCCATTCAGTACACCAAAAGCCACTTTAAAACCATCTCTGTTTAAGACACAGAAGTACACATTCAAATTCAAAATATGGCTGAAAATTGGAATCACTGGACGAATCTAAAGAGACCAGACACATGACTTTAGGCCACTAAAGCACTGGCGTATTCATCAGATTGTATTCTTTTCTGACCACAACACATTTATGATAATCAAAACAATTTTAATATGCATTATGGGGCTTGGTCTGAACATGTGAGACAAATTTAGTGAAAAATAGACAAGATTTGTAGGCAGAGTCTTTTCCCCATAAGGATGGTGGAAATTGAAAACACAATGTTCAATGCGTAGAAGGAGAACCAAAGGCCTATGAACAGAAAAAAGTCAATTTTTAACTAATATAGTGCCTTTTGAGTGTTTGACTGGCACCCCCCAGATGATTCAGACCGCTTCTAATCTAATCAAATCTTATTAGGCTCTAATAATAGTTCATTTAAACTAAGATCAAAGAGACAGACAAGATCAATTGGTCTATTTATTAAAAAGCCTGCATGGAAACGTTTTTCTCTCCACCTGTGACATAAACGATGCTTGATGTGGCTGCAATAAAACTTAACGACCACTCAATAATTCATGCGGTGCTTGAAAACTCAGGGTTACTGGAGAAAAAAAAAAATATCTCAAAGGATACGCTTTATGTATGTGACTTTGGAAAGTTGATTCAAACAAAGTATCAAGGTCAAAGCTCTATATGTAGAAAAGAGAAAGAGAACAGCATGCAGCACTTGATTTTACTCTAATAAACACTGTCAAATGCCTATTGTTTGTAGATAAAATGGAGCTGAGAGGATGTACAGTAGCATCTGACAACATAGGCCATGTTAGCTAATCTTAAAAATAACAATAAAATCTGTTATAAACAATCACAAAACAGTAGTTCAATAATTTGCACAGCAGAATCAGGACTAAAACAGCGATAAATAGAATATAAACTTTTTTATATGTCATACCATCCCAAAAGATTCTCAATCTGAGAATCAGAGAGAGATCCAGAGCATTCAGGTAACGCCTGGAATGAAGAGGCGTGTCTGCGGTGCGGGGGCGGGGCTACACGCTCTCATATGAAAAGCCACTATTGTAGAGACAGGTGTACAGTAATACGTGAGTCACGCAGCGCAGCCGTTCGCAGAGAGGCGATTAAATGTTTACTATTAAGTCAACGTGAGAAAGGGGAGCATTTTTGCGCGGTTACAGTCACATTGGGAGCGTTTTCAGACTACAGCCATGTGATGGCATATGAGTCGAGTGTAATGTAACGATCCCCACCGACGCTTGTGCAGTTTTTGACGCTCAGTGACATGACATGGACGGCTGAGTGTCTCACTGAGAGCGGATGAACTGAAGAACGATGTCGGACCAGGTAGGGCGCTTTCCCGTGCGTGTGTGTGTGTGTGGATATGTATGTGTGTGGGGGGTTGTTGTAGGGTCCTTCACAGGTTTGGGATGTACGCCGGTGTGTACACACCCTCTCTTCTTCTGCAGCCTTTGTGTTGACTTTATGTAGGAGTGATTGTGTTTTGAAAACATTCCTTTGCTGAGACAGTCGTAATATTTCAGTTTAGTGTCATTAAAACGGTCAAAAATAGCTATGGTGATCATGATAATTACTGTAACTTAATATTTCTAAGTCTTCATTGTATAGTCGACTAATTATTCATAATCATAATGATTTGCATACTACTTCAATATTCATGATTAAAATGTTGTTATTAAAAGTAACTCTTACTTAAGAGCCGGCCTTGGGCTACCTCACCCCAAGCACCATACTACATCTTATCATCTCACTGTCTGACTCACAATAAAGTCTATTGTTAATTAATTATCTCCTTTCAATTACTGTAATTGGATGTCTGACACCGGATCAGCCGTACAAGGTCCCCGACACACCTGCAGTGCTGCGGCTAGATTAATTGCCATATTAATATTGATGCCATTTGCCCTTGCGAGCAAACACAGTAAACAGTTTAAGAGCTGTCTTGGTGATTTTGCTTGATGGAGATAGATGGACAATGCCCTCAACATCATTGAAACTGTGAAAACTCATTATGTCCCTTGTGTTTTTTGTCTTTTGGCCACTCTTTCTAAGCAAGTGATGCTTGTTTATGTGAATGGACACACTGCTCATTGTTTTGACCCACTTTAAAGTCCCAGAGGATCATAGTCCTCCCCATTGCACGTGGCTTGTTTTTATACATTATTAATTTAGATATCATAAGGACTGACATTGTTCTTGGTGTTCAGATTTATTGGATGAAGATCCTTGTCTCTGATGATTTTGCTTGTCTTCGGATTTCACAGGGTTATGGCGTAACTCTATCGGCTGCACCCCCGCTCCGCAGGGGCAGCACCCCCCTGCCAATCAAGCATCAGCTGAAGCGAGAGGAGGCTGTTTCCGAGGATTACGATTGGACTCCGGGGCTCGATGAGCCTGCGACTCCGCAAATCAATATCCAAGATTCGCCTACCCCAAAACCGCCGCAGCAGAAGTACCACGGACCCCTTCGGATAGTACTACTGGGCCAAAACGGAGTGGGCAAATCCTCTCTGGCACTTTGCCTTGCTGGACTGTCAGACAGATCACTCTCTATAGACTCTGAAACCCAAGCAACCGGTAAAGATTATATTCATACAGCTTTCTTGTGCTCAGCATCAAGCGTCAGGATGCCAAGGACTGTACTATTTTTAGATTTGCTTTGGATGAAACACACTTATCACCTCACAGACACCCGAGATCACTAGAGTAAGGCTCTCAGGATTTGATTGGAAAAAGCGGAGTGGGTGCCGTGAAGGCATCCATCTTATTTCAGGTCTTTCATCATCTTGTGTCTTAATGAGGTGGGAAAGAAGCAGCAGAGTACTGCCTCTGCACAAACAGAGCATGTCATTTACTAGTGGACAAAGAGCCAATCAGACACACAGACAGGGTTTTTTTTTTTACTTGAGTTGAGTGTTCTTGTGCATCGATTCTGCACCAGCTAAATTGTTGTTACACAACGTCTCGAGTCCAACTCTGAACTTGCATTTTAAAACTTCTTTCTACAGATATATTATTATATGTTTGATCCTGTGAAATTGCCAGTTTCTGCTCAACCGCATGAATAAATTTAGATGCTAATTGAACACAAGTGTCAGTTTTTAAAAGATGTGTTTGTGTGTGTTGTAGATGAGGGTTACCAGCGGCGAGTGACTGTGGATGATGAGGACAGCACAATTTTAGTATATGACAGTTGGAAACAGGTGAGTCAAAAACTCTCCCAAATGCATAAAAGCAGGTTTGCTTTAAACACGTTTTTTTTATTTTTAGTGGCTTTCAGAATTTGTTTCGGTGCTTGCAAGGTGGGAGTGTATTATTATTATTAGAGATGCACTGATGTATCGGCCAACAATCGGTATCAGCCGATAAAAGCTGCTATTATCATTATCAGCCATCAGCCGATTGTTTAAAAACTGCCGATGATCAGGGCCGATTATATCCTGTCAATCAAAAGGGTGCGGAAAAACATGTTCAGACTGCAACTTATACTGTGTGTGAAGAAAATCTCTCGTGTTGAATTTAGTTAACATGACAATAACGCATTAACAGTTAAAAAATAGCTCTATTTGACCCTATGAATCACCTGTAGTTCAAGCCAGGGTTGCTAGGTCTGCAATTTTTTGTTTGTTCGTCATCGAGGCGGTCTCATTTAAGAAAAGATTTGAAATTAGATTTCAAAGTAAGAAAGAAATTACACTATTTTAGCCTCCGAAATGAGACGCAGCTAAAGTCTCTGCCTTCAAATTCTGTCCATTTTATCACGAAATTCAAACAATAAATGCCGTTTTGACACTCTTAAAATGTGACGTGACAGATCGCTGTAGTGCTTCAGATCAAGCAGCAGTACGGAGCACGAGTCTTTTATTCCACATTAATACAAGTTATATCTCCAAAAGCATGCATGAACATCAAAAGGTATGTTGAAAGATACAGTACAACTTACCGGAACGTATCATGTCTCATGTAATCACTTAATCTGTGTTTCAACCGCGGAAAGACGTCAGTATAACAGCTTGTGAACAATATGTCACATAATGTCACATTTACCTCAGGAATGTTTCCAATGTTCACAGTTCCTGTGAAAAAAAACAAACAAAAAAAACACTAGAGAGGAGCTTATTTACTGTTAATTATATGTTTGAACAAATCTGCCATGAAGACAAGTGCTTATGAAAACTACCTTATGTGCAACTGAGTTTTATACAAACATTTAAGTTTTTATTTGAGTGTAATTATTATATCTGAAAATAAATAGCAGCTGAATATAATACATCTGTTGTTAATCGTAACCTCTAATATTATAGTGTACCAAATGAGAGTGATCCCTGTGTAGGTTGCAGCATTTTTTTCCTTAAGAAAAATCAAACTATCGGCATCGGCCGATATCATTCTGAATAATCGGCTATCGGTATCGGCAGAGAAATTTGGTATCAGTGCATCTCTAATTATTATTCATGAAATATTTTGGAAATAAACTAGGAATGCATGATATATCGGCCACCATATCAGTATCGGATGATATATAGTCATTTTTAATGTTATCGTTGTCGGCCCAATAAAAAAATGTGGCCGATATAATAAAGCCAGTAAATAATGGATTATTTCCTTCAGCTGAGACACTTCAGATGCGTACTGTTCGCCATGATGGTTTTAAACTGCTTGTAATATAATTGAAATCACTTCAAAAAGGAAAATACAGTTAAGTACAACGTGCAGCGCAAGTCTGTCATATAGGCTACATAAAATTATAATGAGAACACTATAAGTGTGTGCTTGAGACATGGCTTTTCAAAAATTTTATAAAAATTTGGATTTAGATTTATCGGCCAATATATCGGTTATCGGCTTTCAAATATAAAGAATTATCGGTTATCGGTATTGGCCAAAATTTTCATATCGGTGCATCCCTAAAATAAACCAAAGAATTAAACTTCTGCAGTTAATTATGATCAAACTGCTTAACTTACATTCTCCATTCTTAGAGATAATTTCAGCTTAGGTGTGCTTTATTATAATAAATTTAAGATTACAGTCTTTTCCCACTGATATGCATTGGTAAAATGTTCAGCATTCAAATTGTAACTAGTAGTGATGACGTCATCATAATATATGCATACTGAATTGTGATTGGTCTGTGTATACGTAAACATTTACAGATGTTGATTCACCTGACAGAAAACAACACTCACTTATTGTCATGACAACAGCAAAGTGACTGATGCATCATGTCATTTTTCACTGTACTAAAGTCCCAAATCCTAAGCTTACCTAACATGATTCTTTTGCAGCATTGTGAGCGCTGGTATTTGCTTCAGGAAATGTGAATCTAGTTATCTAATATCTTCACTGCAGTGTTGAGGGAGCTACTTTGAAACTGTAGTTTGCCAAGCACATAATTTATGATCTATTTTTTCATAATTTATAAGTTTATGTCTGATTCTGCCCCCTTGTTCCCTTTGTCATGAAATGGTTTCAAACACATCTACTGAACTATGGCGCTGATTGATACTTAGTTATATAATTAATACATGTTAATATAATTTATACTTACAGAAATACATTCTACATAAAAAGTAACTGCGCAGCATTTAGGCTTATTAAATATTTTGTTACCTACCCAGCACTCCCTACCCTACTCCTCCTCATGTTGTTTTAAACCTGTATAAATGTCTTCTGCAGAAAACAAAAGAAGATATTTTGAAGAATGTTGGTAACCAAACATTTATGGTTACTATTGACTTCCGTTGTATGGACAAAAAAAAAAGTTATTTTATGCCTCACAGATGAAAGGAAACCGTACAGTTTTGGAATGATGTGAGGATGAGTAAATTATTACATCATTTTCTTTGTTTTGAGTGAATCATCCCTATAAAACACCATGCAGGGACTCCAGTTAATCGGTAGATTTACATTAACCATCCAAACACACTGTCTAACACCGCTTCATTGCATAAATGTAAATTATTAGTGTAAAGATCTATTGATTGAGCAGAAACACGCTTTAAGTGGTTAAGAAAATAGAGAGCGAAGGATAGAGAGGTTAACAGAGACATAAAAAGAGGGGATGCAGAGAAAGATGAGAGAAATCGGCTCTTGACCCTCCAGCTGAGGTTCGTCTGTTGTTTATCATTTCAGTTTCCTTTTACTTTAGGGCAAATTGTTTTCAGTTTCCCGTAATTTGTTCCATTTCTGCTGAGTGTAACTGCAGGCTTTAAAGATCCGTTTACAAGCATTTTATGTGTGCCCTCTATGAAATCAGCCGGGTCCAGGTTTCCTTGTTATTTCACAGTGATTTATGAACTCTGTTTTTACACTGTAAAAGCCACTTGTTTGGTAGTAATCTAAAATGATCTAATGGATTAGTGCAATATTGCACTAAGCTTTTCTGTCATGATTACTGCTTTTGCATCAGTGTATTTAATTTTTTCATGTAGTTAGATATATTGTCAAGTGAAAGATATACAGTACTAAAAGTAGACTAAATGTAGCTAAATGTGAACAGGTGAAACTGGTTATAAACAACAATTCAAAATTTTGGGGTCAGTGAGACTTTTTTGAAAGAAATTAATACTTTTATTCAGCAAGGATTCATTAAAATGTCTTTTACATTGTTACCAAAAATTTCTATTTCAAATAAATGCTGTTCTTTTGAACTTTCTGTTCATCAAAGAATCCTGAAAATTTTTGAATGTTTCTGAAAATTCAGTTTTGTATGGAAGCTTGTTTCCGCCACTGAAAACAAAATAAAAAAGGTAATTGCGAATTTTTATCTCACAATTCTGACTTTTTCTCTCTCAATTGCGTGTTATAAAGTCAGAATTGTCAGTTTATATCTTGCAATTCTGAGAAAAGAAGTCAGAATTGTGAGAAAAAAGTCAGAATTGAGCTTATATCTAACATAACTCGTAATTCTGACTTTATTTCTCATAATTGTGAGTTTATATCTCACAGTTCTGAGAAAATAAGTCAGAATTGCGAGGAAAAAAGTCAGAATTGAGAGTTTATATCTTTATTTCTCGCAATTGTGAGTTTATATCGCAATTCTGACTTTATAACTTGCAATTACGAGTTTATATCTCAATTCTGAGAAAAGAAGTCAGAATTGCAAGGAAAAAAGTCAGAATTGCGAGTTTATATCTAACATAATATTTCGCAATTCTGACTTTATTTCTCAAAATTGTGAGTTTATATCGCAATTCTGACATTATAACGCGCAATTCTGACTTTATTTCTCACAATTGTGAGTTTATATCGCAATTCTGACATTATAACGCGCAATTCTGACTTTATTTCTCACAATTGTGAGTTTATATCGCAATTCTGACATTATAACGCTCAATTCTGACTTTATTTCTCGCAATTGTGTTTATATCTCGCAATTCTGAGAAAAGAAGCCAGAATTGCGGGGAAAAAAGTCAGAATTGCGCGTTATAATGTCAGAATTGCGATATAAACTAGAGTTTATATCTTGCAATTCTGACTTTATTTCTTGCAATTGTGAGTTTATATCACAATTCTGACATTATAACTCGCAATTGTGAGAAAAAAAGTCGAAATTACTTTTTTTATTTTTTATTTAGTGGGCGGAAACAAGCTTCCATAGCTTTGCTTTCAAATTACATTTGAAAATATATTAAAATAGAAACGTTTTTTTTATTTTTTTTATTAAATTGTTACATTTTAAAAATATATCACAAAATTACTATTTTTATTGTACTTTTTGTTAAAATAAATGCAGCCTTGGTGAGCATAAAAGACTTTTCTATCAAACCCAAACCCTCCCATCCAATCTCTTGGGAAGCCTTTCCACTATAACACAGCTTTAGGGATTTTCTGAAATAGTCAAACATAATAATTAATTCACAATGTTATCATACTGGTCAGAAAATATGGGACTGTTACGGAGGGGTTTGTTTAGACTCTCGTCTTTGATGCTGACCCTTGTGAGCAGTGGCATCTCATCCGAAGCATCTGATTGAATTATTTACATTAATCTTCGTCTGTGATTAATGCCTCTCTACTAGTTCTGACCTCAATTCTCTCTTCATTAATCAACCACCTTTCCTCTTTCTCTGATAATACAACCTGTTTGACCTTCGCTTAAACGATAGGACATTCACAGGGTCCTAAATACCAGTTAAAAATCGCCTCATGTTGTTCGATCTTATGTGCGATGCATGTATTTCCCTCACACCCGCTCCCATGACAGACCAAAGCATGTAGTGTGGGTGTTATCATCCACTCAGTGCTGTGTTTATACTCTGAAATATCATGATAATTTCGCCTGGAACACACAGATGTATCACAGCGATATCATGAGCACATGCACGGTGTCTTCTCTGTGTCACAGCTCACTAGAAATGATTCAAGCACCTGTGAATGTTCTGCGATATCATAGTGTTGTGCATATAGATGTTTAACACACCACAGGGGTATTCGTTTGCCTGCTGAATATTCAAATTTATTCCAATCCCTGGGCAAAATTGATGTGACCTTTTTCAAATGATGTTTATGTGTCATCGGATCTCTCCTAAATCCAATGCTGTTTGTTTCAAGCATGAATGTCAGTTGTGATACTGCTATCACAGGATGAGTTTTGGATTAATTCCAGGGCAGTGGCTGGAAAAACTCCAGACTCCTCCCATTCCATCATTTCTCTTTCTCCATCTTGCCATTTTTCTCTTTCAAAGCATCCCTTCTTTCTCTCTTCCTCAGTGGCACATCGTATCATGTGACCTCTGACCTCACCCGCCGCGTTGTATTCTATACCCGCCTGGCCCGTTCCCCGGTTGCCATGGCTACCGGTGGTTACAGCAAACAAAAGGATCTCAGATAAACTATGCAGTGATTAATTTTAATTTTACAGATGCAGAGATTCAGTGCTGCCCTTATAGCTTCACGGTTCACTGATTGCAGTCTGTATCTCATGGACTGAAGAATGTTCAGCAGAAGTCTGTCAGTAATGCAGTTACTTCATCAGGGTTTATTTGAGTAGTGGTTAGAGCTGCGCAATTGATCCAATCAAAATCGATATTTCCTTTGCACGATAAACCATAAAAGGCTGGGATTTAATTAAAGAAAAATATAGTCTGCACGGCTCTGCATACTTCAAAGTGAATTAGTGGTGTTCTGTTTTGTCTGTAGTCTCCCATCAGAAGATTTTGATTTTGCTTTGTTAAACCTGTTCAGCAGAAATTGTGACTATAATAGGGAGAAATTAGGGCTGTCAGAAGATTAAGTTGGTAATGCCTTAATACATTCGGCTCCTTTTCAAAGAAATAATAAGGCACATGTACGCTACTGTTCAAACATTTTAAAAATGTTTTTCAAAGAAGTCTCGCATGCTCACCAAGGCTGCGTTTATTTGATGACAGTACAGTATAAACAGTAATATTGTGAAATATTATTACAGTTTAAAAACTTCTTAATATATTTTAAAGTGTAATTTATTCCTGTGATGGTAACGCATCATTACTCCAGTCTTCAGTGTCACATGATCCTTCAGATTCTGATATGCTGATTTGCTGCTCAAGAAACATTTTTTATTATCAATGTTGAAAACAGTTGGGCTGCTTTATGTAATATTTTTGTGTAAATCATAATACAATTGTATCAGGAATGTAGAACATTCAAAACAGCATTGGTTTGTAACAATGTAAAAGACTTAACTGTCAATCAATTGATCAGTTTAATGCATCCTTAATGCATCCATAAAAGTATTAATGTCTTTCCAATATTTAAAAAAAAAAAAAAAAAAAATTCGGTTTGGTTTCATACTTGTGAAACCTTGATGATAATTCATTTCTGTCATATAACCCCAAATGGTTTCACTTTTTGTCAAACACCCCATCTGATGTTCATTTATAAATATGTTTGCAGTAAAAAAAGGTCTTTTTCTGATAAGTTTTTTCCATGATTTGCCCCAGAACTGTCCAATCTTTGTGATAGACAAACAAGCTGAAGTGGAGCTGAAGCAGTTGGTGATTTTTTTTTTTTTTTTACCCACAGTATTGATTGTTTTTATTTACCTACATTTACATTTAATCATTTAGCAGATGCTTTTCTCCAAAACGACTTACAGATGAGAACAACAGAAGCAATCAAATCAACGAGTGCAAGTGCCATGTCAAGTCCCAGTTATTCTAGCAAAGTGCACGTAGCAAGGATTTTTCTTTTTTAGTAAATAAAAAGAGAGAATAGAAATAGAAAAAGTAAGTGCTAATATTATTGGGTCAAGTGTTGACGAAAAAGACGTGTCTTTAGCTGTTTTTTGAAAATGGCTGAAGACTCAGCTGTTCGGATTGAATTAGGCAGGTCAAGGAAAAGGTTTGTGAAAGTGATTTTGTGCCTCTTTGGGGTGGCAACACAAGGCGCCGTTGACTTGCAGAACGCAAGCTTCTCGAAGGTTCGTAAGTCTTAAGCCGGGTGCACACTGTGCGATTTATAATAGTCCTTTACGATTGGTGCTTGTCAGACTGTACGTTCATGATCCTCATGTCACACTGTGGGATCTCATCTGTCATTTTTGTCAGACTGTACGACAGTCAAGACGCGTTAAAAACGGACTCGCGCATGAAAACCTGTCTGGAGTTTTACATCAACCCACACACATTTGGTGACAGTGAGCTGCATTACACGCGGGACTGAAATGGTGGCTAACAAAGAAATCTCTAGCGTTAATTTTGATAACGGCTTGTCTTGAAAAACAAAGACAATTTGACATTCGTTGTAGGAGAAGTCACACTGCAGGACTGTGCGGCAAATCTTCTGACGCTGCCAGAATTTCGTCTGAGGTAAAATCTGATCACAACGGTCATTAATCGGCTGTCGGTGAACATTTCAAACTAGACTACAGATTTTTGCCTAGGATTACAGGAATCTTTTAGGATTTGCAAAATTTGTCTCAGACAACCAAATCGTGGCCAAAATCGCACACCTTTAAGTAGTGAGTTTTGGTATAAGGGTGCAGAGCCAGTGGTTGTCTTGTAGGCAAACAATTTTTATTTAATAATTATTAGTGATTATTGCTAAATGATATCTCGTATATTAGAATTTAAAAAGTATTTTGATGAGTAGCTTGAGCCTTTTTGAAGGGACTGTGGGTGTACATACTCAGAAACATTGTTGGTGGTAACGCATTACAAGTAACACGAGTTACGTAATACTTTTTTCAAGTAACTAGTAAAGTAACGCATTACTTTTAAATTTACAACAAAATATCTGAGTTACTTTTTCAAACAAGTAACGCAAGTTACTTTGTTTTCCCATTTATTGACTGACACCTCTCATGTCGCCATGTTGAGAGAAATAGGGAGTAAGTACAGAGGCGTTGTGTGCGCTAAGCATGATGGGTATTGTAGTTCTAGACTAAATGTAAATGCATTTACTTCTCTCACTTGCACAAAAACAGATTCAGTATTCCTCAAAATTAATAAAAATAGTGAAATGCAAAGTCAAAATATTACGCAAACCTGCAATAATTAAATGTTAAATAACACAAATATACTTTATGTATTTAATCTCACTTTTATTAACCTATGTCTTTGCTGCCAACCTTCAATTATCCAATTCAACCATACTAATAAGCAAAAATGACTATCAATAATGATTTAGCTTGTTTGAGCTGCGCCCTCTACTGTACAGGTGTGAATTCGCATTTCTTCAGCCTGAGGTTTATTCATTTCTTTTGGTGTGAAAGGGCCTTTACATTTGCCAAAAACAGAACTTTTGTTTTTTTGTTATTAAAAAACAAACAAGCAAGCCCAGCACAGGTGAGAAAAAGTAACGCAAAACGTGACTCATTACTTTCCATAAAAAGTAACGGGAACACTTTATTTTACAGTGTCAGTTACACATGTTACATGTAGTTACACATTGTTACACATGTTACTGTAGTAATAACTATAAATTATGCATAATTACATGCAATTAACCCTAAACCAAACCCTCATCCTAACCCTATAGTAAGTACAGGTAGTTAATTATTATTACACAGTACTTAAATGTAATTACACTGTAACAAATACACCTTAAAATAAAGTGTAACCGAAGTAACTGAGTAATGTAATTAGTTACTTTTTAGGGAGTAACGCAATTTTGTTACATATTACTTTTAAAAGTAACTTTCCCCAACACTGCTCAAAAAAAGTTAGAAAACACTGATCTATACTGTATTTGTGGCTGTACTCACAGTTAGAGATCTCCAAGAGGTACGAAAACATTTTGGCTTGCATGATGTGAACACTCAAACAAACTGTCCTCTAACAGCGAACTAAACTAATCTCAAGAGGTGGTGTGAGAAAACGGTGTGGTTCGCTTAAGAGTAACTATTGGCAGCAGAATGCAGGCAAAACATGACTCAAATGCATGAGGCATTGCTCCAAATTAAGTTAC
The DNA here is from genome assembly GCA_039654765.1 of Mylopharyngodon piceus. Classification (NCBI taxonomy): domain Eukaryota; kingdom Metazoa; phylum Chordata; class Actinopteri; order Cypriniformes; family Xenocyprididae; genus Mylopharyngodon; species Mylopharyngodon piceus. Next base: position 23,538,130 of record CM077451.1, read on the forward strand.
TGCTTACCCGTTTGTTGTTTCGCACACTCTTTTGGATGCAGGAGCTGCTCATTCAATGATTTTATTCCTTTTGTGGTTTGCTTTGATCCAGGCAGCAGCAAAATGAGATGTTGAAGGGGTGGTTGATTATGATTTCACTTTTTTAACTTTAGTTAGTGTGTAATGTTGCTGTTTGAGCATAAAAAACATCTGCAAAGTTATGACGCTCAAAGTTCAATGCAAAGGGAGATATTTTTTCTTTCTCTATTTAAGGACTACAACAAATGGCTGCTAGAGACTACGAGCTTCTTCCCGGGTCACTAACCCTAAAATTTACATAAACCCGCCCCCGAGAAAATGCAACAAAGGGGGTGAGGCCATGTTGGGCTGCTTTAGAGAAGAGGAAGAGTTGTTGTAGTAGAGTGTTGTTGACATGCCGTCATTTTACGCCGGACTGCTTCACAAACGAGGGTCAATTCAACGCTGGATTTGCACAAACGATTAACATGACGACACATGCTAGTCGATGAGTTGAATCAACTCCACAGCAACTACATAAATTTATCCACTAACCATTCAGAAACGTCCAGTTTCATTCTAAAAGTTGTAACTTCTTCCTGAGTCTCTCCATCAGTGTCGACTCCGGTTTGAACAATGTAAGGCTGAACACCGTTACTGACAATCCTCATTTTGGCTGCGTGAGATTCTCCAGCTTTGTTGTTGTTGAGCAACCGAAGCGTGAGCTGTTAAAGCTCCGCCCTCTTCTGGAAAGGGGGCCGGGAGCAGCAGCTCATTTGCATTTAAAGGGACACACACAAAAACGGCGTGTTTTTGCTCACACCCAAATAGGGGCAAATTTGACAAGCTATAATAAATGATCTGTGGGGTATTTTGAGCTGAAACTTCACAGTCACATTACATCATAGACTTATATTACATCTTGTAAAAGGGGCATTATAGGTCCCCTTTAAATGTTTATTAAATTTCAGTTTGAATTACAATGTGTTAAAATTGTGTCCTTGTAGTGGGGATAAAAAGCCATATAAGCATTTCTCCCTTGAGTATCTTTAAGACAAAATGTAAGCATTACTAATTAATGTCTTAAGTGGCTCAGTGAAGGTCAGCACTGTCCTTATTGTGAAACAGGGTCAGCATATTTGGTTTCAGTGAAGAGGGTGCAGTAAGTTTACAGTACTGTTGCAGTCTGTTCTGTGGATTGCAGCCTCACTGTCAACTTACTGCATTCACTGAACCATGGAGAATTGGAGAGAGAGTGAGTGAATGAACTCATTTTCACACAGTGCTGCATCACTAGTAGCTGCAGAGGATGCAGGTCTATTTTGGTTCTGTAGCAGATTCACCAAGTTCACCCAATCTACACCTGACACATCATCCCAATTAGAGTCTGGCAATCATTCAAACGTGCACATGCTTACAAACGTACAATCACGCACACCGCCCCGAGTCTAGACTGCCTCAGTTAGCTCTGAGACTTAAAGTGCTTGTGACAGCGGGGGGAAGAATGGCTTTAATAAGTCATTCTCTTTCCTAAAATAGCTGACACATGGTCAGTAGCGTCCTTACGCAGGCCGTGGACGCATTCCGTCACCCGCCCTGCCGTTGGTAGGCACTGGGAATTGCGTCACGCGTCGCTGCTCCGTTTTCCGTGTCCCAGCATGAGTGAGTTCGAGCACGGGAGGCATCAGCATGCTCTAACCTCTCTGATCACTTATGTCAACTACATGAGCCAAAAACTCTCCTTGAAATCAATTTGCAGCCTAAATAGGGTGTGAACTGGGTTTAATTTTTCTATTGGTTACTTTAAATTGAACACTTAAAATTATATGAAACTTGGAAAAGTGCACTATTAATTATTGTTATGCATAGTATACATGTTTTTTTAATTGAATATCCAGATGATCTACTGTACCACATTTGTCTGAATTGTTGTGGATACTGTGGCTCATAGTGCAGTCAGCATTGAACATCCTTTTCCAGTGTATACAGATAAAATACACAAAATCACTAACACACACAAACACACACACACATATATATATATATATATATATATATATATATATATATATATATATATACACACACACACACATACATATACACTGTGGCTAGTGGTTTTCCAAAGTTACTAGCCACAAGCATTTTCACTGGCCACAATTTAATTTATATATTTATATTTTTCACTGGCAGTGTATCAAACTGCCAAAGTCACATGATTTCAGTAAACGAGGCTTTGTTACATCATAAGCATTTCGAAATTTCAATGGTTCACCACTGGGGGGCGTGACTTTGGCAGTTTGATACACGCTCCGAACCACTGATTCGAAACAAAAGATTCGTAAAGCTTCGAAGCTTCATGAAGCAGTGTTTTGAAATCGCCCATCACTAGATATTGTTGAATAAAGTCGTTTTGTTTTTTTTGGCACACAAAAAGTATTCTCGTCGCTTCATAACATTAAGGTTGAACCACTGTAGTCACATGAACTGTTTTAAATATGTCTTTAGTAGCTTTCTGGACATCTGAAAGTGTTGCTGTCAATGGAGGCCTCACTGAGCCATCGGATTTTATCAAAAATATCTTAATTTGTGTTCTGAAGATGAACGAAGGTCTTACAGGTGTGGAACGACATGAGGGTGAGTAATTAATGACAGAATTTTTCATTTTTGGGTGAACTATCCCTTTAATATTATCTCATAATTTGCAGCAGGTTTATTAGGCTGCTGTCACTTTAAGACCTGACGCACGGATCCATTATACTGTTACACGTTTACAACTGTTTACGTTCACTTTATACATAACCGACTGGCATTTTGACATTATTTTATGTGTATTTGACTGTTTAAGTGCAATAAGCAGTGAAAAATAACTCAGTTTAGTACTGAGAGGCGGCTTTATGTGCACGCACTTTGGGTGTGAGAACAAAATCTGCGGGAATGAGTAAAATTATGCGCAATCCCACGTATAAAAAAAAAATCAGTATTTTTGACAACACTACATTGCACTTAGTTTATTATTTCAGATGCCTTTTTAAAAGACTACAATTAAAAAATGTATATTAAAATTCAACCCGCCAAAGTGGTTAGTAGGAGTGACTGCGTTACACGCCACTGCTGAAATACACCTGCATTTGGCGGGTTGGCGGGTGTAAATGTCAAGCCCTATATATATATGTGTGTGTGTGTGTGTGTGTGTGTGTGTGTGTGTTATTAACCTCATTTTCTCATCCTCTTGTTGTTCCAAACCTGTCTGACTTTATTTCTGGAACATAAAAAAGATTTTAACTTTCATAGCATCTTTTCCCCCATACAATGAATGTGAATGCTGACTGAGGCTGTCATTCTGCCCCATATGTTTTTTAGAACTGCATGAGGGCGAATAAATGATGACAGAAATGTCATTTTTGGGTGAACTAGCCCTTTAACATTAGCATTCATTTCAGAGAATAATTCTACTATTTGAAATGTTTATCTTCGCAGATCACTGTATGTATACTTGTATGCTCTTTTCATAAAATAGTATGCAAGCAATATACAGCATATACTGGGCAATATGAACCAGTATGCCATTGTAAACATAGCCCAGACAAACCTAGCTCTCGCCAGCATGAAAGCAGTGCAAGAAGCTACCATTTCCTGTCACTGTATGGTTGACAGACATGTCATGAGCTGGTACACTGGGGCTATTCAAGTTGGCTATAATTAATAGATCACTTTGAGGTGAAATATTGATGATGCTAAACGGCTCATATGGTTTTTGTTTACTGGGTAGGGGCCATTGTGTCTGAAAACTGACAAGGCGGTTTGGAGATAGTAAATGTGTGAAGTATACGTCTGTTTATCTCAGTGTGTGTAGTGTACTGCTGCGAGCCTTATGCTTAAGTACAGTGTGCTACAGCTCAGCCCTAGTGTCATTATGGACTGTGAGATTTTTGTAACGTTCATTAGGGAGATGTTTTTTCTTTGATGTTGGTGTGCTTGGCAGAGAAAGCGGGCTTTTATTTCTGTGGAGGTATGTGTGCTTTGTGTTTATAGCAGCAGAATTGGCTTGTTCAGCGGCTGAGAAAGCACTTTCAGATGGGACGGTGTACTGTATATCTGTGTGTGGGATCTCGGGTTTGGGAGGAGGGGATGTGTGGACAGATGGTCTGTGGTGACTGTCTGCAGGGGTGTGGACCTCACTCTGGTGTACAGAAACAAACTCGGCACACGGTTAAGTTTCAACATCCAATTATCAGACTCGACCTCTCCCCCCTACGGAGCAACAAATTAAAGTCTCTTATGCACTAAGCAAGCCCCTCTCCATATGTATGCATATAAATAGATTTAAATAGATGTATAATAAGATGAAAAAAAGATATATTATTTTACATCTTTTTATACATTTATTTAAATCTATTTATATTTAAATGTATTATTATGTGTATCTTCTAATGTCTTATACTAAGACAATGTGTGTATCAATTATTTATTTACTTATTTATAATATTTAATATTATTTAATATTAATATTATTTAATAACAGCTATACAGACCAAGATGCTGGGATATGCTGCAGGTGTCCCACAACCCTATAGGACAAGCGGTTTGGAAAATGGATGGATGAACTATTTAATAATATTTAATATTATATTTAATCATATAATGATATTCATAATATAATCATATATAATTTAATTTTATATTTTATTTAATTATATAGTTTTTTAGTATTATTATTGTAATTTTTTTTTATATGTTTATATTTATTTCATTACTTTGTCTTCTCAATATAGTTTGTCCTGCTTAAAGGATTTTTTTGTTTGTTTGTTTGTTTGTTTTTACTGGGGGAAAAAAAACACCAAAATACTGATGAAATGATTTTTTTGCAGTGTTTTCTCTGCATTGGCTCGTGGACCAGGCCCTGGCCTGATTTCCATGTAATCTGTCTTCCCGTGCCAAACGTGGCCAGAAGAAGGCGTGTTTGTGTTAAATGACCCAGCAGAGAAGGAACACAGTTCTTGGGAATGGGTTCATGGTGGCAGATGAGTCGAGGGACATTTTAATTCCATGTTTTGCCCAGATTCTAATCTGCTTCATGACCTACCATACACTCTTTTTTTTTTCAACCAAAGCTTAACCACAGAAACAGGAACAGAGAGAAACAATTTCAGGGTTTTAAAGCTGGAGTGAGTGATTTCTGTACCACTATTGGCACCAAAGGGAACTGAAAGATAGATTTCCAAAGGATTGTTTATCTTCAGTAGAACTGTTCAGTTCGTGAGCCTTGAGTTCCCTCTGGAAATTGCTTTGGGTTTTTAGATTTGCGGTTGTCAATATTTCAGTAAATTAAAGTCTGTGGTGAACATTACTTGAGGAGATTGTCATGTTTTGTTGTACAACATAATTGAAGCATATTAAGCATATACTTTTACATTAAACATAATTTGCTAAGACTACACACAAGGATGTGACTCCATCCTTTTCTATCAATCTGTAACAAGCAATGTTAACCATCCATCCATCCATCATCCATCCAT